>CM076847.1:172536963-173769463 GCA_039519185.1 Astragalus membranaceus
AAGTTAACAAAGCCTTATTAAAACACTCACCCTTATTAGTCTTGATTTCTAGTTATAAACCATGTCTGTGAATATAACAGACTTATTCTAAGCGATCAACCTTAAAATAAGATGGATGTAGTATAACACAAGAACCAAAATGCATACAACACTTAAAAGCACAATAACTTACTCAAAAATTCATTATAAAGTTAGAACATCTCAACCAAAGAGGTTTACCCATAATATGCATTGCAAGGCAAAGATAAATGGAATAAAACATGTTGATATAATGGAAAGTACAAGAGATATCAATAGGGTAGAGATTACACTGATTGAAGTACTCTTGCATAAGTTTGCCCAACAGTGCAGATGCATTGATTTCCTGCACCTAACTAAGATGAAGAAGTGAAGGGAGAAGTCGTCAATTCCTTCCTTACCTTCTTGCAAACTAACTAATAACTTAAAACTATAAAAAGAAACAAAATACTAGAAAGGAAATGATTATATACTATAATGGAATGTGTATGTAATGGTATGTCTTCAAGTGAGAAGTGGAAGTCTTTATATAGCCTTGGAGGTTTCCTTCAAGTGAGGTTTTGCTTGGAGATCAAGTTAACCTAAGGAGGCTTAACCATGGTTACTTTTCAGATCTTTGATGAAGGGGATTTAGTCCAACACTCTACCTCAAAGAGAGGTCCAATCGTGGAAAGCCATGTGTCCCTTATGAATGACCCTTCACGATGTTCTTCTATTGTAGGCGCCTCCTTTTGCATGTTGGCATGTGCCTCCATGTGACTTGTGACTAAGTATGATGCCATTGAGGTGTTTATGCATTGGTATGGTTTGAGGTGGTTCTAATGTTGGGTAATCTGTCTTTAGTGCAAGATGGTGTAGATGCACCTTAGTGCAGTTTCCCTGTTGTAAATGTATTTAGTGCAGATGCACTGTTGTTTTCCTGGTGGAGGTGCATCAACAGCAGGTGCACTGAACAAACACATCAAACATACCAATATATATACAAAGTGCTAAGTTATGAATGACATACATCTTGAAACCATAAATGTTGTTATTTTATTCATACTACTATATTTAACACATATTACACGTGATTTCAAGCAATTACTTATGTTTAGATGCATAAATAACTCTATATAAAATAGAGTTATCAGCGGGTCCTCCCCGTCAAGCCATATTAATCTTTTCCTAATAAATAATCAGTTTTTTTCTTTTAACACCTATTTTCATAAAAAGTAATAAAAATGTGTTTGATTGAGATGTACATGTTGTCAATCCCGGTTTAAGAGACTTTAGCTGTACAGCTTTGATCATAAAATACCGGTTAAAATTGGGTGTTCACAGTTGCCCCTCTGTGCTTACTTTCTTGTGAGAGAATACATAAAACTATGTTTTGTTGTATTATCAAAGTAAGGAATAAGTACAGATATGAACCTCAATTTTAATCGCTGACATATGCACAATTGTCGATTGGTTGTCAAGTTAAATAGCCAGTCAGAAATACAAACAGTGCCAGAGCTGAATCGGTAGCACAAAATTTAAAAAACAATGCCAGGGCTGAACTGATAACATGAAAATAAAAACGGTGCTAGAGCTGAATCGGTAGCATGAAATTTAAGAAACGATGCCAGGGCTGAACCGATAGCATGAAAATAAAAACAGTGCCAGAGCTGAATCAGTAGCACGAAATTTAAAAGACGATGCCAGGGCTGAACCGGTAGCATGAAAGTAAAAACAGTGCCAGAGCAGAATCGGTAGCCCGAAATCTAAAAGACGATGCCAGGGCTGAACCGGTAGCATGAAAGTAAAAACAGTGCCAGAGCTGAATCGGTAGCATGAAATTTAAAAGCAGTGCGAGAGCTGAATCGATAGCACAAAATTAAAGACAATGCCAGGGGGAGGCCGGTAGAATGAAAGTAAAAACAGTGCCAGAGCAGAATCGGTAGCACAAAATTAAAGACAATGTCAGGGCGAGACCGATAGCATGAAAGTAAAAACAGTGCCAGAGCTGAATAAATAGCACAAAATAAAAGACAATGTCAGGGCGAGACCGATAGCATGAAAACAAAATAGTGTCAAAGCTGAATCGGTAGCACGTAATTAAAGACAATGCTAGGGCGAGACCGGTAGCATGAAATTAAAAACGCAGTACAAAGGCCGAACCGTGGTACAAAATTTAAAAGACCAATGCCAGGGGCTGAACCATAGCATGGAAGTGCAGAGCCAAGGCACATCCTATAGCATGCAGTAAAAAAGGGTGCAATAAAAAAAGGGCAATGCCAGGGTGTGTCCCATAGCATGCAGTTAAAATTGCAATAAAAGGGTGCAATAAAAGAAGTGCAATGTCAGGGCGCGTCCTTTAGCATGCAGTTAAAATTGCAATAAAAGGGTGTAATGCCAGGGCGTGTCCTATAGCATGCAGTAAAAAGGGTGCAATAAAAGTGCAATGCCAGGGCCCGTCCTATAGCATGCAGTTAGAATTGCAATAAAAGGGTGCAATGCCAGGGCGCGTCCTATAGCATGCAAAAAAAACATTAGTATTAAAGGTGCAATGTTAGAGTAGGATCTGCAGCAGGAGAATGGAAATAGAATGCAATGATTGCCTTGTCTTGAATGATTTTTTTCTTTTTTTGATTATTTTCACAAAGCGACTGAAAAAACACATGCTTTTAGTCATGAAGTGGAATGCATGGTTGGACACGAAATGTATGCATGCTTTGACATGAAATGTATGAATTATGTATGAGCCTTGAGTTGAAATTGAGATGCACATGTCATGGAAGTTAGATTCATTAAAAACATTTTTTTGTGCATGCTTCATTTGAAACCAATCAAACTCGTCCTCAAAATGGAAACTTATCATCATCATTTCTAGTTTTGTAAGATCTCTTTTCTCCGACGACCACTCTGCCTCCCACTCGTGTCTTCTTTCAAAGCCAATCACTTTCAAGTATGGCCCTCTTTTATAGATTGTCATTATCTTTCTAAATCACATCATTGATTCCAAGTTGATTAATGAGCATGCATGGATTCAAAGGTATTTAGAAGCTGGACTTTTTCGTGTTTCTGGATTGCTTATTTTGGACTTTAGAAGGTTTGGAAGTGAATGATATTTACAAGGACAAAGAAAACATGAGATGGTTGGAAAAGGTAATAAGTTTGCCTCAATATTAATCCATCATTGTGTTGGACATTTCTATTTATATGAGGTAGCTTACTTGCTGTAAATTGGTTGGGAATTGGTAAAACGTTTATCACTGAGGGAAGACTACCAGGTGTAGCAAGAAAAGTTTGACTCATGAAGGGTCTTGTAAAATTTTTGCCCCTGTGTGGCAACAGACACTCTTCAAGATAAAACAGCACTGGTGTAGAAAGAAGTTTTGACTCATGAAGGGTCTTGTAAGATTTCTGCTTCAGCCTGGTGAAAGACATTGCCTCGAGAGAATAATACACTGGTGTAGTAAGAAACTTTTGACTCATAAAAGGGTCTTGCAAAGTTTTGCCCCAGTGTGGGATATCTTGAGACTCTCAAGCTTACATTCCACAAAATTGCCCCAATGTGCACTCATGTTCGACACAAGTAGGAGAAATCCAGTGAACTACACAAATGAACATTGCAAGTCTCATTCCCCTTTTGTACCCTAATTTTTGCCTAGACTACGTTTGTAGGTTTTCAGTCTAACGGGCTTTGTCTTTTTATTTTTATTTTTTTTTAACCTAATTTTTGCCTAGACTGCCTTTACAGGTTTTCAGTCTAGCGGGCCTCATTCTTTTTGTTTTTCATTTTTTCTTAGAGCAAAGAATAGTTTAAAAGAAGCAAATGATTTATTTCAAAATTAATATTATGAATATGAAAACAATCATTCATCAATCAGAGTGGACTTTTAGAGGCTTGTAACGTGATATGGATTATGGAAGAAAAATGATTAGAAGGCTTAAAGAAATGTTTTACGGGTTAAATGGACCAAGTATCTTTAGTGCATTCAGCTTTCTATTGGGTTTTAAACATCACCTTTTCCTATAAAATTCGTCCATTTACATGATTTTGATTTTTTCTTCCTTCATTTCTCTTTTTTTCATTTTTCACTTTTCCTCTGATTTTCTTCATTTCTCATTTCATCCTTCGCCCCTACTTTCCCGTTCTCTTTCTTTTGTGCCCTAATTTTTTCCTAGACTGCCTTTGCAGGTTTTCAGTCTAGCGGGCTTCATTATTTTTTCTTCTCAGTTTTTTTTACTTTTGTCCTTCATTTCCTCCAATACCTCTAATATTTATCTCATTGATTCTCTACATTTGAAAATGATAATCTAAATGCACTGAATTCCGTTGTAGTGTTGATCCTTGTTAAGTGTTTAATAACTTCAGGTTCAAAGGGGGACATCAGAGGATATAATATATCATTATTTTTGGGGATATAGAAAATCGTACGCTCTTCATTTCGAATAATGATTCCTCATTTTCAAAATATTAATTTCAAAAAAACATTCAATCTTTTACAAATTCTTTGCTCTCTCTTTCTTTTGCTTTTTTTTGTTTACCTTTTCTTCTTTTTTTTTGTTTTTTTTGGGAATGAACCTTCAAAATTTGATATTTGTTCACTGGTTCAGCCTTGAATGACGCAACCAAAAGGGCTATAGGAAATATTGCTTGAGGCAAGAACTCAGAAGGGGTCGGTGTTTTAAGGGTACATGGGGTGAGAAAGTATGGAAATGGGTTTTTAAATCCATGCAAATTCATTAGTATAAAGCTTCAGCTAAGTCAACTTGGTTTCAAGTTTACATGATTAAAGAAGTTCTAACGACAATCATCTTTCCCCCCTCTTTTTTTCCTGCTTTGAGCTTTTTTAAAGAACTGATTGCCAACCTTATGTCTCCCGTTTTCTCCCATTTTTCCCAATATGCCCAGTATTGTGCCCCATGATATCTTTCTTCTCAAATTACTTCTTTAAACCTCTAATGATTAATCCTCCCAACAACTTCCAAGAGAAGTATCCAATTCCACGAATCTAAGCTTGATTGGTATCCATTTTCACGCAAGCACAAAGATTTAACTTTTCTATTCTTGTGAAGATAACCTGAATGAAGACTTAATGACTTCAAGACTCTTTTTTTATTGATTTTCTTTAAAGAGGAAAAAAAGTATTCTACATGAGAATGGGCCAAAGAAACCGAGATGTTATGGAATGCATGTGTGCATGCATTTATCCTAAGATGCAATATGCATTTATTTTGTAATGTTTTCTATTCTCTATTTTTTTATGCAAGAAATGCAATGGAATTTTTTTTTCACTTTAAGAAGGGAATATGCTACGAGGATTGATGAATAAATATGTGGTTCGCTTTATTTACTCATGAAAGTATGCATGACAATGCAATGAAAATACGCACTATATGCGGGAAAAAAATTCTAAGAATTTATGCAAAGAAAAATATTAAATGCAGATGAATGTATATTTTTACAATTCAACATGTTTTTTTTATGCTTTTTATGCATGAAATGCAATGCAATTTTTATGATTTTTTTTTGAAGAATAAACCTTGAGTGTTAACGAAAAAAATGTACAACAAAAACCTAGGATAAGAGGCAAAATAGCTCCTTTGTGACTTAATTTGGTTGGCCCCATGCTATTGGTTTTTGGACCCTATAGATCTAATGTCTTTCTATTGTGAGTACTCACAAGGTGGGTTGTTCTAACCTATGGAAATTTTAGGTCTCTAGAGTCAAGTACTCTTCTAGAAGGTTATACACACCAGGATGTACATCCAAAATATGGATACCCCGCATAGAAGAATCATACTCTAGATGAGGATTTCATGGTAGCCACCAGGATGTACATCCCAAATGGCTTCCACTACCCATCCTCGTTCTAACTTATGTATTTTTTTAGGCTCAGGTGTAAGCCCAACTCTTAGTGTGTGCTCACCGTGTATGTGTAGTGTGTGAATGGAGCATACAAACTCAAACCCTAAAAACAAAATGACAAAACCCCAAATGTTACCTGCAAAATAACCAGAAAATACAACCAGGCAGTAATATTTAATGTTCTCTAGCCTAGGGTTTATATAAACAAACGTATACAACCAATTAGGTACAAATAATAGCATAACTTATAAATATTTTGCACAAACAAATTAAATAGGCTTGACTCTCACCTCTCCCTAATGGAGTCACCATCTGACGTGACAGTGATCCCGGCGTAAACGGCTCAAAAATTGATTATTTTAGGAGTCGCCACCCGTTTTATTAAATAGGGAAAATTGAGAAAAACCTAACTTGAGATTTTTAGGTCTGCGTGAACTAGGTTGGATTCGGGAGTCGATTATGCATAGAAAAGTGTGAAAACTAAATTACACTACACCCCTAATACATCTGTCCTAAGACAGTTATCCTAAATCTGATTGTGCAAATATTAATAAACTACTTAATTATTTGTTTACCCCAAAAATGAAATAGAATAATATTTAGTAGAAAAATAACTATTTACGAAGAAATAAAATAGTGACTATTTTAAGAAAATTTAATTTTGACTTGACGGGGAGGCCCTGCTCCTACGTATCCTCTGGTGGAATGAAGAACTCAAAAGCCACGTAGTTCTTTCTTGAAAATTTTTGTTGGTTGGTTGATTTTATTTTTTAAGGGGTTTAAGATCAAAGCTGTACAGCTAAAGTCTCTTAAACTGAGATTGACAAGATGTACATCTCAATCAAATCCATTTTTATTATTTTTTATGAAAATAGGTGTTAAAAGAAAAAAAACTGATTATTTATTAGGAAAATATTAATTTTGCTTGACGGGGAGGCCCCGTTCCTACGTATCTTCGCGTGCGGAGAATCAAAGAGTACGTAGTTCTTCTTGAGAAAAGGTTCGTATGTTGATTGATTTTAATTTTTGAAGGGGTCTAAGATCAAAGTTGTACAGCTAAAGTCTCTTAAACCGGGATTGACAAGATGTAGATCTCAATCAAACCCATTTTTATTGTTTTTATGAGAAAAGAAAAGAGGAAAAAATACTTTTAAGCAAATTAACATTTACTCTCATTTTTAGAAATAGATAGTAAAAGAAGAAGAAATAAAAAAGAACTAATAAAGAGATGAAAATATGTACCTTGTGGGTGTCTAAGTCAGATGACGTGGAGAGTTCTTGAGAAACAAAACCGAGAGGGAAAAGAACGTGAGGAAGAGAGATAGCAATAGAGAGAGAAGACCCCTTAGAACACCACCACTACCACCGAAGATTTGTCTTTTTTTGTCTTTGATCGAATCCTTTCTTCTTGTCCCCTTGCTACTAGTTTTTCTCGGCTTTTATAGGTGTATGTTTAGGTGTGGAGACTTGTTAGCCAAGTTGACTTGCTAGGCAAGCAGACTTGTTGGGCAAGCAAGACAAGTAGACTTGTTGGGCTAGTGGACTTGCTGGCCTGAAGGTTGATACTACTGACACCCCCCCTTTTTATTTTCTTTTGTAATTTGTATTATTTCATATCTATTTTATTTTTTATTTTGGTATTTTTCATTTTTTTATTTTATTTTATTTATTATTGTATTAAAAAAACATTGTAACTAGATTAGACAATTAATTTTTTTTGAATTAGAACATTTTTATTTTTGTTTAACCACTAAAAAAGTAATAATCACGCAAAATTGGTAAATGAGCGCAAAACGACATATTCAAGGGATTAAGAATCGAATATACGCAAAAAACAAATTTTTGTGATTTTTTTTTCTGAAAAAGTGAAAAAATACCAGTTAAAATTGGGTGTTCACACCAACTGTTGGGTCTTTATGGTTCCCCCTTAGAGCAATATTGACCGTTCGGTCGTATTAAGGCGCCTCTCCCGGTTTTGCCTTTT
Organism: Astragalus membranaceus; assembly: GCA_039519185.1. Classification (NCBI taxonomy): domain Eukaryota; kingdom Viridiplantae; phylum Streptophyta; class Magnoliopsida; order Fabales; family Fabaceae; genus Astragalus; species Astragalus membranaceus. The sequence continues at coordinate 172,544,805 of CM076847.1, forward strand.
GTCTAAGAGGATTTCCCATGGTGCGGCAAATGCGTCAGTTTTGCTTTTTTCCCATGAGGATCGCCCAAGGGTGGGGTAAAGACTCGTCAGCCCCCGCCTATTGACTGTCGGGACTTGATTTCTTTGCCCGAGGGTAACGTCGAGACGTTGCTCGATTCTTGCCTGTTCGGGGCTTTCGTCTGGGCTTGTTAGCCACATTCCAGTTTTTGATTTTTGAGACAACGAAGATTTTCGTGTGTTTCATTGATGTTGGGAAGTACATGATTGCGGCCGTTTTGGCGTTACAAAAAAGTACATTTTGCTTTTTAACTATAGTGGAATCTCAGATTTGTGGAGTTCTAGGGCCTGGGAATGTTCCCTCCATCCAGCTCTTCCATTTTGTACGCTCCTCTGCCAAGCGCATCTTTGATTCGTAAGGGGCCATCCCAGTAAGGGGAAAGTTTCCCTACTGCTCCTATTTTGACGGTTTGTCTGAGTACAAGGTCGCCCGGTCGAAACTCCCTGGGTTTAACCTTGGTGTTGTACTTCCTCATTGCTCGTTGTTTGGCGGCTTCTTCTCTTACTTTGGCTAGCACTCGGACTTCATCAAGGAGGCCGAGGTTGGCCAGCAATTGTTTTTCGTTGGGGGCTCTTTCAATCAGCATCCTCCTTGGACTGAGCTCCAGTATCTCTACCGGGATCATGGCATCGCTCCATATGTTAGCCTGAATGGGGTTTCCCCTGTTGCCGACTGTGTGGTGGTGTGATAGGGCCAGAGCACTAGGGGGAGTTCTTCCGCCCAGTTGCCCTTGGCATCATCTAATCGTTTCTTCAAGCCGCTCAGGATGATTTTGTTTGCCGCTTCGACCTGGCCATTTGTTTGTGGGTGCTCAACCGACACAATTTTGTTTGCCGCTTCGGCCTGGCCAGGTTTCGCAGAAATCAGCGACCACCTCTGAGGCGAATTGGGTGTCGTTGCCTTTTGGGCAGTGATCTTCGCCACCGGCTCGGCTTCGATCCACTTGGTGAAGTAGTCGACGACTACTATTAGGAATTTGACTTAACCGACAGTGGGGGGAAATGGTCCCAGAATATCGACTCCCCATTTTCTTACGTATTCAAGGGAGTCCTTATTGATTGTTGGTGTAACATCCATGTATTTCATATATAATGAAATATCGGAACGCACATAAAAACATACATCAGCGTAATATTTATAATTTAAGATATTGAACATAAACAGACTCATCCTTAGAATCCACTTAAAACATCATAAGTCCTCAAAGGGAATTACATAATAACATTAGACCCAAGTCTAAAGTCATTTCATACCTATTGTTCAACATCTCAAATAGAAATAAGGACAGCGATACATAACTTTAACAACTTATAAGTTATAATATCGAAATACATATACAACTAGGGAACTAAGCAACATGTCAAATGGATTTCCAAAATCCTTCAAAATCTTCATATGTAGCACAACTGCTACTCATGCTTCTTTGCCTTAGTTTTTCCCTATTTCTCTGTAAAACCCACAAAACATAAACAGTGAGATAAAATCTCAGTGAGTTCTTTCGTGACCCCTCACAAACCAACTCGTGGTGTTTAATTCATCTTTTCATCATACCCAAGTCTGGATAGCTACGTACAACATGGCATAAGCACAACACCGGCAACCACTACACGGTTCTCCCGGTGAACCCAGTCCGCTAATATCTGATTAGCGGGAAAACATGGACGGGGCCTAGGTTCTGGGCTCATGACTTTCCTCCCCTAGTATGCTAACATCTTGAGGTCGTCACCCCACATTTTCATATTTAATTTGGCTACCAAAGCCTCTAATGGAACACCAAGTCCATCAATTAACATTTATTTATGTATTATCTCACGTTGGTAAAATATACGGTTTTGAATAACATTTCACACGCAATAGGTTTCCAACAATAATTCCAAACATAAACATTATTGGGGTATTACGGTTTGTCGCTAAACCATATCGTTATAACATACCATTTTTCATCATAGATTTGGTTACCAAAACCTTTTTATAGACACCAAGTCTTTTTCATTATGAACACCAACTTCTTTAATTACATTATGGACACCAAGTCCTTTTCATTCATCAAATATTGTATGTTCTCTCTCGGTACAAATCATACGGTTTATAACGATAATTATAATTCAACCGTCAATCAATTTACATCTCAATAATAAGCATAAGTGAAGTATTATCATTCATATATCATTAGGGAAGGTTGGGAAAGAGATTGGAAGAGTAATTTCCTCGCCCTTTTCGGTTCCAATTCGTCCCTAATGCTAAACCCAGCCCAATACCTCATCATACCAGTCATATATCTAGTCAAAAACACAATTAAATCAACAAATACATCAATCATTAGTTTAACCACAAAACTTCAATGAACATACTTCACATCCACACACACAACAAAGGTTCAAAATTCAAGTTCATCAATCGTTTAGAAACAACATGACAATTGAAGAAGCCACCTCAACGCCGAAATCAATACAAAGGAAACGAAGGATGAAACTCTACCAAAATCCCAAATTTGAACCCAAGACACCAACAATCTCTCTAACTCAAAATCAAGCTTCAATCCGTCGTCAATCTACCGTGTGAGTGATTCTAAACCTTTCAATCTAACACACAAACCTTGATACTCAAAATCACTCTTCAAGCTCACATAAACCCTAAAACCTTGGAATGAGAAGAGTGAGGAAAAAAGTGGGTATTTTTGAATCCCTAATCTCATAGATGATGATGATCATTCGAAATCAAAGAGGGAAGAGGTGATGATTTTGGGTTAGGGTTCCTATTCTTTTCTTCTTTCCTCCTTCTTCTCTTCTTTCTTCTCTCTTCTCTCTTCTTTCTCTTTTCTCTTCTCTTGTTCGACTTCTCTCTTTCTTTCTCTTTTTTATTTCTTTTCTTTTCTTTTAATAATCAACTTAAATGAGGGTGAGGGTGTGGTGGTGTAAAATGACCATCATACCCGTACTCTCTTCTAAAATTTCTAAATAAACCCCACATCAATCAATATTTAATTTAACAATCAACTAATAAAATTATCAATCAAGCACCACAAAATAATTAATTGGTTTAAGCATCAAAATAATTAAATTAATTATTTTGGGATGTTACATTACACCCCAACTTGAAAACTTTTGTCCTCAAAATTTGTTCAAGTTTTTAACAATTACTAATCGCGAACGGACACTCTCCCGAAGGGTCTTGATTTGAGAAAATAAAGGACTTGAAGACCCATTTTCATTTGGTACATAAGGATTCCAGCGAATAAACACCTACCGCTTGCTTTATCAAAATGCAGAATTCCCAAAACACATAGTTTTAAAAAAAAATCGGTTCAGTCACATAACCTCGACACTCAAAACATTAAATTGCAACAAACTCACTATAAGTATAAAAGTATACTTAGGTTTAAGACCGAATTTGAAAATACTTTTTAGGAGGAGAAATAAAAGTAGTTGGGCATACACTAAGTACACCTATCCGTCACCAGAATTTGATAGAGAATGGGATAGGAGACTCATTCTAACTTGGTAGAAATCCCCTTTTGTAAGTTTTTCAAACAAACTATATTTTAAAACACTATCCCCGTAAACGTTAACTCATCCCAACTTAAAAAAATCCTTACTCACGTACAACTCTTTTGCTAATATGGTGAGACATATTGAGGATTTGAAAAGTTGAAACGTCAAATGAGAAATGGAAAATTCTAGTTTTGTGGAAGTCAATCGTTCACGAAATCAAATCTCAATCATTTTCACCAATCATACTTCAACTTAGTCCCATTAGGGTTAGGGTAACTTAGGTTAAATTAGGGAAAGGATTGGGGAGGAACTCGCGTCGAACGGAAAGCGGAAAAGGGTTTTTACAAAAATGGGACAGAAGGAAGCGCACAGTCTGGGCCCTAGGGCGCACGGTATGGGCCCTAGGGCGCACGGTCCGGGACCTAGGGCGCACGGGTCGGGTTCCTTCATCAGCTTTCCAAAAACTCTTTTTTTTTCTGTCGAATTTCGTTACTCCATTCGATCCGGTTTCTTTCCCGATCAATCCTTAACTTAAATTAAGTCAACAACAGAACTTTAAATCATCAATAATAGCACTAATGACCATCCAAACCGTCAATTTAATTAACATAGACTCAGATTAATCAAGCATTTCTTTTATTTGCATCAACAATCAAACAAACCATTTCAGCCACTTTGAAACATTTAAACATTTTAGTTGCATGCAAGTAATTTTCAGAATCCATGACATCAACACAACAACTATTTAACCATAGTATCAATTAAACATGACTTCAAACAACATTAAGGGAAAAGAACTTATTATCAATGGCTCATGCACTATACATTCACTGCCCAATCATATAGTTATACTTACATCGGTTTCTCAATCGCACACAACAAACCGTTTGATTATACTCAATCCATTTAATTCATTCAACACATTGTATCAATTTAAAACAACTCTTTAACATATGAATTGTCTCAAACTCAGCACAAGGCATTACTATTCAATTGTGTACGTACTCGTGCTATTCATAACATAAAATATAGTTAGCAGTTGCAGCACTCTTTCATAGCAGCATTCATGTTTGACTGGTCAAACGGGGGTCGCATAATTACAATCAAATTGTTAACCTTCACAACAAAAGGTTAACTGACTAAAACCTCGCCACCATAGTGGAGACTTGTGTAGGCAGCATGGCTTATGGACTATTGCTCAACTCTTCAAAGCTATGTGGGAATAGTAGGCGCCGAAATATGAGGTGTTCTTGCTTTAGGAGACCAAGCATGAGGTCATCATGTGCAAGTGCATGTGCAAGTGGCTGGCTTCATTCTTGGAGTAATGCAGTTGCAATGCAGTAGCATTGTGCTGAGCCAGCGCAGTTGTAAGTGCAGAATCAATGCAAGAGCATTTGATGTAGTGAGCATCTAGACTGCACTGAACAAACTTTATCAAACATACCACAATGTATCCAAAATGGCCTACTAACAACTATAACCATGTTAAACACTCAAGTTATCACATATTACATAAAATACTATATAAACTCTTTATCTTTGCTTGAAAGAGAGCAATTTACTAAGTTTAAACATATGAATAACTCTATATAAAATAGAGTTATCACACCCCCAAACTTAAACCATTGCTTGTCCTCAAGTAATGACAAAGACAAACTAACTAATACTATAGTTTCTAGAAGATAAATCAGCTTGATATTTGGATTTTCATGAGGTGCTCTCTATGAACTTCTTTGCTCAGCAATTTTTCTTGTGCCTTTATTTCTTTTCAAACTTGTCATACCCTAATTTTGTCCGCCTAGGTCGAAACCCTAATTTTCAAACAAAAATAAGTAAGTTAAGGTTTAGCATTCGTTCATAATGTCATGAAGACCATCATTCATGCATTTCAAGGTTTTGAAAGTCATCTTAGGATTAGAGATGCATTGCATTGCCTTTTATAGCATTTTCAGAGTTTTTCAAGACCAAGGGCATTTTGGTCATTTTCGGAAAATGAGACATTTCTCAGCAAAAAAATCATTTCTTGCATACATTTTAGATTTTAAGGCCATTTTAGAGTTTTGAAGTAATTCTTGAAAAGAAAATGCATTTTGAACAAGGATTAGGGTTCTAATGATCAAAAGGGCATTTTGGTCATTTCGCCAAAAAATTCAATTTTTCATCAAAAAATCACAGGGATCTATAAGGAATCACTTGAGGTGAGATGTGCTTGATCATACATATTTTTGGTAAATACATTGTTGATTTATGTAAAAGAAAGAAAAAGTCAAAACCGTAAAGTCAACAATGGAATATTCTTCAAGCATCTTCAAAGTAGGGCACCCAAATCAATTTTGGGATGATGGTAGCATTTATTTCTGAACCCAATGATTGATCATAGGAAATGGCTCAATTTGGCATAATATTATGGATTTACTTGAAAAAGAATAATCAAAAATGGGTTGGAAATGGAATGATCACACAATAGTACAAGTTGTACAAATTGACAACTTGCACACCAAGGCCAAACCTGCGCATATCAGCCCCATATTCACCCAATTTTGATTTATTTTATTGCTTGATAATCATGTTTTGATCATAGCCTTTCATTTGAATTGAAAATGCAATCCCAACCCTCCATTTGAATTAAAATGGCATTCTTGCAATATGAACCATTTGGAAAAACATTTTGGTAAAATGACTTATCCTTCACCCACCTCCTTAAGCTACACCCCTCAGCCCTCTCTCTCCTCCCTTTGTGCTTCTTGGCTACCCTCAATCCTTGTGACAATTGATCCTAACCATTGATCCCAAATAAAACTCTAATCCTAGAGCACAAGTGAGATGGAATGACTTAGTTACCCTCAACTTTGAGTGGCCTCTATAAATACCATTTTGTGCTCAGCTCACAAGGACTTTTTTGGCTGATCATTCACTCACAAAATCAACCCTAGCACACCTTCAAGCACCCTCTCCAAAACCGAAGCAATCTACCCCATTTTCCTTCACCATTTTCTTTGATTTTCATTACAAAACTACTTCCATTTTCATCTCTACTTCACACACCTTCTTTCCACTACCTCAAATTTCGTTTTCATCACATCAAGATCTGAAGATTGTTGAAGGTTTTCGAAGCTTGGTTGGAGTTTTGAAGGCTTGTTTGGCTCGTTTCATTAGACGATCATCTTGTGCATAGTTTTAGCAAAAAACTCAAGGTAAAACTCTCAAACTTTTTGCATCATCACAAACCTTTTGCATAAAACCTTCAACTCTTTGCATATCATCATGTAGATCATTGATAGGAGGCTGTTGGGGTGAGATTTGGTATCTCACCCCCTTTGGATAATCGCTTGATATGGTTTGTTGCATTTCTACCATCATTGCATAGTTTTTTAAAAACCTATTTTCTTCAACCTTGTGCTTCGGCCTCTTGATGATTTTGGGGTTCTCATTTGCTTTTGTTTCATTTCATGTCAAAAATAAGGTCTATGGCTAATTTGGTGTAGGCTTTAGCTTTGGTTTTAAGCTTGGCTAAATTAGGGTTTTGTTGCTAGTTCTATTTCCCTAATTCTTTTTTTTCTTCTTTTTTGTGAATAATGCATGTGTTTTCTTGATTTCTTGTCATGTAAATTCATGTGCTGAAATTGTGTCATATTTTGTGTCAATTTTGTGCATCATTTAGTGTCTTGTTTGCATGAAATTTGTGCTTGATTTTGGTCCAATATGCATTCGGCCTTAGGCCAATTTTCATGACATAGTTTTGTTTCATTTTGCTTGATTGATCATGTATTTGCAAATAATTTGAGTAAAATGTGTTTTTCACCTTTTTACCCATTTGCTTTTACTGTTCACTAAAAGTTAAAAAGTTAAAAACAAAAAAAAAACATTTTTACCTTTTTACTTTTTACCATTCACTTAAATAATTACCATTCATTTGCATTTACTTGCATTTTTACCACTTCACTTATTGCATTAAAAACTCAAAACATTTTACCACTCCCTTTTTACCATTCACTTTCACCTTCTCATTAAATCATTTACCAATGCATTCATCTCATATCATTTGCATCAAAATAAATTACCACTTTGCATACCTCATTTTTACCTAAAACTTTTTTTCACTCTTTTACCACATTCCAAACACAAATTCTTTCCGTCTAAAACACGAAAGCAATTCGCATATTCTCATTCGTGCATTCAAAATAAAAAGATTTCTTTCATTCATACTTAGTTGAGGATCAGGTGATATGATCTATTGCTTAGGCCTAGTGCACATTTCAATCATGTGAGATCATCTAAAAGGAATCAATTCTTTTTGCATTTTCACTTGCATCTCCTATCACATTCATACTTGTTCATGACTTGTATTCATTCTTCTAATATGCTCATGCATTAACCTTTGTTTGTCTGGCATCACTCCTTTGTATGCTTGCATTCATTTGTCCACATGCTCACTCATAATAACATGTCCATGCACTTAATTGTATGCTCACATTCATTACTTGCATTCGGCCATGCCTAGCTAATTAGGGTTCATGCATTCATTCACTCTCAAATGCTCATGCATTCATCTTTGCGTACCTTTGCCTTCATTCAATAGTATGTTCATGCATCATTCCCTTATATGCTTTCATGTTTAATCATACACTAAAGAATACTTCACGCCTATGATTAATTGGTTTCCTTTGTTTTGATGTCATTTAAATGTCTTGATTTGATTATGTGCCATCTCCTTTCACTCGCATGACATCTCTAGGAAGACGTAAGTCTACTCACGGTAGCATAGAGTCCTAAGATCAGTCACACTCCTTTGAGGTTGTTGCCCATCCCGTAACAATCCTCACACACATACTCACTCACGCATAATTGCTTTGAGAACATTATTTCGCATCACTAGTAATCGAGTCTCTTGATTGTATTGGTATGTTTAATCTTTGTTGGAGATTAGCATGTTAGTATGTTGTTTGATCGATGCTTGTCATTGCATGCATTTTAATCATTACACTTTGCGTTTGGTTATGGACTTGGCTTTGATTGAAATCATTCTTCTTCATTTACCAAGACTTTTTTTGCATTCATTTTCAAAATCAATCTTTGCATTCGCATTCAATCAATTTCAAAATCATAAAAAATAATGAGGGCAAGTAATGATCACCCATAGCCCTAGCTAGTTTGATCATGAAAGCTTTCCCTTTTCTCAAAACCATGTGAACAAGTAATGATCACCCATAGCCATAGCTAGTTTGATCATGAAAGCTCCTCCCTTTTTCAAACACCTTCTTCAAGGCTTCTTTTTCTCGCTCCAAGAACTACGTTGCTTTGATTCCCACTTGGGATACGTAGGAGCGAGACTTGTTCTCGTCAAGCACATCAAAAAAAATCTTCACTTTCACAACAATAAAAAACCTCCATTTTCAAAACAAACAAAAAATGTTTTCAAACCCATTGTTGTTAGTAGCTAATCAGAACCGTAGTTCGTCTAGCTATTGACATCGATGTCCTTTCTCCAAAAAGAACAATAAGCGATGACCACCCATAGCCTTTGCTAGTTTGGTCATCAAACAAATCAATCCTTTTCAAAAAAGGCTTTCAAAAAGAAAATAAAAACAAGTTGTCACCAACGGTCACCCAGAACCTTAGTTCGTTTGACTAGCGGTAGCGACTCCTTTTGAGTACTTAGCGGTGATTACCCATAGCCTTAGCTAGTTTAATCACTCGCTAGTACTCGTCCTATTTCGAAAACTCACCTAAAAAGTTAAAAAACTAAAACCAAGGCAGAACTACGTAGCTCTGAGTTCTCCATTGTACCGGGAGATACGTAGGAGCGGGTCGTTACCCCCGTCGAGCTCTTTTCTAAAAAACTCTCTTTTTCCCCCTCTTTACATAAGTTTTCCATTAATTTCCCATCCATCTTCAAATAAGAATGAAATAAGCAAATCTAGGTGTTCTTCGAATCAAACATTAAAACCACACAATTTAATTAGAGGTTCCCTTTCAGTAGAAAGGAGGAATGGGGTGCTAATACCTTCCCCATTCCTAACCGACCCCCGAACCTACATCTCTGTGATTTCGAAAGACCATCCGCTTTTTCCAAAAAGACTTTTTCCAATGTTTTAGTCTTAAAAAATAAATATTGGTGGCGGCTTCAAATTTTTTTTTTCACGTTGTCAAACTGAGGAATCCTTAACCGGATTTTTTGGGGCGCAACAGCTGGCGACTCCACTGGGGACCCTTTTTTTTTTTTTTTAAAAAAAAAAAAAAAAAAACGTGGGTCAAACCTAACTAATTAAATATGTGGTTTAAAAGTAAATTGATTTGACTAAATACTTAGTTTGCCTTCATTCTTTTTCTTTTTCTTTCTTATCATTGATTGTAGGCATACCCCTTTTCTTTTATTGCATTTCCCCATATTTTCTCATGTCCCCTCTTCTTGGCTCCTCTTCTAAAGGTAAGCAATGTTCTCGTTTATAGATATCTTAGGAATGAAACCCTAGGGTAGATAACTTGATGTTGATTGCTGTTTTCTGGACTGGTCTGGTTTTCGTTTGCAGGTGGGGTAGTGTTAGGGAACATGCCCTTGACACACACTACACTTGTACCATATGATTACATATTCTGAGTGGGACCATAACCCAGGTCTGCAAACCTAGGAGAGTGGAAACGAGTAGTGACTGCCAATTGGACCGATGTCCTTCTGCTCTCACGAAAGTTTCAGCCAGAGTATGCTCTTTTACGGTACCTCACACCAGATGGCATTCCATCGTTGTGGGTGTTATCATGAGAGAGATTTAGCTCTGGTAGCCTTTGCGATGGAGTGAATAGAGCCACATGGGAGGATTATCCTTTAAATTGCCCTAGATCGTAGGTCTCACCTCTTTTTAGGTCACAAGGGCTTTCCAAATTGTGTGTTGCATCGTTGCATTCAGTTCAATCAATTTTTCCTTCAAAATTTTTGAAAATCAAAAAAGATGTGCTTTTCCTTTTCAATAAAACGCCTATATGAGGTGGCATATAGTGTGAAAATTTTCAAATCACCACCCGTAAATATCCTCTTTCTGCAAAAAAAAAAGGGTATCATTGCATCATTGCATCACTGCATTATCGCATCATTTGCATTGCATAAAATTCCAATTCTGAAAAAAAAACCATTCATCTTGCATTCCCTTTCATTACATAAAGATAAAACAAAAAAAAAACAATTATCATCTGCATAGCATAAGCATTTCATTTATAATCATGCAAAAAATCCTCGTCGAGTTCATCCAAGACGAGGCGTTCATGCATAAGCATTATTTCAAAAAAAGAGAGACACAGTAGAACTACGTAAGCTTTGATTCCTCATTACAATGGGGATACGTAGGATCGGGTCATACCCCGTCAAGCACATCCTTTCTAAAACCTTTTTTATAAATAGATCATTTGCACCACCAAATAGATTTCAAAATCATGTTCCAAAACTAAAAATGAAAAAATGAAAAGTTTCCAATGCATGCATCTTCTCTAAACAAAGAAAAATAGAAAAGCTCTTCATGTAAAAGCTCAATGAGTAAAAGTGCGCCTTCGAACGACGAAGGGTAATATCTCAAATTTGTTTGTGCACTACAAATTTAAAATGTTACTCTACGATATCGGGGCACTTTGACCTTATCAAGTGAGGTTTGTTTTCAAATAAGAGAATAAGTTTGAGTTAACCAAATGTCGAAGCATTTCAGTATATTGCGTGAAGTATTGAGTCAGGATCCACTCAATGTTTCATGCAAGTTACTCAGAGTAACGACAATTGGTTGCCTCACGCCATCATCTTTACGAAAAAAAAAGAAGATTTCGAAAGAAGAAAAGAGGAAAGGGTTACCGTTATAGCCTTTCTCCTACCGGTTCATACGAAATAACGTACGGCCCGCATTTTTCAAAAAAAGGAGCTTGAATTATTGCCAATAAAAACCCTTTCATTTATCCTGCATACACGTAGAGCATCATCATCATACATAAAACAAAAATTTTCAAAAAAGGTAAAAAGCAAAACTTTCAAAAAATCATCATAGTCTTTTCTTTTACCGGGCTACATGAGGTGATATTCCCAAAATTTCAGTCACCCAAACCCGAAAAAAATGTTTTCATCTTATTCTTTCACATGCATGTCAAGTCACATTATCGCCGTCATTTTCATATAAAGACATCATTTGCACTGCATAAAACAAAAACTTGATAAAATTCATACATGCATTTTTCTCTATCTCATTTAGGTTTGTCAGGAGTGCATTCTCCGCACGTGTGCGTTTCCATTCACTAAGGCTTTTTTACTAATTTTCTCGAAAAATCCAAAAATCGTGTCTTATTAGAAGCGCGTCTCATGCATTATTGTTGTCCTTTTTCACACATCATGAAAAATAATACATTAACATCCCATCTTGCATGCATTTCCATTCAATAAAAATAATGTCTTCCCACGCATTTTTTAAAAAAAAAAATCATTGTGAGTATCATATATTTCATTGCACAAAAAATGAAAACAAAGAAGCATCTCATTCATAATCATGAACAAAAGTCATCATCAAATTTATTCAAAATGTAGCATTCATGCATCATTTCATTAACCTCATCACTTTAGTTCAAATACATCATTCCTCCATACATGCATCTTTCAAAAAAGGAAGGGGCATTGGCATTTCATACTTTGTCTTGCCTCTAAAAAAAAAAGAAAAGAAGAATCATCATTTAGAAAAAAACATCATTACTACATCTTTCATCATTCAAAAGAAAAAGGGGGCATCGGCATTTCATATATTGTCTTGCCTCTATAAAAATCATTTTGAAAAGAAGCAGCATTCTTGCATCATTCATCATCCAAGGATGCATTGGCATTTCATATTTCGTCTTGCATAAAAAGAAAACATCAAAAAGAAAAAACTTTTAGAATAATCACACTTTTCAAGTGAATATGCTTTCATGCATTTCATTTTCATCATGTATATATCATAATGTTTTCATCCATGCATTCAACAAAAATGTTGTGATGAGAAACGAGATATTCTGGCAAAGTAATCTTTCCTTTTTGGAAAAGTTTACCCTCACTCATTTGCCAACTCAAGGTGTTACAAGGCACTCAGTTTTTCACATCAATAGCTCATTTGTATTTCCTTCAAAAAAAAAAACATTACATCTCATCCATTCCATGATAAAAGACTGAAACAGTTCGTCAAAAAAGTTCTTATATCATGTTTTTAGCCAATGTTAACTCTCTGTGAAACGTTCTTCTAGTAAGCATGCATGCCACGTGCAGTTTCTCTTGTTTGAGTCAGTCAATTTCCTCCATTTATCATCATTCCCCATCCAAGTCTAACCCCACCCCGTCCACCCATAAAGCGCATATTCTCTCCCATCAGTGCATACTTGACTTTTTGGTTCATTCTCACTAACACGTTAAGTCCTCCATGCTGGGGCAATTTTGTGATCACTAATTTTCCTTGTCAGTATCATATTCCTTTAGTGCAAGTCTTTCTAAAAAAAATATATAATAAATAAAAAAGATAAAATAAGCTCGCTAGGTTGAAAACCCCCAAAGGGCGGCCTAGGCAAAAAAGAGCGCCCGGTGGACTGAAAACTCGCAAAGAGCGGTCCAGGCAAAAATTAGGGCACAAAAAAGGGGGAAAATAAAAGAGCAAACACATGAAGATAGATAAATTATTGTCCTAAAGTTAAGTCTTACAGAAATAAGCAATCGGGATTTGAAGTGAAGTTTGGCCATACCCTCAAAAACCCAAAATCCCAGAAAATCCCTTTCCTACCCACCTTAAGCCAAGAAAAAACAAAATCCAAAAATCACCCTAGACAAGGATCACCTCAAATATCAAAAAGCAGGGCATCACCTTTTACCAGATCACCCGAGTCAAAGAATGAAAAGAGTCAAATAAAAAAAAAGAGACCAAGAAAAAGGAGAAAATCAAAAGGGATTCAAAAATGAAAACCCCAAAGCAAGAGAAACAAAAGAAATATCAGTGGTGAGCTGGTACATGTTGCCACAAAACACAAGAGATCCTTGTCTCAATAAGTCTTCAAACACTTCATCATTCCCATACACCCCCCTTCCATAAACCGCAAACACTTTCCTTTGACCTCGACATCCCGCCCCTCACAAACCTTTAGCCAGGAATAAAATTTCCAAACACCCTATCAAGCCATTTAACCCTCATAGACCATTAACCGTCAAATCAATGCCGAATAAAAATCATCCTCCCATTAACCTCAAACACTTCGATAAGCCCAATTACCCCTCCTCCACGAAACACCACAATCCTGAAATGTCCAGCCCGATCAATGACCGGTTGCTTTCGTTTTCTCAAGTTTTAATCTTAGGACAACTAAGTTTATCTGTCTACAGTGTGTTTGCTCTCAAAAAAAAAAAAAAAAAAAAAAACAAACGATCAGAAAAAAGAAAGCTGATCAAGGAAAAAACAAACCCTCAGGAAAAAGAAATGAGGGAGCAAAAACAAACAGTCAGAAAAAAGAAAGCTGACAAAATAAAAGAGGGACCTGCACTCCAAAACAGCTTCAAACTGCATTAAAACAAGGTTTAGTGATCACCAAGTGAGGCTTCTTTGACACCAAAAGTCAATACATCAGTAGAGAACCAAATATTTGCACTGAGAACGTCACTCAGATTCAAAGTAGGGGCATTCTCTTCACCACCCACCCACCCTGGTCTTGGGAAGGTCTGTTCAAATGCCCATCCCATGTCACTCCAATTGTCAATACTTCCAAAGTGAGGGCAAGTACATTCCCATTCCTTCACCTCATTCATTCCCATAAAAAACCTCACCGGGGCAATCTCTCAACCCACTATCCTAAACAAAGCCTTGTCATTCTAACTGGGGCAGCTTTGTCCTTGTTATGACTGGGGCAACATCAAACTTTGTGGGGTGAGACAAAATCTCTTTTGCACCTTTCATTTCAAAAGCCGAAGCATTCCCAATTCATCATCTTCTACACCCCTAGTTGTCGTCACCACTAGACAAGGGCAAGTTATTCATTCGTCAAAGACATGAATTGGGGCAATCTTGTATCTCTTGATCCCTCATAAGCTTCGGCAATAACCATGTCTGTCATTTCTTCACTTGCCATAAATATCCATACCCTAAACCAATTCCAAGTTAACTGACTCATTCATTGACATTTGCACTCCTATGCATGCTTACTAGGCAATGCTTCAAAGAAAAAGAACACAAATTAGTCATGCGATATCTCAGATTCAGTCGTCATTGGAAGGAAGAGAAAACAAGTGAGCTTGTTTATAAATAAACACCTTGAGAACACCAGAGTTTTAAGCAAAACTAGTTTTTTCAAAAAGAATGATCCAGATTCACCTCCACTTTTGTTTTGCATCCAAAGTCTCGCGTCTCATCATCTCAAAAATGTTTAATCATGCATATCGTATTTTTCGCCTCATGCATTTGGGCGTTCCATTTTGTTCATCATAGTGTCTCATTTGCATCGTGCCAACATCATCATTTTATGAAAGGCAACAAAAAAGAAACAACGGATGAAAAAAATCATTCCATCAAGCATCAAAGCATTGCATCATAAAGAAAGAAAAAGCAAAAACACAAGCACTCCATAATATTTCAACATCATTGTATCAAACATCATCTCCTTTTCAATAAATGGGGGGTAAGTCGAATACAGATTCGAGATAGTCATCAGGACGTTTGAATTGATCACTCAAGAATCCGAAAGTCCCTATGCCAAAAAAAGCAAAAACACGTCATCCCATCTCATTGCATTTGCATCATATTAATGTTTGCATTTCATAAAAGGGAAAGAACCAAAGTCCTTGCATCAAAGCATTACATGTGTATCATGCAAAGCAACACAAAGGCTCCCCATGTCATTCGTCATTCTATTATCGTTCATTTCTTCATGCCACTCATCGAAACATTGCATTCGCATGCCCGCATTTCATGAAAAGAGAAAGAAATGAGCAGAAAATAAAAAAAAACAAAGAAGCATTCCATTCATCAAAACATGAATCACTGTCATTGCATCGGACACTTGCATTACAAGTATCAATCTTTGCATCAAACATCAAAGCGCTACATTTGCATAAAGAGCAAAAGAAAACAAAGAAAAGCAGATGATCAGAAAAAGAAAGCTGATCAGGCAGAATCATCAGAAAAAAGAAAGCTGGTCAAAGAAAAAAAAACCAAGAAAAGCAAACAAGCAGAAAAAAGAAAGCTGCTTAAAGAAAACAAACAGCATAAACAAGGACAGAAGAATTGCAGAAAACGGAACATAAAAAGAACACACCATCTTCATATCATTCATCATTCTCATACCATTCATACCATTCATCGCTTCATGGCATCAAACAGTAGTGCATTACACTTTCAATTTGTATCTCAGAAGAGCGAAGAAATAACAGAAAAAGCATTCCACCAAAGTCAATCATTGCATTCATATGCATTCAAGTGCATGCGTTTCATGTACCAGTCAAGATAGAAGTTACCTCAGACTAGATAGTCTCAACCCAGAGTTAGTAAACTCCATCAACCCAGAGTTAGTAAACTCCATCAATCCAGATCACAACATCGTGTACGAGCACGCGATGGATCCATCAGACTTCGTCAAGTCCTTCGGATTAGTTATGTCAACCTAAGGCATAATGGACATCCTTTGATCAAATCAGTTCCGGACCTGATGTTGATCGGCCGCTCGAGAAGGCCACCCCTAAGCTCGGACTCAACAAGAGTCCGTTAGAAGGTTTTTAGGCAACCTCCGAATTCAGGACCCCAGCGTCCCTTCAGAACCCCAGTGTTCATTCAGGATCCAAGCATCCCTTCAGGACCCAAGTGTCCATCCAGGTTACTTTCTTTACTGCTTTCTTTATAGCTTTATTTCCGGCTTTTTGAGGGCGGGCATTTCATTTAAGTAAAAAAAAAAGGAGAGAAAATTCGGGTTTTCCCAAGCAGACAAAATCAGTATAATTTCTGAATTCTTTATTTATATTTTGCCTCGGAATACGTTTCGGCCAATCCATATTCCTTGTCAAAATCCAAATAAAGAGGGGCAGCTGTCATACCCTAATTTTGTCCGCTTAGGTCGAAACCCTAATTTTCAAACAAAAATAAGTAAGTTAAGGTTTAGCATTCGTTCATAATGTCATGAAGACCATCATTCATGCATTTCAAGGTTTTGAAAGTCATCTTAGGATTAGAGATGCATTGCATTGCCTTTTATAGCATTTTCAGAGTTTTTCAAGACCAAGGGCATTTTGGTCATTTTCGGAAAATGAGACATTTCTCAGCAAAAAAATCATTTCTTGCATACATTTTAGATTTTAAGGCCATTTTAGAGTTTTGAAGTAATTCTTGAAAAGAAAATGCATTTTGAACAAGGATTAGGGTTCTAATGATCAAAAGGGCATTTTGGTCATTTCGCCAAAAAATTCAATTTTTCATCAAAAAATCACAGGGATCTATAAGGAATCACTTGAGGTGAGATGTGCTTGATCATACATATTTTTGGTAAATACATTGTTGATTTATGTAAAAGAAAGAAAAAGTCAAAACCGTAAAGTCAACAATGGAATATTCTTCAAGCATCTTCAAAGTAGGGCACCCAAATCAATTTTGGGATGATGGTAGCATTTATTTCTGAACCCAATGATTGATCATAGGAAATGGCTCAATTTGGCATAATATTATGGATTTACTTGAAAAAGAATAATCAAAAATGGGTTGGAAATGGAATGATCACACAATAGTACAAGTTGTACAAATTGACAACTTGCACACCAAGGCCAAACCTGCGCATATCAGCCCCATATTCACCCAATTTTGATTTATTTTATTGCTTGATAATCATGTTTTGATCATAGCCTTTCATTTGAATTGAAAATGCAATCCCAACCCTCCATTTGAATTAAAATGGCATTCTTGCAATATGAACCATTTGGAAAAACATTTTGGTAAAATGACTTATCCTTCACCCACCTCCTTAAGCTACACCCCTCAGCCCTCTCTCTCCTCCCTTTGTGCTTCTTGGCTACCCTCAATCCTTGTGACAATTGATCCTAACCATTGATCCCAAATAAAACTCTAATCCTAGAGCACAAGTGAGATGGAATGACTTAGTTACCCTCAACTTTGAGTGGCCTCTATAAATACCATTTTGTGCTCAGCTCACAAGGACTTTTTTGGCTGATCATTCACTCACAAAATCAACCCTAGCACACCTTCAAGCACCCTCTCCAAAACCGAAGCAATCTACCCCATTTTCCTTCACCATTTTCTTTGATTTTCATTACAAAACTACTTCCATTTTCATCTCTACTTCACACACCTTCTTTCCACTACCTCAAATTTCGTTTTCATCACATCAAGATCTGAAGATTGTTGAAGGTTTTCGAAGCTTGGTTGGAGTTTTGAAGGCTTGTTTGGCTCGTTTCATTAGACGATCATCTTGTGCATAGTTTTAGCAAAAAACTCAAGGTAAAACTCTCAAACTTTTTGCATCATCACAAACCTTTTGCATAAAACCTTCAACTCTTTGCATATCATCATGTAGATCATTGATAGGAGGCTGTTGGGGTGAGATTTGGTATCTCACCCCCTTTGGATAATCGCTTGATATGGTTTGTTGCATTTCTACCATCATTGCATAGTTTTTTAAAAACCTATTTTCTTCAACCTTGTGCTTCGGCCTCTTGATGATTTTGGGGTTCTCATTTGCTTTTGTTTCATTTCATGTCAAAAATAAGGTCTATGGCTAATTTGGTGTAGGCTTTAGCTTTGGTTTTAAGCTTGGCTAAATTAGGGTTTTGTTGCTAGTTCTATTTCCCTAATTCTTTTTTTTCTTCTTTTTTGTGAATAATGCATGTGTTTTCTTGATTTCTTGTCATGTAAATTCATGTGCTGAAATTGTGTCATATTTTGTGTCAATTTTGTGCATCATTTAGTGTCTTGTTTGCATGAAATTTGTGCTTGATTTTGGTCCAATATGCATTCGGCCTTAGGCCAATTTTCATGACATAGTTTTGTTTCATTTTGCTTGATTGATCATGTATTTGCAAATAATTTGAGTAAAATGTGTTTTTCACCTTTTTACCCATTTGCTTTTACTGTTCACTAAAAGTTAAAAAGTTAAAAACAAAAAAAAAACATTTTTACCTTTTTACTTTTTACCATTCACTTAAATAATTACCATTCATTTGCATTTACTTGCATTTTTACCACTTCACTTATTGCATTAAAAACTCAAAACATTTTACCACTCCCTTTTTACCATTCACTTTCACCTTCTCATTAAATCATTTACCAATGCATTCATCTCATATCATTTGCATCAAAATAAATTACCACTTTGCATACCTCATTTTTACCTAAAACTTTTTTTCACTCTTTTACCACATTCCAAACACAAATTCTTTCCGTCTAAAACACGAAAGCAATTCGCATATTCTCATTCGTGCATTCAAAATAAAAAGATTTCTTTCATTCATACTTAGTTGAGGATCAGGTGATATGATCTATTGCTTAGGCCTAGTGCACATTTCAATCATGTGAGATCATCTAAAAGGAATCAATTCTTTTTGCATTTTCACTTGCATCTCCTATCACATTCATACTTGTTCATGACTTGTATTCATTCTTCTAATATGCTCATGCATTAACCTTTGTTTGTCTGGCATCACTCCTTTGTATGCTTGCATTCATTTGTCCACATGCTCACTCATAATAACATGTCCATGCACTTAATTGTATGCTCACATTCATTACTTGCATTCGGCCATGCCTAGCTAATTAGGGTTCATGCATTCATTCACTCTCAAATGCTCATGCATTCATCTTTGCGTACCTTTGCCTTCATTCAATAGTATGTTCATGCATCATTCCCTTATATGCTTTCATGTTTAATCATACACCAAAGAATACTTCACGCCTATGATTAATTGGTTTCCTTTGTTTTGATGTCATTTAAATGTCTTGATTTGATTATGTGCCATCTCCTTTCACTCGCATGACATCTCTAGGAAGACGTAAGTCTACTCACGGTAGCATAGAGTCCTAAGATCAGTCACACTCCTTTGAGGTTGTTGCCCGTCCCGTAACAATCCTCACACACATACTCACTCACGCATAATTGCTTTGAGAACATTATTTCGCATCACTAGTAATCGAGTCTCTTGATTGTATTGGTATGTTTAATCTTTGTTGGAGATTAGCATGTTAGTATGTTGTTTGATCGATGCTTGTCATTGCATGCATTTTAATCATTACACTTTGCGTTTGGTTATGGACTTGGCTTTGATTGAAATCATTCTTCTTCATTTACCAAGACTTTTTTTGCATTCATTTTCAAAATCAATCTTTGCATTCGCATTCAATCAATTTCAAAATCATAAAAAATAATGAGGGCAAGTAATGATCACCCATAGCCCTAGCTAGTTTGATCATGAAAGCTTTCCCTTTTCTCAAAACCATGTGAACAAGTAATGATCACCCATAGCCATAGCTAGTTTGATCATGAAAGCTCCTCCCTTTTTCAAACACCTTCTTCAAGGCTTCTTTTTCTCGCTCCAAGAACTACGTTGCTTTGATTCCCACTTGGGATACGTAGGAGCGAGACTTGTTCTCGTCAAGCACATCAAAAAAAATCTTCACTTTCACAACAATAAAAAACCTCCATTTTCAAAACAAACAAAAAATGTTTTCAAACCCATTGTTGTTAGTAGCTAATCAGAACCGTAGTTCGTCTAGCTATTGACATCGATGTCCTTTCTCCAAAAAGAACAATAAGC
Source organism: Astragalus membranaceus (assembly GCA_039519185.1). Lineage (NCBI taxonomy): Eukaryota > Viridiplantae > Streptophyta > Magnoliopsida > Fabales > Fabaceae > Astragalus > Astragalus membranaceus. Next base: position 172,565,125 of record CM076847.1, read on the forward strand.
GATGACCACCCATAGCCTTTGCTAGTTTGGTCATCAAACAAATCAATCCTTTTCAAAAAAAGGCTTTCAAAAAGAAAATAAAAACAAGTTGTCACCAACGGTCACCCAGAACCTTAGTTCGTTTGACTAGCGGTAGCGACTCCTTTTGAGTACTTAGCGGTGATTACCCATAGCCTTAGCTAGTTTAATCACTCGCTAGTACTCGTCCTATTTCGAAAACTCACCTAAAAAGTTAAAAAACTAAAACCAAGGCAGAACTACGTAGCTCTGAGTTCTCCATTGTACCGGGAGATACGTAGGAGCGGGTCGTTACCCCCGTCGAGCTCTTTTCTAAAAAACTCTCTTTTTCCCCCTCTTTACATAAGTTTTCCATTAATTTCCCATCCATCTTCAAATAAGAATGAAATAAGCAAATCTAGGTGTTCTTCGAATCAAACATTAAAACCACACAATTTAATTAGAGGTTCCCTTTCAGTAGAAAGGAGGAATGGGGTGCTAATACCTTCCCCATTCCTAACCGACCCCCGAACCTACATCTCTGTGATTTCGAAAGACCATCCGCTTTTTCCAAAAAGACTTTTTCCAATGTTTTAGTCTTAAAAAATAAATATTGGTGGCGGCTTCAAATTTTTTTTTTCACGTTGTCAAACTGAGGAATCCTTAACCGGATTTTTTGGGGCGCAACAAAACTTCCAGAATTATTTACACTCTTTGTGTGTGTGTGTGTGTGTGAACCCACTGAGTTGAGATTGGTTCCAAGACTAAGTGAAAACTTCCTCCTAGCCTTTGAAAAGATTGGCTTATCTTTGGTCACACCAAAATATTTTTTTCAAAAGAAAGGTTAGACTCACAAAATCCTCAAGTATTGGGGAGTTTTAAACACAACCAAGGATCTGCATTTGATTTTCTGAAGTGCCGTTGCATTGCTTCTGCACTGTGTTATTTTTTGTACCCTATATTGCCTTCCTCACTGTCCTCCAGATGCATTTATTCCTGCTTGGCTTAGGTGCAGTTTTTCACTGACCTCCAGATGCATTCATGCATTTTGGCACAGGTACAGTTGTTGAACTATCCTCCAGATGCATTCATTCATGCATGGCACAGGTCTTTGACCTCCAGATGCAATCATGCACTTAGGCACAGGTATAGTTCAATCTGATTCAGGTCAATATGGCTTTTGATCTTTGATCTTTTTACCACTCTTTTTGTATTCTTTTGCATTGTTTGCTCTCACTTTTCAAATTCAACCTTGGTTTTCATAAAAACACCCCCAAACTTAATTCTTTAAGCTAGTTTAACTTTTTAGTAAAAATTTGTTTTGACCTTAGCTCACCAAAATTTTCCCTTGCATCAGATTGCTCTTAAAATAGCAAGGTTCTTTTCACAAACTCAGTTTTGAGGTATTTGGAAGAAAAAATAATTCTGGTTATTTTTGTGAGAAATAAGACTTCTTTTTCTTCTTTTGCTTTTCAAAAATCCATCCATAGGTGCACCATATCTTTGTAAAATATTTTCAAACTAATCATTTACTTAAATGTTCTTAACAATTTATAGTATTCCTCATACTTGTCCCTATTTTCCAATGAAACTGTATCTTTGGAAAATTAGTTTCATGTATTTAGATACTACTTTGTTAAGTACATCTAATACATTCATACAAAAATATTTACTAAAACATACATATTTGCTAAAACACACATACATAACATACATAACATACATAACATACTTAATATGATAAGTCCCCCCCCCCCCCAAACTTAAGGGGTAGCAGTGTCCTCACTGCTAGAAGTTCACAAAATACTTGCAAATATTTGTTCAAAATATGGGGAGAGGGATTAAAAACACAACCAGGGAAGAGTTAGTAGTAAGATAACATCCAAAATATAGTAGTTAAACTGCAGAAAGCATGTAACAGATACTCATTTATTTGCTCCACTCCTTGTCCTTGCACTCTGCCTGGTAGGAGGAGTGTTCTTCACCTTCTGCTTCTTTTCCTTTGGCTTTGGGATTGGAGTTACTTCTACTGGTGCAGATGCACCTGATTCCTCTGGTGTTGCTGCAGGACTTGAAGCAGTAGCATCAGTTGGGATTGCCTCAGAGATCTTTCTCTTTGGTGCCTTGACTGCTGGTTGTTTGAAGAATGTTTGTGTATTTCCCAGTTCTTCTCTCTTCCTGTGAGCTAATTGTTCCAGAACTAGTTGCATAGCAGACTCATCAAGTTGTGGTTTCATAGCAGCTTTTTGTTGAGATGTAGAAGCATCAGATGCAGGTACATCACTCTGCATCTCAATTGCTTGCTTGACAGCTTCAGTTTCTTCAACTGCCTCTGGTTCTGTTTTTTCAGTTGGATCTTCTTCAGGACCCTGCACATTTTCTTGTTCAAGAGCAGAAACAACATTAGTTATAATGTTAGTGGGGCTAGTATGGGTGGTTTGTTCTGTTTGTGGCTCATGGATAGGTGAAGTTGGGATTGGACTTTGTTGCACAGTGTGAGTTGGTTGTTCTGTTTCAGTTGGTGGAGAGGGTGGAGGAGGGGTTGTTTGTGGTGGTGACTGTATTGGTGGATCAGTAAGGGAGGGTAGTGGTGATTTTGGGTGGGGGGATGTTTCTTTGGTAGTTGAGTGGGTTGGTGATTGGATAGGTGATATGGTTGGTGAAGTGTGAGTTGTTTCTTGTTGGACTGGTGGTGTTTTCTTTGCATATTTCTGTCTGGCAATTTCTTCCAGAATGACACCTCTAGCACGTTCTTCTTCCTCACTATCAACTTTAGCATCACTTTCTTCTTCATCTTCAAGTTCCTTGTCCAATTCTTTTTCTAGTTCCTCATCCTCCTCAGTGCCAGAATCATATGTTTCCTCAACTTCAGGCTCCACTACTATTTTCTTCTTTCCCTTTGCTTGTTTCTTAGTCACCTTCTTCTTTCTACTAGGCTCTTCCTCTTCTTTCTCTTCTTCCTTATCCTCATCAGCTTGTTCTTTCTCCTCTTCTTCTTGTCCTTCAGTTGTTAACACCCATCTTGGGAACACTGGTGCCTCAATATTGCCTAATTCATTAGATATATATTGGAAAACAAGCTGCAGCCAATCATGTTGTTCATTCTAAAATTTCCATACTGCAGCTTGCTTCTGCATGAAATGCTCTTGCATTGCAGGCATAGGCAGTGCTCCTCTCACTTTTCTCATTCTCTCCTTTATCTCAGCATTCAAATTATTAGGGGGAAATTTTCTTTGTTCATTAGCAGCAATAGGAACACCTTCCTTCATGCACAATTCAGTTATGAGACAAGGGAAAAACAGAAACCCCTTTGTTTTAGTTGTGCATGTATAGATTTCCCTAGCAATCAATCTACCTATGTCAACATTTCCCTCAGAGAATTGTATCTAGTAATATCAATCTCTCTTTGGTCATGGCATATGTGTGTGAAGTAGGTAAGCGAGAAGGTAAGAGAAGTTTTAATTGAATTAGTAGACGTTAGGTGAGGTTGTGGTGGACATGCATTCAGTTTCTAACTTTGCTTCTGATGAGTTGTCATTTTCACATTTGACCAATTTCTTCAATGCAGATGCAATGCAGTAGCATTGCAATGCAACTGCATTAGTTTTCTGCTTTTCCTACAAAACACTTAAAACATCAAATTGAACAAAATTAAGGAAAAATGATGGGTTTCCTCCCATTAAGCGCTTGTTTTAAGAGTCTTTTCAGCCTGACTACCTTTTTCTTTTAGAGATTTTTCAAATGAGTGGTGACCTTATCTCTCACCACATGTTCACCATAGTACATTTTGATTATTTGACCATTTACCTTGAAGATGGTGTTTGAGGCTTCATCTAACAAGTCAACTGCTCCATGAGGATAAATTTTAACCAATTTGAATGGTCCTGACCACCTTGATCTAAGCTTTCCAGGGAAAAGCTTCAATCTAGAATTGTATAGCAGAACTAATCCTCCCTCTTTTAAGTCTCTCTTTTGAATTCTCTTGTCATGCCATGCCTTTGTTTTGGCTTTGTAGATTTCAGCATTCTCATAAGAGAATTGCCTAATCTCTTCTAACTCATTAAGCTCTAGCATTCTTTGTGTACCTGCTTTGTCTAAGTTAAAATTGAGCTTCTTAATAGCCCAATAAGACTTATTTTCTAACTCCACAGGTAGATGGAATGCTTTTCCATAGACTATTCTATAAGCCCATAAAGCTTCATCCAAATGTAAAGACCAATCTTTCCTATTTGGACTTACCATTTTTTCTAGCACTCTTTTGATTTCTGTATTTGAGATTTCTGCTTGCCCACTTGTTTGAGGGTGGTAAGCTGTAGCAATTTTATGTTTAACTCCATACTTAGCTAGAAGGTTTTCAATGATCTTATTACAGAAGTGTGAACCTTCATCATTAATTATAGCTCTAGGAGTTCCAAATCTAGTAAATATATTCCTTTGAAGAAATTTACTTACTGATTTTGCATCATTATTTGGGAATGCTATTGCCTCTATCCATTTGGACACATAATCAACAACTACTAAAATGTACAAATTACCAAAAGAAGGTGGAAAAGGGCCCATAAAATCCATTCCCCATACATCAAATAATTCAATTTCTAAAATATTGGTTCTTGGCATTTCATGTTTATCAAAGATATTTCCTGCCCTTTGACATTTGTCACATTTCTTGACCATAAAGTATGCATCTTTAAATAAAGTAGGCCAAAAATAACCAGACTGTAATACCTTAGTTGCTGTTCTTGTTCTTCCAAAGTGGCCACCATATGGTGCAGCATGGCAATGCAGAAGCACTGCTTGTTGTTCATCATTAGGAACACATTTCCTTATTAACTGATCAGGGCACATTTTGTAAAGGAATGGATCATCCCAATAGTATTGTTTTACTATGTGGAAGAATCTTCTCCTTTGTTGATATGTCATATTCACTGGTGTTACTCTACTTGCAAGGTAGTTTACAATATCAGCATACCATGGTGCAGATGCATTTGATGCTCCTGCATTGCTTGTAGCACATGCAGTTGCACTATGTGCATTGACTGTGATTGCCAATAGTTTCTCATCTGGAAAATTCTCCTTGATTTCTCCCTCTAGTGATTCACCTTCAAGCATTGACAAATGGTCTGCTACTTGGTTTTCTACTCCTTCTTGTCTCTAATTTCATGATCAAATTCTTGTAGGAGTAGAATCCATCTTATCAGCCTTGGCTTTGCATTTTTCTTCGAAATCAGATACTTAATGGCAGAATGATCAGTATAAACAATTACTTTAGTGCCAACTAAGTATGGTCTGAATTTTTCAAATGCAAATACTACAGCTAATAATTCCTTTTCTGTGACTGTGTAATTCACTTGAGCTTCAATTAATGTCTTGCTAGCATAATAAATAGAATGAAAAACCTTGTCATACCTTTGTCCTAGGACTGCTCCTACTGCAAAGTCACTAGCATCACATTAATTCAAAAGGTCTGCTCCAGTCAGGTGTTACTATCACTGGTGCTGTTACTAAAGCTTTTTTAAGCTTTTCAAAAGTATCCATACAATATTCATCAAAGTTAAATGGTACATCATGTTGCAAAAGCATACATAATGGCTTTGAAATTTTTGAAAAGTCTTTGATAAACCTTCTATAAAAACCAGCATGGCCTAAAAAGCTCCTGATACCTTTAACTGTTGTTGGTGGGGGTAATTTCTCAATCACCTCAATTTTGGCTTTGTCTACCTCTAGACCTTTCTTTGAGATTCTGTGTCCTAACACAATGCCCTCTTGTACCATGAAATGGCACTTTTCCCAGTTTAATACTAGATTTTTATCCTCACATCTTTTAAGAATTTGTTCCAAGTTTAACAATCTTGGAATGTTTCTCCAAAGACAGAGAAATCATCCATGAATACTTCCATTGATTGCTCAATGAAATCTGAGAATATTGACATCATGCATCTTTGGAATGTTGCAGGAGCATTACATAATCCAAATGGCATCCTTCTAAAGGCAAAGGTTCCATAAGGGCATGTAAAAGTGGTTTTATTTTGATCTTTAGGATCAATGGCTATCTGATTGTATCCTGAATAGCCATCTAGAAAACAATAAAACTCTTTCCCTGCTAACCTATCTAGCATTTGGTCTATGAATGGTAGAGGAAAGTGATCCTTTTTGGTAGCCTTATTGAGTTTTCTGTAATCCATGCATATCCTCCAACCTGTTACAGTTCTAGTAGGTATTAACTCATTCTTCTCATTGGCTATTACTGTCACACCCCCTTTCTTTGGTACACATTGGATAGGGCTTACCCATGCACTGTCTGATATTGGGTATATGATGCCAGCATCTAGCCATTTAATGATTTCCTTTTTCACAACCTCCTTCATGATAGGGTTTAGTCTTCTTTGGCTTTCTATACTATTCTTAGAATTTTCTTCTAAGATGATTCTATGCATACACACAAAAGGACTAATTCCCTTGATATCTGCCATTTGCCAACCTATTGCTTTGGTATGTTTCTTTAGAGTATTGATGAGATCATTTTCTTGTTCTGAGGTTAAATCAGAAGCAATAATAACTGGTAAGGTCTCATTTTTTCCTAGAAAGACATACTTAAGATGCTTAGGCAATTCCTTCAATTCTAGCTTGGGAGGTTTTTCTATGGAGGGTAAATTTTCCTTAAGGGTTGGATCCTCAAGATTGAGAGGTTCATAAGTTCTGGCCCAGACCTCCTTACAAGAGTTTCCTATTGGCAGGTTTTCCTTTTCTAGTAATTCCTTATCTAGCAATGCAGGTGCATCAAGTGCATCTGCATTAGCCAAATGATCATACTGCTTGTAAAACTGTTTCTCTACCAATTTATCTAGAGAAAAAATGGATGAGCATTCTTTTGTATTTTCTGTGGGATACTTCATAGCACTCATCACATTGAATTTTATCTCTTGGTCATTCACTCTCATTGTAAGTTCACCTCTCTGCACATCTATTAAGGTTTTGCCAGTTGCTAGAAATGCTCTTCCTAGGATAATAGGTACATCCTTATCTGCTTCAGAGTCAAGAATGACAAAATCTGCATGGAACACAAATTTGTCTACCTTAACTAAGATGTCTTCTATTATACCTTCAGGATAGACTATTGACCTATCTGCTAATTGAAGTGTCACAGTGGTTGGTCTTGCAATTCCAATTCCCAACTGGTTAAAAATAGATTTAGGCATTAAGTTAATACTTGCCCCTAAATCACATAAAGCTTTACCAGTATAAGAGGTTCCAATGGAAAATTGAATTGTAAAACTCCCTGGATCCTTTAATTTCCTAGGAATCTTACTTTGCATGATCTGACTACATTCTTTAGTCATGGCAACTATCTCAAATTCCCCTAATCTTTTCCTTTTGGTAAGCACGTCTTTCATGAATTTTGCATAGTTTGGCATTTGTTGAAGTGCTTCTACTAAGGGAACATTTATGTGCAACTGTTTTAGTACCTCTAAGAATTTGCTAAATTGTTTCTCCTCATGTACTTTTTTCAATCTTTGTGGGTAAGGAGGAGGAGGGTACTCAGGTACTAACTTAGGTGTAGGGATTTGAACTTCTTCCTATAATGTAGGAGCATTGAATGCTTCCACATTTCTTTCTTTACTATTTTTCTGTTTTTCTTTTTCTTTTTCTCCCTTATCTACACTTTCCCTCTTATTTGATTCAATCAAATCCTTGCCACTTCTTAGGGAAATAGTTTTAACCTGCTCTTTTCCTTGTTTCTGGGAAGGAGTAGCTTCTGTATTGGAAGGTAAGACACCTGGTGGCCTTTGATACAAAGCTGTGGCTAACTGTCCTACTTGGGTCTCTAGATTCTTAATGGAAGCATCTTGAGCTTGTCTAGTTGTTCTTGCTTCTCCTATGAATGCTTTGAGCATATTTTCTAGAGAATTTTCATTGGTGGCTTGTTTTTGAGGCGGGAATCCTGGTGGTGTAGATGGTGCAGTATTAGATGCAGGTGCATTGTTATTGCCCCATCTAAAGTTGGGATGATTTTTCCACCCAGGATTGTAAGTGTTAGAATAGGGGTTGTTATTTCTATTATAACCTACATAATTTACAGAAATAGGGTTGCTAGGACATTCCTCATACAAGTGACCTCCTCCACAATATACACAACTGGTGGTACCTGGAGGTGCTTGTTCTACTGCTACTGCAGTGCTGTCTGTTGATGCAGCTGCATTAGATGCAGTTGCATTAACTGAAGTGAAGTTCTTTATCAAGTTAGCTAAAGTGGCTACTTGAGCAGATAAGGCTGTTACATCACTAACCTCATGTACCCCTGATGGTTTCTTTTGGGCACTCACTCTCTCAGTAGGCCAACTAGAGCTATTAGTTGCTATTCTATCAATTAACTCACATGCTTCATTGTAAGACAGATTCAATAACACTCCACCAGAAGATGCATTAAGCATTATTCTGGTTTGAGGTTCTAAACCATTATAAAAAGTTTCCATTTGAATAAAAACAGGTAAACCATGATGAGGACATTTTCTTAAAAGTTCTTTCCACCTTTCCCATGCTTCAAATAATGATTCAAACTCTTTTTGTCTAAAAGATGTAATATCAGTTCTCATCCTGGCATTTTTGATAGGTGGGAAATATTTTCCTAAAAAATTTTCAGCCATTTCATTCCATGAATGGATAGAGTTAGGCTCTAAAGAGTTTAGCCAAGCCTTAGCTCTATCTTTCAAAGAATAAGGAAACAACCTTAATCTGAAAGCATCTTCACTAACACCAGGTAAGATAAAGTTACTACATACTTCTATAAACTATTTTAAATGCAAGTGAGGATCCTCTAGAGGAGTTCCTCCAAATTGACCAATAAATTGAAGCATTTGAAACATCATAGGTTTAAATTCAAAATGCACAACATCAATATGAGGTCTAGATATGCTAGTTTGCATGTTTTGATGATCAAACTGAGCATAGTCCCTCATAGGTCTATCTCTATCATTAATCATACCTATGGGATCCATGTGAATCAATCGTTCTCTGTGATCTTCTTCTGTATCTTGATGAGAGCCAGGACCTCCTCTTACTGAGTGTGGTCTTGAGCTTTGTCCTTCACGGTGAGACATCTTGCAGGCCTGTTTCTTTTGCTTTTGGAGTCTTAACAATCTCCTAAATCTTCTTTCTATCTCTGGATCTAAGCTGTTTTCTGGTGTCCTGTTTCTGGTCCTGTACATATGCTAAAGCACCATGTGCTCCTGCATGACAGAAACTTGCAAATACCAGAATAATATACACTAAATTACAGTATATCAGATTTTTAAAAGAATTTAACTACAATCCCCGGCAACGGCGCCAAAAACTTGGTGTGTGGAAAACATGTGCAAGTATACACAGTCCATAACAAGTAATATAGTGTTTAGAACAGGTTGAACCCACAGGGATTGATGAACTCTTTCAAAAGTCAATATTATGTAATTTAGAGGAAAGTAACCAATTTAACAAGATAGTTGATGATGGTGAGTATCACAAGTAAGTTAGAATAAAGCAAGGTGTAAGTAGTTGAAATGCAATAGAGAAAAGCTAGTTGGAATGTCTTCCCCAAGTAACTTACTTATAAGTGTTTAGTGCAGTTATGATGCAGTTGCACTGAATGCTGTTGCATTAGTTGTGTGCCTTTCAGTCACTTTCTTCAGAGTTTCATTACAAGCTTCCTATGTCTAGGCTTAGCTAAATAAGTTCACTCTTGTCTTCTAAAGTACCCACAGTATCACCCTATGGACTATACTATCCTATGTCTAGGACTTAGTATGGTTTTCACAAAGTTTCCTTTATGTAAAACACTCACCCATATTAATTTTTGAGTTCTTAATTGTAAACCATGTCTGCTTTTACAAATCTACTTATTCTAAGTGATCAATCTCAAAATAAGTGTTGAAAGTATTATCAAGCAAGAACTAAAGTGCACACATCATATACTTGTATTAAACTTACTTAAAAGCTCATTAAATGGTTAGAACATTCCAACTAAGAGAGGTTTAGCTCAACATAGACATTGCAAGGCAAATATAAACTGAATAGAACATGTTTATATAATTGAAATCACAAAAGAGAAACAACAAGATAGAGATTACACAAGTTGTAGCTCTTAGCATGAATTCTCCTAGCAAATTGCATTAGCTCCTTAGCACTTAAGTAAAACTATGAAATCGAGGTAAGGAGGATTTGTCACTTCCTTCCTTTCCTTCTTACAAAATAGAACTTATCTATGTGGAGTGAAATTTTAATCTAACTTATGGATTGTGTTCTAGTTTCAAGTGAAGGAGTGAGGTCCTTATATAGTCTTCAAGAGAGGTGCTTCCTTCCTTCATGTTGAAGTAAACTAGAAGTTGGATCATGGTTAGTATTCAGAAGTTGTCTCCCAAGTTGAGGTCTTCAATCTAGTGAATAGGGAGGTCCAATGAGATATGAACATGTGTCCCTATGTAGATGACTCTTCAAAGCTATGTGGGAATAGTAGGCGCCGAAATATGAGGTGTTCTTGCTTTAGGAGACCAAGCATGAGGTCGTCATGTGCAAGTGCATGTGCAAGTGGCTGGCTTCATTCTTGGAGTAATGCAGTTGCAATGCAGTAGTATTGTGCTGAGCCAGCGCAGTTGTAAGTGCAGAATCAATGCAAGAGCATTTGATGCAGTGAGCATCTAGACTGCACTGAACAAACTTTATCAAACATACCACAATGTATCCAAAATGGCCTACTAACAACTATAACCATGTTAAACACTCAAGTTATCACATATTACATAAAATACTATATAAACTCTTTATCTTTGCTTGAAAGAGAGCAATTTACTAAGTTTAAACATATGAATAACTCTATATAAAATAGAGTTATCATTAGCCTAGGACGTGTTTTGAAATGGGGTAATAGAAGTGGACGCACGGTCCGTGCGCTATGGCGCACGACCTGTGCGCATTTTTAAAAATTTTGCGCATGAGTAACAGAACCACACGCACGACTCGTGCCATAGGGGCGCACGGTCCGTGCGTGACCATCAGTTTCCAGAAATTGTATTTTCGTGTAACTTTGGCTATCCCGTTCGTTCCAACTTTCATTCCAATCGATCCCCAAACATAACAATACATCATTCAGCAACAACAATCATCATACATATCATCAAGTCATCCAATCTCAATCATTCAAACATTCATAATGAAATACATTTTCACAATTACGGTTTTTGTAAAACAACGGCTTTCAACGAAATCGATCGAAACGAAGAACAAAACCATATTCTCAGTCACATGCAAGGTTGACACAATAAAATTGAAAACCCTAAGCGAGTATAGAACTCGCCCGGAGCGACGAACAACTCGAATAACGGAAGACACGATCAAATTTTCTCCGAACCGAACTATTTCTGGACAGCAACAGGGAGCGGTTTTGGGATGAGCATAACTTATTCAATTTATAACCAAAACCATTCAATACAGGACCTAATGTGTAGATAATTTTGTCTACTTTCATATGGTTTAACTCCCAAACTGTTATGATGAGTATTCAGGGAATTATGGTGACAATACAAAGACTGTTTCGAAAGTATTACTGTGACAAAAGTGAAACTTGTACTTTAATATTCTCCCTCAATACTCAGTAAAATCAAGTGGTTCTTGTGCCTAAACTGAAGGATTTTATGTCTAGTTTCCAAAGAAACAACAATGAGCTTAAACAGAGTTCTGGACAGTGAGTTACAAAGGAAATACCATGGACTGTTCAAAACCGATTTCTGCAGAACTTGCTGTGAGTTGATTCCTTCAACTCCACCATCAAGGACCACGAACTCAGCAACTAAAACCCACTCCAAAACGAATTCCAACCATTCCTAACACTTCTAAACTCTTCAGATGCGAATGTGGTTCACAAAGTACATCAATGTTGCTCCAAACTCAACATGCAAGGCTTGGAGCTCCCAATTTTGGTGGTTTGAGCTTGAAGATTTGAAAATGGTAAAATGAGATTGATGGAGGAGTAGATGATGATTCTGGTGTCATTAGTTAGAGAGTGAAGAGCTGATTATAATGCAGTGAAAAGGAAGGACATGCATTCAGAATTTTGGCTCCCTCCCTTTCTCCTCTCTTCCTACGCCCTCTCCCTCTCTCAAGCTCCATTTCTTTCTTTTCTCCATTATGTTTCAGCAACTAGGAGTGTGGGAGTGAGTGGGATTAAAGTGGTCAGCTGAAGGTTTAGTATGTGGGGAAAGGACAAAACTACCCTTTCTCTCTAATCACTTATTTAAATTCCAATCTACTCAACCTTCAATCAATAATTCAACTACTTAGAATAATTTGGCACACAAGCACAAAATAAATTATTTAACCCATGACAATCACCTCATCATTAATTAATTAAGCTAAATTACTAAAATTAGCTAATTAATCAAACATATCCTCTTGCTAATTTATATTAACTAAATTGGGGATGTTACAGCGTCACTATTCTCTCTTGTGCCTGATCTCTGAATGTTGTTGGTAAGTCGAGGTAGCCGCACACCTCTGCCCTGTGCCCGGAGAAGCGTGTCAGGATGCCGAGAAAGTTTTTGAGTCCTTCGCTCGGTATCTGCAGCTGGTCGAAGCAATCCCAGTACATTACATTTACAGAGCTTCCGCCGCCGATCAGCATTCGCCGAACACTGTTGTCTCTGATTACAATGGTTATTACGAGGGGATCGCCTTCGTGGTTCTGGACCCCTTTGAAGTCGTCAGCATCGAAGGTGACTGCGGAATATTCTGGCACTACAAGAGAGCTGTTAGTGTTCAAACTCATAATGGGGTGAGCGTACCTTTTTCTTGAGTTTGACGAGGCTCCACCCCCGGAGAACCCTCCGGAGATCGTTCTGACGTGCTTGTTTTCTGACTCCGTATCGTTCTATTACTGAGAGGTTTCTTCCAGGATTTGGGCTAGTCTCCTCGCATCGTTAAGGTGCTCCTGTAGCTGTCGCACCCCCATTTCCTGGCTCTGGATCTGTTTTTCTAGAGCCTGGCTCCTGTCTTTCTGCTTTGTGTTCCGGGATTGTAGGTACTGGAGTGACTCTGAAAGATTTTCGAAGGTAGGGTGGTTCTCCACCATTGCAGCGGCTGATTTGAGGATTTTATGTGGGACGTGGGAAAAAGTTTTTACTCAGGCCCCACAGTGGGCGCCAATGTTACGATCGGTTTCTCTAGTTGAGAAAGCGACCGAACATGAGTTACTATATTTTCTGCGTGGAATGCAAAGGACAAGTATTGAATGAGAGAACTGAATCTGGATCCGTTTATTGGCCTCAGAAGGCATATATTTATAGTACAATGGTGTTTAAACGCTCATAATTACAGTTAATGGCCGAGTTGTCTGTTACAGATAGGTTGGAGGAAAATCAAGGATATTTCCCTCTGATTACGCTTCATTCCTTTCTAGAGAGGTAGAAGCGAGATATTTTGGGCCGTTCGGTCAGTCACTAGGGGAGGTCCTTCGGGGGGTCGAGCGAATGTATATGCCGGCCGGTCCAGATGGGAACAATATATATATATATATATATATATATATATATATATATATATATATATATATATATATATATATATATATAGACACACACACACACCCCTATAAATTATTGTTATCACTAGCCTTTTATTATCTAAAAATATAAGGTACTCTTTAAAATAGATTATCTATTTTTGAGATGACTAAACTAATATTATTTTTAGAAAACGCGTCCCATCCGCTAGCGGATAGCGGATGAAAGTAGCGGATGAAACTAGTTTAAGAGTACACGTGTTTGGTAAGCATTGGCGTTTAGCGTTTTTTGGGTAGCGTTTAGCGTTTTTTCAAACGCTACTTCAAGTAGCATTTTTCCAAACGCTAGCGGATAGCGTCTCACTTTTTTCGGCATTTTTACCCTTTTTATTTTTCTTAAATTACTTCTTTATTCTTATTAAATAAATGTAATCATGAATTAAATAAATATATCTTTTAATGTCATTTTACATTTATCAGCTAGTTCAACTGTCAGTTTTACCAAACACATCATTTGCTATCAGCTAACTTATCCGCTATCCGCTAGCTTATCTGCTATCTGCTACTTTTTACCAAACAGAGCCTAAGAATGTAGTGAAGAGTATGTTGCTAACATTCCTTAACTTAAAATGATTTAACTGGATGAGTTTATGAGTGGTACTTATCACTCTATCAGCAGAGAACAAAAATATTTTTACTTTTCATTAAATATTGTGTATTTCCAAGCAAGTGCTTCTTAGAATGTGGATTGTCTCTTCATTATAAACTCTTTTAAGACCTTATCACTAGTCGATGTGAGACTTGGGTTTTTCCCAATAGTCCTCTAGTAAGGGTTTTTTTTACAATAGTAATGGGGTGTTAGTACTTGTATTTATTTTTTAGTCTCACAATAATAATTTTTTAGACTCTTTTTGACAATGTCAATCCGCTAGCTTATAATAGATAAGTCTTTTGTAAGTGTTTGACATAACTAGCTTATAGCGTTTATTTGAAACGCTACTTGAAATAGCGTTTTAGCTTACAGCTTTCCATTTTTCTCTCATTTTTACCCTTGTTGTTTCAAGTAAACTCCTCATTTATCCTCCATTAAATGAATACTCTCTCTCACACACACATATTTAAACATTAATTACAAATGTCTATTCATGACATTTTATATTTATAAGCTAGTTCAACCACTAATTTTACCAAATATTTTAAATTCAATCCGCTATCTGCTATCGACTCATGCGCTATATGCTAGCTGATCCGCTATCCGCTAGCTTATTCATTATGTGCTATATTTTGCCAAATAGAGCCTTGATCATTCATTTTTGACATGATATCTTACCAAAAATAGTTTGTTTAATTATTTTTTCATTTTTTTGTTCTAATTTAAATTATTCAAAAAAAGAAACTCCTTAAATTACTACCGCTTAATTCTTCATTTGATTTTCCTGGTATATTCCTTTGATGATGAAACGGAATATGCTCTTTGTGATTCCAATTCACCAAAGAGCATTAATTATTGCGATGATAGAAGAATTTAAATTATGCCCCCAAGATTCGATAGCATTAACCCTAGTCCAGAAATATAATTTTGGAAGTACATCACTTTTTTGTCCGAAAGTTTATTTCTGAGAAACTTATACACTCCAAAGGAGAGGTTTTTTTTAATAGGCAAAGTGGTTAGTAATTAGTGTGTTAGTTGTTAGAGGGGACGAGGAGCAGGGTTCGAACCCCGTACGCCTACGTTTTTCCACCAACGATGTCCATTTCACTCAAACACGTGAGCTACCTTTCTGGGACCTCCAAAGGAGAGGTGTTATGTTGTCGAAATTAGGAATGACAAAGAAGGTTGACCCATTCAGTTCCATGTTTGACCGTGCTAAACGTTCCAACTCACCCAGCCTTGTTAGGCGATTAGCGAGATGGCTAGCATATTGCTTGGAGATGATGAAATGGCTAGCATAGTGCATGAGGAAGTCACATCAGATGCCAGGAAAAATGTGGACTCACTGAAAAATGTCTCAGTAAGTGTCCTTGAGTAAATATTTGACATTTAACTAAGTATGTCATAATGGTATTAACTATTTGATGTTAACTTTTTTTGTAGCCAACTCCTAAGGCAGCTTCTCGCATAATAGACTCACTGAAAGGCTTCAATAATGCTGTGGAAAAAGCTGTAGATACTATACAGAGTCCAGTGAAGGGTTCTCCATTGACAAAAGAGGTAGTGGATCAAACTATACAACATTTGATGAGGGGACTTGTAAGCTTTAATGAGAATATGGTAAAGATTGTGGAAGAGGACTCAACTGATGGAGCAGCTCCCTGATAATTTCACCTGAATGATGTTTATCAATTAGGATTATGTTATGTCATTTCGCACTAGTTGCTACTGTTTGATGTATTTTGTAATGACAATTTGGTAGCTTAAAATGCACCAACAACATTATGTAGTATTTTGTAATGACTATTTTGCAGTATTTTGTAATGACTATTTTGCAGTATTTTGTAATGACTATTCTGCAATATTTTGTAATGACTATTTGGTAGCTTTAAATGCACTAACACATGAATGACTATTTGGTAGCTTCTGATACATTGTTTATCTTTGTTATGCAGTAACAACCAGATTTAATTTCATTGAATCTAATGTGGTCGAACCACAAATATTCATTTCATTCATAATCCTTAATACATCAACTTAATACACTTAGTACTCCTAATTAATACATCAATAAATTACAATTAAACACCTAAATTAAATTCCATACTTAATACAAAGTAACAGATTAACAAATAAAGATACAATAAGGAGAAATATTGATATCTTCTTCTTCAATCTCTCAGCACCCCCCCCCCTCAATCTCTCAACATTCAGCTTCTTCTGCAGTCTGCTTATCTTCTTCATCCCAGCTTCCATAACTTCCACGGCTAGAGCAGATGCACTAGCTTCACTTTGATTACCAACAACAGCTACACTTGACTCAACCTGCTCACCAACTTCATTCATGTCTTCAAATTCATCAGTCCATATCAGCATATCGCACGTACCTCTCATCTACAAACATTTTAAAAAACAGATTCAGGAGGTTCGAAATTTAGGAAATCAATAACAGAGTGAGAGTGGGAATAACAGAGTAACAAACTCGAAATTTAGGAAAAACAGAATTTAGGAAATGATAATACCTTCCAGTTAGCACATCTCAAAAACCCGCGCCCTACATTTCGACCTCTCTCCGCAATAAACGAAATCATGATAGATCCACACTTGCATCTTGGACGATTCCTGGGTGTTGAAGATGAAGCCATCGAAGTTGTGGCTGTACCCAGTGATGTTTCTTCGTTTTTCAATCCACCCTTCGCATTTTGAACACGATTTCAACAAGATTTTGGCGATTATTTGGGGATTTAGGGTTCTGCGAAGTTTTGCGAAGAAGGTGATGATTTTGGGAATTTAACATTCCATTCGGGTCTAATCGGGTCGGGTATGGGTAAAACAGGTTGGGTTTGGTGCCACATCATATATAAACCTAATTAATCCACGTGTAATAATCTGATATGCCACGTAATTAAAAAAACCCATGTGTAAAAGCCACGTCACTTTTCCGTTGCCTAATCAGATGGAGTTAACGACAGGGACTCTTAATGAAAACGGGGAAAAAAATATAGGGACCAAAACGCCTATTTCGTTAATGGAGGGATTAATGTTAGAAGAGCCCGATTTTGTAGGGACTAAAAACATATTTTACCCTAAAAACAATTAGAAAATAAAAAAAGGAAAATTCTTTAAAAATATGGGTTAGCCGGTTGACTAGCCTTAAAATGGAGAGGTGGCACACAAAAATAAAAAGTAGAATAAGTCATACAAAATATCAATTTACATACACGATTGAGTTAATGGATTGGGCAGACTAGTTGAGTGGGTATGTTTATAAGTGTTCAGTGGTTTGGGTAAATCTGAACCAAATTATAATACAACCCAAACGGAAGCATTTGGTTTTGGTAATTTTTAGGATTGGGTCAAATCTGAACCAACTCGTAAATATCCGTACTAGTTTGGTTCAGGCAACGAATTTACAAAATTAAAACCGAACCAACATGTGTACCCAAACATAGCAAAAACAAGTTAAATAGTTTATATTGTACCAAAAAAGTTATATAATATATACTATATATGTATACATGCTGAAATTTCAAGGGACTAGCTGCACGTTTTACATTCATTAGTTTTATTTGGTTTTTTTTTATTTCTTGTGATGAGTTTACGTTATTTTCAATTTGTAATCTCATAAAAAAAGGTGTAAAATTTTATGTTTTAAAAAATTAGCATCGGTAGAGGACAAACCCATGAGGCCAGTACCAACACTTTCAATATCTAGTTGGCTTTGTTTTGACTTCGCAGAAAAAAGCTCAAAATACGAACAAACCTAAGCCGAAAAAATATGATTGGTTCGAACAACAAATTTAATCAAAATCAATCTACCGGAAGTTTCAAACTTTGAAGAATGTTATTTTCGAAAATTTCACAATGCAAAGCTTACCTCTGGTTCAAATCCAGCCCTGTGAATGCATCAGGGTTAAAATTCTTGAGGGAGAACTTTGTCGGACATTGCAGTCCTACCTGAGTTGAGAGGTTAGTGTCTATAATTGCATGCAGAAGATACCCTGTTTATGTTAGAGTTAATAAATTGAATGTCACACGTGTGCTTATACTTCACACGTGTACAATTAGTAAAGTTGGAGATTAGGGATTGTATTCTCTATTGAAGTCTGTTGGCAAAACAACTAGTTAGTTGTTCAGTTGTAAAACTAGCTGATATATAGGTATTCTGATGTAAAGAATGAAGTTCAGTTGAATGCAATCTCAGTTTCTTTTTCAATCTTCTCTACCAGTTCCAACAACTGGTATCAGAGCTCTCTCGGGGGCCTGATACGAAAGCGTTTCGTGAGAGAGCAAAGAAATTGACGAGCGACGAAGATCGAATCATGGCGGAACGCGAGTTCTTGACACCTTCGGTTCTGAAATTCGATGGTTTTTACGAGCATTGGTCACTTCTGATGGAGAATCTTTTGAGATCAAAAGATTATTGGAGTGTGGTGGAACAAGGGATTCCATCGGTGCCGGAGAATGCAACGCCTGAAACCGTGAAGGCGAACGAAGATGGATAGCTAAAAGATCTAAAGGCAAAGAATTACCTCTTTCAATCGATTGAAAGAGGAATTATTGAGACAATGCTGGCAAAGGGGACGGCCAAAGAAATATGGGACTCGATGAAAGATCGTTACCAAGGGTCAACAAAGGTAAAGAAGGCACAATTGCAAGCGTTAAAGAAGGAATATGAAAAGCTGCAGATGAAAGATGGAGAGACAGTGGCTGATTTCTGTGCAAGAACGCTCACTCTGGTGAACAAGATGAAGGCCCAGGGAAAGAAGATGGGACAACACAATGTGGTTGAAAAGATCCTTCGATCAATGAACTCCAGTTTTGAGTATGTAGTTTGTTCGATTGTAGAATCAAATGATATAGAAGAAATGACAGTAGATCAATTGCAAGGAAAATTGTTAGTTCATGAGTCTAGAATGAGAAATCTTGAAACAAGTAAAGATGAGGAACAAGCTCTAAACGTTACTGTAGGTGGTAGATCGGGGAATAGTGCCAGAGGTAGAGGTAGAGGTAGAGGTAGAGGTAGACAAGGGAGCAATAAGGAACATATTGAATGTTATAAGTGTGGAAAACTAGGACATTACAAAAATGAGTGTCCTAGTTGGGAAGAAGGAGCTAATTTCACTGAATTTGATGATGAGGAGGTTGTATTGCTGATGGCAACTAATGAACAGAGTCAAAACACCACTGCAAGAAAGGAAGGTTTATGGTTTTTAGACTCAGGATGTTCCAATCATATGTGTGGGAATAGGAGTTGGTTCTCTAGCTTTGATGGCACGTTTGTGGAGACTGTTAGATTGGGAAATGGCACTAGAATGGCTGTAAGAGGAAAGGGTACAGTGAAGCTGAAGATAGGAGGCATTGTACAGATAGTTACTGATGTGTATTTTGTTCCAGAACTTAAGAATAATCTTCTGAGCATTGGGCAACTTCAAGAAAAGGGACTCAAGGTGGTATTTGAAGACAACAAGTGTAAGGTGTATCATAAAGAAAAAGGTCTCATTATCACAAGCATCATGACTAGAAACCGCATGTTTATCATCACAGGTCATGTCATTCCTATTGCTTTGATTACCGAATTGTGTCATAATGTTGAGGATAATGATTTACCTCACTTATGGCATTGTAGATTTGCTCATCTAAGTCACAAGGGCTTGAGGACTTTGGCTCAAGAGGAGATGGTGAAAGGGTTACCTAAGCTTCAAGATACTTCAAAGACTTGTGAAGATTGCCTAAAAGGAAAGCAACATAGAGAAGTCTTCCCCAAGGAGAGCACATGGAGAGCTACAAAGGTGCTTGAGCTAGTGCATTCTGACCTGTGTGGACCGATCACACCTGCATCCAACAGTCACAAAAGGTATTTCATAACCTTTATAGATGACTTTAGTAGAAAGGGGTGGGTGTATTTCTTAGTTGAAAAGAGTGATGCCTTAGCTGTTTTTAAGAAATTTAAAACTATGGTTGAGAAAGAATCTGGTGAAGTCCTTAAATGCCTTAGAACTGACAGAGGTGGTGAGTTCAATTCAAATGAATTCAACACCTTCTGTAGTAATAATGGCATTAAGAGACAACTCACTGCTGCCTACACTCCTCAACAAAATGGGGTAGCAGAGAGGAGAAATAGAACAATTTTGAATATGGTTAGGAGCATGTTGTCCGAGAAAGATGTTCCTAAAGAATTTTGGGCTGAGGCAGTTAATTGGTCTACTTATGTGCTCAATAGAAGTCCCACTGCAGTTGTCAAAGGTTGTACCCCTCAAGAGGCTTGGAGTGGTATCAAGCCCTCTATTAAACACTTTAGGATATTTGGATGTATAGGTTTTGTTCATATTCTTGATGCACAAAGAAAAAAACCTGATCCTAAAAGTGTTAAGTGTGTTTTGTTGGGTGTGAGTGAGGAGTCCAAAGCATATAAGTTGTATAACCCAATCACTAAGAAAATTATGATTAGCAGGGATGTTAAGTTTGTTGAAGATGAGAAATGGGATTGGAAGAGCAAGGCGAACTCCAAAGTTACTGCTCAAGCAGATATTGAAGAAAGTGAGCACATTACAGAGGAGGCTGCAACTGAGGTAACTGAGGGTAGACACACTGCAAATGAAGCTACTGAAAATGTGAATGAAGTGATTGAGGAAAATAGAAACAACAGTGAAAGTGAAGAGACAGAACAGATTGACGATACAGCTGAGTTAATTGAAGATACTGATCAAAGAAGAACAAGGAGGCCTCCCACATATCTCAATGATTATGAAATAAATGCTGCTATGAGTTTAGCTGTATTTAGTACTACTGACCCTACAACTTATGAGGAAGCAAAACAGAGCAAGGTCTGGCAGAATGTTATGGATGCAGAGATTGATGCTATAGAGAGGAATAATACCTGGAAATTAGTAGATCTGCCACCAAAAGCCACTGCCATAGGTGTTAAATGGGTATACAAAACGAAATTCAATGAAGAGGGCAAGATTGAAAAGCACAAGGCTAGATTAGTAGCCAAGGGATATGCTCAAAAGGAAGGAGTTGATTATAATGAAGTCTTCGCACCGGTTGCACGATGGGACACTATCAGAACACTACTAGCTGTGGCTGCATGTAAGGGTTGGATAGTGTACCAACTAGACGTTAAGAGCGCGTTTTTACATGGTGAGCTAATTGAAGATGTGTATGTGACTCAACCAAGCGGGTATGAGATCAAGGGAGGGGAAGGCAAGGTCTACAAACTCAGGAAAGCTCTCTATGGCCTAAAGAAGGCTCCTAGAACTTGGTACAGCAGAATTGAGTCTTACTTCTGGAAAGAAGGCTTCATCAAGTGCCCACATGAGCACACTCTGTTTGTAAAACAGAGTAAAGCAAGTGACAGTGACAGTATAGTGATTGTTAGCCTCTATGTAGATGATTTGATCTACACAGGTAACAATACTAAGAAGTGCAGTGAATTTAAGGAGTCAATAAAGCAAGAATTTGAGATGAGTGATCTTGGGAGAATGAGGTATTTCCTAGGCATGGAAGTGACTCAAACTGACCAAGGAATCACTATATGTCAGCAAAAATATGCTAGGGAGATATTAGAAAGGTTTGGAATGGAAAACTGTAAGCCTATGTCTAGTCCTATAGTGCCTGGATGTAAACTAAACAAAGATGAACATGGGAAGGCAGTGGATACAACTACCTATAAGCAAATGATAGGTAGTTTAATGTATCTCACTGCATCTAGACCTGACTTGATGTATTCTGTTGGATTAGCAAGCAGGTACATGGAGAGTCCAACAGAGATACACTTGATGGCAGTTAAGAGAATAATGCGCTATGTTAAAGGGACTTATAATTCTGGTGTGAAGTATACAAGACAGAACAGGTCAAGACAGTGTGAACTGATTGGTTTCACTGATTCAGACTATGCAGGAGATGTTGATGACCGTAGGAGCACCACTGGTTATGTTTTCATGATTGGCTGTGCTGCTGTGAGCTGGTGTTCTAGGAAACAACCAGTGGTAACACTGTCTACCACTGAGGCAGAATTTATAGCTGCTTGTGCTGGTGGGTGTCAAGCTGTATGGCTAAGAAGAATTACTGCTGCAATGGGAGAAACTCAGAATGAAGCTAATGTTATCTACTGTGATAACAGTTCTACCATCAAGTTATCCAAAAATCCAATACTTCATGGTAGAAGCAAACATATAGACATACGATTTCACTTCTTGAGGGATCTATGTAAGGAGAAAACTATTGATTTGAGGTACTGCAGCACAGATGATCAGGTAGCAAACGTGGTGACTAAACCTCTCAAGGTGGACAGTTTCAACAAGTTCAAAAGATTGCTTGGAATGACTGTGTTGGAGAACTGATATTGAGTTTGTAAACTGTTTAGAACTGATATGACAGTATTGATATTGAGTCTGTAATCTGTTTTTGTGTACCACAATAAAGATTAGGAGAGGCTGTTAGAATTAATAAATTGAATGTCACATGTGCTTATACTTCACACGTGTACAATTAGTAAAGTTGGAGATTAGGGATTGTATTCTCTATTGAAGTCTGTTGGCAAAACAACTAGTTAGTTGTTCAGTTGTAAAACTAGCTGATATATAGGTATTCTGATGTAAAGAATGAAGTTCAGTTGAATGCAATCTCAGTTTCTTTTTCAATCTTCTCTACCAATTCCAACAGTTTACACCAAAAAGGGTCATACCTCCTCTCCTTCTCCCCTTGGTCGACCACCCCCCACTGCCCTACATGCAAAGCTTGAGAAAAACAGAACCACATTCCCCATACACATAGAGAGGGAAAAGAGAAGAGAAAAAGAGGGAAAAGCTCAAGAAAGGGTTGAAAGAACTCTACAGTGGAGATTTGTTGGTAGGTTAAGAAGAGTTTGAAGTTGAGGATTTGGTGGTAGTTTTTAATTTCACGTTAATAAATACTATTGGTGTTTCAACATCTTGTCTCCAACTGGGCTATTGAACGATAAAGTGTTACAATTTGTCTAAACAGTTAAAAAATACAAAACAGCTAAATCTTAAAAGAAGAATAACAATTGGAGGCAGAGTTCTATTACTACTACATTACAAGTCTACAATATGTATCATTTTGGAACCCCCGAGAACTGGACTTAAACTGCAACATTGATGATCTTTGAGTCATTTGGGAAAGCCATTCCATTACTTTAAACTATAGCTGAGAAGAGCAGCTTGTTGATATCTCCAGAATCAGAATCATGTGTTTCATTCCCTGCATTCATACATATTCACCGAGACAGTTATTTACTGCATTTCTGGATTCTAGGATTGATATACATGGTAATTATCTAAGATCATATTCTGATAAATAAAAATTGTTAGTTAGTTGCTCCTCATTTTAAGAAAGTCGTTCTTAAAACAATGAAGGGAAATAAACTAAAAATTTTTATGTAAATGTCATAAGTTTTTGGGTAAACCCGGGTATCCACCGCACGGACAGCAGTGCCAGTGACTAATCTCTCGCTCATTGTAGGTGCCTCGAGGGGCAGGACAACTGGCCCAGAGTTTTAACGCTGCTCCCATAAGCTATGCCAAACAATTTCATAGGCGTTTATATCAGTAGATCAATTCAAATAAGTGAATACAAACAGATCCCTACTATTGAATTCATGAAAGTAATAAGGTGAAAAAGGAGATGAGAAAAGATGTAAAAAGTATTGGGGAGTTCGGGGGAGCACCAGGAGTAACAACGAGCCAATGAACCGGTTCCGGCTCTCCCACCAAACATCAATGAGCTAGCCAATGACCTGGACACCAAATCTCTATCCAAAACCTTAAGGCAATGGGTATATGGATCATCTCCCTTAAATATCCTTTATTCAGCTCATTCTTAGTCGATGTGAGACTAACCACTCACACTTGAATTCCCAACACAAAGACCAGCAACTAGAGTCATAATTAACAGACAAATTCCGACTTCTAAGATAGTGAAATTGATCCAAACCACAATTTGTAGTTATCTCTCTCAATATTTTGGCATAATATACACACTCTGAACCATTTGTTTTGATAGAATGTAAATTTTATAACTCCAAGAATAATGATGCACATATCAGTTATATGAGCTTGTAAAATGTACAGTCATAGAAAATGTCAAAACAAAAAGACCTTGAAATTACTCACCTGTTTTTGATCTTACTTGGTCTGTCCATTCTTCAATCACCTGCACAATTGATAGGTTATTAAATATATGGAGGGTAAGGGAATAAAGTGTAAGGGGAGGAAAATGAGAGTTTGTTGTAACCTCTTGATGAGGTGGCAAAGTGGAGGGAAAATGTGAGCATTAGTGGAGGGAAAATGTGAGTATTAGTAGAGTACTATAAATAGTAGTGGGGAGGGAAATTAGAGGGAAGCTAAGAATTGGGAATAGACCTAGGGTCTTTGGGAGAGATTAGGCCTCTATAGTGCCTTTGGTTACTTTTATCTTTATTTTTTCTTGTAATTTCAGTTTATCACCATTAATACACAGTTATTATGTTTGATTGAGTCATGAGAAATTCTAGTTCTCATCAATTGGTATCAAAGCATTCGATCTTGAGTGCTCAAAGGAAGAACAAAGTTGCTGCCATGAGGGTTAGGGTGGAAGAAACAGTACCGCCAGAAATGGAAGAATCAGATTCGTTACATTGGTTCAAGAATGAAGCACTTCCGGGATTTGCGGGAGAAGACCCAATTGGGTGGATCTCTAAGGCAGAAAGGTTTTTTGAGGAGGAGAAAATTCGTTCATCTCATAAGACGCAATGGGCATTCAT
The DNA here is from genome assembly GCA_039519185.1 of Astragalus membranaceus. NCBI lineage: Eukaryota > Viridiplantae > Streptophyta > Magnoliopsida > Fabales > Fabaceae > Astragalus > Astragalus membranaceus. The sequence goes on from CM076847.1 coordinate 172,590,061, forward strand.
GAGGATGGAAGGTGTAGCACAGGAATGGTTCTTTTCATGGTGTCAAGAGGATCTTGATGCAGAGTGGGAATCGTTTGTTGTGGCTCTAATCAGAAGGTTCAAAGAACCAGAATCAGAAAAATCTGAGAAAGAAGAAGAAGGATGGAATGAAGACCTCAAGGTAGATCTGAAATCGCAGAACTCAGAACCTTGCTCGGCGTTGTCGAATCCAGAACTGATGCTGGAGGCTATGGATTCTCACATCGAGAGAACGAAGGAAGACTTAGAGACGAAGAACGATGGCACTAGAAATGGAAGAACCTCTGGAAAATTCATATCTAATGTTGCGCAACCAGAAGTAGTTAAAACAGAAGTTGAAAATGACTACGGTGGTCGAAGTAGAGTGGCGGCGGTGTTGACACGAGTTGTTGAGGTGGATGGACGGCATGACGGACGCTACGACCGAGTCGGCGATGATCGCTGTGAAGGCGGTGGCAATAGCACCGTGTCGTTGAACGACAATGAAGGAAAACCACCAGTGTCGTACGCTGGCATAACAACGAAGGAGGAGAGGCGCTCTCGTAACAAGAGCGAGCAGTTTCTCTCTCTCAACACAGAGGAATGCGAGCTGGATGCAGGAAAGAAGGAATCAATGCCAGAAGAGAAACTAAAAGAGGTGGATCTGGGCGGTTGTGACGAGGCGGTGTCGCTAGAAGAACTCACGCCGGAGGAATCACCGGCGACGGCGCTAGACGGTGGCGCAACCCTGGCTGAGGCGTTGCAAGCTCGCGGTACTGGGATCTCGTTTCTCTCTCTTGCAGCGCTGTTGAAGGATCGAGAGTGGGAGAATGGAATTGGGGCTGATTGGATTCCTGGAAAGTTGGGTTTCTGGACTGAATCAGTGGGCCAGGCCCAATATGTAATACTTACACCTGCCATAGTCCAGGTTATTAGTAAGTATGGAAATTATTATATGGACAAAGAGGTGTTAAAAGTAATATGTGAAAAGAGTGAGAAATTGGTTAGAACTGATTGGACCTTCAAGGAAGTGAGCCTCACTTTTAATTCAAGAGCTGGTGAGTCGGTCCAATTTACTAAAGATGAAAGTGTGCTCCAAGGAGGTGGTGTATTAGAAAATAAAGAAAGGAAGCCCAATGCAATAACATATACGTTTTCTAATATTTTAGGAAACAAAGGCACAAATTTGCCAATTCCTGATCCTGGGCAGTCCATTGCAAAGCAAGTTGTGGTCACAAAAATTGATTTATCGGTGATCACTTATGGAGGGCGAACAACACCAACACTTACTATAGATCGACTCTTCAATTTCTTTATTCCATTCCAGAAACCTCAAGGTGAGTCTATTACTACTGAAGTTGAAGAATTTATCACGTCTTTGGAAAACAATTCTGGTTTTCCTAAGTCTAAGTGGCACAAGTTGATGGTTGAACACCTTATTCAAATGGTGGAGTATCCACTTGCCCATAAGTGGGATCCAGGCGGCCTTACAAGAGACGAGTGGAATCCAAGTGGCAATAAAAGAGATGAGGCCATACAAGAAAGTGCCAACACATTTGTGTTGGAAAGCCATGAGAATCAAGTCCAGCAATATCTTCACGCCCAATTGAAGAGGAATGGTCAATTGAACTATGAACAAGGTACATGCAAATTGATTTTCAAGGCTCTTGTTATTTGCATGACAAATTTGTACTTGTTTGGCTGCCATAGATATAATTCAGTGGTTTTCGAATGGTTGCTGTCACTACATTCTACTGATCTCATAGTAGTTAAATCATGGAATGATTACGCTGCCTCAAGGTTTGGGGAGGATACATGGTTGGGACTATTTTTTGAAGGAGGAGCAGTGATGATATTAGTAGGAAAGTGGAATGGGGTTTTGATGTTTGAATTGGTGAATAGTGGAGCATTTCACAGTTTCAGTCCTCATAGAGTCATGGTGTTATTAGTGTTATATGTAACTCCAACTTATGAAGGGGGAGCTCATAATGGTGAAGGCCTTGAGAATCCAACTCAAGCATGGCTACAAACTAGGAAGGAGATTTGGGTTGAGCACTTGATTCAAAGGTTGGACTCTTCAATTAATACACAGTTATTCTTGGAGTTATAAATAGTAGTGGGGAGGGAAATTAGAGGGAAGCTAAGAATTGGGAATAGACCTAGGGTCTTTGGGAGAGATTAGGCCTCTATAGTGCCTTTGGTTACTTTTATCTTTATTTTTTCTTGTAATTTCAGTTTATCACCATTAATACACAGTTATTATGTTTGATTGAGTCATGAGAAATTCTAGTTCTCATCAACAATCAATTAAAATGGTGTAAAAACCATTGCAATACAATTAGGGTCTACTCGGCTGACTGTTTAAAAAATGGAGCAATACAAATTTTGGGATGAGAATGAGAAAATCACTTTACAATTACATTTACAGCTGCTTGGAATAACAAAAAATTGAGAAGATTAAAAACAAAAATTTCTTTTGACATTTCCACTTTGAGCCATTACTTTACATGATACTAGTCACAGATAGATAGCCGTGATTTACGAGTGCACAACACATCTGAGAAAGAAAAAAAGCGCGAAAACAGATTTTAGCATGAAAGAGACTACATTCTGAATTTGGTTTTTGAATGCTAAATTCTTCCTTCTCATGAAATCAAAATCTACCATAGATACTTAACTTCAGTTGATTTTGAACAACTAAAACTCCTCTTGAGAGACTACAACAATAATCATTATGCACACAAGAATGAGCAAATACACCATGAAACAAATAGCACACCATTTGGTATAGTATAGGAAATTACCACTTAATTTGTTTAAACAAATTGTAGGACTAACCATTAAATTGAATAAAGAAAGACAAGAAAACAAACAAACACACACACAATAACCTGTTTGAAGTTAGTGAATGCATCATCATCATCTTCACCAGTAAGGGGGATGCCCATAGATGGTTGCATGCGCTGCAGTAAATTTCTATTCTCAACCAGAATTCTCTGGGCTTTATCAATCAAATCCTGCACAAGCAAAACACTACTTCAAAACCCGGGTCACATTCCCAATTTCCCATCACACTTGCACCTATATAGTTTATTAAGGACCCTTTGGATTGACTTATTTACCAACATAAGCACTTGTGAGCTATGCAGCACCGGTATTTCAGATTAAAGATGTGTCTGGTGTCCTACATGTGTTGTGTCAGACACCGAGACTTCATTCACTTCAATTTTCTGATTTCTCGGATTATTATTGGTGTCTGTGTCTATGCCAGTACTTCATAGCTTGTGAGACTGTTTGAAAGAACTTACGAAAACATCTTATAGCTTATATGAAAACAATTTGACTTTATTTTACGTCTTATTATTATAGAATACAAATTGCTGATACATATTACATAAACACTTATATTAATTAAATTGTTAATCCAAACAAGGCCTAATTATCAAATACACTTTATAACATTTAAAATTCAATTCTACAAAAACCCATGATTAAAATGCATATCAGCAGAATTAAAACCACCTGCTTAGCAGCAAGAAGCTCATGACACTGCCCCTTCAAGCTCAATATATCTTCCTGTACTTTTTTAATCCTAGAAACAAGTTTCATAGGGTTTGCCTACAAAAACCAATTTCAATGGTAAACACAAAAAGGTACAAACTTGAAAGCCTTAGGTTAATGCCCATCATTGATTTTTCTTGGGAATTAAAGAAACATGGATTAAGATGCATGAAAAATGTGATGGGGTGTGCTTACGTTATCAGGGTAAACTTGTTGAAACTCCTTTTCGAGACGGTGATGAACCATAGTGAGATCGTGATTGGCTTTTTTGAATAGGTTTAGAAGCCCGTCTGTTGCTTCATGATACTGATGCCCCATTTTCGCCTTCTTTCTTCTTCTTGCTTCAACCTGTAGCTTGCAGGAGTGGGTTGTTGAATCAATAACAGACACCTCTACTCTACCACTTCAATTATAGGAGGCAAAGACAAATTCAAATTTTCCCAAAATATAAATATCGGAAATGTTATTTTGGAGCTTAGGGCTTTATTTAAATTTTTGTACCCAACTTTTTCTACTCAGTGATTTCTTCTCTTTTTTTTTTGATAAGGAAGGTTAGCTGGGGAGAAAGAATGTTAATTTCTTGGGTTTGAAATCAGGACATCATTCTTACACTCATTTGATGCACTCCTTTGATATCTTTTAACTCGCCAACTGAGCTACCTACTTGGGGATTTCTTCTCTCTATTTTAGAGTCCTTTTTTTGGTTACCGTGTCGGTGACTAATTTACGCGGGGAAACCTAAGTAGCCAGGTGTAAACCCGGCTTTGCCGGTCCATGTGGTTCTCCACTTTCAATAGAGCTTTTGCCACACCCAATACTCGAATCTGAAACCATAGGGTGGGATCCGAGCCCAGTTACCACTCGGACCAACCCTTGTTGGTAGCTTATTTTGAATAATAATCACTTTATTTAAAAAATAATTTATTTTAAAAGTTTTTCATCCCTTTGTTTCAACGTTTTTAAAAAATGAGAATCTAAAAATTGCTTCAAATGAGAATTTGTTTTGAGTAGCTTCTCATGAAAATCATTTTTCTAAGAATGATGATTTTAAAATAAGTCATTTTCAGTATCTTACACAAATACAAAATAACTTCTCATTTTTCTAAAAATCTCTTAAAACTAATTTTTAAATTATTTAATAACAAAATCACTTGTTTTTTAATCTATAACAAGCGGGCATTTAATTTTGGTTTTGGTGATTTTGTCTTTTAATTTTCTAAATATGGTGATTTTGGTGGTGTTAATAGACTATTTCGTCTTGAAATTTTAGGAAAGTTCGGTTTACAATATGAGACTTCTAATATTTCTATTTAGTTCCTCACTTTCACTTTTGGTTTTGATGATTTTGGCTCGGTTAATAGGCTATTTCATTCCTAAAATTTTAAGAAAGTTTAGATTAGTCACTAACATTTTCAATATTCCTACTTAGTCTATGATTTTTGCAAATCTCTTTTGAAGTTAGTTCATCCGTCAAACACTATCAATTAATAGTGTTAACAGTGGTGACATGTGATGTTTACTACTTATGTGGCATTCATGTTGACAAATGTTGGGAACCAAATTGAAAAGAGTCCATCCATGTCGGCTTAGCATTTGTGCCATAAATTTGGAGGAGCGAATTGAGATCAAGTACTAATTTTTTTTTTGATAGGCAATGTTAGTGGAGGTGGGGGGAAATGTTAGTTTCCACGGGTTGAACCCAGGACCTCCTTCTTGCACTCCTTTGGTGCACTCCTTCGGTATCTCTTAGCTCGCCAACCGAGCTACCTACTTGGGATGATCAAGTACTAAATTGATATTGTGTTTTTTTAAAAGGAGCTGCAACTATTACTTTTTTATGATTTTTTTCATCTTCTTCCCACTATTTCTTCCTCTTGTTTTGAAAAGGTCCCTTTTTGTGCTTAAATGAACTTACTTTAAAACAAAAGTTAAATATGTTTTTGTCCCTATAAAAGTAATGGCTTTTAAGTCTAGTCTTTATTAAATTTTAATAGGTGTTTTAGTCCCCCACAAATTAGTCGTTTGCAATATCAATCATTATTGTTAAAACGGTTGCTGATGAGGCAAACTGAGACGACCCTCGTCCTCATCATAGTAACCCTTTACACTTAGTCTCTTAATCTCAAAATGGTTAAATTTAAATTTTTTCATAATTATATAACTTAACATACATCACATAGATAAAGACATAATTTTAAGAGTTTTACAAATTATATGTGGCAATACTAAAGCCTCTCAAATACATGTCAGAATATTACAAACCAGCAGAACATACAAACATAAAACAAAGCCAGCTAAATAGCTAATATAACGAGACTCAAAAGATTGACACACTGGCTAAACAAAACCAGGTTCTCTTAATTGAGACACTTGACTTCTTCATCATCTTGCACTAGTATTATCGGTGCCTTCAACGTCCATAGTGGGTCTCTCTGCTACAAGTGGCTCTTCAACTGGATCTAAGCGATACAACAAATATACAAAAGAAAAACACGCAGGGCTAAGATATATGTACAAGTCAGAAAGATGGGAAAATAAGGTAAAGCTCAATTTAAACATGTCACAAAGCTCAATTTAAACATGTCATAAGCACATCAAACCAAATTATTTCTTATCTTCTATTCTTTATTAATATCTTATTTTCCAGACTCTATCTATGAGTATGTGTCAAAACTATATGCTGAATCAGGCCATATTCTGATGCCACAAACGGCCCTACTATACTTCGTAGACGCCACTCGACTGTCACAACGGAGTCTGAGTGTTATAAGTCGTTCCCACCAAACTGGTCCAAGTAAACAAAACCTAATATTACCCCACCAAGATAGATATGTCCTACTAAGGACCTGGTCCAGTACTTGACTTCGTGCGCTGATAAACTCAAATTTAGTGCATTGTTTAGAGATATCGTTGAGTCATTTTTAGAACAATTATTATCATTTGAATAAATAAATGACTTACTTTGCTCTTTATTTTGCAGAAAAGATAAAATCCTAAATTATATATATATATTTATTGGCCAATAAAAATAAAGGCTTTCAAGGTAAAATACAAAGAAAGGCCCATTGACCAAATTGTTATTGAAGGTAGCTAGCCCAAACCCATGTGAAAACACACGGAGGTGATTTTTAGAAAAAGGCCCACACTTAAATCCACAAAGAGGATCCGTTGGTGATCATTCACAAAGGGAGCATGGCACGGAACCCTAAGAGTAATCTATAAAAAGGCAGCCAAGGCATGAAAAGAGGGGCAGCCGCACACAACTAAAGTGAATTACAATCAGCAACTATGAAGCCCCGATACTCTAAAATAGGTCACGTACCCGTATCGAATACGTATTCAATACCGATACTTGTCGGATACGTTCGGATACGTATCTTGGGAGTATCCTGAAATTTATATTTATTTTTAAATCAAAAAAAGACCAGATACTTATCGGATACGTATCCTGGAAGTATCCTGAAATTTATATTTATATTTATTTGATATTTTCGTATTACTATTTGTCTTTGAATTAGAATAGTCCTACTTTGAATTCTAATGCAATGTTTTTTATTTTAATTTATTTTAGGTATTATAGTAGTGTGTGGCTTATTTTAGGAAGAATATATTTTAAAATGGGTGGGGAAAAGACATTTAACTATACTTACTTATTTTGATTACAAGTATCTTTTTTGTAAATCTGATTATATTTATTGAATATTATGAGCAATTGTCAATTAGTAAAGTGAAGTATCTTTAGTTATGTTTTATATTTTTAAATTTTTATTTAATTTTTTATTGAAGTATCCCTGCTGTATCGTATCTTGATTTTCAAAAATTTTCCGTATCCACGTATCGTATTTCGTATCGTATCCCATATCGTATCCCGTATCCGGACTTGATTGATCTGCACAAATAGTAAGCAAGAGTGATAATAGAGAGAGAAGTGCTCCATCAGTTCAATCACGTAATCTGACGCAAGAAAGAATAAAACACAGTGCCGAAATTCAGAAAGAAAGGTGTGAACATGAATTGAAAAAGGAGTTCCACTGTGAAATCAACCAAGCACCCAACGCTTACGAGAGAGGGTGAGTCATTGGGTACCATTCTCGACACTGCGAGAGCTTTGGAGCAGAAAAGGAGACTAAATATTCAAGATTAAAAATTTCTCTATTCCGGATTATTTTTATCTCTGTAATTTATGACTCCTAATTTTATTTCAGTGTTTTTCATAACTATGGATAGCTAAATCATCTTCTAAGGCTTTAGGTGGATCTTGTAAGTTTAGAGACATTTTTATGTTTTAATTTATGTTTTGAATTCCTGGTTTTTATTTCAATTAATATTGTCCTATTGCTTTTATCACATAATTAGGATTCACAACCTTTGCATGTTCATAATCAATTAGTTGATCAGCGACCGTACTGCAATTAGTTGGTGGACCTATAGGATAGTTGGGCTATAATTAATGCATGACCAAATTTTAACTTAGTCTTCTAATCATTAAACGTTTTTGTTCTTTATGCTTTTCTTGAATTTAAATTCTTGCATGACCAAACAATAGTTAATTTAGGAAAAAGAATATTAATAACGAATGGCCAAACAGATTAATAGTTTTAGTAAAGGGATTGGTAATTGAATAGAATAAAGGAATTCAGGTAGAATTAGACATTGAGGAATCGAAGTTTGCAAGTGAAACCGTGACCCTAGGCCTCTCTCTCTATCGATTAAATATAGCATTTGAATTCTTGATATTTGTTTCAATTTAGTTTGTTTTTATATTTTAATAACAACTCAACTATTTGATCGTCTAAACAATAAATAATTTTAAGTAGCTTGGTACTTATTGATTAATATCTGTGGATACGATAATCTTTTATACTACTTCTGCGAAAGAGTACACTTGCTCTAAGTGTGTTTTTAACGCAACACACTACAAAAAAAATGCAGGATAAGCGACGGATTTTAGCGACGGAAACCAAATCCGTCGCAAAATTTAACTTAGCGAGGGATTTAGCGACACATAATTCCGTTGCTAAAATGGCGCGCTTTGTTTTAAAAAAATAAATCAAATCCGTCGCTAATTAACAAATCCGTCGCTAAAAATCCGTCGCAAAAATGACGTGACCGTTGCCAGTTCTTAGAATGCGTGAAAGAATCAAAATCCGTCGCTAAATTTGAATTCCGTCGCTAAAAATCCGTCGCTAAAAAATGACGTGACCGTTGGCAGTTCTTGGAATGCGTGAAAGAATCAAATACTTCGCTAGATTTGAATTCCGTCGCTAAAAAACCGTCGCTAAAAAATGACGTGACCGTTGGCAGTTCTTGGAATGCGTGAAAGAATCAAATCCGTCGCTAAATTTGAATTCCGTCGCTAAAAATCCGTCGCTACCCTTATTTTTTTCATTACCACCGTAAACCCTCCTCACTTCTCTCTTCACTCCTCTTTTCTCTTCTCTCACTCATTTTTCTCTCTTCTCTCCTTCAACCTCCTTCACCACCATCTCTCTGCCACCATTGCGCCACGCCACCACCATAATCTTCTCCATTTTCTCTCACTCACCAACGAAACTGTCTCATTTTCTCTCACTAACGAACCTGTCTCCCTGTCTCTCTCCTCATTGGTTAATCTTAAAAAATAGTCTTATAAGCTACAAAATAGTGTTTCAAAGGTTTATTCTTTTTCTCATGGTGCTCAGTTTTTTCGATTGTAGGTATAGAGACTGGTGGAAATTGGTTGCAGTTACTGATAGAGGAATTCTTTTGGTTTTGGATTGGAAGGGCAAGTTTCTGTGAACCCTAAATCTATTTATCTATTTATTTGCTTTCCATTTATGATTTAGGGGCTGATTCATTTTAGTTGTTATTAAACAGAAAAAATTTGATGTCTGATGTCTGCTGCTAAGTGGTTAACAACAAATTGAATTTTCCAGGATTTTACTTCATGTTGCTGTTGGTTCACTGAATCTGCAATTTTCCCTTCTTTTTCCTTTCTTTTTGCTTCGTGAGGTAACTGTTGTGGCATAAAAAAACAGGTTTTTTTTTAAAAAAATTAAATTAAATCCGTCGCTAACTTTTGAAAAATCCGTCACTAATTTTTTTAAACAATCCGTCGCTAACGTTTGACATATCCGTCGCTAATTTTTTTTTTTAAAAAAAAAAAATCCATCGCTAACTTTTGAAAAATCCGTCGCTAAATATTAGCGAGGCTCTTTTTAGCGATGGATTTTGTCCGTCGCTAATTCCCTTGCTAAGTCACATAAGCGACGGATTTTGGACCATTAGCGACGGAAAATTCCGTCGCTTATCCTGCTTTTTTTTGTAGTGACATGCCCATACACACGGCTGTGGACTTACAACACATATGCAATCTATATGATTCTGTTTGATTACATCTTAATCTGTATGTCTTACTCATTCTGTTGATCAGTACCTTGTACTATCTCTTGCACTACGGTTAAGTATTCATTCCACTTTATCTTTATAACTCTTAGTTCACTTTCCACACCGTTCATTATGAAATCTTAACTTCACTACTATTACAAAATAAAATCATCCTTCTCAAACTTAACTATATCAATAAGACATTTCAACAATTCAACAAATAACCACAAATAGCACATAAGCATTTTATAACAATCAAAGCAATCAATCACAATATCTCAAGCAATCACTCAATCGCTAAATCAATCAGATAACAATATGGAACTTTCCTATGCGTTAACCGGTCCTCAATGGCCTAAACTTCATTTAACCTTAACTTTAAAGAGTAGTCAAATGATCTTTAGGTATCACTGACTCTTTAACTCTAGTAGAGCTTGAGTCACTTTACACATATTTAAATTAAAATTTTACGCTAACCATCCCGACGAATACGGTATCTTGCACCACCTGAAATACAGCACGAACGCAAGACTCGCTTTGGTAATGCCGACACGTACTCGAACACTAGCACAAAGCTACGAACAAGACAGTGTAATCGGATTAGGTTTTTTAGGAGTTTTGGGTAGATTAAGACTTAAAGAAAAAGAATGGGTTAAATTATTGTTTTGGTTGATGGCTTTTGAATGAAGGACTAAATAGGTGTTTGTTATCAAAGAGGCTTGGAGAAGGAAAAAAAAACACACGCATGATATCAAAGGGAGATATTAACGCATACTGACATTGGAAGAGATGGAGAATGAGGGTTGTTTTCTTTCTCACAATTTCGCTCTCACTACAACGGGTGCATGCATGGCTATTTATAGCCTAAACTTCTTACTATAAAATTATAAAATACAAGGCAAGTTGGCAAGTTGATCCTAAAGCAAGTTGGCAAGTTGGCAAGTTGAAAGTTTGGTCCAATGAGAATCCTTTCTAGTGGCCCTACATCTCTCAAGTTGCTAGCCTATTATTCTAGCTAACCTCCTCAACCAATAGAATGAAGCCTTGCTAATAAAAATATATGTGTCTTATAATTTGAATGAAGGTGATGGATAGCAAGTTGTGCATGTTGCCTACACTTTTCACATGGTCCGTTCATATAATTTATTTATTTATTCTTACTATCATCCACTTATTTAATTATTTGTTTAACTAAAATAGTATAAATGTATATATGTATTACTTAATAATTATTTTTTTAATTAGATAAGGTGGGTCTAGCTAATTAAATGCACACACAATTAGTTTAGGAATTTTGGGGGTTACACCGAGGTCTCTCTTTAATTCCCAAAAAATACACAATGAAAGTAAAATAATTTATAACGCATGTCCTAATATTTATTTAGAATAACTGGAGTGTTACACAAACCTCTAAGTCATGATTAACCGCTTTAAACAACTCATACTAGAATAACACCTCGAAAAAAATTAAGACCTCAATCAAATTGCTGATATGACCAAATCATAGACAAAGTCGGTGTCCCTGGAAGATAGTTCAGTTGACGAGCTAAGAGACATGAAGGAGTTGCAAGAAGGAGGTTTCAAATCCTGGAAACTAACATTCTCACACTTCGCTAAGATTTGCTTATAAAAAAAATAGACAAAATCGGTTCATGATTTAACTAGGGTTGTTCATAGTTCAGTTCACAAGCAGAACTGCACCGAACTGAACTGAACTATTTAAACAGTTCAACCGAACTGAACTGAACTGTGTTAACAGTTCTCCGAAATGAACTGAACTGTCGTAATAGTTCAGTTCGGCAGTTCGAGTTCGAATTGAACTGTTTAAATTCTGAACTTTTTTGTTAAGCCCAAATTGCCCGAACTGTTAACCCAAACTACCCAAACTGTTTTTTTTAAATAATCATAGTCTTTTGCACTTTTTATAATTGTTTTATTCAAATTTTTGGTACCCTAAACCGAATTGTAAGCTAAAGAATTAATAACCAAAAAGGAACTACAAACTAAGCATCAGATATGCTTAAGTTAAAGAATTAATAACCAAAAAGGAACTACAAACTACAAACTTTTCTTCTGCATTAAGTTAAAAACACAGAAAAATAGTAAATGTAAACCCAGCTCTAGAAATAGAACCAAAAAAAAGTTCCTGCATAACTTGCATATACTGACAAAAATCATCAATGTAATTGACATTTACTGGCACAATGTGCAGTTCATACGACTTAAACAATTGAGCCATGACATGTTTATCCTACTGTCAGAAAGTTTGCAAAACTTCTGTCAATTTTTTCTTAAGAGCATCCAGAGACTCAATGAAATGAAAAGCTTCTGTTTGCTCCATTTCTAAAGACATTGCAGAAACACTTCCTGCGTGGTCGCGCTCGAGACGCTAAGCAAGAGGCGATTTTTCACCCAAAACCTGCCATATGAAGAAGATAAACTCATAAACATAACGAGTGTGATGGAGGCTTAAAATCACACCAATCAACTCATCATAATACCTCAGCTATAGTATGATAGATTCTGATGCAAAAATGTTATATGTATAACTTATAAATGACACTGACCAAGTAACTTAATTCAACAGGAACAACAGTCCCTTCTTATAACTTGGATCTTGCAACAGTCCCTTCTTATAATTCAGCAGGAATAACTTGGATCTTTCCATTGGTCTTCCCTCACAAGTTTCTACAATGACAATAGAAAAGTTGAAACAACAAAAACAACAACGAGAAGCTGATCAGGTACAAGCAACAAAGGTTACCACTAGTCATGGTGTGTGTTTGTGTTACTGTCAAGGGTTTCAAAGCAAACAAGCGTGTTGTTGCAAAGCTATAGTTAATACATGAGTATCAGTGATCCAAATTTCACAGTCATCCAAATTAACACAGCAAACTAAAATATGGTTCAATCATAGAGAATGGCAAGTTTGGCACTTATTTGACAGCAAATACAGCAAACTAAAATCTTACCATGATGAAACCAAGCCTTAATGTCATATAATCCAACTTTGTCACAGATCCATAAAATTGCTTAAAGAAGGTCCTCAGTCATCCAAATTAACACCAGGATCTTGAGACGATATTTCTGCAAAACCAAAATTATCGGAAGAGGCGGTAATGTAGCTCCCGAGGCAACTGGTGTGGTATCAACCTCCGGCTCTTCAACATTTTCCGGTAGTGTAAAGTCCAGGATTTGATTGTGCAACAACATCGAATTTTCCTACAATGATAGACAAGAATTGTAAATATGAAACAAAGCTATTCCCTCAGAAACTTCAATAGCAGCAAATCAAACATAGCACTTATGCCTTTCTAGTTTCTACCAATCTAGCATAAAAAACATAGCAGCAAGTCAAATAGAATGTTAACTACAAGAGAAACTTCAACATATCAATTATGAAAAAACAGGGACTTATTTAACATAAAAAAATAGCATTTACTTAACATTCTGTATTTAACATACAAAAGAAACAGAATGTCAAACAAGAATTTATGTTGATCACAGCATCAAGCAGGAACACGTTTCAAAGTGCAAATAAATCAAGATGCGTTCTGCGATGTGAAGAAACTTACCCAGAAGTGAAGAACTTACCCAGAAAAAGTGCAAATAAATCAAGATGCAAATAAATCAGAATGTTGGAAAAAATGAAACTAAAGATGAGTTTATGTTGATCACGGCATCAAGCAGGAACACGTTTCAAAGTGCAAATAAATCAAGATGCGTTCTGCAATGTGAAGAAACTTACCCAGAAGTGAAGAACTTACCCAGAAAAAGTGAAGAAACTTACCCAGAAGATGAGTTCTGCGAGAGTGCAAGAGAAGTTCGAAGAAGATGAAGTTCGAGTGGACTGCGATGGGAGTGAACTGCGATTGAAGATGAAGATGAACTGAACTGCGATTGAAGATGAAATTCGAAGAAGATGAAGTTGCGATTTAGGGTTCAAAGAAGACAGTTAGGGATTTAGGATTCGAACTGCGATTGGGAATCAAATTCGAAGAAGATGGAACTCGCGAACTGAGCTTGCGATTGGGAACTAAACTTGCGATTGGGAATTGAAGTGAGACGCGGAGAAGTGAGAACCAGAGAGACGCGGCGAGTCAGAGTGAGATTGCGAAGTGTGAAGTGTAAAACTGTAAAAGGATAGAACTGTGAAGTGTAAAAGGATAGACTAACAGTTCGGTCAGTTCGTAACTGAACTGACCTTAATAGTTCAATTAGCGAACTGTTTTTAACAAAGACAGTTCAGTTTCTGAACTGTTACTAAAAGTTAAGTTTGTAACAGTTCAATTCAGTTTAGTTCGGCAGTTCATTTGAACGGCCCTAGATTTAACCTGTTGAACCATCCTTTGGTGCTTTTTTAAAAAAAATAGAAAAAAATTAACCTTCATGAATTAGTGTCACCGCCCATCTATCAAAAACCCTAATAAGGTTTTCCAAAAAACAAAAAAAAAATCCTAATTAACACAATCGTTAGTTCGTTACTCTTCTCTTTTCTATTCTGCTTTCTAAGCTCGAGCGTGTACTACTACGATGGTGGCAAAGAGGAGGAAGAACGATGTTAACGAAGACGGCACAGACGATGACTCATCTAAGAAGAAAGCGAGAACGGAGAAGAAGGAGCCATTGCGTCCTTCGATGATCAAAAACAAGGAAAAGAGATCGGAGCTACACGCGAAGCTCAAGCAACAGAAGAAACTCGAAAAGCGCGCTAAGTCTAAGGCTCGAGATGCTGCTGTTAAGAGAGCTCTCGAGCTCGGTGAAGAGGTAGGCCCCCTCGCCTTCTCATTCTCTGAACAATTTGAATTGCTTGTTAGTTATATCATGTTGAAGTGTATTCTATCTATGTAGATCGTTTCTGTTGCATCTTATTTAGTTAGTAGTTAAATTACTATTAGTAAATTTGTTAGAAGCGGTTAGAGTTTGTTAGTTCTGTTAGTTAGCTTAGTTGTTAGTTGCAGCTTTTAATCAAAGCGCGTATAAGTAATTATGTATGTTTTAAAAACCGAACCAATTGAATAATTCAACCTTTTTAAACCATAAACCTATATTGTCTACTATTCAGTTATTACAGCAGGCGGTTCGGTTTTCATAGCATTGATATATATCCTTCATGGGCAATCAATGAAATCAAGTTCATTCTTACCAAACTAACATTGCTCTTGTTGTTGTTAGCTTTGATATTTATTTGGTGTTTTTTTGTGTGCTCCTGCAGCTTCCAGAGAAGAAGGTCCCTCGTACGATCGAGAACACTCGGGAATTGGACGAGACGGTTTGCAAGCCAGATGATGAAGAGGTTTTGGTTTTTGAGCTTAGATTATGAACTAAATTTTAATGCATGGATTCTGGTTGAAATTAGATTTCAACATTGTGATTGCAGAATATTTCTTATTTACTGGTATAGAAGTTAATATACTTAGTTCAATGTAGAATATTAGAGTAAGATTAAAATTACTGACTAAAAGGACTATGCATACCACCAGGAATTCACAGATGATCTTAACTCACATTTCCAACAATCTAACTTCAAGCTGATTAATCTGACTAATAAGATAATGATGGTAGTGGAGGTTTTTGTGGAAAAAGAGGTTAAAGTGTTGGAATAGAATTGTTGAGATTAACTGTTAAGATTTTAACAACTTCTGAACTTATATATATATATATATATATATATATATATATATATAAATTTGTGTGTGTGTGGATAAACTTACTCCATGAGTAACTTTGTAAGAGTTAATCTTACTCTGCATATATCTCAATATAGATACCATTGAGTTTCATCAATCCATCTGTTGAACATTGACATATCATTAAAACATATTGTATGTTCAATTGAGATTATTTGATAAAATATCAATGAGAATTTATAGATTTGATATACTCAACAAGAACTTCTAATTTGATGGTTTGATTGGTGAAGTTCAATGTCTATAGTAAAATATTAAGTGGAGTAACTTCACCAAGAGTTACTCTCGGAGAAAGTGCATCCCCATCATAGTTATAGCTGCGCTTTATTATACTCTAATTTGCACCCATCGCTTTAGAGTTTAGAGGAACCAAATCCAGATTATAAACCATGGAATTTAGAGTTTGCAAATGAAACAAAAGTAATTCTTGGGTGGATGACTAGTTTTAATGAGGGACTTTCATTTAGAAATCCGAGTTCACTCGCAAATCCCAAACCTAGTTAAACATTTTTTGTTTCAAAAGAATACTACTTTGACTAATGAATTATATTTGTTTGCAGTTATTTGCTGGAAATGATGCTGATGAATTCAGTTCAGTTTTAAATCAGCAACGAGCTCCCAAGATATTAATCACCACTTGTCGCTTCAATTCTACAGTGTGTTTTCTCTATTGCACGGATCCCTTCATTAATTTTTTTGGCTTTCTGATTCGCACTTATAGGATTAGAATAGTGTCAGAGGAATCATGTATTCTTTTATACTAGCGTTTGGTTGAAATGTGATTTGATTCTGCAGAGGGGACCTGCTTTTATATCAGAATTGCTTTCAGTTATACCAAATGCACATTACTTCAAGAGAGGAACCTACGATTTAAAAAAGGTGATATGTGTCTCACTATTTCTTCGTGTGTGAAAAGCATACAACTTAATTTATTTGAACTTTTCTTTCTAATTTAATTTTTTATTGCAGATTGTAGAATATGCAAATAATAAGGACTTCACTTCTATTATAGTTGTTCACACCAATCGCAGGGAACCAAGTATGTGGTGCTTTCCAGTAAAGATCCTATACTGAGATTATATTTTAAAATTTTCTAATATGATTTACAACTTTCCAATTATTTGCTCTTATGGGTTTCAGATGCTCTCTTAATGGTTGGCTTACCTGATGGACCTACTGCTCATTTCAAATTATCGAAGCTTGTTTTACGCAAGGACATTAAGGTTTGATGTTTGTTGTTTATAAATGTATTAATATTATAGAAGTACATCTTGTCTTCTGATTGATATTGGTATAACATTAGTCTGCATAACATGAAGTAGATGAACCTAGAATTCAAACTTACATTATTAAATAGTGATACGAACTATCCAACCTAGAAAAATAACCCATCAAGCACTTAACAATGGAATGTAAAATGCGTATGTTGATTCTGAAAAATAAAATTACAATAAGTTTTACTTCTACTACCCAGACGTAAGCTTCTCTAAACCCAACATGATTTTCCAAGATATCCTCTGACTCTGTTAGGTACCCAGCTTAACGTTGACCGGAAAAATGGGATTGACAGCCTTGAAAATTCATTTTAGGACTGAAAATGGAAAGATGGTACACAAAGGGGAGGCTAATCCCCTCCTTGCTGGCTTCACCCAGCTACACCCAACTACAAAACTGAAAAGTAATTTCCCAATGATCCTAAGCCTCTTCCTAGTCCCCTATTTATAATACATAGAGGTTTGGGTTGAGGGTTACAAGATAACTACCCATAACCAACTAAGTAACTAACAACAATTAAAACCAACTAACTACCTAACTGATAAACTAACTGTTAAATAGAGACGAAGAATAGAGAGACGATATTGGTCACGCAGTTCGGCCAATGTTTGCCTACGTCTGCGACTACAGAGCAGCTGTAGTTCTGTCTTATTAACTGTATATGTTGTTGTGTAAAGAGTACAAGCACTAATGAGTTTAAATAGGCTATACTATATGAAAACCTAACGGGTCTGGGACAAATACACATATAAATAAATCTACTATTTACACCACATCTCAACACTAACTAAGTTTATCATATTACATTTTATTTCTATTATCATTAAAGACCCAACAATCTGAAAGCACATTTTTTAAAGGTCTAACAATACTCAAGGTTGACTTTAGGGAGAACTTCCCCATAGGAAAGCTTGCCCTTGTCCTTAGTTGGTTATTGATGAGTTAGGTGCTGCCGTATGGCTTCAGAGGCTTGCCCGTGGGAAGGCTTGATGTTGTCATATTCTGTTGTTGCTCCATCTGTTGGGTGTTGCCGCTGCCCCCACACCTCTTTCCTCCTCTCAATTCCCCTCCTCTTTCCCCGAACACTGTCCCTCACGTCTCAATATAACAAATCATCAGACACATGATCCAGACACTCTCTACTGTGTTGGCATTCTTCCCTTTTTTATTTTTCCTGACAAATTCCCACACCGTGGCGTGGGCATCGGCAGCTGATGTGCTAATTGTCCCTTTGGGCCCATATTCTCATTGGGGTCCTAACAGATAGGGAGAAAGAAAATATTTGATGAAGTGTTGGACATCATTGGAACTTGTGTTTTGTTCCTTCCTTTTACTTAATTTTCACCACAAGGAATGAATTCTTGACCTATTAGATGAATTCCACTTTGTGATTGGACCTTGTTTTTAGGAAAGATTGGCAGATGAATTTAGAGTTTTAATTTGATTTGTATAATTGGTAAATTTTGATTTTGGTCCCTAGAAATCTTTTGGTCTTTTTTTAGTCTCTACATCTAATAAAATTATTGTATTTTTAGTCCTTCACCACTCCTTAACAAGGGATAGTCCAGGAATTTTATTTTTTTTTGTAAATTTTAGGGACTAAAATGTATAAAATTATTATTCTTATAGGGACTAAAATCTCTATTGACCCAATTTTATAGAGATCAAAAATATCTTTAATCTGTGAATTTAAATGTTTTGAGGTTAGGTTAATGAATGCAACCATAAGTTTATTTTTTTTGTTGCATGCATTTTGTGCCCCCTTGCAGAATCATGGAACTCCAACCAGCCACAAACCCGAGCTTGTGTTGAATAACTTCACTACACGTCTAGGACATCGAATTGGAAGGTAACACTTTTCTCTTATTCTATGCCCCATTTGTTGTTAAACATTTGCTTGTAATGCTTTTTCCAAGCATTTTGTTATATGTACATGCTAGATCTGATTGAATTAGTTTTGTACTGCCTGTCGGTTGTTTTATAATAAATATTATATTATGGAAAGAAGAAGCAAATTAGAATCTAAGGCAACCTTTGCTATTTTGCTAGCATTTTTGGTTGACAAATATCTCTTTTGGTTCCTTGTGTTTCTATGTAATGATGGGTGGTTTGTCTATGCTTTGACCTGTCATTTAACTCTCCTTATTTGTTGATGTCCTTTTTAATAGATTGATACAGTCACTCTTCCCACAAGATCCAGAATTTAAAGGCCGACGCGTAGTTACCTTCCACAACCAGAGAGACTTCATATTCTTCCGGCATCATCGGTATAAGTCTTACAATCTACCAAATTATCGTTTGTTTCTAATTATTGGTAATTTTCATATTCCCCGATTTCTGATATTTTTTGTCCAATCACAAACTTTAGGTATATTTTTGAAACCAAAGAAATTAAAAAGACCGACTCCAGAGGTAAAAAGGAGGAGGATGACAAGAGTGAGAAAGGTCCTGAACAGAAAATAATTGCCCGTCTTCAGGTTGGTGTCAGATTTTTATTTGCTTTTTGGTTACCTACCACCATTTCAAAGCCCAGGGCTATTGACTATTACTCAATATAAATTCATGTATGTTTTCAGTGCTTTTCTTGTGTGCCTAAACATAAATTTTAATAGTGGTATGATACATGAAAGTAGTGTCTCATATTTACGTATTAGGTAATAAGCATTAGATCATAAGCCTGGTGGATCGGATAATCGACTTCTGTGATTCAGATTTCAGGGTAATGTTGTAAGTTGTAACTTGTATGAGTATAACTGGTATCAGAAGTAGAAAATGAAAGATAAGAAACACTCGAGGTAATGATTTTTGAATTGATAGCAATGCACACCCCTGGCCAGAATAGCTCAGTGGTGTATACAGCATTTTTAGGTTTCTAGTACATGCAACTCCCATATTCCAACTCTCAAAACTGACTATTTTCTAATACCATAGTTGAATAGTTCCCTCTTCACACCTCCCCCACCCCACCCCACCAAAAAAAAAAACACCATATCCTCAAGGTTGAAAGCTGAAAAAGTCTCCTGTAACTTCACCGCTGCTTCCCAACTGTTCTGGAATTTCAACCAGAATGAGTGGTTAATGGAAGGGCTGCTGGAATAGGCTGAGGATTGATCTGTGGTTGTGATGCTGAGGATTGATCTGTGGTTGTGATGCTTTTTGAATTTTGAACAAAGATGAGGGAGATGGGGTGCAATCTGCAATACTTTGGTAACTTCAGCCCGTACACTATGTCAAATGACTATGTTTCCCAGTCCTTCTTCCACTTTCATATGGACCGTAGAACATTGGACTCAGCTTTTCATTGAGTTTTATGGCTCTGGACCTGTGGCAGTACAGCTGCAACTTTAAGTACACCCAGTCCAAATCTTCATACTCTATATTTCTTCTATGTTTATTACCTTGAGCTCACATCCAGTTGAAGATATATGTCCCTGTACAAGTTATTCATATGCTCCGCCTTAGAAGGGACTGTTGGAAAAATCAATTTAAAGTTCCAAACGTTTATTTGAATGAGAGATTCTAATACATTGTAAATTGTTTGAATTTAATATTCAATTCATGAGGACACTACATTCATCTTTGGAAGAAGACGGAGATTTTCAAAGGTGTTGAAAATATGAGAAGCAATTAATTGATATTTATCCACTCTTGGAAGAAGCCACATCCCACCTGAGAGAACCTTATGTAGTGACTAATGGGAGTGTGTTATTGTTTCTTTTAACTCTTGAGTGAGGGTCCTTGAGTTTGTAGAGTGGTACTCATTTTGGGGTGGGTTACAACTTACAATACTTGTAATCATATTTGAGATAGTGAAACAAATTTGCTGGGATGTTTTTGTCGACGTTACATAAGCAAGAGGTGCCTTGCAACATAAATTGTGTCCTATTATTCTCTTTGTGGTGTGTTTGTGTGTGTTCCATCAAAGATCCTTACAACTTACAATATGTTGATGTGCGCGCTCTTACAGAAAAGGGATCGTTGTTCCCCTCTATAAGGTTAGTTTTAGGGGGGGGGGGGGGGAGGGGTATCTTTTTTGGTGTCATACCAGTATGTTTCAGCCCAAAACAGCCAGTTCAAATAGTTCCTCAATTTGTTTCCAGCTGTGCGCCTTAGGTAGGTTTCTACAGAAGGATTTAATACATCAATTTGATCATCTGCTTCAGGATGGTAAGCTGAGCTGAATATGAACTGGGTCCCCACTCCCTTAAACAACTTCCGAAATTGGCTAAAGTAGATTTGGTCCATGTTTTGATACTATGGATGATGAAAAACCATGCAATCTTGCTATTTCTCGTATGAACACAATAACTACATCCCTGACATTAAATTGATGGCCTAAGTCAAGCAAATTGGTATCCAATCCATTAGCTTTAGTCAAGCAAACAATAAAGTCCATTTAGATATCTGTCCATACCTGAGTTGGTACTAGAAGGGCTGCAACTTATGAAGCACCGACACCGGACACGCAAACACCTGTTTTAATTTGAAAAATACAAGTAATTGAAGTCTCTATGTCGGTGTGGGTGTCCGACGTGATACATACTGAACACCGGACACGTCTTCAAGTGTCGGTGCTACAGAGGCTGCAACAATCAACAATCTAATGGAGACAAGGTCTCATATTAGGCATGTGTTACAAGCTGCAATGAACAGTTAGATTAGATATTTTTTTCTACCCCCCACTGTACCACATCAGCAGCACATTTAAGTCCAAAAGATTCCTGAATGTCCCGCTGCTGGAGACCCAAAAGAATTCGCAAGGATTCTTTAACCTGGGTTCACATCCAGAGAGCATTAAATTACAAATGTGAACGCGACAGACTAAAAGTTATCTACATGGAAATAATATTTTTACTTAAGATTGGTCAACTCTGAATTTGCATTTGTTTTACCTTCAAGTTACCTTCATATGATCAACTGTTTTTGATTTTGCTAGAGGATTTAATAAGTATTGTTCTAGCCAATTGTTCAAGCTTTACTTTAGTTGTATATTTTTTGTCAGCTGTTATTATGTTTGTTATTATCTTCAAACTTGCCCTATGAAACAACTTCCATATAAAAATGCAGGAATGTGGCCCTCGTTTTACATTGAAATTGATTAGCCTGCAGCATGGAACATTTGATACTAAGGGTGGAGAATATGAGTGGGTTCACAAGGTAATTTACTTGTTAACCAACTCTAGCTATTTCAGTTTCTCAGGTAACTCTGAAGCATTTCTGCTGTATTCCTAACCCGCTGCCCGTCATTTTCTCTCTTTTAGGCGGAAATGGACACAAGCCGAAGGAGATTTTTCCTATGACCTTGTTTGGGAACGTTGCATTTTGGACGTCATTTCTACATGAAAAGGGTTTTAGAATATGTTTGGTTCTGTGGTTGGTTGACACAGATGTGCCGCAGCCTCGAGGTGTAGCTTTTCTTTTGACGTGTTTTTCTACCGGGAAAACTAAAATTTCCAAACATACTCTTATTGGGTGAAGGTGGTTGGGTATATTGAAGTAGTTGCAGTTCAACATATTTCTCAATAGTATTTTTTTCCTTTCTATTTTATTTCGGGGCTGAGGTCCTATCATTTTTGTATAATACAATGTTGACCTCAAATCTATATGGTGGTTGGGCGGAGAGAGTACAAGTTTAGAGGCTGCTTATAAGCAAATATAAATTGTTAACTTTTTTGTTGTTGGACCATGGCTGGCTATCTACGGAGTATCCCGACGCTTTCAATGAACGACTAATATCTGCTCGCACGTAGTGGCCACTTAGTGCTGGCCTCCTACGTGTTTTAACGCTAGAGGGAATCGAACCCAGGAGCAAACCGGACCGACCCCCGATAAGAACCCGGGGATGACATGCATCTACTATATCAAATTTATATATTTGAAGGTTTCATTTCTTGAGCAGTGTTGCTCTATTAACGTGTGATCATGTTTAAAAATGGTAAAATATTTTATAAAAACTTTATTAGGAAAGCAATAATTTTTTTTGTAAAGTTCGTTTTTTTTTTAAACTTTCATACCAGGATATTAAACTATGAACTTTATAATAACTAAGAATGAAATGTTTAAAAAAGTCACGACTCTATTACTGGAGATGTTTCTTAAATAAAACCAAGCTTGTGGGTAGTGAATTTACTATGCAAGGGCCCACCTGGAACTCTGATTGATTTATGCATCTCCTTCCTGGCAACATTTCCCAGGCGATTACAGTAACACCAGCGCCCTCTATTCAACAAAACGAAGATGTGTTCTCTTGGAACGAAAATCCTGATGGCGCTTTCTCAACCAAAAGTGCCTATCTCTCCCTCTGCGAGCAAGCTATTCACCCGCTCAGAAATCTGTTCAAGCAAATTTTGCATTGGTAGGGACCAGAGCGCATCAGACTTTTTCTCTGGAAAGCTACTTATCAAGCTCTGTTAACCAACGCGGAACGATTTCGCCGTCACCTTTCCACCTGTGACCTCTTTTTCGCCTAGGGTTTCGTGTAAAAGGCAGCCACCACTACCACTTCATCTCCTACCTTCATCCATTCCACCATTGTTGAATCTGCACACCAATGAGATAGCACCTGCAGGTGCTGTGAAATTGCTTGGAGCTAGGAGCTGTTTGGCTGAAGTGCAGAACTGTTCTTCACACTCTTCCCTCTTAGTTTCTTGTATTTTTCTTCGGTGGTAATGTTAGTCTTAGACCTTGGTTTTCATTTTTATTTTGCTTGTTTGTATGCTCAACATGAGCTAACTTTTTAGTGTTAGTGATTTAATGAAGTTCTGATTGAATTTCAGTTGTAAGAACCTTGTTGATGTTGAAAGCACTTTGAATCTATGAGAATTATTTTTATACATTGAGCTGAGCGTGATCACCTTAGTTTAATACAGCTTTTTGAATACTGAAAAGGTTTAGTAAGCAGAATGCCTAGATTCACATGAGTCTCCTTAGTTAAAAGACATTTTAATTAAGTTGGTTAAACGAAAAATATTTAACCAAGCTTATGGGATGTTATGGATCATTTTTATCATGGCTAGGGTCTACATTAAGGGGGCTTAGACATAAGGTACCCTTAATCAAACCTCGGTGAAAGTGCTGAAAAGCATACTTTAATTCTGCGCTCAGGTGCTGCCAGCATCTTCACAGCACCTGCAACTGGAATGAAATTACAATGGAATTAATATCCCTAACCATATTTTATCCTGATTTAAAAACCATTTTATTTACACTTTAAATTTTTTGTTTGATCATGATTTGTGTCACCTTTTTATTTTATTCCCTAGTTTACTTTTCAAGTCATTTTTGCATTAATTTAGCTACACAATTTTCATGGGAATGACCTTTACTTATCATTATATTACTTGCTAGACTCTGTATACTTGCACACGTTTCTACCCCATCTGTGGCGGCGCACCATAGTCCTTTTTGCACTTATTAAGGGATTGCAACCGGACCCGTCTCTTATGGGGATGGCTTAAAGCTCCAAACCCAGGTAATTTCTTCTCTGAATCCTCTTGGTCAAATTGGTTGTTGAAGAATCTGGGTCTTGGGTTCCGTAGCCACGACCATCAATGCTGGAGCGTCACTTTTGGTATTGCCCTGGACCAGATTTGGTTTGCTCGAAACAACACGGTGTTTAACCAACAATCCATCTCTGTTCAGAACCTTATTTGCAAAATCAAAACCCTAGTTTTGACATCTCTTTCTTGCAAAGTGAAATTAGGGAATTTACAGGTTGATGTGACTCATAGACCTTCGGGATTCCCATACATTTGGCTTCCTCCTCCGACGGGTTTCGTTTCTCAATGTTGTGATGTACCTGTGAACGACTTTGGTCTCGCAGCGGGTTGTGGTGGTGTTGCGACCACACTGGTAGATTCTGTTTGGGTTTTGCTATGAAGCTCGATCTGTGCCAAGTTCTCGAAGCGGAGCTCAAAGTGATTGTCAATGGTAGGTTGCGCTTAATTGTAAGCCGTGTCCTGGTTGTGGAATCTGGTTCCGCGACGGCTATCGCCATGATTCAAAGTCCTATGGCTACTTCTGATAATTCGTATCCCATCTGGGAAAGCATTAGAACCCTTTCTGCTGGCCTTGAATGCATTAAGTGGTGCAACATCCCGCGAGAAGCGAATTGTGTTGCTGATCGTCTTGCCAAAGAAGGAAGTCACCTTCAATCTCAGCCCAGAAGCTCCTAATTTTGTTGACCCGCTCCTGCGTGTGGATATTGCTGCCTTGCAACGTGCTAGTTTGTTTTGTTTTTGTTTCTCTCTTTGGGGCTTAGCCCCTCTTGTATCATCAAAAAAAAATTTATACTAGTGTGGAGCAAGTTTTATTTTTGACATCATTTTCAATCAAATTAAATGGCGTATAAATTCACTCACTCTCCATTTTTTTCTTATGGTCTTTGTTTTCAGTTTCGTTTGATATCATTTTCTTTATAATGGAAAGTAAAAACTTTATGATGGAATTATAATTAGTTATGTAAATTATGTTGTAAAACTACTACTTCACAACAAAATCTTAAAACACTTTAGAAATGCCCCTTTGTCTTTGTACATCTATTTCTCTAAAAAATGCATTTTAGAAGCCAAATTCTCAAATTCTGTATAGTATCATGCTCGATCCTTTGTCTTTGTGCAGCAATGATGAATGTAATCAAACTTGTATTTGTTGATAGTGTAGTAGTTTGAAACTATGCCTTTCTGCATTATCTTGAAATTTATTATCTGTATGCTAAATTGTACATTGCTGGCCCTGGTTCACCTTGTGTGATATGCACCTAAAGTGGAATTACACAATGCAACAAATAATAAGTTAATGACACTACAGTTAGAGGGTAACTGCATAAAAACAATAGTATTTAAACTTTAAAGTTAGACTGCTATAGTGTCCCTAGTTTATGACACTACCAGAGAATCGTTTGGATGCAGCACAGACAAGTGTTTGTCTCTGCATGAATTTGTCACAAGTGTTTGTCAATTAGTTGATTGCATCATACAGTTTTCAGCCAAAAACAATAAGAATGACAATTGAGCTAGAATTCTTATTTGTCCCCCTTGCTTAAATTAAATTTCACCATCATTCACTTTTATATTTAGTATTTCAATCTAATGTTTTAAAGATAAAAATGAGACAATGATAAACATGATGCGAGGCACCAGAAAGGGTGGGTCCAAACCGTATCTGGGCTCGGATACCACTTCATGGTCTTAGATTTGAATCTTGGGTGTGGCAACAACTCTGTTGGGAAGGGAGAACCACACAGATGGGCAAAGTCGGGTATAAACGTAGCAAGGTAACCAAAAAACACTATTTCTTTTGCCGTAGCAAATACTCCTTCTGTTGCTTTTTTTTTGTGATGTTTTAGCATATAGCACAAGGAATAAGAAAACAATAAGTAGATAAAATATAGACTAAAATACCCTTATTTATTATCTTGTTGTTGACAATTTTACTATGGTAAATACATACTCAACAATTAATTTAACTATAATGATATGCAAATGGAAGCGGATTAGGAGAGTATATTTATCATTTTGTTCTAGGATAGTGTGATTCATCTTGGAAACTCAACGTACATAAATATTTGGGAGAGATAATCAGTTTTGGTATATGTGCTTATTAAAAACTTAATTGTAATTGTTTATTGATTTATTAAGGGTATTGTTGGGAAACAATAGTTAAAATAGCATTGGGGTTGTAAAACATCAAAAGTTTTGGAACAAATTATAGAGGCTAAAACATCAAAAGAAAAGGAATGGAGTATTAATTGGGTCTCGTGAGAAAGAGGAGAGAGAAAATATCTATAAAGTTACCCATTCTTAATTGATATCTAAAAAATTGATTCACAACAATCTGTTAGAATTTTGAGTCACACATGTAATATTTAAATGTGTTAGGGTCATTATTTAATTAGCCAAACTTAAAGTGGTCTATTTGATGCTAAGTTTATGGCTAAGGGCATATGTGTCATGAAATGTTATTGTGTAGATACCATAAGGAAATATTCTAATTTGTTGAGGGGCTGAGTTAGAAATATTGAAAACTGAGATGTAACTGGAAGCGGTTACATTATGGGTTATGGTCTCCATTTGTAGAGTAACGTAAAAAACAAAATAGGGTTTTAGTTCTTTGGCTTTCTCTCATCATCCCCATCAGAAGAGAATTAAGAAATCCTAAGGTGCTCTACAATTGGAAGATCACATACTCAAACCTTCATCAATTCCCAATGACAAATTCAGGTACGCTTCCTCATTCTATTTCATCATGAATTTGGGTATGGGTTCATAAACTATTGATTTAGGGTTGTGCTCTTTTGATTTCTATATGGGTAGAGACATGTGATTAGGCACAAACCTTGATTGTTAGAAACCAACAAGTGGTATCAGAGCCACCCATACTTGATTCATGTTTGATTTTTGGAAATTCTTGAAGTTAGGGTTTCAAAATGAGGAATTTTTCTTTTGATCTTCCGATTTATGTTTTAGTTTTTGATTCAAATTCAAGTTGTTAATGATCAATTTGACTTTTTTGATTCACGCTGACAACTTGATTCTTTTGATTCACGTATGAATTGAATCACGTATTTTTTTTATTCAAATGTTAAACAATTGCTATTTTTGATTCGTATATTAAGGCAATTGTTCAATTTTCGTTTGCAATCAAGAATGGAAAACGGACAATGATTGATTCACGTTTGGATTTGAATTTTCGCTGCTGCACATTAGTATCGTTTGAAATTGATTCACAATACAAGTAATTTTTTTTTTAATTCAGCATATATTAATACAAAGGCTATTGCAATTTTGATTTGCAATCCAATTAGCAATACATTTTGGTGCTGAAACAGAAAGGGACACGGGCAGGCCGTTCTGGTTTGCACGGCCGTGTCCGTTATATATATTAATTTGGTATAATTTGGTTCAAATTTTGGTTATGGTTTGTATTTTTATACAATTGTTTAATATTTTAAATGAACTAATTGAATTAAGAAGTCGCTAAAGTGATCTCTCTTGCATAGATAGTTTGTAAGAAATGTTAAATGTTTGTGAGTGTGTTTATCCATGCGAGTATTAATTGACCCAAAGGTAGGTTAGTGTTTGGCCGGATTTCATACGCACCTGTGATGGTAAACATGTGATAATTATAAGGTTTACATGTGAATGAAAAATAATCCAAAGAGGGCTTTATTATTTGACATGTTTTATTATCAATGTTTGATCATTACAACAAGAGTACCACTAGCAATTAATATTACTGTCCAAAGACTTGATATTGATGGTGCACTAGATATCTTGAGATGAGTTATGCTATTATTTGAACATATTGATGATTGATTTTTTCTTTTTGAGTATATTTATAGTGTTTGTTTTGTTCTCTTTTTAGCTACTATTGCTTCGATATCTGCTAATCTGAATTCGGTTCCGGTCCTTAATGGGACAAATTTTAAGGACTGGAAAGAGAACATGGAAATTGTTATTGGCTGCATGGATCTTGACCTTGCATTAAGGATGGTGCAACCCCCTTCTCCTACGGAATCTAGTACCTCTGAATAGAGGAAAGATTATGAGAAGTGGGATCGCTCCAATCGCATGAGTCTCATGATCATTAAGCGCGGCATTCCTGAGGTCTTTAGGGGGTACTATCTCGGAAGAGATAACAAGTGCCAAAGATTTCTTTGCTGAAATTGAAAAGCGCTTTGCAAAAAGCGAAAAGGCGGAAACAAGTACTCTTCTTCAGAACTTGATTTCTATGAAGTATCAAGGCAAAGGAAATATAAGGGAATACATTACGGGCATGTCAAACATTGTTTCAAAACTTAAGGCGCTAAAGCTTGAGCTGTCGGAAGACTTACTCATTCATTTTGTATTGCTTTCTCTTCCTTCACAATTCAGTCAGTTTAAGCTATCTTATAGCTGTCAAAAGGAGAAATGGTCTCTTAATGAGCTCATTTCATTTTGTGTGCAAGAAGAGGAAAGGTTGAAGCAAGATAAGACAGAAAGTGCTCATTTTGCTAGCACCTCTAAAGACAAGGGCAAAAGAAAGAAAACTAATGAGCCCAAGAATGAAGCTGTTAATGGTCCAACACCAAAGAAACAAAATCAGGGTGATAGCTATTTCTTTTGCAAAATATCTGGACATGTGAAGAAGAAATGTCCTAAATATCACGCTTGGCGTGCAAGGAAAGGTACATTTCATAGTTTGGTCTGCTCTGAGGTCAATTTAGCTTCAGTACCTAGAAACACTTGGTGGTTAGACTCTGGTGCAACTACTAACATTAGTGTTTCAATGCAGGGTTGCAGGGCATTTTAGATTATTATTGTGTACTGGATTTTATTTGGATTTGAAAGACACTTTTGTGGTATCGTCATTTAGATGGAATTTAATTTCAGTTTCTTATTTGGACAAATCAGGTTATTTATGTTCATTTGGAAACAATGGATTCAATTTGTCTTTTAATACAAATATTGTTGGAACTGGTTCACTTATGGCATATGATAATCTATATTTGCTCGACACTGTAGCTACCTATAGTGAATCCCCAAATGTGGAATCACGTGGTACTAAGCGTAAAATTGATAATAACAACTCCGGAGCATTATGGCACAAATACCTAGGTCACATCTCTAAAAATAGAGTTGAGCGACTTGTGTCGGATGGGATCTTGGATTCTATTGACTTCACAAACTTTAATGTTTGTGTTGAATGCGTTAAGGGTAAACAGACCAAAACAAAGAAATTAGGTGCATATAGAGCTACAGACGTCTTAGAATTGATACATACGGATATTTGTGGACCATTTCCTACACCTTCTTGGAATGGTCAACAATATTTTATATCATTTATAGATGATTACTCTAGATTCGCATACTTATTTCTTATACATGAAAAGTCCCAATCTTTGGATGGTTCAAATCATTTAAGGCTGAAGTTGAGAATCAACTCAACAAAAGAATTAAGAGTGTCAAATCTGACCGTGGTGGTGAATATTACGGTAGATATGACGGTTCAGGTGAACAACGTTCGGGGCCTTTTTCAAAATACCTAGAGGAATGTGGAATCGTCCCACAGTACACCTTGCCAGGGTCACCTAGCATGAATGGTGTCGCTGAAAGACAAAACCGGACTCTTAAGGATATGGTAAGGGAGTATGATTTGTCATTCTACCTTGCCAGAGTCACTCTGGGGAGAGGCACTAAAGACTGCTGCAGCTTACATTCTAAATAGAGTGCCAACCAAGGCAGCTGCCAAAACACCTTATGAGCTTTGGACTGGGCGAAAGCCTAGTTTGAAACATTTTCATGTATGGGGATGTCTAGCTGAGGCAAGACCTTATAGGCCAAATGAAAAGAAACTGGACTCTCAAACAGTGAGCAGCTACTTTATTGGTTATTCTGAAAGATCAAGAGGTTACAAATTTTGCGATCCCAAATTAAACACAATTTTTGAGACAGGGACAACCACATTCTTTGAGGATATTGAGTTTGGGGGAAGAATAAGGTTAGAGACTTTGTCTTAGAGGAAGAGTCGGTAACAGTTCCAAAACCGATTCATATAGTGGCTTTTGATGAAGCAAGTATGGAACCTCTACAAGATGTTGTTGTTGAACCTTCTCCCACTCAAGATGATTTGGTCGCTCATGAAGAACAAACTCAAGATCCTCAAGAACAAGTGTTTCAAGAACCAATACCTTTGCGGAGATCCACTAGAGAAAGGAGAAATGCTATTTCAAATGATTACATGGTCTTTCTCCAGGAACATGAGGAAAGTGATGGGATGACGGAAGCTGACCGAATCACTTTCCGCCAAGCCATGCAGGATTCCAACTCGGAAAAATGGATTGAAGCAATGAAGGAGGAGTATAAGTCCATGCAAGACAATAAGGTTTTGGAACTTGTCCCATTACCAGAAGGTGTGAAACCCATTGGTTGCAAATGGATATTTAAGACCAAGCGGGATTCTAACAGTAATGTGGAGAGGTATAAGGCTCGTCTTGTGGCTAAGGGTTATACCCAAAAGGAAGGATTGACTTTAAAGAGACATTTTCTCCAGTTTCATCGAAAGACTCTTTTAGGACAATCATGGCCCTTGTTGCACATTATGATCTGGAGCTCCATCAAATGGATGTCAAGATGGTGTTTCTCAATGGCAACATTGAAGAGACAATCTATATGGTGCAGCCAGAAAACTTTGTGTCAGTAGACCCAAAGTATATGGTTATACCCAAAAGGAAGGGATTGACTTTAAAGAGACCTTTTCTCTGGTTTCATCGAAAGACACTTTTAGGACAATCATGGCCCTTGTTGCACATTATAATGGACTAACGCAGGCATCTCGTTAGTGGTACCACAAGTTTCATGAAGTAATTCTCTCATTTGGTTTCGAGGTGAATGCTGTTGAGGATTGTGTGTATCACAAATTCAGTGGGAGAAAGTACATTTTCTTGGTCTTGTATGTTGATGACATACTGCTTGCCACTAATGATATAGGCGTGTTGCACGAAACCAAGAGATTTCTATCAAGAAAATTTGAAATGAAAGATCTTGGTAATAGGAATTCAGATACACCGAGACCGATCTCGAGGTATTCTCGGATTGTTACAAAGGAGCTATATCGAAAAGTTACTTAAAAGGTTTGGCATGCAGGAATGTAAATGGTGTGTGAAAATATGTGCAAGTATACACAGTCACAAACAAGTAGTAATATAGTGATGAGAAAGGTCGAACCCACAGGGATTGGTTAAACTTTCGTATGTTTAGAAAGCATAAACTAGTGCAGCTACACTACTCACAATTTTGGGTGTTTAATGTTTAGGAAAACAGAATGTAAATGTGCAAGAAAATATGGAGGAAATCAGTTGAGAATAATAGTTGAGATGTCTTCACTAAATAAATCACTTTCAAGAGTATTGTGTTTTCTGTGGTGCAGATGCACTTGAGTGAAGTTGCACCAGTATGTGCCTTTCGGCTACTTTCTTCAGAGTTTCGTTACAAGCTCTTAAAACCTTGTCTTGAAGTAAAGAGATAAGTTGTCAATTCCTTTCTTGTCTTCTTACAATTCTTGTCTAAGTTGCTAAATAAGTACACTCCTGCCTTTTAAGTACTCACTGCATTACCCTAAGGACTATGTTATCCTATGTCTAGGACTTAACATGGTTTTAACAAAGTTTTCTTTATTAAACAAGTTAACAAAGCCTTCATTAAAATACTCACCCTTATTAGTTCTTGATTTCTATTTATAAACCATGTATGTGAATATAACTCTACTCATTTTAAGTGATCAACTTTAAAATAAGATGGATGTAGTATAACACAAGAACCAAAAATGCATACACCACTTTGAAAACACAATAACTTACTCAAAAACGCGTTATAAAGTTAGAACATCTCAACCAAAGACGTTTCGCTCATAATATGCATTGCAAGACAAAAATAGATGAAATAAAACATGTTGAGATACTGGAAAGTACAAGAGATATCAATAGGATAGAGATTACACTGATTGAAGTACTCTTGCATAAGTTTGCCCAGCAGTGCAGATGCACTGATTCCTTCTACGTAACTAACTTGATGAAGAAGTGAAAGAGGGAGTTGTCAATTCCTTCCTTAACTTCTTACATCTAACTACTACTAAGAACTATAAAATGAAAAGCAAGAAAAGTAGATGTACGGATCCTATAGAACTTCTTCTTTTTTTCAAATGATGAGAAGTGAAGCCTTTATATAGCCTTGGAACTTTCCTTCAAGTGAGGGTTTCCTTTGAGATCAAGTTTAACCTAGAGGGGTTAACCATGGTTACTTTTCAGAACATGTTTGCTGGGAATTGAGTCCAACACTCCACCTCAAAGAGAGGTCCAATCGTGGAGGGCCATGTGTCCTTTATGAATGACTCTTCATGATGGTCATCTATTGTAGGCGCCTCCTTTTCCAAGTGGGCATGTGCCTCCATGTGACTTGTGACTAAGCATGATATCATAGAGGTGTTTATGCATTGGTATGAATTGAGGTGCTTCCAATGTGGGGTTATCCGTCTTGGTGCAGAAAGGTGCAGAAGCACTAAGGTGCATATGCACTGTGGAAATGCTTCTAGTGCAGATGCACTGTGTTTTTCCTGGTGCAGAAGCATCAACTGCAGATGCACTGAACAAACACACCAAACATACCAATGTATATACAAAATGCTAAGTTGTGAATACCATTCATCTTAAAACCATAAATGTTGTTATTTTATTCATACTACTATATTTAACACATATTATACTTGAAATTAAGCAATTATCTAAGTTTAAGTGCATGAATAACTCTATATAAAATCGAGTTATCAGTAAACCAGGGGATACTCTAGTTGCTAAGGGAGACAAATGTAGTCTCAATCAGTGCCCAAAAGGAAACTTAGAAATGCAAGAAATGCAAAAGATTCCTTATGCATCAGCTGTAGGGAGTCTGATGTATGCCCAAGTATGTACGCGTCCGGATATAGCGTTCATAGTTGGGATGTTAGGCAGATATTTAAGCAATCTAGGAATGGATCATTGGAAAGCAGCCAAAAGGGTTATGAGGTATTTAAAGAGAACAAAAGATTATATGCTCACATATAGGAGGTCAGACCAGTTGGAGATCACTGGATATTCTGACTCTGATTTTGCTGGATGCCAAGTTAGTAAAAGATCCACTTCAGGCTATATCTATATGTTGGTTGGTGGTGCAGTTTTTTGGCGCAGTGCCAAGAAAACTCTCATTGCTTCATCCACCATGGCAGCAGAATTTATAGCATGTTTTGAGGCATCTAACCATGGGATTTGGCTAAATAACCTTGTCACTGGGATGCGAATTGTGGAAGGAATTGAAAGGCCACCTAAGTTATACTGTGACAACAAATCAGCCGTCCTATATTCCAACAGTAATAGGAGCTCGACCAAGTCAAAACATGTTTACATCAAGTTCCTAGTTGTTAAGGAAAGGGTACAGAGTGGAAAGATTTTTATAGAACACTTAGGGGCAATGTAACATCCACAATTTAGCTAATTTCATTTATTGAAATTAGCAAGAGGTCATGTTTAATTAATTAGCTAATTTAAAATGATTAGGCATAAATAATAATATGTCTAGTTAATTAATTTCCAATAATATATGTGTGTGTATGCCTTAAAGAATGATTGTTGGTTTAAGTGGTTTTTAAGTGAGTAACATAACTGAAGGGTAAAATGGTCATTTCGTGTCATTTTACAAACACCCCCAGCTGAACATTAAGTGCCCACTCACTTTCATGACAAACACACACACACACTCAGCATTTTTTTAAAACAGAAAAACTGGGAAAAAGAGAGAGAGAGAGCCTTGAGAGAGGGAGAGAGTAGGCGAAGAGGAGAAGAGGGAGAGGGAGGACCAAACCTGAATGTATGTTTCCATTTCCAACACCATTGAAATCAGATTTTCATTCTCTTCATACTGGTACCAACAACATCAGCACCACCCTTCCCCATCTCAATTCGCCATTTATGAGCACTTCAAGCTCAACTTGACCAAAAATGGGTTTTGAGCTTGCATGTACCATTGAAGCTTGATATTCAGTAGCTAGAACACTTCAACCAGCCTACATTGTAGTCTCAAGCATTTTAGTGAAGGTCAGAACCTATTCGTGGTAGTTGGGGCTGTTTGGGTTCGAGTTGAAGCGAGAGGTTCGAGTACAGGGATTGTTCGTGCGGTTTCGTAATTTGCTAAGTCTCGTAGTTCTCGGATAACTGTGATTTTCATCATATTCGGTGAGTTCTATACTCGCTTAGGGATTTTTTTTTCGAAACACTGGTTGCATGTTCTGTTTTTATGTTCAGTTTGTGCACTTTCAAGTCAAAACCGTTTTTACGAAAATTACATTTTGAACGATGATTTATATGGTTGATTGATTATGTGAATATGTATTTGTTTGGACTGAATGTTGTGCTATTATTGAAGGTTGATGAGTTAGGTATTGATCGGAATGAAGTTTGGACACGAAACGGAATCGAAAACTGCACGAAATGGTATTTATGCAAGTCTGTGTAACAGGCACGGACTGTGCGCCCACACGCACGGGTCGTGCGCTGCCTTCTGTTACACTGCTTGCAGAGTTTCATAACCGTAGTTCATTGGAATTGCTTATGTTTGGATTGAATTGGGGAGAATTCCCTAAGTTATAAGTAATGCGATAAGAATTGGTTAGATCAAAGCAAACAAGTGTCGTTTTCCTTACATATTGGTTAAAACATTGTTTTAGTAATGACGAGAGAGCAAAACCCTAAAGCATGATAATGAGATGGACTATAATTTCATCAAAGCTAAGTTTGAGGTTAATTGCTAATGAAGACATGTAAAGAAATAGAACATTATGTTCATACAAGTCAAGTTATTTCCTTAAAGAAAATAAAGATGGCATACATATAATTATATATGTATATCAAGGGTGACGACCCCAGTTATTAGCATACTAGGGCAGGGGAAGTCATGAGCCCCGAACCCTAGGCCCCTTCCATGTAGCCCGCTTTCCAAGGTCAGCGAGATTGGGTGCACCGAGAATCATGAAAATAGAAAGTGGTTCGAGGTGATGTGCTAAGAAAAGAGCAAGACATGATATGTAGTCGCTTATTAGGGCTACAAGTTAAAAGAAAGTGTTTGACGTAGTCGCTTATTAGGGCTATGAGTTAAAAGAAAATATTTTTCACGTAGTCGCTTATTAGGGCTACGAGTTCAAGAGACAAGCATAATGAACCGCTAGTGTTAGTAAGGGGTCTCGATAGGACTCATTGAGATAATGTTTATCTCACCCTTTATAATTGTGGTTTTTACAGAGAAACAGGAAAAGGCAAAGGCGACGAAGCACGGCTAGGGGCGCACGGCTCGTGCGTGTTGC
Organism: Astragalus membranaceus; assembly: GCA_039519185.1. Lineage (NCBI taxonomy): Eukaryota > Viridiplantae > Streptophyta > Magnoliopsida > Fabales > Fabaceae > Astragalus > Astragalus membranaceus. Next base: position 172,625,814 of record CM076847.1, read on the forward strand.
ACTATTTTAATTAGCCAACAACGAAACTGGCGCACGGTCCGTGCCACTGGGGCGCACGGTCCGTGTGCTGTGTTCTGCATACCGAATTCCTTTCGTTTCTCTTGTTTCCCTTTTCCGTTCACGTCCAATCCGTAATCCGATCAAAATCCAACACAAACACAAACAATTCCAGCCAATATTCCAGTCCATACAACATCATAACATATTAACACATATTTTGATAATTAAACCGTAAAGCGTAATTTTCCCGAAAACGGTTGTCGACTCTTAAAACTTTCGAAACCACTGAACAGTCACAAAACCGGCCACATAACAATCATTTCAGAAATACAAAAATGATCCTAAGCGTGAGTAGAACTCACCGTTTTGACGAACTCGCGAGAAATCACGTCTTCACACAAAACGATCGAACCGTAACCTCTCGAACAATCCCCGTAATCGCGAACTTGCACCGAACGGGTCTAGAACTCAGACTCAGCAACTGAAATCCTTCCTAAACTGTTCCAATTCGCAATGTAGCTAGTGTATGCGCTCTAATATGGTTGTTGAACTTCCAGGATTGCTTGTGGAGCTTTAATGGTGACATGCAAGGTCTTAACTTCTCAAGGCTCCACTTTGATCTCAAGGTTTCAAAAATGGCAAGTTGAAAAAGAGGATGATTTAGCTAATGAATTGGTATCATGTGAAAGGAAATCGAAAATGGAGAAGAATGGGTTGTAGAACACTTTCATGCACTTAGAATTTGAAGAGAACCCTCCTCCACTCTCTTCCTCTTACTTCGCCACTCTCCTCCTCTCTCTATGTTCTATTTTTCTCTTTTTCTGGTTCAGCAACTTAATGGGTTGTTGTTTGGAAGTGAGGAAAGAATAAGTGTTTTCAGCTGGAGGTTAATGGGAAGGCGAAATGACCAAAATGCCCTCTTTTACTCTAATTCTCACTTAACTTAATTCCACCCAATATCACTCCTAATTCATACAACTAACACAATTATGTAAGTAATTTAATCATATAATTAATCTTTCCAATCCATGACAATCACCTCATAAATAATTAATTAATCTAAATTACTCAAATTAGCTAACCAATTATCTTATAACCTCTTACTAATTTCAACAAATGAAATTAGCTAAATAGGGATTACAGTATGGGCCTCGTTTCGAAGTCTTTAGTGATCACAAGAGCCTTAAGTATTTGTTTGACCAAAAGGAGCTGAACAACACACTGAGGAGATGGGTAGAGTTTCTGAAAGATTATGATTTTGAACTGAAGTATCATCCAGGGAAGGCTAATGTTGTAGCTGATGCTTTGAGTAGGAAATCTATTCACACGGCAAAATTGATGATTCATGAAATGGCATTATTGGAATCTTTTAGAGATCTTAACTTAAAGGTTAAGCCAAGAAGAAACAGATTGGTGTTGAGTCATATTCAGATTTCAAGTCCCTTGAGAAATCTGATTCGCTCAGCCCAAGAGATTGATCTAGAGCTGCAAACGCAGAAGAGGTTGCCAAATTACACTGAAGATAGTGATGGTGCGATTTGCTTTGATGGTAGGATCTGTGTGCCGAATGATGAAGATATCAAGAAGCAGGTTTTAGAAGAGGCTCACAAGAGTCAGTTCTCAATACATCCTGGTTCTACCAAGATGTATAGCGATCTTAAGCAGTTGTATTGGTGGCCGGGTATGAAAGTGGAAATTGCAGAATTCGTGTCTCGATGCTTGACTTGTCAAAGGGTTAAGATAGAGCACCAGAAGCCTGCCGGTCAGTTACAGCCTTTGAATGCGCCAGAATTGAAATGGGAAAGCATTTCTATGGACTTTGTCATGGGATTACCACAGTCCCATGCCGGAAATGATTCTATTTGGGTTGTGGTTGATTGCTTGACCAAGTCTGCTCATTTTATTCCGGTACGTTCGAACCACAGGATTGCTAAGTTAGCAGAAGAGTATCTCAAGAATATTGTGAAGCTGCATGGAATTCCCACGAGTATCATCTGCGATCGTGATCCCAAGTTTACATCACGATTCTGGAGAGCCCTGGATATGGCATTGGGAACAACGGTGTGTGCTAGTACCGCTTATCATCCACAGACGGACGGACAAACTGAAAGAACAATTCAGACTTTGGAAGATATTCTTAGAGCTTGTGTACTTGACAGTGGAGGCCGATGGGAGGATCATCTTCCATTGGTGGAGTTTGCTTACAACAACAGACACCATTCTAGTATCAGAATGGCTCCATATGAAGCATTATATGGAAGGAAGTGTAGAACACCCTTGTGTTGGTGGGATATCGGTGAGCAAAGATTGTTGGGTCCGAAATTAGTCCGTGAGACTACTGAGAAGATCCGTCACATTAGAGAAAGGATGAAGACCGCTCAGAGTCGATAAAAGAGTTATGCCGACAAAAGAAGAAGGCCATTAGAGTTTGAAGAAGGAGACCATTTATTTCTGAGACTTTCTCCAACTATTGGTACCGGTATAGCATTGCGAGCGAAGAAGCCCAGTCCTCGGTATATTGGACATTTCCAAATTATCGAGCGAGTTGGGCCAGTAGCATACTGCATTGCCTTACCTCCAACTTTATCCAGATTACATGATGTGTTTCATGTGTCGCAATTGAGGAAGTACATTCCTGATCCGAGTCAGCCGTTGAGTTTTGAGACGGTTGACATCCGACTGGATTTGTCTTATGAGCCTAATCCAAGCCGAATCATCGAACGTGGCGAGAAAACGCTCCGGACGAGATCAATTCCTATTGTCAAAGTGCTTTGGGATGGTGCCTCACCTGACGAAGCGACATGGGAAGTAGAGGAAAACATGCGGGTGAAATATCCCCATCTTTTCAAATGAGGTATGTTTTGTTCAATTTTGAGGACAAAATTTTAAAAAAAGTTGGGGTGATTGTAACATCCCCAATTTAGCTAATTTCATTGATTGAAATTAGCAAGAGGTCATGTTTAATTAATTAGCTAATTTAAAATGATTAGGCATAAATAATAATATGTCATAGTTAATTAATTTCCAACAATATATGTGTGTGTATGCCATAACTGAATGGTAGAATGGTCATTTCGCGTCATTTTACAAACACCCCCAGCTGAACATTAAGTGCCCACTCACTTTCATGACAAATACACACACTCAGCATTTGTTTAAAACAGAAAAACTGGGAAAAAGAGAGAGCCTTGAGAGAGGGAGAGAGTAGGCGAAGAGGATAAGAGGGAGAGGGAAGACCAAACCTGAATGCATGTTTCGATTTCCAACACCATTGAAATCAGCTTTTGATTCTCTTCATACTGGTACCAACAACATCACCACCCCCTTCCCCTTCTCAATTCGCCATTTATGACCACTTCAAGCTCAACTTGACCAAAAATGGGTTTTGAGCTTGCATGTACCATTGAAGCTTGATATTCAGTAGCTAGAACACTTCAACCAGCCTACATTGTAGTCTCAAGCATTTTAGTGAAGGTCAGAACCTATTCGTGGTAGTTGGGGCTGTTTGGGTTCGAGTTGAAGCGAGAGGTTCGAGTACGGGGATTGTTCATGCGGTTTCGTGATTTGCTAAGTCTCGTAGTTCTCGGATAACTGTGATTTTCATCATATTTGGTGAGTTCTATACTCGCTTAGGGATTTTGTTTTCGAAACACTGGATGCATGTTCTGTTTTTATGTTCAGTTCGTGCACTTTCAAGTCAAAACCGTTTTTACGAAAATTACGTTTTGAACGATGATTTATATGGTTGATTGATTATGTGAATATGTGATTGTTTGGACTGGATGTTGTGCTATTATTGAAGGTTGATGAATTAGGTATTGATCGGAATAAAGTTTGGACACGAAACGGAATCGAAAACTGCACGAAATGATATTTTTGCAAGTCTGTGTAACAGGCATGGACCGTGCGCCCACACGCATGGGTCGTGCGCTGCCTTTTGTTACACTGCTTGTAGAGTTTCATTTTGCGCACGGACCGTGCGCCTTTCAGCACGGGTCGTGCGTCCCTCTCTGTCAAAATTTTTAGAATGTGTCCAACGCCTTCCTAATTGATTCCAAACCCATCCTAATCCCTTCCCCAATGTTATGTAATGAGAAAATAACCTTAGTTCATTGGAATTGCTTATGTTTGGATTGAATTGGGGAGAATTCCCTAAGTTATAAGTAATGCGATATGAATTGGTTAGATCAAAGTAAACAAGTGTCGTTTTCCTTACATATTGGTTAAAACATTGTTTTAGTAATGACGAGAGAGGAAAACCCTAAAGCATGATAATGCTATGGACTATAAGTTCATCAAAGCTAAGTTTGAGGTTAATTGCTAATGAAGACATGTGAAGAAATAGAACATTATGTTCATACAAGTCAAGTTATTTCCATAAAGAAAAGAAAGATGGCATACATATAATTATATATGTATATCAAGGGTGACGACCCCAGTTATTAGCATACTAGGGCAGGGGAAGTCATGAGCCCCGAACCCTAGGCCCCTTCCATGTAGCCCGCTTTCCAAGGTTAGCGGGATTGGGTTCACCGAGAATCATGAAAATAGAAAGTGGTTCGAGGTGATGTGCTAAGAAAAGAACAAGACATGATATGTAGTCGCTTATTAGGGCTACAAGTTTAAAAAGAAAGTGTTTCACGTAGTCGCTTATTAGGGCTACGAGTTAAAATAAAATATGTTCACGTAGTCGCTTATTAGGGCTACGAGTTCAAGAGACAAGCATAATGAACCGCTAGTGTTAGTAAGTGGTCTCGATAGGACTCACTGAAATAATGTTTATCTCACTTTATAATTGTGGTTTTTACAGAGAAACAGGGGAAGGCAAAGGCGATGAAGCCCGGCTAGGCGGTGTGCCTTATGGAGTTATTGAAGATGCGTTTTATGATTATGCCATTTTCCCTTTGTTGTCTTTGTAATCTTGTTAATTTTCAAATAATTAACGATGCACGTTTAAATCGACTGCAGAAAATAGGATTTAAACTATATGCAATACCTAAGCAAGATAACTATGACAGAACCAGTTACAGTGATATTGAAAGCTAACCACACTATTATCAAATATAACGATAAACAAATAGTGATATTGAACGCAGCGCAATGATATCGAATATAACAATAAACAAATATAAACGAAAAACAAAGTAAAGAGAAGGGAAAGAGATACACCGTAATTTTTACGAGGTTCGGGATAAAAGCCCTACGTCCTCGGCCTCCGGCTTTGCAAACTTTGGACTTGATAACAACAACTATATGAGAAGAACTTCTTCAACGTCTTACATGCAAGCAACTTCCCTATAGCTACCACACCAATCTCAATTTTCCCCAAATTGAGAACCCAAGCTCCCCGCTAAGGATTTCGCTAACAACTCAATCTCCCCGATTGAATTACCCAAAAACACTTCCCAGGATTTCACAACAACCAAGTAATAGATGAATACAACCGAAAAACTATGATCCAATCACTCAAGCAGTTTAGTAGTTGAGAGAGATGAGTGATTTGGATTTAACGATGAAGAACTTGAAGAAATAATATGACGGTGAGAGTTATTTTCTTTGACTTTTGAGTTGTGCGTCGTATTCTCTTACGTGAAAAACCCTAAGTGCCTATTTATAGGGTTTGTAGAAATATGACCGTTGGAACATTTTTTCACGTAAAAAAGGTGAGTAGTGAATCGATTCCTTGCTTGAAACAAATGGAATGTAAATAGATTTATTTAGTCAAAATGTGACCGTTGAAATAAGAAGGAAATCGATTATTTGCTTAAAAAGGAGTGTATGGAAATCGATTCATTTCTTGAGAAATAGGAAGTTGAAAATCGATTATTGGCTTGTTAAAATAAGGAGGAAATCGATTTTTGTGCTTCACAATAGCAAGAGGAGAATCGATTTCTTGCCTGTGGGAAACAGGTGAGGAATCGGTTTTCCTTTTTAAGAAAGGTGTGAGGAATCGATTATAGTTTTACACAAGGAAGTGAGAAATCGATTCCTATCCTTAAAAGGAGGGAAATCGATTTCTTACTTTAAACAAGGAAGCTAGAAATCGATTTCTAGCTTTATAAAAGGACCTTAAAATCGATTTTCTTCTTAACTTTGCAAAAACCATTTTCTCATGCTACGTGCCTACCTATTAGGCTTTTATATAAAAGAATTTTTTAAGCTTTGAACACAACAGTTATATTTTAAAAAATCATCTCTCAACTACAAAAGTTATAGAACGGAAGTGATAGGATCTTACACGGTGTCCTATCAAAAGCAAATTAACACATAGGTCTTGAACGCCATAGTAGCTTCTCCTCCAAGCCGCTATACTTTAAGATATCCTGTTTTTTGATTCATGAAGATATCATGCTCTTTGATTTATGTCCTGTACTCTTGTTCAACTGTAACCATTAGTAGACAGATTGTAATTTTTTATCATACAAAACAAAGAGTATTTGACCTTGGTTCAACAAACTCCCCCTTTTTGATGATAACAAATTACCTTATGCGTAGGGAGGCGATAAAGAAGAAACAATAGCAAAAGCTCCCCCTAAGCATAAGCATAAAAATAATAAACTAAACCAGTAACATAGCAATAGCCGTAAATAGCAGCAAGTATTTCTCCCCCTTTGTTTTCATCAAAAAGGAGGGAAAACACACAAGACACATAATCACATTATAAACTGGCAAAATCAAGCATACCGAGCTCTCTCCAGATCTTACAAAATTGAGCTTCGGCTAGGGCTTTCGTGAAGATATCTGCTAGTTGGTCATCGGTGCCTACAAACTGTAATGCTATGCTCCCCCTAGAAACAAGGTCTCTAATGAAATGGTGCCTTATGTCTATATGCTTAGTTCTAGAGTGTTGGATGGGGTTCTTAGCAATGTTAATGGCACTAGTGTTATCACATAGAACTGGCACATTTTCATATAACAAACCAAAATCCTCTAAAGTCTGTTTCATCCACGGAACTTGTGCAACGCAATTTCCAACCGCCACATATTCGGCTTCAGCGGTGGACAAAGCAACACTGTTCTGTTTTTTACTAGACCAGGAAGTCAAACATGGCCCTAAGAAATGACAGGTTCCACTAGTACTCTTCCTATCTAATGTACATCCAGCAAAATCAGCATCACAGAAATCGACCAAATCAAACTGACTCGATTTCGGGTACCACAATCCAAAATCTATGGTCCCCTTAACATATCTAAGAATCCGTTTTACAGCTTTTAAATGTGATTCTTTGGGACATGCTTGAAATCGAGCACATAAGCATACAGTAAACATAATATCAGGTCGAGAAGCAGTTAAATACAAGAGACTACCGATCATACCTCGATACATCCTTTCATTGACTGGTTTACCTTGCTCGTCCTTATCCAACTTTGTTGTAGTCGCCATGGGAGTACCAATTTCCTTTGCATCACTCATGTCATACTTATTTAGTAGCTCCTTTGAGAACTTTTTTAGACATATGAAGATTCCTTCTTTCATTTGCTTTACTTGAAGTCCCAAAAAGAAATTCATCTCCCCCATCATGCTCATCTCAAACTTGCTAGTCATCGTTTCAGAAAACTCGTTGCACAGATCATCATTAGTAGACCCAAAAATAATATCATCGACATAAATTTGAACTACTATGATATGTTTGACCTTGGTTTTAAGGAATAAGGTAGAGTCAATCTTACCCCTTTTGAAACCATTTGCAATTAAATGTTTGCTTAGTCTCTTATACCAAGCTCTACGAGCTTGTTTTAATCCATAAAGTGCTTTGTCAAGTTTGAAAACATGATTTGGGTTTTTAAAATCTTCAAAACCAGGGGGTTGTTTTACATATACTTCTTCTTCTAAAAAACCGTTTAGGAAGACACTCTTGACGTCCATTTGGTGTAGTTTGAAGTCCATGTAACTAGCAAATGCCAATATTATACGAATGGACTCCAACCTAGCCACCAGAGCAAAAGTTTCTTCAAAATCCACCCCTTCAATTTGGTTAAAGCCTTGAACAACTAAACGACTTTTATTTAATAAAACAACACCATTTTCATCAAGTTTGTTGCGAAAAACCCATTTAGTACCAATGACGGTTCTATCAACGGGTTTTTCAACTAAATGCCAAACTTTGTTCCGTTCAAATTGTTCAAGTTCCTTTTGCATTGACACAACCCATTCTGGATCATTTAAATCTTCCTTTATATTATTAGGAACTATTTGAGAGACAAAAGCACTATGAAAGCATAGATGATTAAGAGAAGAACGAGTTGTTACCCCCTTTGATGGATTACCAATAATTTGCTCAATGGGATGATCTCGAATTGATTTCCAAGTTTTGGGCAAATCATCATGTGTTCTTCCATGCAGACGGTCATCGATGTCTTGGGGCTCTCGTTCCACTTCAGCTTCTTCTTGAGGTTCCACTTTCACCTCGGCTTCTTCCACACTTTCACTATTTGATTCAGGTATTCTGTTTTTGATCACTTCAACCACTTCATCCTCATCATCAACTTTCTTAGCAAAAGGGTTAGTCTCTTCAAAAGAAACATGTATTGATTATTGCATACATTTATCAATTTTATTGTAAACAATATATGCTCTACTATGACTTGTGTTATACTCCAATTTTGTCCGATCATTTATCGCAATTGTTTTAGCCCCTGTGTCACAAGTCCATATCATTACGAGAACGACATTTCGAGCGCTATCTTATTTTAATTTAGACCGGTTTGTCTAATTGGGCCAATTCTTAGTAAATGGGCCTATGTTCGGTATTTTGGACTTAATTTAGTCCTTTTGATCAAAAAGCCATAAAAATAATAATGAAATAAAATCAGAAAATAAAAAATATATATTACAATAAAGTACCCAAATAATACAAAAAGCCCAAAAATACAAAAATATCACCAAAAATATACAAAAATAAGAATAATCCAAAAAAATAGAGAAGAACGAAAATAATAAAAGGGGGGGTGTCAGTAGCATTAACCTTCAGCCCAACAAGCTGCTTGCCCAACAAGTCGACTTGCCCAGCAAGTTAACTTGTCCAGCAAGTCTCTTCACCTAACCCTTCACCTATAAAAGGAGGCCCTGTCCACAGTGAAAAGCACACCACAGTGATTCAACAAGAACACTGAACACATTCTCTCCCTCTCCTAGCAAAGCTCTCTCTCTCCCCCTCCCTTTTTTATTTTTATTTTTCTTTTAATTTGTTTATTTTTAAATATTCATGATAAATATTTTTCACTAGTTGCACTTTTCATTTTTTCTTTTTTGTTAACTTTTCGTTCATATTCAAAACAAAAACAAAATATTCCTTTTCCTCTCATAAATAAAGAAATATTTTCAAGAACAAAATAGGGGACTAAGTCGACTGTACAGTCGGGTTAGTCTGCTTTTTAGGTCACTAATGAACCGTTACGGATCATGTCCTAAAATCCCTATTTAAAACAAACAATTTCTAAGTCAAAATAAACACAAACATATTTCTTCCCACAAATCAAATTTTCAAAACAGGGGATTAAGCCGACTGTACAGACGAGTTAGTCAGCGTTCTAGGATGAATGAGCCGTACGGCTCAAGAGTCCTAAATCCCCTATTCAAATAGAATCAAACCACCACACATCAAACTATCTTCCGAACTTCAAAAAACTCCATTTTCACAAACTAGGGGACTAAGCCGACTGTACAGTCGGGTTAGTCATCATTTTAGGACAAATGAACTGATCACTCAGGAGTCCTAAAATTCCTAAATAAAATACACCAACAAATAAAGTTTTCTACCAAGAACTACGTAGCTTTGATTTCTCCATCGCACCTGGAGATATGTAGGAGCAGGGGCCCACTCCTGTCGAGCACAAAAAACTAAAATCTTTATTAAGTCTTCTTTCTTTCCAATTCACAACAAAAGGGTAAAATAAACATTTTCAAAGTTAATATTCTTTCCTACAACTAGTTAGCAGGTAACCTTCCTTAGGAAGGATGTCGCGGGGTGCTAATACCTTCCCCCCACATAACCGACTCCCGAACCCTAATCTGGTCTCAAGGACCCTTATCCATTCCAAAAGGGATTTTCCAATGTTTGCCCTTAAACTAAACTTTGGTGACGACTTCATTTTTGAACCTTCGAGGAATCCTCACCCGGATTTTTCGGTCGCTACAGCTGGCGACTTCACTGGAGACATTTAGAGAGTCAAACCTAGTCTAATTAGTTGTAGGATTAGTTGTTAATTTAATGTTTATTTTTACCCTTCCCTTTTTGTCTTTTATTTTCATTGCATATTATTCTTTGTGATATGAAAACCCTAGGATAGAAGACCACTTTTTTGTATATATGTTTGTTTGTTTTGCAGCTTGGGGGGTATTCTTGATACTTTGCTCCTTCACACACTCCACTATCACACTTTTGCACACACGTGAGAATAGTCCTATACCCGGACTGGAGAATAACCTAAGTTAGAACGAGACTGCGTAGTGATGGCCTACTGGATGTGCGTCCTGTTGGGTGGTCACGAAAGTCTCACTAGAGGTTGTCCCTCTTGAGAAGGCTGGCACTCCTAATAGGTTGCCTATTGTTGTGATCAGTGTTCTTAACTGGGGTCGATGGCTCTAGGAACCTTATGTAGGACTCTTTAGAGCTACCCTTTGAAAGGTTCACTTAACGACAAGCCCTAGACCTATTCTCTAAGGAACCCTAGTAGGACACAAAGGAGCCTTATACCCCTGCATTCAAACAAACACTGATACATTTTTCCGGTCTTCTAAAAAGAAAAATTCAAAAAATCATATTTTATTTTTGCAAGTTATTTTTTAGAAACATATCTCATGCATTTGCATTTTCATCATTCATATCCATCATCATGTGTTATTCATCCATTACATTTTATTTCGTAATTTAAAAAAATGAGCATGGTTTTTGAAAAATAATTGATGAGAGATGAGGCGTTCTTGCAAATACATTTTAATTGATTGTTCTTCCTTGAAAAAGTTGAACCTACTAAATTTCAAACGAGGTCAAACATAGTTGCAAACTCAAGTTGTTTCAAGACACTCAATTTTCAAAAAATTTCAATGTTGCAGCTCGTCCACAATTTTTGTCAGTAAAACAATGCATCTCATCCATCCCATGATAAACGATCAAAATAGTCAATTTTGTTAACTAATGTGTTATCCAAAATTCCTCTATCATGTCTCTAACTATGTCAACTCTATGTGAAGCATTCGTATAGTGAACTTGTATGCGATGTGCATTTGCTCTTGTTTGAGTCAGTTAGTGCCCTCATCTTTCCATCCTATCATCATCCCTTGTTCATGTCCAGTCTCACCCCGACCACTCCATAAAGTGCATATTCTCCACACAAGTTCTTAGTTGACTCTTTGGTTTTGTTCCCAATGATGAAACTAACACTTGGATCCTCCAAACTGGGGAAAATTTGTGATCACTAGATATCTTATCAACATTGTATTCCCTTGGTGCAAGTCCTTTACAAAAAATAATCAAAAAAGCCTGTTAGGATGAAAACTCGCGAAAGCAGCCTAAGCAAAAATTAGGGCATATAAAAAGAAATAAAGAAAAAGAGCAGATATATAAAAATAAATAATTTTTTGTCCTTGAGTTAGTCTTTGAGAAAATAAGCAGTCTTGATTTGAAATGAAGTTTGGCCATCCCTCCATATCCTAAAAAAACAAATAAAAAAATACCCTTTGCTACCCACTTTGAGCCAAAAAAATCAAAAAATCTTTCAATCACCCTAGACAAGGATCAGTTCAATATCAAAAATGGTGTATCACTTTTATCAGCTCACCCAGCTCAAAAAAAAAGAGAAAGAAAAATCACAAAAAAAAAGAAAGTGAAATCCATAAAAGAGGATTGAAAAATCCTGAATAGAAAAAAAAAACAAACAAAAGCAGTAAAAATTGTGAGCTGATAAATCATACTATGAAGCATATAAGAGATCCTTGTCTAAAGAAAACCTTCAAACACTTTTTGGCCTAATTATCCTTTTCTTTCATAAAACCTTAAAACCATTGGCCTCAAACACTTCTTTGGGCCTACTTATCTTTTCTTTCATAAAAGATCATTGTCTAAACCCCCCAAACACTTCTTTGGGCCCAATTATCATTTCTATCACAAACCCACAACCATTGGTCACGTTACAACCCTAAACAAGTCCATTCTGATCGATGACTGATTGCTTTCGTTTTCTTAAAGTTTTAATTTTAGGACAATTGAGTTTATTTATTTACAATTTGTTTGCTCAAAAAAAAAATGACGAAAAAATAAAGCTAAAAAAAAAGAAAAAGAAAAAAGGCTTGCGCCCCAAGATTATTCAAGTTGCACTGATATCAAGACAAGGTTTAGTGATCACCAAGTGAATTTTTCATCATATCCAAAAATCAGGACTATCATAGTCTATGGGAGTCATCTTAAAAGAACCAAAAGTTTATACTAGGAACATCACCTAGATCCCAGAGTGGGGCAGTCCCTTCACCTTTCATGCTTCTCAAACTTGGGGAAATTTCCCAGCGTCCATCCCATTCATATACCACATCCAATCCATATAGCCATATGACCAATTCCAAAAACCCACAACCCTAACTCTGTCACCTTTCACAACCCCACTAAATGCAACCATTTGAAATACCATTCCAAAGTGGAGCAATCCCGTCGCCACTCACTCCACCTAAAATCAGGGAAATCTGTCCTACACCCATCTCACCCCCTTGTCATATTCACATTCATAAAACCATACCGGGGCAATTTCTCAACCCACCATCCTAATACAACTTTTCGCAAACTCTAGTCAGGGCAACCTTGTCCTTGTCATAGTCGGGGCAACACCAAACGCCATGGGTTGAGATAAAATCTTTTGCCTTCCACCTCTCATTCCAAAGTCACAGCATTACCAATTCATAATTTCCTCTACACCCCTAGTTGTTGTCACCACTAGACAGGGGCAAGTTATGCATTCACCGTCATCAACTATGAATTAGGGCAGTCCCACATTTCTAGAGTTGGGGAGAACATACCTTTCATGACTTTGGCAAAAACCTACCATTCATCCCCTCACGTGTCATATCTGTCCAAACCCCGAGTCAACTGGCTCATTCATCTGTATTTGCACTACTCTACATGTTCACTAAAACAATGCTTCAAAGAGAGAGAACACAAGTTACTAATATGAAGTTGGAAACTCTCTCAGTTAACTTTGTGGACCTAAAATTCAATCCTCATGGGACATCATAATCAAATGGAAGAACAATGTGAACGAGCTTGCAAATGCAATCAAATACTTTTGTGCATCAGTGCATGTGAACGACAACCTTGAGGTTGCCACGTCTGAGTTCAAACCTTTTCCAAGGAATGATTACTTCTCTGCCTCTCGCATCAAAAATCTCATTTCTCATCATTACAAAAAATCTCTCTACATCATCAATAAATCATATCATAAATCATTCCATCATGCAATCATGCATCTACCATAGCACCTGCATCTAAGCAATACATTTGCATTCACATGTTATCTGCATTCACATACATGGCTGATCAATTTTTGTTTCCGATCAGCTCTAGCATCCACAGTTCACGGGATTTTGTAGTTTATCTGCTTTCACATTGCACATTCATCACATTACACGCATGCACACATATAACAGTTTGCTTCGATAGACGTGCCAAGTGCCGGTCTCATCATCGCCAAAAACTTTCAACATCACTAATCATATCATTGTACCAGGCATTCGTGTGCTTCCTTTCATTCATCATTGCCAAAACCTTCTTTACATCACTAATCATATCATCATACCATGCACGACATTCGCATCAAAGCATTACATTTGCGTCACATTCGCACTTTGCATTTCATACACCCATTATATAGTAAGAAAAAAAGGAAAGGCAAAAAGCAAAAAGAGGAAAAATCGCTCATTCCATTACATTCATCATTAATCAGCACAATCACATCCATATCTTATCTGCATTCACATACGTTGTTTACCAACCTCCATGTTCCACCAACTTCAACTCACATCATCTGCCACGTTTCATTCATCCCATCGGACACTGATAACCATCTTTTATGATGGTTATTACTTGCTTTCTAAGCTTGATTTTAGGAGATTTAATAAACTTGTTGTGTTAATTAGTGTGTAAATAAGTGTTTTGGTTAGAAATATTGGTGCAGGAATGATTTGGTTTTAATTGGGCATTTTGATGCCCTTTGTGCATTTAATTGTGTCTTGTGTAAGTGCTGCAGCAACAGGTGCATGCACAATAGTGGAAATACGGAAGATGAGAGAGAAAGCTCAAGGGGAGTGCGAAGAACACGGAAATCAAGGCAAAAACAGGTGTCAGAGCTGTATGGCACGGAAAGATATGACCTAATGTGGGTTTCCCACAATTGCCCTTTAACCTAGGACGCATTTTCCCAAAAAGGACATCATTTTAGGGTTGTGTGCAAGGAGACACTATATAAGGACGTTTCCCTTTCTTCATTAGGAGGCTCGGCCGTCAGAGGAAGTTTAGAGATAGCTCCTCTTGCGTGCAAAAGCTCACCCCTCACTACCAAACACTTCCATTGCTGAGACTCTTGCTGCAGCATCACTGGAGTTACATTTTTCTCGGTGGATTCTACTTGGACGAGCTGGATCAGTCCTCCATTGTCATCCTTGGAGCTCTCCTACTGTTCTCTCTTCGTAGTATCATTTCTTACCTTGAAATTTGTAATATGACTTCTACTATTTTGTTTAAGTTATTTTCCATGTTTTGCAAGCTCAATATGAGCTAAATACTCATAGTTGAGATGCTGGATCTGATGTAGCTAAATTACTTTGTGATTAATGAAGTATGTTCAATGTTATGCATTTTATCTTGTGTGTGAAAATATTTCCATTTTAGAGTAGGAATGGTCCGCCTATTCTAAATAGCATTTATAAATTCAGAGATGGTTTGTAAATTTATCTCACAAGGTAATATGGGTAGTGAACATTAACGAGAGATCTTGATGTTCCTTGCTTAACCCTAGAGATAGGAGGGCATAACCCATAAGGTGAACACTGTCGGTGCTCAAGCAGCCTAGGAGGTACTTCTTTAGGGTTTAGAGATAAACTCTTGCAAGGAAACCTAGTGTGAAGTATTCGAGAGAATAACGTCTTATTGCTGCAGCACCTAATGCTGCAGCATTGAACGTACCCTTAATCACATTTTAATGAAGCTACTGAAGTGAATGCATCTTGACTTGTTCTCATCACTGATTTCCATTACCCTTTACTTTTTACTACTGTTTATGTTGCCCAAAACTTGTGTGTCATTTACTTTCCTCACTAAATTGTTAATCAAATTAAACTCTCGTTATTTAGCATAATTCCTCGTGGGAACGATCTCACTTACTCTATATTACTTGTTGACAGTGTATACTTGCACTATCTACGTTTTCACGTAACAAGTTTTTGGCGTCGTTGCCGGGGAATTATAGTTAAATTGACTGTTTAATTAGTTAGCAGCTTAGTGCCTTTTGTTACTAATTCTGTTTGTGTTGTTTCTGTTGCTACAGCATTAGTTGCTGCAACATCTGTTGCTGCAGCATATGCACAGGCTTAGACGCAATACTCCAGAATTTCAGTTGCACCCAGAAATAGAAAGACATTTTAGAAGATTGAGAAGAATTAACAGTACTCCAGGACTCATTGAATTAGGACGAGCTGCTACTATGGCTAGTCCACAACCTACTGTTAATGGTGATCCTTCTCCACCACCTTCACCACCTCCTACAATTGAAGGTGATGGTGATGGAGGGTACAGAAGACAGTTTATTGATATGAATGTCATAGGCATGGCAAATGATAGGGATAGACCTATGAGAGACTATGCAGTCTTTGACCCTCAAACTATGCAGACAGGCATAGTGAGGCCAGAGATTGCTACAAGTCATTTTGAATTTAAGCCTATGATGTTCCAAATGCTTCAAACAATTGGGCAGTTTGGTGGTGGTCCCCTTGAAGACCCACATCTGCACTTAAAACAATTTGTTGAGGTTTGCAGTAATTTCATTCTCCCTGGTGTTACAGATGATGCTTTCAAACTGAAATTGTTCCCTTATTCCTTGAAGGATAGAGCAAAGGCCTAGCTTAACTCACTAGAGCCTAACTCTATCACTACTTGGAATGAGATGGCAGAAAAATTTATGACAAAATATTTTCCTCCAATAAAGAATGCCGGGATGAAAAATGAAATTACCTCTTTTAAGCAAACTGAATTTGAAACCTTGTTTGAAGCATGGGAACGATACAAAGAACTGTTGAGAAAGTTCTCACACCATGGTATTCCTGTCATTATTCAAATGGAGACCTTCTACAACGGATTGGAGCCCCAAACTAGGCTCATGCTTGATTCCTCATCTGGTGGAGTTCTGCTTAATGGATCTTACAATGATGCTTACAATTTGATTGAGAACATTGCTGCAAATAGTTATCAATGGCCTACTGCTAGGTCAAGTGTTCAAAAGAAGGTGGCTGGTATACATGAAGTGAGTGAGATTACTGCCTTGTCTGCTCAAGTGGCTTCACTCTCCAACATGATCAAAAATATGAGTGCACCTAGTGCTGCAGCAACACCTGCGGCAACAACTACAACAACTGTAGCAGCAATTGAACCAGCTCCATGTGGTTCCTCTCCTAGTTGTGTTTATTGTGGAGGAGGTCATCTTTATGAGGAGTGTCCTGTGAATCCTATCTCAGTCAACTATATTGGGTACAACAAGGGTAATAATTCATACTCAAATACCTACAATCTTGGGTGGCGAGATCATCCAAATTTCAGATGGAGCAACAATGCTACAACAGCACCTGTTGCAGCAACTACTCGAGCACCTGCTGTGTCACCAGGATTCCCTGCTCAAGCAAAGCAATCTGCTCCTGCATCTGATAACTCAATGGAGGCTATGTTGAAAGCTTTCGTGAATGAAACAAAGACTCAATATCAGATTCAAGGGGCTGCAATCAAGAACTTGGAGAACCAAATTGGTCAGATAGCTACTGCTCTAACCCAAAGACAGAGTGGATCTTTGCCATCCACCACTGAAGCTTCATCTTCTAAAGGGAAGGAGACATGCAAGGATATATCTCTGAGGAGTGGGAAGGATTTGAATGGGCCATCACTTACTACAGGTGGTGGTGACAAAAGAAAAGAAAAAGATTCTGGAAAAAATGAAAAAAAGAGTAAAACAGATGCGACAGCAGTTGATGCTGCAGCATCTGGTGCAACACCTGTGCCATCACCTAAGTTTGTTCAAGAGTACCCTCCTCCTCCCTTTCCTCAAGGGTTGAAGAAGGCTTAGGAGAACAAACAATTTGGTAAATTCTTAGAGGTGCTGAAACAACTACACATCAATGTCCCTTTGGTGGAAGCACTTCAACAAATTCCTAATTATGCAAAGTTCATGAAGGAAGTGCTCACCAAGAGGAGGAGACTGGGAGAGTTTGAGACAGTAGCATTGACAGAAGAGTGTAGCATGATCATGCAGAGCAAGCTCCCAAGAAAATTAGAGGACCCTGGCCGTTTCACCATACCATGTTCTATTGGTGGATCCTATTCTGGTCGTGCACTGTGTGATTTGGGGGCAAGCATCAATTTGATGCCCAAATCCATATTTACACAGCTTGGTATTGGAATTGCTAGGCCTACCACTGTCACTCTTCAACTTGCAGATAGATCTATTGCCTATCCTGAGGGAATCATTGAAGATGTTCTGATAAAGGTTGATAAATTTGTATTTCCTGCTGACTTTGTGATTTTAGATTTTGATGCAGATAAGGAGGTGCCTATAATTCTTGGAAGACCTTTCTTGGCTACTGGGAAGACTCTACTTGATGTGCAAAAAGGGGAATTGACTATGAGAGTTAATGACCAAGAGATCAAGTTAAATGTGATGAATGCCCTCAAGTTTCCTGATAAAGGAACCGAGGAATGTTCCTTTGTTGTATCTCTTGACTCTGTAGTTCAAAAGCACTTCCATAAGCAAAGTGACTATTTGGTTAAAGCTCTTGATGAATCAGAAAAAGAAGACCTTGTGGAAGTAAGTAGGTTACATGATGATGTTGTTGTCAAAGAAACTGATGGGAATGTTGAACCCCAGCAACTAGAACCCACCCAGCTCCCACCTCAACCAGAACCACCACCTCAGCCAGAACCACAAGATGAAGAGAATCAGATTCTGAAATTTAATGCAACAGCATCTGCTGAGCAAATGAATGTTGCAGCACCTATTGCTGCAGCATCTGAGAAAATTCAAAGAAGAGAGCTGATTGGGTCCACATGCAAAATTGATGGTAAGAGGGTGAAACAGTACCGTGGAGCACATGTGGTGAGGGACAAAGTCACCACAGAATTACAAAACCTCTAGCATTAGAGGCTAGTCTGGCTGAGGACTCTTAAACCAAGCGCTACTGGGAGGCAGCCCAGGGTTTTTAATCTAATAAACCAGTGTTGTTGTTTGTTCTTGTGTTTGTTTTGCGGGAAAATAGTTCTGGCAATTGGAAGTTTGAGGGTGTGACTGCAGGTGATGCAAAGTAGATAAGGGCAAAGCATGCACCTAAGAGGAGGAGGCTAGTCAAAGTGCCTGAAGCAGCTGAGCTCGATGTGGAAGGAGTTACTATGCAAGAAGATCAAGAAGCAAATGCTGCTATTGCTGCTGCCATGCAAGGTTTAGCAAATGAGGCTGCAGCAGCTGAATTTGACAAGATGAAAGAAAAGGCCGAAGCTGAGAAGAAAGCCAAGGAAGCTTTGGCATTTGTGCGTGCTCAGAAGAAGGCACATGTTTCTGATGCTGGTCCTGTTGTTGCAGATACAGGACCAATGCTGCAGCAATCTAATACTGCAACATCATAAACCTCAAATGTCCCAAGGTCCTCCAAGGCTCCATCCCCAAGGGTCTACCAGAAAAAGCAGAGCAATGGCAGTGCAACACGAACAAGCCCAAGAAACAAACCAGGAATCCCTGCACCCTAATCTGTTTATGCTTTATGTTTTTAGTTTTCATTTCTATCTCTGTTTTTAGTTGCGTGTTTCTGTTTCTAGTGTTTGAATAAACCTGTTGAGTGCCTTGCCTGTGTTAGCACTCAACAGTTGTGTTGTTAGTAGTTGCTTCTGCTTTTGCTGTTCTGTAGCTTGCCCCTTTGTCTTTATGCAGTGAGGACACTGCACAGTTCTAAGTGTGGGGGGGAGCTATACATAGGTCTTGTACTCTGTTATTTGCAATCAAATTAGTGAATTTAAAAAAAAAAAATAGAAGATGATCTGAAACTTAGTGATGATTTGGTGAGAATAGAAGATGATCTGAAACTTAGTGATGAAACTTAGTGATGATTTGGTGAAAAATAGAAGATGATTTGCAATCAACTTAGTGATGATATGGTGAGAAATGAATGATTACACCCCTGTTTAATGAGTGAACTATTCTGTTTCTGCTCCTACACTTAAACTTGAACTCAGGCAGGAACTTAGTGAATTAAAGATGATCTGAAACTAGGCTAGTGTTGGTAGACCTAGGGAATTGCTAAATTTCTACTAAAAACTTAGGGCAGCATAAGAAACTAAGTTTGGGGGTTCTCTGAGATATATTAAGGCAAAGCATGAAGGAATGCAGTGCTGCAGCAACCCCTGTTGCAGCAATGCTGAGTTATGTGCACATAGTTTTAGGACATGTAAATTTGAATCTGAATGAGGATGCAAAGCATCAAAATCTGTAAATATGTAATGTGCTGCAATTGCCTATTATGCAAAAAAATAAAACGCAAAAATGCTATTCAGAAGAGAAATGGAAATAAAGGCATTGCAGTACAAAATAAAGTCAAAAGTCTGAACAAAGTACAATTATGAGTCTGTAATGCTGCAGCAACTGTTGTTGCAGCAATGTCAAGTCATATTACAATAAGTGCACTGACCTAAAAGTTCTGAATTGCTACATCAAAGCCCTTAATCATGCTCAACCCCCCTTTCTAAGCATGAATTGTTAGTCTGCCATTCTTTTTGAAAAATCTTTAGCATTCCCAAAAGAAAGCCTCTCTAAGCCTTAGCTAAGTGAAATTTTAAACTTTGCTATGGTCTTGTAACACCCCGGTATTTTTATTTGTTAAAAATACCCAAGTGCACATTAGTAACACATCAGAGATACAAAATTCCTGCATAAATACTGAACACTGCAAAATAGTTTTCACTGGACAACAGCCAAGCAGTCTTAATACACGTAAGACCATAAAATTCAGCGAACTATTCTGCTCAGTATCATACAAGAAAGCGGAAATAAAATAATTTACACTAAAGTCGTAGTGTTGCGGTACATAGACAACAAAAGGAAATGTAAACTTAAACATAATGCTAAGTCATCCGCAACCAATCCGAGCCCAACCTACTCGTGCCTCTTGGATTTCCTCTGTCCCTGTGTCTCTGTAAAACAACAACATTTAAACAGTGAGATACAATCTCAGTGAGTCCTACCGAGACCCCTACTAACTCTCTCGGCTCAATTTAAAAACATTTTTAACTCAACACGGCACCGACTGCGTTACCGCTAACTCCCGATGAACCGCATTATTTTTACACATAGCATTCCACCGACTGCGTTACCGCTAACTCCCGGGGAATCTGCTATGACTCAGTACGACACCGACTGCATTACTGCTAACTCCCGGTGAACCGCACAACAAACAATTTAACATAACACCGACTGCGTAACCGCTAACTCCCGGTGAACCCCCTTACCAATAGCATTTTTCCTAATGGCACGGAGCCTAGGGTAAGGGATCATGACTGCCCCGCCTAGTATGTCAACATGGGTCGTCACCCAAACTCGATATAATATATATATATCCACAGACACATGAACTCATGGTTCATTTACATCACACCCATAGTTGAACATTTGGTTTTAAATATCAAAAGTTGAAGTTCGCTCTCGTACACTAGTTCGACACTTTTCAACACCTTTTTCGTCTCCAGACGCAGTTCGTTTTGCCTTAAAAATAGAATATTCAGTTAGGCCTCTGAATAAGCTTTCCAACGCATCTTAGAACACCTCAATCGGGTTCCCGGATCAAAAGATATCGCGAAAACAAAATCAGTGAAAAACTGTTGAAAATCTGCAAAACGTCGCGACGCGAATTGCTACCGTCGCGACGCGAAAAACGACAGAAACATTTTGCGTGACAAAACTGGGCCAGGTCGCGACGCGATGAGAACGGGTCGCGACGCGACCCTCTGCAGAAAAGTGCAGGTTTTCCGTTTTCTTGCGAAATTCGCTATTCCGCTCAATTCCGATTCTTGTTCCGATTAAAAACAGATTTGACAACCATAAAAACAGTTCCAATCAAAGTCACACAATCATTCAAGTCAATCAAAAACTCATTCAAAAACGGATTTTATCAAAACGCGACATATTTCCCAATTAACGGTTTTTAAGTCAAAATCTTTCGAAATCAAATCACCAAAAATTCCATTTCAACGCGACACAACTCGAGACTCGCTCCGATCGATTTCTAATCCGAAACAGACAATATCCAGAAATATTCCAGTCCAGCGAAAGCGGTAAAACAGTTTATCAATTAATTCGAGAAACAAAAATCCTAAACGTGAGTAGAACTCACCCTTGAAGCGTGAACCACGATCGAGCCGAAATCACCGAGTAGCCACACGAACGCTCCCTGCTCCGGCGATACCCAATCCGCTTCCAAAGCTTCCCACTCGACCTCGAGAAATCTTTCGACCGTAAAACCGAATTCCCGAAATCATTGCACGTTCCGGCGACACACAACACCGCTTTTGACCGGAATGCCGAATTCCTCGAAATCCTCCTTGGACACTATTCATCATCTTCTTCAATCTCAAAACACTATTCACCAAAAACCCCAATTTGATTTTCAACTCCAAATCATCCAATCGATCTTCAATACTCGAGTAATCCACCTCGTGCTCGCTCCTAAACATCGCCCTTAGCTTTCCCTTGAGTTACAACCATCGAAATACCGATTTTCCCTCTCAAGTTCGAAAATGGCAAAGTGAGAGAGAGTGAGTTGATGATGAAGATCTTGGTACCAAATCGAAGAGGAAGTAACGCTGAGCATTTTTCGTGTTGGAAGGAAGTCGTTTCGTTGAGCGGAGGTACTCCCTTTTTCCTCTTCTTCTTCCTCCCTCTTTCTTTCTTCTTTCTCTTTTCTCTCCTTTTCTCTCTTCTGTTTCTCGTATCCTTTTCTTCTTTCTCTCTTTCTTTCATTTTATTCACACACACACATTTATATATTTATTAATATATACGCGGTAACGTGGTCCGATTACCATATTTATCTAAATCTCTTATTTCGATTCCAAAACTTCCTTGACCCGTATTATTCGGTTAACGATCCGATGACCACCAATAAATAATTTTAGCACTCAATAAATTTACCAGTCGAGTACTAAATTGGTTTAATTGGTTTAACACCCAAATAATTCTACTAATTATTTTGAGGATGTTACATTCTCCCCAACTTGAAAGAATTTTGTCGTCAAAATTTCGCTAAGTCTTTCATCCGACTAACCGAGAATCGACATTCTCAGAAAGGTCTAAATCTGCTGGAACACAATCTCGAATCAACGGAATGAGTGTAGAAAAATCTCCTCAATCCGGCACATCCATCTTCAGGCATGTTCGACCATTACCCTAGAACACTTCTAAGATTACAGTCCGAACTCCCTTGTTACGAATCAACACAAGAAACTCCTCTTTCGCCCACATAGACTCAGCACCGCGTTCGAAAACACTTCGAAAGCTTCATTCCAATCATCCTCGTTTACTCCCCAACTTTGATTAATCCAAATCAAACTACTCCTCGGTAGACGTAAAAACAAATACGAATTCCTCGAAAGGTGTAAACACTTTCCCAACAATTCTTCTAATATTCTTAACGGTTCTCGTACATACCGCCAATGTGACGAAAAAGTCACCTGTGAAACTTCTTGGCTCGCCCCCAAGATTTCGAGACAACACTTTTCAAAAGAAGATGAAATGAGGATTTACCAGAGACGTTTATCTTAAACGTAGAAATAAACCGCGGGGACATCGAATAAATTTGAACGTAATGAAAATCACCTCTGTTGTTCTCAAAACAACTACCAAACAGAACTCAGAGCTCTTTTTCCTCTATTGCAACTTCATCACGAGGTTTTTACCAACGACGCATCCGATTCCTTTCCAAATTAGTCCATAGCGTTGAGAACTTCTCCTCAACCTAAGTAATCCTCCTAGGATTTTCTTCCTCAATCTGATCCTATTAGCCTCTTGATTCCTTCCCAAAATTAATTTTAGCATGCGGGTTTTCATAAAACGATTTTTCAAAACTACCATACTGCACGCCAAACTTCACTTTGGAAATTCCAGTCCCTTGCAGCAGACCCATCAATTAATCCTCTGGTGTTTATTCGCAATGTGAAAAACAGTCAACAGTTAGCTCACTTACATATTCGTATTCATGTTCGCCTTGTTAAACGGAATTTCGTAAGACAATCTTATTGTTAACCTTCACCAAGGAGAGGTTAACAAACTAATACCTCGCCACCAAAGTGGAAACTTATGGATATACTCCAACTTAGATCTAAAAGACTCTAACAATTCCATTTCTTGTAGCATCAACTCTGCTATGTGAATGGATTTCCTACTCGGCGCATCAGCTACAACATTGGCCTTTCTTGAATGCTACATCAACACGAATTTATAATCCTCCAGAAATTCAACACACTTCTCTGCCTGCTATTCAGTTCTTTCTGATCAAACAGATACCTAAAACTCTTGTGACCACTAAAGACTTCGAAACGAGACCCACACAGGTAATGTCTTCAAACCTTCAGTGCATACACAATAGCTGCCAATTCCAAATCATGAGTCGAGTAATTCTCCTCGTGAGTCTTCAATTGCCTGAACGCATACGCTACCTCTTGTTGATTCTGCACAAGAACACATCCTAAACTCTCCCCAGAAGCATCGCTGTAAAATTGGAATTGCAAAGACGGATCTGGAAGAATATGGATTGGAGCAGAAGTCAACCGAACCTTCAAATCTTGAAAACATTCTTCACAATCGGCATCCCGCGTAAAAGGTTGACCCTTACGAGTTAACCGAGTAAGTGGAAATCTAACTGTGAGAACCCTTTAACAAATCTCTTATAGTAACCGGCTAGACCCAGAAATTTGATCTCTGCGGCTGATGTCGATCACTCCCATTCAACACCGCTTCCTTCTTACTGGGATCTACGGAAACTCCCGACTTGGGAAATCACCTGTCCCAAAGACTTTACCTCTGACATCCAGAAATCACTCTTCGGCGGCTTGGCATACAATTTCTCCTCTCGGAGTACGCTCAGAACAATGCGGAGATGTTGGACATGCTCCTCAATGGTTTTCGAGTACATCGAGATACCATCAATGAAAACGACCACAAATTGATCTAGGTAATTGAGGAAAAACTCTGTTCAGGTAATCCATGAATACCGCTGGAGCATTAGGTAGACCGAAAGGCATCACTACTAACTCGTAATGTCCATACCTATTACGGAAAGCTGTCTTCGGAATATCTAAGGGTCTAACTTTTAATTGATGATAACCTGACCTCAGATCAATTTTAGAAACACTGCAGCACCTTGAAGTTGATCCAGCAATTCGTGTATCCTTGGAAAAGGATATTTGTTCTTGATCGTCACTTTGTTGAGTCGTCGATAACCGATGTACAATCTCTCGCTACTAACCTTTCTTTTGACTAGTCACACCAAAGCACTCCTTGAAGAAGCACTCGGTCTACAGAATTTCTTTAACATCGACTCTTCCAGTTGAGACTCCATTTCCTTTAACTCTAAAGAAACCTTCAATAAGAAACAGTAGATATTGATCCTGTACCGGAATCAATTCTATAGAAAACTCTACCTCTCGCTCTGGATGTACGGAAGAAACTTCATCGTGAAAGCGTCCAGAATGTCATTCACGACCTGAACGTTCGCCAAATCTAAACTAGTTTTAGTGGATGCAGATAACATACTACCATGTGCTTCCGCACCTTGGAATGAAGATAGACCGTCTAGGGTGAACTAGGTAACTGCTTCAGAATTTGTCCTAGGCAATTCAACTGATTCTGAAGCGAAGCTGATAGCTGATTAACACAGTCGATTGCAACATGATTTGCAGTCATCCAATTCATACCCAAAATGGTGTTCACACTTCTCGTAGGCAAACAATAAATTCTACAACGAAATTTCTGCCTCCTATGACAAGTAGACAATTCTATACCAAGATTATGTCTGGACACGACCCTTAGCAGCAGTTAAAATAGTTATCGGCTCGTATAGCGATGATAAAACTGATCCCAACCGATTCACATGCGATCGGGATATACAACAATAGGTTGCACCCGTATCATTTAATATACAGACGGGGTTATTTGAAAACTGATCCCATACTCCTCAGTAGATTGTCTGCAGTTGTAACTGTCTAAACATCCAGAGTGTTGGCTCGTCCTTGTCCTGGAGCTGCTTGTGACTCCCGAAAACTCTTCCTCGCAGGGCACTCTTTTGCATAGTGACCCTCTTCCGCATATACTACTATTTCTAAATTGTGTTGCTTTCCACAATTAGAATATCTTGACCCTTTGGAGAATCAAAGAATTGCATCTGCTTTTCCTTTGATGAAATTATCTTAGGACTTTGCACTCGGAGTTGATATTTCAACTACATTCTTTCCTTTCCCATATTTCCTATGAGATCATCCTCGGCGACATAGGATGATTGCACCAAGGGCAACATAATTGGTGATAGTATAAGAACTGAGACCCTAAGTCATAAAAGCACTGAGGCCCTTCTTATACCTCCGCATTCTCCATTCGTCATCCGGAGCTTACTTTACCACTTGGAAGAACTGAGACAACTTCTCGAATTTAGCGGTGTATCCTTCCACCGTTATGTCACTTTCCTGAGGATGCACCGGTTGGAGATTCCGATTGTGGTCGAGGATTGCATCTTGATCATCCAGTCATAATTCCGCTTATGATGCACTAAGTATTAAGTTGATCAGGCTCAATGTCTCTTAGCATCACAAGTGTAATTACAAAAAGGACTAACAAGAAATCGACTCAACCCTAAACTAAGTCCGACTAGGTCGAACTGCTCTGATACCAACTGTCACACCCCGGTATTTTTATTTGTTAAAAATACCCAAGTGCACATTAGTAACACATCAGAGATACAAAATTCCTGCATAAATACTGAACACTGCAAAATAGTTTTCACTGGACAACAGCCAAGCAGTCTTAAAACACGTAAGACCATAAAATTCAGCGAACTATTCTGCTCAGTATCATACAAGAAAGCGGAAATAAAATAATTTACACTAAAGTCGTAGTGTTGCGGTACATAGACAACAAAAGGAAATGTAAACTTAAACATAATGCTAAGTCATCCGCAACCAATCCGAGCCCAACCTACTCGTGCCTCTTGGATTTCCTCTGTCCCTGTGTCTCTGTAAAACAACAACATTTAAACAGTGAGATACAATCTCAGTGAGTCCTACCGAGACCCCTACTAACTCTCTCGGCTCAATTTAAAAACATTTTTAACTCAACACGGCACCGACTGCGTTACCGCTAACTCCCGATGAACCGCATTATTTTTACACATAGCATTCCACCGACTGCGTTACCGCTAACTCCCGGGGAATCTGCTATGACTCAGTACGACACCGACTGCATTACTGCTAACTCCCGGTGAACCGCACAACAAACAATTTAACATAACACCGACTGCGTAACCGCTAACTCCCGGTGAACCCCCTTACCAATAGCATTTTTCCTAATGGCACGGAGCCTAGGGTAAGGGATCATGACTACCCCGCCTAGTATGTCAACATGGGTCGTCACCCAAACTCGATATAATATATATATATCCACAGACACATGAACTCATGGTTCATTTACATCACACCCATAGTTGAACATTTGGTTTTAAATATCAAAAGTTGAAGTTTGCTCTCGTACACTAGTTCGACACTTTTCAACACCTTTTTCGTCTCCAGACGCAGTTCGTTTTGCCTTAAAAATAGAATATTCAGTTAGGCCTCTGAATAAGCTTTCCAACGCATCTTAGAACACCTCAATCGGGTTCCCGGATCAAAAGATATCGCGAAAACAAAATCAGTGAAAAACTGTTGAAAATCTGCAAAACGTCGCGACGCGAATTGCTACCGTCGCGACGCGAAAAACGACAGAAACATTTTGCGTGACAAAACTGGGCCAGGTCGCGACGCGATGAGAACGGGTCGCGACGCGACCCTCTGCAGAAAAGTGCAGGTTTTCCGTTTTCTTGCGAAATTCGCTATTCCGCTCAATTCCGATTCTTGTTCCGATTAAAAACAGATTTGACAACCATAAAAACAGTTCCAATCAAAGTCACACAATCATTCAAGTCAATCAAAAACTCATTCAAAAACGGATTTTATCAAAACGCGACATATTTCCCAATTAACGGTTTTTAAGTCAAAATCTTTCGAAATCAAATCACCAAAAATTCCATTTCAACGCGACACAACTCGAGACTCGCTCCGATCGATTTCTAATCCGAAACAGACAATATCCAGAAATATTCCAGTCCAGCGAAAGCGGTAAAACAGTTTATCAATTAATTCGAGAAACAAAAATCCTAAACGTGAGTAGAACTCACCCTTGAAGCGTGAACCACGATCGAGCCGAAATCACCGAGTAGCCACACGAACGCTCCCTGCTCCGGCGATACCCAATCCGCTTCCAAAGCTTCCCACTCGACCTCGAGAAATCTTTCGACCGTAAAACCGAATTCCCGAAATCATTGCACGTTCCGGCGACACACAACACCGCTTTTGACCGGAATGCCGAATTCCTCGAAATCCTCCTTGGACACTATTCATCATCTTCTTCAATCTCAAAACACTATTCACCAAAAACCCCAATTTGATTTTCAACTCCAAATCATCCAATCGATCTTCAATACTCGAGTAATCCACCTCGTGCTCGCTCCTAAACATCGCCCTTAGCTTTCCCTTGAGTTACAACCATCGAAATACCAATTTTCCCTCTCAAGTTCGAAAATGGCAAAGTGAGAGAGAGTGAGTTGATGATGAAGATCTTGGTACCAAATCGAAGAGGAAGTAACGCTGAGCATTTTTCGTGTTGGAAGGAAGTCGTTTCGTTGAGCGGAGGTACTCCCTTTTTCCTCTTCTTCTTCCTCCCTCTTTCTTTCTTCTTTCTCTTTTCTCTCCTTTTCTCTCTTCTGTTTCTCGTATCCTTTTCTTCTTTCTCTCTTTCTTTCATTTTATTCACACACACACACATTTATATATTTATTAATATATACGCGGTAACGTGGTCCGATTACCATATTTATCTAAATCTCTTATTTCGATTCCAAAACTTCCTTGACCCGTATTATTCGATTAACGATCCGATGACCACCAATAAATAATTTTAGCACTCAATAAATTTACCAGTCGAGTACTAAATTGGTTTAATTGGTTTAACACCCAAATAATTCTACTAATTATTTTGAGGATGTTACAGGTCTGAACTGAGTTAAGTGTCACACACACACTATTGAGCAGGAATAAGCTAGGGAACTCATTATTCAGAAGGGTTGCAATTGAGTGATAGTCTGAAAGTTGATGCTCAGCTTGATTCTTCTTTATGATTCATATTTGAATTGATTCATTGGTTGTGATTTCTTATTAACAGTTGTGCTTGCCTGTGTCAAGTGTCATTGCTTGAGGACAAGCAACGGTTCAAGTTTGGGGTGTGATAACCATCTTTTATGATGGTTATTACTTGTTTTCTAAGCTTGATTTTAGGAGATTTAATAAACTTGTTGTGTTAATTAGTGTGTAAATAAGTGTATTGGTTAGAAATATTGGTGCAGGAATGATTTGGTTTTAATTGGGCATTTTGATGCCCTTTGTGCATTTAATTGTGTCTTGTGTAAGTGCTGCAGCAACAGGTGTGTGCACAATAGTGGAAATGCGGAAGATGAGAGAGAAAGCTCAAGGGGAGTGCGGAGAACACGGAAATCAAGGCAAGGACAGGTGTCAAAGCTGTATGGCACAGAAAGATATGACCTAATGTGGGTTTCCCACAATTGCCCTTTAACCTAGGACGCATTTTCCCAAAAAGGACATCATTTTAGGGTTGTGTGCAAGGAGACACTATATAAGGACATTTCCCTTTCTTCATTAGGAGGCTCGGCCGTCAGAGGAAGTTTAGAGATAGCTCCTCTTGCGTGCAAAAGCTCACCCCTCACTACCAAACACTTCCATTGCTGAGACTCTTGCTGCAGCATCACTGGAGTTACATTTTTCTCGGTGGATTCTACTTGGATGAGCTGGATCAGTCCTCCATTGTCATCCTTGGAGCTCTCCTACTGTTCTTTCTTCGTAGTATCATTTCTTACCTTGAAATTTGTAATATGACTTCTACTATTTTGTTTAAGTTATTTTCCATGTTTTGCAAGCTCAATATGAGCTAAATACTCATAGTTGAGATGCTGGATCTGATGTAGCTAAATTACAAGGTGATTAATGAAGTATGTTTAATGTTATGCATTTTATCTTGTGTGTGAAAATATTTCCATTTTAGAGTTGGAATGGTCCGCCTATTCTAAATAGCATTTATAAATTCAGAGATGGTTTGTAAATTTATCTCGCAAGGTAATATGGGTAGTGAACATTAACGAGAGATCTTGATGTTCCTTGCTTAACCCTAGAGATAGGAGGGCATAACCCATAAGGTGAACACTGCCGGTGCTCAAGCAGCCTAGGAGGTACTTCTTTAGGGTTTAGAGATAAACTCTTGCAAGGAAACCTAGTGTGAAGTATTCGAGAGAATAACGTCTTATTGCTGCAGCACCTAATGCTGCAGCATTGAACGTACCCTTAATCACATTTTAGTGAAGCTACTGATGTGAATGCATCTTGACTTGTTCTCATCACTGATTTCCATTACCCTTTACTTTTTACTACTGTTTATGTTGCCCAAAACTTGTGTGTCATTTACTTTCCTCACTAAATTGTTAATCAAATTAAACTCTCGTTATTTAGCATAATTCCTCATGGGAACGATCTCACTTACTCTATATTACTTGTTGACAGTGTATAGTTGCACTATCTACGTTTTCACGTAACAGACACCTACCATTTCACATACCTATGTTGCATGCATGCATCGTTCATCGCATTTTTAGACATGCCAAATATAGATAGCTTTTCCCTTCTCAGGTAAATGCATTCATTAGGTATGTTTTAGGAAAGTACGCCATGTGTCAAACCCAATAGTTTGTTCCCTCAAAGTCAGTGCTCCAAGCACTAGTCTCATATCACAATTCAGAGTCTCACAGCCCAAGCGCTTCTTCTGACCTCCAACGGTCATTCATTCCAGATCGCACGTCGCGTTATCGAGCAACTGACGGATCATCCGACCCCAGGTTCTTCAATTCAGTTCGAACCAATATCTCAAAGCAACGACTTCGAACTCTACCTTCAAGATCACTATGTCGCCACTGAGCGCGACGGATCATCCGACCAGGTCCTTCAGACTAGCTGTGTCAGCCTAAGACATGGTGGACGCCCTTTGAGGTGAGCAAATTAGGTCAACGACCTGATCTTGCCCCTCCAGCTGCTCGAAAAAGGCCACCCCGAGCATACCATTTTACTAGTACCATTGCTAGTTTGTGCTCTTTTGGACCCCCAGTGGTCCTTCAAAGCCCCAGTGCACCTTCGGACCCCAAATGGTCCTTCAGGGTTTAGGCAACCCCTTGGAGCCCCAGTGCTCCCTTAGAGCCCAAATGCTCTTTAGAGCCCCAGTGCTCCTCCAGATCCCCAGTGATAATTTCTTTTTTGTTCTCGGTTAACACGCCAAGTATTAATCGTCCCTCTTTTCCCTAACTCATCTTTCCCCTAAGCGGACAAAATTAGCGTCTATTCTATCTTTATTTTTATTTCTACTACGAAAATCTGAAAACCATTCACATTTTCTAGTAAAATATAAATAAAGAGGGGCAGCTGTTATACCCCAATTTTGTCCGATGATTTATTGCAATTGTTTTAGCCCCCGTGTCACAAGTCCATATCATTACGAGAACGACATTTCGAGCGCTATCTTGTTTTAATTTAGACCGGTTTGTCTAATTGGGCCAATTCTTAGTAAATGGGCCTATGTTCGGTATTTTGGACTTAATTTAGTCCTTTTGATCAAAAAGCCACAAAAATAATAATGAAATAAAATCAGAAAATAAAAAATATATATTACAATAAAGTATCCAAATAATACAAAAAGCCCAAAAATACAAAAATATCACCAAAAATATACAAAAATAAGAATAATCCAAAAAAATAGAGAAGAACGAAAATAATAAAAGGGGGTGTCAGTAGCATTAACCTTCAGCCCAACAAGCTGCTTGCCCAACAAGTCGACTTGCCCAGCAAGTTAACTTGTCCAACAAGTCTCTTCACCTAACCCTTCACCTATAAAAGGAGGCCCTGTCCACAGTGAAAAGCACACCACAGTGATTCAACAAGAACACTGAACACATTCTCTCCCTCTCCTAGCAAAGCTCTCGCTCTCTCTCTCCCCTCCCTTTTTTATTTTTATTTTTCTTTTAATTAGTTTATTTTTAAATATTCATGATAAATATTTTTCACTAGTTGCACTTTTCATTTCTTCTTTTTTGTTAACTTTTCGTTCATATTCAAAACAAAAACAAAATATTTCTTTTCCTCTCATAAATAAAGAAATATTTTCAAGAACAAAATAGGGGACTAAGTCGACTGTACAGTCGGGTTAGTCTGCTTTTTAGGTCACTAATGAACCGTTACGGATCATGTCCGAAAATTCCTATTTAAAACAAACAATTTCTAAGTCAAAATAAACACAAACATATTTCTTCCCACAAATCAAATTTTCAAAACAGGGGATTAAGCCGACTGTACCGACGGGTTAGTCAGCGTTCTAGGATGAATGAGCCGTACGGCTCAAGAGTCCTAAAACCCCTATTCAAATAGAATCAAACCACTACACATCAAACTATCTTCCGAACTTCAAAAAACTCCATTTTCACAAAGTAGGGGACTAAGCCGACTGTACAGTCGGGTTAGTCATCATTTTAGGACAAATGAACTGATCACTCAGGAGTCCTAAAATCCCTAAATAAAATACACCAACAAATAAAGTTTTCTACCAAGAACTACGTAGCTTTGATTTCTTCATCGCACCTGGAGATACATAGGAGCAGGGGCCCACTCCTGTCGAGCACAAAAAACTAAAATCTTTATTAAGTCTTCTTTCTTTTCAATTCACAACAAAAGGGTAAAATAAACATTTTCAAAGTTAATATTCTTTCCTACAACTAGTTAGCAAGTAACCTTCCTTAGGAAGGATGTCGTGGGGTGCTAATACCTTCCCCACACATAACCGAATCCCGAACCCTAATCTGGTCTCAAGGACCCTTATCCATTCCAAAAGGGATTTTCCAATGTTTGCCTTTAAACTAAACTTTGGCGGCGGCTTCATTTTTGAACCTTCGAGGAATCCTCACCCGGATTTTTCGGTCGCTACAACTTGAATAACCAATAAAAATACCTTCAGTTGATTTTGCATCAAACTTACCCAACTTATCTTTTATGTTGAGAATGAAGCACTTACTTCCAAAAACCTTGAAGTACGAAATATTTAGAGCTCTACCATTCCACAACTCGTATGGCGTCTTGTTAAGATATGGCCTCAGGTATACCCGGTTGAGCACGTGACATGCTGTATCAACTGCATGACCCCAAAAATATTTGGGTACGTTGTGCTCGTTCAACATTGTTCTGCTCATCTCTTGTATGGTTCTATTCTTCCTTTCCACCACACCGTTTTGTTGAGGAGTCCTTGGAGCTGAAAAGTTATGATGAACACCATACTTTTCACACCAAGTCCTGAATGATGAATTTTCGTACTCTCCTCCATGATCACTTCTAATTTTCATGATGGCTAAGCTTTTCTCATTCTGTAACTTTCTGCACAACTTAGCAAACTCATTAAAAGCATCACTTTTATTTGCAAGTAGAATGACCCAAGTATACCTAGAATAATCATCTACAATCACAAATACATACTTGGACCCTCCTAGACTTACAACATCAATCTCACCAAATAAATCAAGATGGAGCAATTCAAGCACATTGTTAGTGGAAATAACCGGTTTTGGATTGAAAGATGATCTATGCAACTTACCTAGCTGACATGCATCAAACAATTGACCCTTTTCATATTTCAACTTGGGTAGACCTCTAACATGCTCATTCTTACTCAACTTAGATAAATGTTCTATACTAGCATGTCCTAGACGTCTATGCCACAGATCCACATCATCAATCAAGGAAGGCATGCATACAATATCATTACTCACATTATCAAAATCAACATAATATACATTATTTTCTCGAAATCCAGTAATATAAAGTTTAGAAGTTCTATATGTAATAACACATTTATCAACAGAAAAATGCACATCAAAATCACTATCACATAATTGGCTAACACTTAGCAAGTTAAATTTCACACCATCAACTAGTAAAACATTTTTAATTTTGATTGTGTTTTCCTTACCCACACAACATTTACCTATTACTTGGGCAGATTCATTGTTGGCAAACTTTACAGATCCACTAGCTTTGTTGCTCAACTTCAAGAATAGTGAAGCATCACCAGTCATATGCCTTGAGCATCCACTATCAACCAACCCCACATTTTTCTTCTTGGATGACTGACCAACCTGCAAAAGGAACATTAACAACTAGTACGAGGTACCCAAATTTTGTTGTGTCCTTGGGGGTTAGTCATCAAGGGGTTTGTTTTCACAATCCACCTTGGTTTCTTACAAGCAGGTATAAGGGTACCAAGCTCACACAATCTACGAATAGGGCATCTATGAGAGCTATGGTTCCCTTTTTGACAATAAGTGCAAGAGGAAACAATAGGTGTCTTACTTGAAGTGGCGGCTAAAAAAATCACTTTCTTTTTCAAAACAGCGGAGGTGGAATTACCTTCATACCCAATACCTCTCCTATCAACATATTCATGTTGGGAGTGAAGTATCTTGGTTAAGGTCTTTTCACCTACCTCAAATTTTTTTAAAGATTCTTTCAAAATTTCATTTTCAACCTTGACTTTTTCAAAATTTTGTTTAAGCTCAAGAAGCTCAAGGTTGAAAGGTTTAGTTTTATGTAGCTCATTCTTCAACTTAGCTACCTCATTCTCAAGAGTTTCAATTTGAGTGAGCATGCTTTTGTTGCTCTTTGTCAAATTCTTAGATTTTACCAAAAGAGTTTCATGTTCATTATAAAGAGCTTCAAAAGCCTCACTCAAATCTTAACTACTACACACATCATCAAATAAATCATCATGCTCAAGTGAATCAGAAAGACTATGGTTAGTAAGGATTACCTTAAGGGTGTCATTTGCCATAAGACAAACTACATTGGCAGCCTTCTCTTCTTCATTTGTTTCACTATTAGTGTCAAGATTGTCCCATGTAGCCTCAGGTGAGTCATTTGCCATAAGACAAACAGCATTTGCAACCTCCTCTTCTTCATCTGTATCACCATCAGTATCTGTGTTGTCCCATGTAGCCTTCATGGCGTTCTTTTGTTGGTACTTGGATTTTAGCTTAGGACAATTTACTTTGAGATGACCCGGTTTGTTGCATTCAAAACATTTTGGTTGATCATCTCTTCTCTCATAACTGTCTTCTTTGTTGTACCCAGATTTCTTTGAATAGTCACCATTTCCAGGCTTGTTGAGTCTCATGAATTTTTTGAATTTCTTGGCTAACATAGCCATGTCTTCATCATCGGATTCTTCATCAGACTCAACCTCTTTCCTTTCCATCTTAGGAGTCTTAGCAACAAGAGCAAGAGACTTCCTTTCTTTGACCGCTTCTTTTTCTTGAGCCTTTTTAGCGGCCAACACCACCTCAAATGCAAGAAGTGACCCAATCAAGTCTTCTTGAGGTAAAGTGCCAATATCTTTGGCTTCAGTGATAGCACAAGTTTTAGGAAAGAACTCACTAGTCAAGGATGCAAGAATCTTCCCATTCAAATCTTTTGTTGAATACTTCTTCCCAAGTGCTCTCAAGTTATTCACTATCAGATTTAATCTTTGGTGCATAGCTGCAACAAATTCACCTTCCTTCATTTTGAAAGCTTCATACTCAGAAGTGAGAACTCTAATTTTTGTATCTTTCACTTGACTCGTGCCAACATGTGTTGCTTCCAAACAGTCCCAAATTTCTTTTTCTGTTTGACAACCTTTTACCCTTCCATACTCTTCTTCACATAGAGATAAGTGAAGAATTTTCATTGCTTTGGCATTTAGAGATATTTTATCTAACTCAGACTTTCTCAGCTCACTCAAGTCAATGGCATAGATATCTTCAATAGGTACTTCCTCAGTTTTACCAGTAGCTTGAGATTTAGTAGTATCTCCGTCAACAGCAACACCGGGTTTAGTAATTTTGATTCTCATAGGAATAAGTGGTCCATCAACAATGATCCTCCATAAAGTGAAATCTATAGCCCGCACATGATATTTCATTCGACTACTCCAATAGTCATAGTTAGTCCCATCGAACAGGGGTGGCCTATTGAAGGATATCCCCTCTTTCATAAATGAATCCATAATAAAAAATTGCGAGATGTTAAGCTCTATATGCAATTTCTAGCTAATGATACCAATTGTTGGACTATATGATAACCTTAGAGGGGGGTGAATAAGGTTATACGCTAAAATTTAAATCTTTTTAATTTTCAAAAAATTAACGATGCACGTTTAAATCGAATGCGAAAAATAGGATTTAAACTATATGCAATACCTAAGCGAGCTATAACTATGACAGAACCAGTTACAGTGATATTGAAAGCTAACCACACTATTATCAAATATAACGATAAACAAATAGAGATTTTGAACGCAGCGCAATGATATCAAATATAACAATAAACAAAAATAAACGAAAAACAAAGTAAAGAGAAGGGAAAGAGATACACCGTAATTTTTACGAGGTTCGGGATAAAAGCCCTATGTCCTCGGCCTCCGGCTTTGCAACCTTTGGACTTGATAACAACCACTATGTGGGAAGAACTTCTTCAACGTCTTACAAGCAAGCAACTTCCCTATAGCTACCACACCAATCTCAATTTTCCCCAAATTGAGAACCCAAGATCCCCACTAAGGATTTCGCTAACAACTCAATCTCCCCGATTGAATTACCCAAGAACACTTCCCAGGATTTCACAACAACCAAGTAATAGATGAATACAACTGAAAAACTATGATCCAATCACTCAAGCGGTATAGTAGTTGAGAGAGATGAGTGATTTGGATTTAACGATGAAGAACTTGAAGAAATAATATGACGGTGAGAGTTCTTTTCTTTGATTTTTGAGTTGTGCGTCTTATTCTCTCTTACGTGAAAAACCCTAACGTAAAAAAGGTGAGTAGTGAATCGATTCCTTGCTTGAAACAAATGGAATGTAAATCGATTTATTTAGTCAAAATGTGACCGTTGAAATAAGAAGGAAATCGATTATTTGCTTAAAAAGGAGTGTATGGAAATCGATTCATTTCTTGAGAAATAGGAAGTTGAAAATCGATTATTGGCTTGTTAAAATAAGGAGGAAATCGATTTTTGTGCCTCACAATAGCAAGAGGAGAATCGATTTCTTGCCTGTGGGAAACAGGTGAGGAATCGGTTTTCCTTTTTAAGAAAGGAGTGAGGAATCGATTATAGTTTTACACAATGAAGTGAGAAATCGATTCCTAGCCTTAAAAGAAGGAGGGAAATCGATTTCTTACTTTAAACAATGAAGCTAGAAATCGATTTCTAGCTTTATAAAAGGACCTTAAAATCGATTTTCTTCTTAACTTTGCAAAAACCATTTTCTCATGCTATGTGCCTACCTATTAGGCTTTTATATAAAAGATTTTTTTTAAGCTTTTAACACAACAGTTATATTTTAAAAAATCATCTCTCAACTACAAAAGTTATAGAACTGAAGTGATAGGATCTTACACGGTGTCCTATCAAAAGCAAATTAACACATAGGTCTTGAACGCCAGAGTAGCTTCTCCTCCAAGCCGCTGTACTTTAAGATATCCTGCTTTTTGATTCATGAAGATATCCTGCTCTTTGATTCATGTCCTGTACTCTTGTTCAACTGTAACCATTAGTAGACAGATTGTAATTTGTTATCATACAAAACAAAGAGTATTTGACCTTGGTTCAACAATAGCTACCCACTTTTGATTCTCCACAATAGGAGTACCTATTAAATTTTTTCAACTCTTAAAGTTGTCAAAAAAAAATTCGACTTTTAAGAGATAAGAAGTCTCCATTGTGGATGCTCTAATAGGTATCATTCCAATAGGCGCTCAAAGACTTCAAGTGGTCTATTGGAAATGCACTTATATTGAACTCACCCGAATTACTACAAAGTCATTGCCATGGGAAGCCAAAAGTGCTACTAATACTATTTTAATTTGCGCAGTTGCTTTGAGAATTTCTTTAATTCTATAGATTATAATACTTGAGGTTGAGGTCAGAAAAATCACAAAAAAGGGTCCCCACAACACTTCTATGTTATGTACACTAGGGATATATTCTGGAATCAACCTGAGCTTAGTTGGAATTCGACCATTATTAAGAAGATGCCAGAACAAAAACAGTAACCGATCATCATTGATCTTTAGGCTTTAGCTACACACCAAAAGGAATGATACCATTATCTGGCAGCATTATATTTTTTAGAGTAACTAATATCCAGCTTACTCAGTTAGGAATCTAGCTAGCTAGCACGGTTTTTTTAAAAAGTGGGAAGGAAAAATTTGAGTAAATATACAAACCAAAACACAAAAAATTGTAATTTGGTTAACAAACTTCGTAGACCAATATTATCACCAGCTCAAAACTCAAAAAAAAAAAACAGTGCTAGCCTTTGTTTTACAGCAATAAAGACAAGCGTTCCTATCCTTCTAAGCAAAGAATGTCATAGTGCATATGTCTTGCATTTTATACTCCACACAAGAATTAAAAGATGCACTCTATTAAGAGTTATTAACTCTCTATTGGAATAGAATATGACTTTCATTTCAAATGAATTGTGAAGTAAAAACTTAATACAATATGAACAGGTGATCACTATATATAAATTAATATAATGCACATTCTAGTGAAAGCAAATACAAAATTCCAACTAACTAACTAATTGTGAAAAGTTGTTACAACTAAAAACTAATTTTAACTAACTTTTAAACTAACTTTCTAATACACTCATCTAGCTTAATCACACTAAATTGCTTGTTTAATTGTACAGGTAAAATTAAGATTTTACAGCATTTTTAGAGTAAGCAACAATCGCTTATTCAATATTGTCTAACCTATATCTATACGTTTTTTTTAACAAAATTGCTATTTCATAAACAAGAATGTTCATTCTTTTTTTTACCGTGTTATTAGTCACAGTATCCATTGTTAGATTAGTTTTAATCTGTTTGTAATACAGCTGTTTCTATTTAACTCAGTTAGTTAGAGTAGATTAGTCAATGGTTAGTTAAGTTAATTTTCTGTTATCCTTAACCATGAGTTAAGTTTGTGTATAAATATTGTACAATGATCATTAATCAAGTCAGTTGAACTTTTATCAAATATGTTTTCACATGGTATCATTCGCTATGATACGCGCTTCCGCACCACTCTCCCCACGACGCGCCCCTCTTTGAAACCTAATTTCTCTTCTCCCTCGCCTTCTTTCACTTCGTCTTTCTCGAAACTTCTCTGCTCACGGCGTCTTCTCCGATCTCCACCACCGGCGAGGTGCAACCTCCTATCAGTTCAACTCCGTCTAACTCCACTTCAAATATTTTTGATCCCTATTACATTCATCCCAACGAAAATCCCTCCCTCGTCCTCGTTTCCCCTGTTCTTGATGGACCGAACTATCACTATTGGGTTCAATCAATGACAATGGCTTTGGAAATGAAGAACAAATTTGTTTTCGTTGACGGATCAATTACAAAACCTGCAACCACCGATCCAAAATTCCCGGCGTGGAAACGGTGCAATATGCTTGCACTTTCTTGGATTAACCACTCTGTCTCGAAGGAGATTTCCTCTGGTATCCTCTGGTTGTCCGAAGCTTACTCTGTGTAGAAAGAACTTCGAAACCGTTTTTCTCAGGGAGATCATACCAGAATTGCTCAATTGCAACGTGATGTCTTCTCAATGCAACAAGGTGATCTTAGCGTTAGTGCTTACTACACCAAATTGCGAATGTCATGGGACGAATTGTGCAATTTCCGGCCAATTCCTCTTTGTTCTTCCACCACCGCTTGCTGCTGCGCCGGTCTCGCTACTGTCACCAGATATAAGGAGAACGATAGTGTCCTTTGCTTTCTTCAAGGTCTTAACGACAATTTCGATCAGGTCCGATCTCACATTTACCTCATGGAACCTCTCCCAACCCTAGCCAAAGCGTACGCCATTGTTGTTCAACGCGAACGCAATCTTCCTTCGCCGGCTCTCTCAACGCCGATGACTGCTCTGAATGTGTAAACTTCTTTCAATTCCACGCCGCACTCTCAGAATCGTTCATTCACCAAAGGAAAACCTTCTACCTCCAAGTCAAATCGGTTGTGCACTCATTGCAACCGCACTAACCACACCGTAGACACATGTTGGATCAAGCATGGTTATCCGCCCGGGTTCAAGCATGGTTATTCGCCTGGGTTCAAGACCAAGAATAGTGCCAACAATGTCAACATTGATACTCCTCCAGACTCCTCACCGGATTCCTCTTCATCCTCAACTGATTCCAACATGACATTCACCAGGGATCAATTTCAAGCTCTTCTTGCCTTACTTCCGACCACTCCACCTACAGCCTCTTCCTCTAATTTGGTTAGTGCACACAATGTGATGGCTCGTACTTTCACTCAAGGTAATTCTATCATTGTTTGGATTGTCGACACTGGCGCCACTAACCATATTACTTCAGTTTTCAATTTTTTTACTACCTACAAAGCTATTCAACCTGTTGCAGTCTCCTTACCTAATGGCTCTGTAGCCATCACTACCTATAGTGGCACCATTCGCTTGACAGATTCTCTATTCCTATATGATGTGTTATATGTTCCAAGTTTTAACAATCATCTTATCTCTGTTGCTCAACTTACTGATTCCTTACACTGCCAAGCCATTTTTGACAAATCTGTTGGTTTGATCCAGGACCTCACCTCCATGAGGACGCTTGGGAAAGCTAAAAGATGTGGCAGGCTATATACATTGGAATCAGACAGCTCTGTTGGCCACCCTTATCATCCTATCTCCCCTTGTATCAATTCTGTAATCACTGGTATTTCTGATAACATTTGGCACCATAGGCTGAGCCATCCATCTATTCTTTGTTACCATCTTATACAAAAACTTGATAGTAATATACCTAATTTTTCTCATACTGTGTGTGATTCTTGTCATTTTGCAAAGCAAAAGAAAATCCCCTTTCCCCATAGTACTTCCACTAGTTCTTACATTTTTGACTTAATTCATATAGACATTTGGGGCCCCTATGCTTTTCCTCCACTTCATGGTCACAAGTACTTCCTCACAATTGTTGATAATAAGTCTAGGCATACTTGGATTAGGCTCATGAAAACTAAATCAGAAACCAGAAGTCACCTTATCCAATTCATTAACCTCGTTCATACTCAATTTGGCATGATGATTAAGACAATTAGGTCTGACAATGGTGTAGAATTTACCATGCCAGAATTTTATGCCTCTAAGGGAATTATCCACCAACACTCTTGTACAGAAACTCCCCAACAAAATGGGGTAGTGGAACACAAACACCAACATATACTTAATGTGGCTAGATCCCTAATGTTCCAGTCCAACTTGCCTATTCATTTCTGGGATTTTTCTGTCATTCATGCAGTTCACATCATCAATCTCCTTCCCTCACCCAAGCTAGCTAATGCCTCTCCTCATTTCCTTTTGCATGGAAAGCAACCTGATTTTTCTTCCCTAAGAGTATTCGGTTCCCTGTGTTATGCTGTCACACACTCAGCCCATAGAACAAAATTTCAACATAGGGCACGAAAATGTGTCCACATTGGCCACTCCCCTGGGGTAAAGGGCTACCTTCTATTTGACTTGTCCAATAAAGAAATTTTTTACTCTAGACATGTCTCATTTTATGAAAATATTTTTCCTTACATAAATTCTTCCACACTTTCTAACAGATCACCCCAATTTGATCCCTTTCCAGTTTCTTCTTCTAAAGTCATTTTACAAGACCTCACACTTGCTCCTCCTCTTTCTTCCTCTCCTCCTTCTGCCACACAAATGTCTATTCCCCCTGATCCACTTACCACTGCACATTCACTAACCCCTGCTCCTTCTCCTACTCCTGCCTCACCTTCTCCTAGCCTTCCTCCATCACCTCCTCCACCCCCTATTAGAAAATCCACCCGACCTACAAAACCTCCAACATATCTGCAAGACTTTCACTGCAATATAGCCTCCACTTCTTTGGCCACTCAGTCTTCCTCACGTAATCCCTTTTCCCTGCATAATTTCATTTCTTATACCTCTTTACCTTCTGCTCACAAAGCCTTGGCTGTAGCCGTGTCTAGTATGATTGAGCCTACTACTTACTCACAAGCTGCTAAGGACCCTTGTTGGGTTGAGGCCATGAATAAAGAAATTGCAGCTTTGGAACTCAATAATACCTGGATCATCACTGACTTGCCTGAAGGTAAAAACCCCATAGGTTGCAAGTGGGTGTTCAAAATTAAATATAAATCTGATGGTTCAATTGAGAGGTACAAGGCTAGATTAGTGGCAAAAGGTTTTACCCAACTTGAAGGCTTAGACTATTCAGAAACCTTTTCCCCTGTGGTGAAGCTCACCACTGTGAGACTTGTTCTTTCCTTAGCAGTTGCAAAACAATGGCATTTACATCAATTAGATGTAAATAACGCCTTCCTTCATGGTGACTTGAATGAGGAGGTTTACATGGTCATTCCTCCTGGATTCAAACATTCTAAATCTACTCAAGTATGCAAGCTGCAGAAATCAATCTATGGTTTATAGCAGGCTAGCAGGCAGTGGAATGCCAAGCTGTTAGCCTCTCTCTTGGCACTTGGATACTCTCAGTCCAAGTCTGACTATTCCCTCCTCACCAAAATTTCTGGTTCATCTATTACTGTACTACTAATCTATGTTGATGATGTAGTGCTTATAGGCAATGATCTTTCTAAGATTCAACTGGTCAAACAACATCTTGATGATCTGTTTAAAATCAAGGACCTTGGACCACTTGGCTTCTTTCTTGGCATTGAGGCCATTCATTCCCCTCAGGGCTTGTATCTCTCACAGAGAAAATACACTCTTGAAATCCTTCAAGATGCTGGTATGTTGGGCTGCAA
Source organism: Astragalus membranaceus (assembly GCA_039519185.1). Classification (NCBI taxonomy): domain Eukaryota; kingdom Viridiplantae; phylum Streptophyta; class Magnoliopsida; order Fabales; family Fabaceae; genus Astragalus; species Astragalus membranaceus. The sequence goes on from CM076847.1 coordinate 172,668,333, forward strand.
ACCTGCCAGTTCTCCTATGCTTCCTGGTCTTAAACTCACCACCACAGATGGTGAACCCCTCACTGATCCTACCATGTACAGAAGACTGTTAGGCAGGCTTATATACCTCACCAATACTCGCCCTGATATCTACTATGCTGTTCACAGATTAAGTCAATACATCTCCAAACCTCTTCAACCTCATTTGGATGCAGCTTTACATATTCCGAGGTACATCAAATCTTGCCCTGGCAGAGGTTTGTTCTTCTCAGCTTCCTCTGACTTCACTCTCAAAGGATTCAGTGACAGTGACTGGGCTGCATGCCCTGAGAGTAGAAAATCTATTACTGGTTTTTGTGTTTTCTTTGGCTCTTCATTAATATCTTGGAAATCCAAAAAGTAGAATACAATCTCTAGGTCTTCTTCTGAGGCTGAATACCGGGCTTTGGTTGCTGTTGCCTGTGAAATTCAATGGATGCTATACATTTTACAAGATCTCCAGCAACCTCATTCTACACCTGTCCTCTATACTGTGACAATAAGTCAGCTATACAGATTGCACAGAATCCTACCTTTCATGAGAGAACAAAGCATATCGAGCTTGATTGCCACCTCATCAGAGACAAAGTTCAAGAAGGCACCATTCACCTTATGCCCATTCCCTCTGCTGCTCAGTTAGCTGATCTACACACCAAGGCATTGCCTCCAACAATGTTCAACAACTTGGTCTCCAAGCTGCACTTGCAAGACCCTTACAGTCCAGCTTGTGGGGGGGGGGGGGGGGGGTGTTAGATTAGTTTTAATCTGTTTGTAATACAGCTGTTTCTATTTAACTCAGTTAGTTAGAGTTAGATTAGTCAATGGTTAGTTAAGTTAATTTTCTGTTATCCTTAACCATGAGTTAAGTTTGTGTATAAATATTGGACAGTGATCATTAATCAAGCCAGTTGAACTTTTATCAAATCTGTTTTCACATCCATAGGCTTTGTCAGTGACTAATCTACGTCGGGGAGCTGGATGGCCACGTGTATACCTTGGCTTTGCCGGTCCATGTGGTTATCCCCTCCCAACGGAGTTTTTTTGCCAATTCGAACCTGAGATCTTAGAGTGGGATCCGAACTAAGTTACCACCCAGACCAATCCTTGTTGGTATTAGAATATTCGTGGTTTTTATTATCAAATTAGAATAGTACTCCCATCAGAATTGCACAGTTAAGTGTGCTTCGACAAAGCCTCCTGAGATGAGTGACCTCCTGCGAAGTTCACGTGTTGCACCTCTTCATAACATTACATAATATGCTTTAGTCGTAAAGGTTTAGGTGCGATCACTAATGCGCCGGATCCCATTAGAATATCCATTCTAGTAACTCATTTACAATAAAAAATCATTTTTAAAAAATGTTTCCTTATTAAGTATTAGTAATAAAAAGATACCAAAATCAAACTAAGCATTCTTTTTATAGTAAAAAAATAAAATGTGTTATTGAAATTTATAATAATAATAATAATAATAATAATAATAATAATAATAATAATAATAATAATTGTTATAATCGTCTTCATTTTTTTGACCAAATAATCATCTTTATTTAAAAATTAATAGTTTTATAAGTATAATAATGTCCATATAAAAATAATTTTAATAAGTGGTATTAATAAAAAAAACTTGGTAATTCTCTTTTTTTTGTTACCATGTTATTGGTGCGCAATCTCTACGGACTTTGTCGATGACTAATCTACGTCGGGGAACCTGGCTGGCCACGTGTATACCCGGCTTTGCGGTTCCGTGTGGTTCTCCCCTCCCAACAGAAATTTTGCCACAACAAAGATTTGAACCCAAGACCTTGAGGTGGAATCCAAGTCCAGTTACGACCAACCCATGTTGGTGGAAATTCTCTAATATATTTATAACGATAACTGATCATCTATGCTTTTGGTAAAAAAAATGATCATCTATACTTATTCTAAATATAAATTATAATAACTGTTGATTGATACAATAACAAAAATTTAGCAGGTTATTTAAGGAAATATATTACTAAATTTATTAAAGTAACTAATTAACAAAATATAATAATGATTATTTCAAAATAATTGGAAATATTAAAAAATATATTGGTTTAAGTTGAGAAATTGAATAATCTTAGGATAACAAATTTCCTATGTGATAATTATGTGGAAAAACCCTGTTTTTTTTCTTTTTTTTTGACGCAACCCTTTTTTTTTATAAAAGCAAAACCCCATTCTTTTTAGAATTTAATTTATATACACAATATGTGTATACATGTTTTACACTATCTAACATTCATAGGATGACACATCATTAAAAGGAAGTTACTCAATTAGTAACCATCTGATGTGTCATCCGTACTATGTATTGTAATTGATAGATAGTGTAATAAGTTTTGCAAAACATGTATATACTAATTAAACTTTTTTTTTTATGAATGAAAAACCCCCCAATTTATACTTTATATCGCCCTCATACTTTTTTTTTACACAATATCACTTATATCTTGATGTACGGTTCGTTGTGAATGTAAATAAGTTTGCATTAACATTGCATAACAATTAAAGTCTAAACTTTTGATAATATATTTTTTGAAACACTCAGATTCTTGAATAGTTTTTCTATGAAAAACTTCTATTTTCAAGTATTATATACTAGTTCACAACATAATATTACTTGAATGAGATGATAAAAATCTCTTTGAGCGAGATATTAGGGGTCTCTTTTAGTAAAATAAAATAGGGAATTCTTTCGGCTTAACCAATAATACCTAACCAATAATACCGATTTATACAACAACAAAAAATACTAGTACACGCGAAATCAATATTGATAAGATGCGCGAGTTGTGACAAGATTCTTGACAATGAGGTGTAAATTTTAGCAAATAAGAATTACTTTCCAATTATATTTGAGTAAGGAAAATAGTTATTTGCAGAAAAATCAACACTAAAAAATATAATGATTTTTATCATTAAAATAAATACAAATAAACAGCTAACAATTTAATTCATCGTCATCTGCAGACTTATGGTGAGTCACCTTAGCCATCCCAACTCCACGCGCCCCCGATGGTAGCGCGTGTAACGAATCAACAACAGTAGCTGACGACATCTCCATTTGACAAACTCTAACAGCTCCAATCAACCGTTCCGGTAACTCATCTTCCGTCAACGCCTCAACACAAAACCCCATATCAATAGTAACGGCGGTTACATAACCTAACGCGAGATGGAGAATCGCGTTTGCAATCGTACTACTTCCAATATCAACGTCAATCTCCAAATAATTTTGTCCTTTATGGTAATTGCACGTTAACGCTTTCCCTAACAAACACGCGCTATGACTCCCAACCGCTTTCTTCACAATCCACGGTCCTTTCTCGATCCGGTTCACAAGTTTGAACCGCTGATTTCTGAATCCATCGTCACCGTTAATGAACCGGTGAAGAAGTGAACCGGTTTTAATCGGTTCGTTAGTAGCAAAATAGAATACTGCGCTGTGGTGGTCTTTTCCGCCGGGGATCTGAAGGTTTACGGCGAAGATGAAGCTCTTTAGGGATTCGCCCTGTGATTGAGATTTACGAAGCGCGTGTGATATGCGATTGTCGGCGCGTGAGAGGACGTTGTCGAGTTTTGTTGTGGATTTCAGCCAGTCCATGCCGGCTGGTGAGAGAAGGTAGTCGCCGGCGGGGGATTTCTGACGTTTTGTGAAGTAGTTTTTGGAACGGAGTGAGAAGACGTCACCTGGTGGTGAGGCCCAGCCGTTGTTTCCAGTGTGAAGGTCGACTTGGCGGAGTGAACCTCCGTTGACAGCCTCGGAGATCCAGTCGGTTTCGCCGGCTGCGGCATTGTTGATGGAGCTCCGGCGAGTAATCTTCGGCGGGGACATTCTTTGTTTCTCAGAAGGTGCACAGTGTGCTGAAGTGAACTCCATTTAACGTGTCGTGGAGTGTGGAGGGGTGTATTAGTAAAAATATAAAAAAAGGTGAGCGATAAGTGAAAAGAGAATGATATTTTGATAAATTACAATATAGCCCCTTTTTTATATGGGAATGGACCAGCTAAGCTTAGCTTTTAGGCCTCTCGACGATGCCGAAAACGTGAATAGAAAACATTCTTTAAAGAGAATATTCGTGATTGGATAATACAATAATCAAAATTTATGCCTTAATTATTGGTTATTGATTTTGAACATTACTATAATCACGGATGAATTGGAAAACTGTTGTGCATAAAAAAAAAATTAATTGAGTGCAAAGTTATCTGTCATTGTTGTAAAATGTAAACAATTGAATCCAATTAATGTGACAACTAATTAAACTTTACAGAATAGAAAATAAAAAATCTCAAGGATTGGAGTAGTTCAAGCATCGAGGCTTATTTTTTTTTGGGATTTTTAATTTTTAATTAATATCACTAAAGCTGAAAATGAAAATACTGTACTCAAATTGCCAGTAACATTAGAGTGAGTAAACAGATGAAGAGGATTTTGGTGACAGCAAAATGACGAAGCCTCCAAAGTAAATTTTCTCTCTTTCGTTTCTTTCAATCTTTGGTTTCGTAGGTATTGCTACACAATTCGCACAAGTCACAACTAAGGAAAGTGTATATTACTTTCATTTGAAAAAAGTTAAAACTTAGAAGTGATTTTTTTTTTATCAAAAAAACTTAGAAGTGATTCTAGAGGCATATAATTGATTTTAATATATTTGAACAGAAATTAATTCTATCTGAGTAAAAAAAAGAAATTAATTCTGTCTAACTTATGTTTATCGACCGAAATCTACTATCAATATATCAAAACAACCCCCTACCAAAAATACTAAATTATTCTTCACTTTTATCTCAATCCTAAAGATAAAAATGTCCTTTTGATAGAAACTAAGAGAGCAAGAGAGAATTATTGAGAGAATTCATTTCTGGAATTGTAAAATTGAGATTAATGATTGGTGTTTACAATGTAAGCTTTATATAGGTAGCTTTGAGGATTGTAACCGTAAACTGTGGAGGTGTGACTAACAATTGCCAAACTGTTTGTACAGTTTTAATAATTGCACCTCCTCTTTTACTCTATTACGCCCCCTTAAAACCCAAAGTTGGGCCCAATTGGGGAACCACTTTGAGTTTGACCCCGGAGGTCCAAGAAATTGCTGGTTGGCAAGGGTTTTGGTAAAGCGTCCGCTATTTGCGCCGTTGGTGGTACATGCTGAATTTGGAGAAGACGACCCACAACCTTTTCACGCACGAAATGAACATCGATTTCTAGGTGTTTTGTTCGCGAATGGAGCACAGGATTATGCGAAATCATGATGGCGCTGAGGTTGTCACACAGTAGTGTTGGGGTTTGAAACTTCACACGGAGCTCCGATAGCAAGGATTGAACCCATATGAGCTCGGCGGTGGCATTCGCAAGGCCACGGTACTATTCTTTGGCGCTCGATCTGGCAACCAACGTCTGTTTCTTCGAGCTCCACGAAACCAGATTGGGACCAAAGTAAAGACATGCATCGGATGTAGATCGACGATCATCTGGATCGCTAGCCCAATCGGAATCGCTGTAGACACGAACGGAGAACGGAGCATCTATTGGAGCTGGTTGAAGAAGAAGCCCTAGGTGAGCAGTGCCATTGAGATATCGAAGGATTCTTTTGACAGCGCACCAGTGAGATTCAAGGGGACCTGCAAGGAATTGGCACACTTTATTGACGTTGAAGGCGATATCAGGACGAGTGACGGTGATGTACTGCAATGCGCCCACAATGGAGCGATAGAGATGAGGATCTGGCAAAGAATCAGTGCCATGGCGACTCAATTTGAGATTAGACACCATTGGAGTTGTCATGGGGCTGCAACCTGTCATATGAGCACGCTCAAGAAGATCTGCCACATACTTCTTCTGAGTGAGTAACATGGAACCTGTGTTAAGGTACTTCACTTCAATCCCTAGAAAATATTCAGGTTTCCCCAAGTGTTTTAGGGCAAAGGTAGTCTTCAATTTGCTAATAAGATCATGAACTAGATTTGGTGCTGATCCAGTGATGATTATATCATCTACATATACCAATGCATAAAGTTGCACACTTGCTTTAGAATAGACAAACAGAGAATGATCACATTTGCTAGGGTTAAAACCGAATTGTAATAGATCCTGTTTTAGTCTGTCATACCAAGCCCTTGGGGCTTGTTTTAAGCCATATAGTGATCTGTGTAACTTGCAAACCATGTGTTTGTTATCTAAGACGAAACCTGGTGGTTGTTGCATATAGATCTCTTCTTGTAAATGCCCATTGATAAAAGCATTATTTATGTCAATTTGTTGTAATTCCCATCTGTATGTGAGTGCTAATGTGAGTAATATTCCGATTGTTGCAGGTTTGATCACTGGTGAGAAGGATTCCCTATAGTCTTGGCCAGGTATTTGGCTGTATCCTTTAGCTACTAGTCGTGCTTTATATTTGTTTACTGTACCATCAGGGTTTTCTTTGACCCTAAATACCCATTTACACCCAATAGCTTGTCTGTTGGGTGGTAATTCAGTAAGTGACCAAGTGCCATTCTGAATAAGAGCATTATATTCTACTTTCATAGCTTCAACCCATTGTGGGTTGGACAAGGCAGCCTTTACACTATTAGGTTCCACATGAGTTAGAAAAATTTTAGGTTTTAGGTTTCCTGTTCTGGATCTAGTAGTCATGGGATGAGTGTTATTGCTGTTGGGAGGGTTAGGAAGGACAGACACTGGTGGGGGTGCAGGCTCTGGTGAGGGTGCAGGCACTGGTGGGAGAACAGGCACTGGTGGTAGCAAGGGCACAGGCATAGCTGGCTCAGGTTGTATAGGTGGGGCAGGGGAATTATCTGTGGAAAGAGGTATATTAGAGTTATGTTGAGAGATAGTGGAAGTGGGAATACCTAACATAGGTTCAGAATGAGATGGAGTGATAATATCATGCTCAGATGGTGTAGAACTAGTAGGTAGGACTAGGGGAAGAGAAGTTTCAGTAGAAGGAGACACAAGGGTAGGAGACTTAGTGGGAAAAAATTCAGGAAAGGGGAATTTATGTTCATGAAATTGAACATCTTTAGAGATATATATTCTGCCATTAGGACTGAGACATTTGTAACCCTTGTGTGTAGGTGAGAGACCCAAATTGATGCACTCCATGCTTTTAAATTGTAATTTGTTCTTGTTGTAAGGAGTGAGTAAGGGAAAGCAAGCACAACCAAAGGATTTGAGGTGAGCATAGTCTAGGGTGAGGTAAACTGTAACACCCCAATTTTGGGAGCGCTACTAAGTGAACTCAACTCCTAATATGAGATGCTTTTTGAAAAATACACTTCCCGCATCTCTTTGAGAACATATAATTTTATTAATTAAAAAAAATCAATTTCAAAACAATCAGAGTATTGCAGCATTTTCGAAACATGACTCCAATTAATGTAATATACAAGAATTAAATCTGAAATATGACATATACAAATTTGTTTCCCCACGCCAGTATGTCACCTGTTTTCAAAAAAAGTGTACAATGCAAAGACAGAAGTGTTTGAAATAAAAACCCGCACAATCTAGTACTGACTATCTTTACTAATACATATACGGCAATGCCCATACAAGAACTGGTTAAGAACCATACACTTGAGAATTTTCCAAAATGACGACAAAAGACACTAGTGCAAAATCAGGAAAATAATTACATTTTTAAAGTCGGATGCCGAAATATCCCACTTAAAAAGTGGATGTGGTGGCAATTTTGTAATTCAGAAGAGAAATTTTTTTAGAACGTTACCTTTTTAAGTCGGATAGGTGACAGGTCCGCATATACATGTTGAATGCTCTGGATGATGCTAGGTGCATTTTGTAACTTCTTACCTTGATTTTTTGAGTTAATTAATGTAGATGGGAATACCATAATAATTAGATAAATTATAACATTTTATTATGTCCACAATGACTAGTGTTCACTTTTAAAATATTGATTCTTTCTTTCTGTTTAAGATTTGTGTTGATTTTATACATTTTACTAATTGGAAGGGATTCTTTCTTTCATATTTTTATTTTTTAGGTGAAGAGTTGTCCACCTAATTGGACAGGCCAACTTCATGAAGATTTTACTTGATAATAATCTAGAGTGAATATAAATCTTTCGCAATATCTAGTTATAAAGTTGGTTCAGATTAGAAGGGATTGTATATTTTATCTAGATGACCGCAAATAATTATTTCTCTTAGAAGATAAAGCCAACAAACAATATTGATGGAATTTTTTGAGACAACTTATTGTATGAATTACTAAAGGTTTCGAAGCTTTGGAAACTTGTGCACTTGCGATTATTATCTGGAGTGTCGTCAACTACTGAGCTACTTACTTATTTGGAACCATAAGATTGTGTTGCTAATGCATATGTTTCTCCTGTACGTTCTTGGTAGGTTAGCACCTCAAACAGCTACCGTAGTTCAAAGAAAGGACAAGCCAACTTATGCTCCTAATCGCAATGATGGAGATATGTGCATTGTGCTTAATGCCAAGGATATTTGTGTGACCGGGAGAAAACTCACAGACAAGGTCTACTACGGGCATACAGGGTAAGTTCTTTGCATATTACATTTATTACTTTTTGTTGGAATGAAAGAAATACTAATAATTTGAGGCTTCTTAATAAAAATTCAAATAGTTTTATTCTGATCTAGATGCCTATCTTTGAAGAAATTCTGTCACTAATTTTTAATTGTCATTGATGGTTTCTTACGCCAAATAATCTTTGAAGAAATTCTGTCACCAATATTGAAGAAATTCTTTCACCAATATTTTAATTGTCGCTAATGATGGTTTCTTACGCCACATAATCTTTTGCTGTTTTTTAGCCTATCTTTTGCTGTTATTCAGATTATTTTGACATGAAGTAGTGGCATGTAGGTATATTGGCCACCTTAAGGAAATAACTTTGAAGGATCAGATGGCCAAAGATCCTACAGAAGTTATTCACAAAGTTGTTCTCCGCATGGTGCCTAAAAACAACTTACGTGATGTAAGTGATGTGTTACAAATGTTCTTGGAAATTATTTTGAACTGAACATGGAATTTAATTACTAGTGGCCAACATGAGAGAATGATTTTTCATCTATCCATTTCAATCAAATAATTGAAGAAAATGTTTATGTGACTGTTTATCTTGAACAAATATAATCATTTGCAGGAAAGGGCTGGGATTAGAGAGGTACATTTCTTACCATTCAATCTTGAGCAGGTAACCTTGCGATTCTGTTTGTTTCGTATTAGTCAGATTTTTAGTTATTCTATTAATTTGTACATATTTATGTGGTGAGCAGATCATGATCCTGTGGAACCTCAGGGAGGATGGTGAGAGGAAAGTTCATGCTATTATTGACGAGTTTGCAGAAAGAGGGCTCCGTTCACCTGCTGTTGCCAAACAGGTTTTTTATAGCTAGTCTTCATGTTTGAAGTTTGTAGTGAAAACTTGATTTCCTTTCACTAAGAAACATTGATATAACAAATTTTTTATAAGAAGCATTGATATAACTTGAAACACTTCTCGTACCTCTGATTCTATTTGCCTAATTATATTTTGATCTATTTTGGTTTGAATATGTAAAAGATATGTGTTGGGGATGGGCATCAAACTTGAAAGGAATTCTATGGAATTTTCTTGTAACAACATTTTTTCATATACTGTGCTTTGCCAATATTCTAGAAATATATGATTTAAGTAAGAGACTGATTAGATTAATATTAAGAAGTGTGTTTCAAAACAGCATGCCTCTTTTCAATATGCAATTCTATGCAATAACCAATCTGTTGAATGTAAAATGGGGTAACTGATTGTGAGAATTGCAATAAAGACTAGACTTGTTCAAATTTCACATTAATAAGTATAGAACTCTAAATGATGGTATAGAACTCTTTGCAATTTTTTTTTTCTGAATAAGACTTGGATTATATTCATGACTATGCTGATTGACAATGTGGGTCTTAAACAATACTTTTTATCCTAATAGGAAATATCATGACAATTTCGAAAGATAGGGTGAAGCCACTCCTTTGCCTGATATTCTAGTAAAAAAACAAGCACTTTTAAAGTCGGATATTCCAATTGTTCGACTTTAAAAATCCACTTTTAAAGTCGGATGCTAGTGTAATCCGACTTAAAAACGTACTTTTTAAGTCGGACATATACCCGACTTTAAATCTCCAACTTTCTAAGTCTCTCTAATAGAAGTCAGATCACTTACCAAAGTCTCTGCAACTTTCCCTTCTGCTTTCCCTTCTTCTTCTTCAGCCATTAACGCAACTTTCTAAGTCTTTCTAAGTCTCTGCAACTTTATCTACTTTAAATTAATCTTGATATTCACGGGTAATGTTTGGACTAATTAAATTACTATTTGAAACTCATTTTTATCTACTTTAAATTAGTATTGATATTCACGGGGTAATGTCCGAACTAATTAATAAGTTTTATTTTTAATCTCTACAGAAAAGATTATAATTTGGAAAATTTGAAACTTTAATACAATTTTGTTTTTTAATCTCTACGAGAAATATTACATGTTGCTGGTAAATATTCACGGGGTAATGTTCGGACTAATTAAATTACTATTTGAAACTCTTTTTTTATCTACTTTAAATTAGTCTTGATATTCACAGGGTAATGTTTGGACTAACTAAATTACTATTTGAAACTCATTTTTTATTTACTTTAAATTAGTCTTGATATTCACGGGGTCATGTTCGAACTAATCTATATATATATATATATATATATATATATATATATATATATATATATATATATATATATATATATATATATATATATCTGTGTGTGTGTAAAGGAAACCCCAATGGAGCCTCCACAATGTTTTTCAAGTTTTTTATCTATATTATTATTTAATTTTAATTTACATATAAATAAGACATTATTATCATTTTAATATGAAAGCACATAATGGCCACTAACTTATTAAATGATGCTATTAATGAAAGGGTTAAATATGTTTTTAGTCCCTACAAAATCGGCTCCTTCTAAGTTTAGTCCCTACATTAGCGAAATAGGCGTTTTGGTCCCTACATTTTTTTTCCGTTTTCATTAATAGTCCCTGTCGTTAAATCCATCTGATTAGGCTTTTTTTATTTAGGGTAAAATATGTTTTTGGTCCCTACAAAATTGAGTCATTCTAAGTTTCGTCCATACATTAATGAAAACGGAAAAAAAATGTAGGGACCAAAACGCCTATTTCGTTAATGTAGGGACTAAAAACGAAAACCCAAATTTTATAGGGACCAAAAACATATTTAACCCTTAATGAAATGTTATTCAACTATTTTTTAAATTGATATGAAGCTTGAATGGAGCCTTTAGACTACTCATCTCTCTCTCTCTCTCTCTCTCTCTCTCTCTCTCTCTCTCTCTCTCTCTATCTCTCTCTCTCTCTCTCTCTCTCTCTCTCTCTCTCTCTCTCTCTCTCTCTCTATATATATATATATATATATATATATATATATATATATATATTGTTATTATTTTAAAAAACAAAAAGTATTAAAAATCAATTTTGATGATGTTAATATATTGTTATTATTTTAAATATATGAAACTATAATTATTATCATGTATATTTTCAAAATATTTAATAACTTTAATTTTGAATTTATTTAAAATTACAAATATTTACGAGCATCACATTCTTTAAAAAAACTATAGCCTTCATCTCTTAAATCAATCCATATAGTTTAATTTTAAAATCAAAGGGTGTTTCATCATTTGTTTAATTCCTATGTATCGTTTTTATTCGGTTTCTTGGTCATTTGAAAGGTTTCTCTTTTATTATCATGTTAATTAAAATTCCATAATTAATTATTTTCATCCTTTAGTTCACCATAATTGATTAATATTTAACCAAATACTGAATTGCTATTATATTAACCATTGCAAAGACAAGAGAAAAATATTGCTCACATTGAGAGGCGAATCATGGTTTTAATTTATTCTACAGTCATGTTTCTAAAATAATTTTGGAAGCCATCAAATAAGTTTGTTCTAAAGGTAGCAAACTAATGTTGATAAAAACAATTGTCACAAGACGGACAATACACTCTTCATGTTCTATTTGTCATATATTATTCATAAATAGTTAAATAGATTTTTGTAAGCCATTAATTAATGTGTAATGTATTTACTTTATTAATATTTCTCACAAATTATAATTTCCAAAAATAGGATAGACAACACAATCACTCAAGAGTGATGTTTCAATTTCTAAGTAGATAAAATGTTGTAATGGCTTTTTAATTATTCAAGTTTAGCTTTTTTGGCTCATAATCAAATATAGCTTAATCCCAAGTAGGTAGCTTAGTTGGCGAGCTAAGGGAATTCGAAGGAGTGCACCAAATGAGTGCAAGAAGGAGGTCCCGGGTTCACCTCCCGGAAACTAAAATTCCCCCACTCCCACTGTAACACCCCAGTATTTCCAGCTTGTAGAAATACCAAATGCACCACTTGACATACATCAGAGTAACTTCCTGTTATTGAATATTGAACACGACTAAAAACTTTCGATAAATACTTATCAAATAGTTCCATGAACCTCGTTAAATTTAACCAAGTACTTAAGTCTCATGACTTAAAACTTATACAAATCCTGGTGTTCAATATTCAAAACATAAATAGCGGAAACGATTTACAACTGATACAATGATAGTCATACAATCGATAACATAAAAACAATAAAAGGGGAAAGGGCCTAAACATGAAACTCAATCTTCAATGACTCCAAGAGCCGCACCGGCTAACCGTGCTTCTTCGCCTTAGCTTTCTCCTGTTTCTCTATAAAAACCACAATAATTAAAGGGTGAGATAAACATTATCTCAGTGAGTCCTATCGAGACCCCTTACTAACTCTAGCGGTTTATTAAACTTGAACTTTGAACTCATGGCCCTAATAAGTGACCATGTGGACATATATTTTATTTCTTGTAACTTGCAGCCCTAATAAGCGACTACTAGTTATAATTCTTACTTTCTTGATGTAGCCCTAATAAGCGGCTACATATCATGACTTATCTTTTCTTTAGCTTAGCACAACACCTCGAGCCACCTTATGCGGTTATTTCTTCGGCTTTTGGTGAACCCAATCCACTAATCACTAGTGGGCAAATCTCATGGGGCCTAGGTTTTGGGGCTCATGACTTCCCCTCCCCTAGTATGCTAATCCTTAGGGCTGTCACCCTAGATACACACGTATTATTACCTGTGTACCATCTACCTTTCCTCAAGGGAAAGTAACTTGACTTGACTTGAGTTAACCTGACTTGACTTAACATGACTTGAGCTTACATGACTCGTTTAGACTTTTAGTCTTTTATCTTGACTTGACGTGCGTACACTCGCGTTTACCTAAAGTACGGTTTTACCAACAATCTTGTCTTTGAAAACAGAGTATTATACATTTTTAAGTACACATATGATTAGCCCTTTTAATAAGTTTTCTAACGCACTTGAGAACACCTCAATCGGATTCCGGATCAAAAGTTATCGCGAAATCAAAATCGGTAGGGTTTGCTGAAAATTACACTGCGTCGCGACGCAAAAACAGGTTTCGTCGCGACGCAAAAAGTTACAGATAGTTTTGCGTCACAAAAATTTGAAGAGGTCGCGACGCGACAGCCACGGGTCGCGACGCGACGGTTGCCAGAAGTGCAGAAAACGGGTTTTCAAAGATTCGATTTTGTTCCGTCTCGCTTTCAATCCGGTGCCGAGACATTTTATAACTTTCGAGACTTAAAAACAGATATAACAACCAGTAATTCCAGTCCAGAACAATCAACGAAACATCAATCAATCAATCATCATGAACTTCAATAATCAAATACGACCGAAAACACGGTATTTCGAAATTACGGTTTTTGACTCGATTTGCTTAAAACCGAAAACATTTAAACCTATAAATTCAGACACGCCAAATTTCCCTAAGCGGGTATAGAACTCACCGATTGCGATGAAAATTGAAAAAAATCGAATCCCACGACGTGCTCTCGTTAGTTAATACTCGAACAATCCTCGCGGCGGTTCCCTAAGCTCCCGAAACACTAAAATTTCGAAATCTAGCAGCTTCGATTCCTTAGTGTCGGTTCTGACCTTGACCCTATGGCTCCTCAACTGTGACAATCAACAATGTAGGCTCAGAAGTGGTGTACCCTTGCTCCAATAGAGACATGCACAGCTTTGGAATTCAGTTTGCTCAAGTTGAGCTTAAGTAGGCTGAAAATGGTGAAATGGAATATAGAGGGGATGAAGCTCTGAAAGTTGTATCACCAGATAGGGGCTGAAAAACTGAACTGAATGGTGTGAGAAGATGGTACATGCATCAAGAATGTCTTTCCTTCTCTTCTCTTCTCTCCCTCCCTCGAGTTCTTCCTTTCTTTCTCCTCTCAATTCTGTTTTTTTTTTCTGAAATTTGCAAATGAAGCTGTCTTGGTTATTTTGGGTCAACTGAAGCCTCACTTAATGAGGTGGAAGGACCAAAATACCCCTCCCTACTAATACTCACTTAAACTACTTACTCAATCCTTCAATAATTTCCATGCTTTATATAATTAAACAACTAACACACAATTTAATTATTTAACCCATGGCACCATCTCGTAATTTATATAATTATACAAATTAATCAACTTGACCTCTTGCTAATTTAATTAAATCGAATTAGCTAATTAGGGGATGTTATAATCACCCCAACTTTAAAAAAATTTGTCCTCAAAATTGAACAAATTGTACCTCAATCGAAAAGATGGGGATATTTCACCCGCATGTTCTCCTCTACTTCCCATGTCGCTTCGTCGGGTGAAGCACCGTCCCAAAGTACCTCGACAATAGGACTTGATCTCGTCCGGAGCGCTTTCTCGCCACGTTCGATGATCCTGACTGGAGTAGGTTGATAAGATAAATCCGGTCTGATGTCAATCGTCTCATAACTCAACAGTTGACTCGGATCGGGGATATACTTCCTCAACTGCGATACATGAAACACGTCATGCAATCTAGACAATGCTGGAGGCAATGCAATGCGATATGCTACTGGTCCAACTCGCTCGACAATTTGGAAGGGTCCAATATATCGAGGACTGAGCTTCTTCGCTCGCAATGCAATACCGGTACCAATGGTTGGAGATAGCCTCAGAAATACATGATCTCCTTCTTCAAACTCTAGAGGCCTTCTTCTTTTATCGGCGTAACTCTTTTGCTGACTCTGAGCGGTTTTCATCCTTTCTCTAATCTGACGGATCTTCTCCGTAATCTCACGGACTAAATCCGGTCCTAACAATCTCTGCTCACCTACGTCCCACCAACACAGTGGTGTTCTACACTTCCTTCCATACAATGCCTCATATGGTGCCATTCCGATACTAGAATGGTAACTGTTGTTGTATGAAAAGTCCACCAACGGAAGATGATCCTCCCATCGACCTCCGCTGTCAAGTACACATGCTCTCAGCATATCCTCCAATGTCTAAATTGTTCTCTCAGTCTGTCCATCTGTCTGTGGGTGGTAAGCGGTGCTAGCACACACCGTTGTTCCCAATGCCATATTCAGTGCTCTCCAGAATCGTGATGTAAACTTGGGATCACGATCACAGATGATACTAGTAGGAATTCCATGCAGCTTCACAATGTTCTTGAGATACTCTTCTGCTAATTTAGCAATCTTATGATTCGAACGCACCGGAATAAAATGGGCAGACTTGGTCAAGCGGCCCACCACTACCCAAATAGAATCATTTCCGGCTTGGGATCGTGGTAACCCCATGACAAAGTCCATAGAAATGCTTTCCCATTTCCATTCTGGCACATTCAAAGGTTGCAACAGACCGGCATGCTTCTGGTGCTCTATCTTAACCCTTTGACAAGTTAAGCATCGAGACACGAATTCTGCAATTTCCACTTTCATACCCGGCCACCAATACAACTGCTTCAAATCTCTATACATCTTGGTAGACCTAGGATGTATTGAGAACTGGCTCTTATGAGCCTCTTCTAAAACCCGCTTCTTAATATCTTCATCATTCGGCACACAGATTCTACCATCAAAGTAATTCACACCATCACTATCTTCGGTGTAATTTGGCAACCTCTTCTGCGCTTGCAGCTCTAAATCAATTTCTTGGGCCGAGCGACTCAGATTTCTCAAGGGACTCGAAATCTGAATATGACTCAACACCAATCTGTTTCTTCTTGGCTTAACCTTCAAGTTAAGATCTCCAAACGATTCTAACAATGCCATCTCATGAATCATCAACTCTGCAGTGTTAATAGACTTCCTACTCAAAGCATCGGCTACAACATTAGCCTTTTCTGGATGGTACTTCAGCTCAAAATCATAATCCTTCAGAAACTCTACCCACCTTCTCTATCTATTGTTCAGCTCCTTCTGATCAAACAAATACTTAAGGTTCTTGTGATCACTAAAGACTTCGAAACGAGACCCATACAGGTAATGTCTCCAAATCTTTAGGGCAAACACAATCGCCGCCAACTCCAAGTCATGAGTAGGGCAATTCTCTTCATGTGGCTTCAGCTGTCTGGAGGCATAAGCAACTACTTGCTGGTTCTGCATAAGGACACATCCTAAACCCTTACCAGAGGCGTCACAATAGATTTGGAATCCTATGGACGGATCTGGAAGAATCAGGACAGGTGCCGAAGTTAAACGATTCTTCAATTCTGCGAAACATTCATCACAGTCAGAGTCCCATACAAACGGTTGACCCTTGCGAGTTAACCGAGTGAGTGGAAGAACCAGCTGAGAAAATCCCTGAATGAATCTCCGATAATACCCAGCTAATCCCAAGAAACTTCTTACTTCAGTGACTGTAGATGGTTGTTCCCAGTCTATCACAGCTTCAATCTTACTGGGCTCCACTGCAACACCGAATTGAGATATTACATGACCCAGAAACTTCACTTCAGGCATCCAGAAATCACACTTGGATGGCTTGGCATACAACTTCTTCTCTCGGAGTACGTTCAGAACAATTCGGAGATGCTGCACATGCTCCTCAATCATCTTAGAATACACCAAGATATCATCAATAAATACCACAACAAACTGATCCAGATAAGGATTGAAAATTCGATTCATGTAATCCATGAATATATCTGAGGCGTTGGTTAAACCGAAGGGCATCACTACAAACCCGTAGTGTCCATACCTGGTACGGAAAGCGGTCTTCGGAATATCCAAAGCTCGAACTCTGATTTGGTGATAGCCGGACCTTAAGTCAATCTTTGAGAACAGTGAAGCTCCCCTTAATTGGTCTAGCAAATCATCTATTCTCGGTAGAGGATACTTGTTCTTGATAGTCACCTTGTTCAACTGACGATAATCGATGCACAATCTCATGCTTCCGTCTTTCTTCTTGACAAGCAATACTGGAGCACCTCATGGTGAGGCACTCGGTCGGATAAATTGTTTTGGTATCAACTCTTCAAGTTGAGTTTTCAATTCTTTCAGTTCTAAGGGAGACATCGTATAAGGAGCTATAGAAATTGGCCCTGTGCCCAGAACTAATTCTATAGAGAACTCCACCTCACGATCCGGAAGGAAGGAAGGAACTTCCTCGGGGAATACATCTAGGAATTCATTAACAACTTGCACAGAAGATAAATCTAGACCTGTCTCAGTCGATGCAGACAACATCATGACGTAAGCTTCTGCGCCTTGAAATAGACAATGACTTGCAGAAGTGAATGAGATAACAACTTCAGAATTGGTCGGTTGTAGCTCCACTGTTTCGGAGGCGAAACCAATAGTCCGATGGAAACAATCAATAGTCACATGGTTGGCCGTCATCCAACTCATACCTAGGACAATGTCCATACCCTTCATTGGTAAACAAATAAAGTCCACCACAAAATTCTTGTCTCCGATGGATAGAAGACAGTTTTCACATAAGGCTTGAGTCTGAATACTACCCTCAGCAGCAGTTTTAATGGAGATTAGTTGAGGCAACGAAGTTAAAGCCAATCCCAACCGATCGACACAAACTTGAGATATAAAATAATGAGTCGCACCCGAATCATATAAAATACTAACAGAGTTATAGAAAAGGGATCCCGTACCCCTTAGCAGATTATCTGATGGTGTGACCTTCTGAGTGTCCAAAGTGTAGACTCTCCCATGAGTTGTAGTAGCAGGGCTATCCTCCTGGTTCCTCTTCTTTGCTGGGCATTCATGAGCATAATGACCCTCTTTCCTGCAGTAATAGCACTGGTTTGATCCCATTTGACACTTGCCCTGGTGGTACCTTCCACAGTTGGAACATGTACTGAATTTTGGGGAATTAGATGATTGAACTTGCTTCCCTTTGTTGGAGTTGTGCCTAGGACCCATCTGATTATTGGATGATCCAACATTCTTCCTATTCTGACTGATCGCCTTTCGGCTTGCATATAACCTCTTCAAATCATTCTCAGCAATGTAAGCCTGTTGAACCATGGTTGCATAGTTGGTATACCCGAAAGAACTTAGGCTCTGTGCAATGTCTTCTCTCAGCCCATATTTGTACCTGTCAGTCTTCCACCTATCATTGGGAGCATACCCAGCTAGAGCTGTCAATGGGCCGGGTTCGGGCCGGCCCGTCCCGGCCCATCGGGCCAAACAGCGTATACGGGCCGGGCCGGGTCGGCCCGATATTTTGATGGGCTGCAAAATTTACGGCCCGAGCCCGCTCACCAGCAGCCCATGGGCCAACGGGCCAACCCAACGGGCCACAAATCATTGACTTTTTAGAATTTTGACAAAAATAGTTTTAATGTCTCGTTAAAATATGGAGCTGATACAATTTATGACTTCCACGGTGTAGTTTACAATTTCGCAGTACTTTAGTGTTTGCTAACTTTAATTAACCTTTTTCCTTTATTTCATTGGATATGACGGGTACAATACAAACAAAGAAATATTAGAGATTTACACAAAATTGCTTCATTTTCTTAAAAAAATTGCTCTATTTTCTTTACTTTTTTAATAGAGATTTACACAAACGGGTGAATATTAGAGATTTACACAAAATTTATTTACTTTTTTATTTTTTTTTACTTAAAAAATTGCTCCATTTTTTATTGGACCATATTTTAAAATTTTAAAACTAAAACAAAAAAGTAACGGGCCGGCCCGAAGCCCATCGGGCCGGGCCAAAAAAGATACTGTTGATTTTGGGGTACTAATTTTAGAGCCCAGGCCCAACCAAAAAATCGGGCCATTGGGCCGGCCCAATGGGCCGGGCCCAAATTGACAGCTCTATACCCAGCCAAACCGAAAAATTGGTATAGTTCCTCAAATTTGGCTGTGTATTGGCCCACCGTCAAACTTCCTTGCGTGAGAGCTAAGAATTCATTCTCCTTGTCAAACCTCATAGCAGTCGGGAAGGACTGCTCCAAAAATGTCTGCCTGAAATTCTCCCAAGTCTGGGGAGTACCCTTAGTTGCCATCATGGCCTTAGCATTAGTCCACCAGTTGTTGGCTTCTCCCTTCAGCATATGGGATGCCAATCTCAGCTTGTCCTCATCAGTAACTTGCATTGTCAGAAAAATCTTCTCAATGTCATCCAGCCAATGCTGGGCTTCCATGACATCAGGTCCCCCTCTGAACTCGGAGGGTTTCATCTTCAAGAATTCAGAGTAGGCCTGCCATGGGTTAGCTTGTGGCTCGGGCACTTGTTGATGCTGTGGCTGAACTTGAGCATTCTGCTGCATTATCAGCATATCTTCCATCAGTTTTTGCTGTCTTTCCATCATATTCTGCATCCACTCCTGATGCGGGTCAATGGGGATATTTCCTCTACCTCTCTCAGCCATGATTCTGCGAAATATGCACAAAGTATTAAGTTGATCAGGCCCAATGTCTAATAGCATATTAAGAAGAATCTGACTTAGAAGACGTAAGGACGCTTAAACTCTAAGTCCGACTAGGTCGAACCGCTCTGATACCATAATGTACCACCCCAGTATTTCTAGCTTGTAGAAATACCAAAATGCACCACTTGACATACATCAGAGTAACTTCCTGTTATTGAATATTGAACACGACTAAAAACTTTTGATACATACTTATCAAATAGTTCCATGAACCTCGTTAAACTTAACCAAGTACTTAAGTCTCATGACTTAAAACTTATACAAATCCTGGTGTTCAATATCCAAAACATAAATAGCGGAAACGATTTACAACTGATACAATGATAGTCATACAATCGATAACATAAAAACAATAAAAGGGGCAAGGGCCTAAACATGAAACTCAATCTTCAATGACTCCAAGAGCCGCACCGGCTAACCGTGCTTCTTCGCCTTAGCTTTCTCCTGTTTCTCTGTAAAAACCACAATAATTAAAGGGTGAGATAAACATTATCTCAGTGAGTCCTATCGAGACCCCTTACTAACTCTAGCGGTTTATTAAACTTGAACTTTGAACTCATGGCCCTAATAAGTGACCATGTGGACATATATTTTATTTCTTGTAACTTGCAGCCCTAATAAGCGACTACTAGTTATAATTCTTACTTTCTTGATGTAGCCCTAATAAGCGGCTACATATCATGACTTATCTTTTCTTTAGCTTAGCACAACACCTCGAGCCACCTTATGCAGTTATTTCTTCGGCTTTTGGTGAACCCAATCCACTAATCACTAGTGGGCAAACCTCATGGGGCCTAGGTTTTGGGGCTCATGACTTCCCCTCCCCTAGTATGCTAATCCTTAGGGCTGTCACCCTAGATACACACGTATTATTACCTGTGTACCATCTACCTTTCCTCAAGGGAAAGTAACTTGACTTGACTTGAGTTAACCTGACTTGACTTAACATGACCTGAGCTTACATGACTCGTTTAGACTTTTAGTCTTTTATCTTGACTTGACGTGCGTACACTCGCGTTTACCTAAAGTACGGTTTTACCAACAATCTTGTCTTTGAAAACAGAGTATTATACATTTTTAAGTACACATATGATTAGCCCTTTTAATAAATTTTCTAACGCACTTGAGAACACCTCAATCGGATTCCGGATCAAAAGTTATCGCGAAAACAAAATCGGTAGGGTTTGCTGAAATTTACACTGCGTCGCGACGCGAAAACAGGTTTCGTCGCGACGCAAAGAGTTACAGATAGTTTTGCGTCACAAAAATTTGAAGGGGTCGCGACGCGACAGTCACGGGTCGCGACGCGACGGTTGCCAGAAATACAGAAAACGAGTTTTCAAAGATTCGATTTTGTTCCGTCTCGCTTTCAATCCGGTGCCGAGACATTTTATAACTTCCGAGACTTAAAACCAGATATAACAACCAGTAATTCCAGTCTAGAACAATCAACGAAACATCAATCAATCAATCATCATGAACTTCAATAATCAAATACGACCGAAAACACGGTATTTCGAAATTACGATTTTTGACTCGATTTGCTTAAAACCGAAAACAGTAAAACCAATAAATTCAAACACGCCAAATTTCTCTAAGCGAGTATAGAACTCACCGATTGTCATACTCTAATTTTGTCCGGCTAATTTAAAATTTATTAGAAAAAAAATCAAAATATTGTTCGTTTTGCATTTTGAGGTTTTATTCGTTAACGCATGTCATTCAGTTCGTTAGCGATTTTTGCGTCACTTCTTTTATTATTAGTAAAACTTACTTTTCTTTTCATTATTCAAGAAAACTAAAAAAACAAGAAAAATTAAAGAAATGTGTAAATAGTATTCATTTATTATTATTACTATTATTATTACCTTTACAAAATAAAAGATAAAAGAGGAACATGCTGCTGTAGGCTGTACAAATAACAGAGTAATGATACAAAGAAAGAGAAGTTGGCGCATGGTATTGGTTCAGTAAACAATTTTAACTTGCAACCGAAGCCCCTTTCACTTTTTTATGGCTTTTCCCATTTTCAGCTCTTGACTTTTGCACTGTACACACTGCTCCACTGATACACCAATGCTGCAAACATAAAATAGAAGGTAAGCAGAAGTTAGGGGAAAAACCAGGACAAGCAACATCATAGAATAGGAAATGAGAGAGGGACATATGAGGCGCTCCTTAGCTGGCATCATCAGCAAGAAAAACAAAATCAAACATCTCTATATATTTGAGATTGAAGTAGGAAGCAACGAGAGGAGGGGAAAAACGAACAGAAGCAAAGGGGGGAGAAACCCGTAGATGGCACTGTAACAAAAAAGGAGAAAGTGATTAGAAGGGAAATAAAACAGTAGAGGGATAGAAACAAATTAAAGGAGAGGAGGGAAAAATTAACAATACACAACACACACACAGAAGGGGGGAGGAGAAAGGAAACAGGGAATAACAAAGAAAAAGGGGAGAAGAATGCAAAAAAAAAAAAGTAGAGCAATAAGGAAAAGGGGATAAATAGGATCAGAAATAAAAAGAGGATAATGGAGGAGAAGAAAAGGAAAACAAGGGAGAAGAGAAAATAGATTAAGAGTAGGAATATGAAGAGAAAACTCACAACCATCCCTACTTTAACTATCATCATCTCCATCTCCGGCCGACAACACCACCGTCGCCGCCGTGACCTCCGGCGAGCACCACCACCATCGCAACCCACCCTCCTTCCACGGCCAAACCACCACCACGACACAACACCTCTCTCTCTCGCACTCACCCCCTCTTCTCTCCCTCACGTTCGTTTTCTCGTTTCTCTCTCTCTCTCTTCTCTTCTCTGAGGCGTTTTTTTCTCTCTCTGTAAATGTTTGTTGCGGCTGATGAGGGATGAGCTAAAAATTAGGGCTTCAATCTTTCTTTTTAGGCATATTTCCTTTTATAAAATAGTCAAATGATAAAAATATTTTTTTTTAACCTCCCATGTTATCATCATGAAACGAACCCCTTTCCTGATCCCTTTTTTTTTTTGTGTTGTTTTCTATTTTAAAATTGTATTCTTTCGTTCAATGATAATAAATTTTTGTTAAAACAAAAACATAAAAAAAACTGTTTACTATTTACACCTTCTTCTTTGCATTTTCGTGACCCCCCCCTTTTAAATTTAGATTACGAATTTATGTTTTTATCTTTGGGCTTTTCATTGACATGGGTGATTGATGGGGTAAGTGATCTTTTGGGCTAGCATTTGCAGCCCATTAGATTAAAAGCCTGTCTTTTATTCTTTTGGACTAGCTTTTGCAGTCCGTTAGATTAAAAGCCCGTCTTTAGTTATTTTTGGGATGGCCGTTGAGGTCCTTTACTTGGTGGTTTTCGGGTGAAAACGGACCAGATAGGAGTCCGCTTCGCGGTTGATATGGTCAAATTGCTCGGTCCGTTTCGGCGTTGATCGCATTGATCAGCTAGAGGTTAGTTTTGCATTTATTTATTTAATTTATTTATTTTTGTATATATTTATTTATTATGTATACTGTTTATTTATGTACATACTTATTTATTATTTATATTGTTTATTTATCTATGTAAATAATTATTTATTATTTATTCGTTTATTTATTTATATGTATAGTTATTTATTTATTAACTTTACGCTTTATTAATTGTTAGTGTCGTCATTAATTTTTTTTTAATACACAAATTATTTTATAAAAATTTCAAAAATATAAATAGGGGATTAAGTCGACTGTACAGTCGGATTAGTCAGCTTTTTAGGACTACAAATTAACCGTTACGGATCATGTCCTAAAATCCCTATTTAAAACAAACAATTTCTAAATTAAAATAAATACAAACATACTTCTTTCCCCGAACCAAATTCTCAAAATAGGGGACTAAGTCGGCCGCATGGCCGGGTTAGTCATCATCTTAGGATGAACGGGCCGTACGGCTCAAAAGTCCTAAAATACCTATTTAAATAAAATCAAATCACTCCATACACAAATAATTTTCTTCCAAAAAATCAAAATCTTATTTTCACAAACAGGGGATTAAATCGGCCGTACGGCCGGGTTAATCATCGTTTTAGGACGAATGAACCGTTACGGATCAGGGGTCCTAAAATCCCTAAATAAAAACAATCTTTTTTTTTAACCTTAGAACTACGTAGCCTTTGATTCTCCACCCGGAGATACGTAGGAGCAGGGCCACGCCCCTGTCAAGCGCAAAAATAAACGATTTCCATTACCTTTCTTTCTTAATTCCCTTTTTACAAAAAACCACAAAATATGAATAGGGGACTAAGTCGACTGTACAGTCGGGTTAGGCTGCTTTTTAGGCCACTAATGAACCATTACGGATCAGGTCCTAAAATCCCTATTTAAAATAAATAATTTCTAAATTAAAAAAAAACACAAACACATCTCTTTCATTTCAAAAATCAAAAAATCTCATTTTCAAAGTAGGGGATTAAGTCGGTCGTACGGTCGGGTTAGTCA
The DNA here is from genome assembly GCA_039519185.1 of Astragalus membranaceus. NCBI lineage: Eukaryota > Viridiplantae > Streptophyta > Magnoliopsida > Fabales > Fabaceae > Astragalus > Astragalus membranaceus. Next base: position 172,692,721 of record CM076847.1, read on the forward strand.
TCGTTTTAGGATAAGTGAACTGTGGTCCTTCAGAGCCCCAGCGCTCCTTCAGACCCCCAGTGGTCCTTCAACACAGATCACGCGGTCCTAAAACCCCTATATTAAAAAATACCAACCAATAAACATTTTCTGACCAAGAACTACGTGCGATTTGATTCTCTACCAGGAGATACGTAGGACCAGAGGGCGGCCGACTTCTGTCAATTGCACTAATAAAAAACCTTTTTTATTCTTTTCCTAAATAATCATTTTCTTAAATAAAATATCAATTTTCTTCTTTCTTTTTAATTCACAATAAAAGGGTAAAATAAACATTTTCAAAATTAATATTTTTTCCTACAACTAGTTAGCAGGTAACCTTCATTAGGAAGGATGTCGTGGGGTGCTAATACCTTCCCCACGCATAACCGACTCCCGAACCCTTATCTGGTCTCAAGGACCCTTATCCATCCCAAAAGGGATTTTCCAATATTTGCCCTTAAACTAAACTTTGGTGGCGGCTTCATTTTTGAACCTTCGAGGAATCCTCCTCCGGATTTTTCGGTCGCTAAAGCTGGCGACTTCACTGGGGACATTTTAGAGAGTCAAACCTAGTCTAATTATATGTAGGAGTAGTTGTTAATTTAATGCTTTATTTTTACCCTACATTGTCTTTTATTTTTTTATTGCATATTATATTCTCTTTGATGTGATATGTAAACGTTAGGATAGAAGACCACTTTTTGTATATGTGTTTGCTTGTTTTGCAGCTTGGGGATATATCTGTCATTTTGCTCCTACACACACTGCGCTACTACACTTTTGCACACACGTGAGAATAGTCCTATACCCGGACTGGAGCATAAACTAAGTTAGAACGAGACTGCGTAGTAATGGCCCTTTGGATGTACGTCCAGCTCGGTGGTTACGAAAGTCTCACCTAGAGTTTGGTCCCTTCGAGGGTGCTATCACTTCTAATAGCTTGCCTATTGTTGTGGCTAGCGTTCTCGAACGGGGTCGTTGGCTCTAGGAACCTTATTTAGGACTCTATAGAGCTATCCCTTTGAAAAGTTCACTCAGTAGAAAGAATCTTAGATCTATTCTCAAAGGAACCCTTTTTAGGGCACAAAGGAGCTTCATCCCGTCGCATTCAAACAAGCATAGGTACATTTCCTTCCCATTTATTTTTTGAAAAAAAACCAAAAAATCATATTTCATTTGTTCTAGCTATTTTCTTTTCTTGAAACATGTCTCATGCATTCTTATTTTATTTTGCATATAATAAAAACAAACCTCTAAATATATCGTTTTCCATACATTTCAATGGTCGCCGGGGAATTACAAAACTTTTTGAAAAAAAAGGTGGATGAAAGTAAAATAAAAAACCATTTGAAAGTCAGACCCTAGAACCATACTTTAATAAAAAGTTTTGGATTACCCGACAAGATGAATAAAACCATACATTCACATCTCATGCACATTCGTTCATTCAATCAAAGGCGAGCTGGTTCGCCAACGCTCATGCATTTGTCTTCCCTTTTCCAAAAATGAAACAAACACAATATTGTAAACCATGTCAAGCATCATTCTTTCCTTTCCACGCATTAGAAAAAATCGCTGCGAGTGTCATGCATTTTGTTTCCTCGCACACCAAAAAAACAATTTTTACCCATATAACATTAGCATAACATTTGATCAAAAAACATTAGCATCATATTTAACCTACACCGACATTCATTCATAATCATTCAAAATCATCATTACACAGTGTAGGTATCACATCATTTGTAAAGGCTTGAATTACATTTCAAAAAAAACATAACATTCATACATCATTTTAAATGCATCAATTCCATATTCATGTATCATTTTTCAAATAAAACAAAAAATTATTTCATTATAATTGTATCATTCATCATCCCATAAAAAATGAGAGTTTGTATACATGTTGCACTACCTCTTAAAAAAATAAAAATAATTGCATTTAGGATCAAAAATTTATTTCTTCATGCATACATGCATTTGCATATCCGTCATCATGAGCATTATATGCTGCTAGAAAATAAATAAAAAAATCACCGCACATTCATAATAAAATCATTCTCTTCACATGCAGCCCGTTATCATTGCACTACTATACATCTCATCATCCAGAAAATAACAAAAATATTTTGTATTTGTCCAAATTGCATCATCTTGCATATCTTATAGAAAAAATATACTATATTCATTACTCCTCTTCGTGCAAAAAAAAATATAAAAATAAAAACAAAAGCTCTTCATTCTTAACCACCTGGAATGCATTAGTAATCTTGCATGCATCATTTCCAAAAAAAAAAGAAAATAAAAAAAATAATGCCACTTTCTTGCATTATTCATCAGCATATTGCAATACCTCCGAAAAATCATTTTTGGATAGTCAATCTTTTCAAGTGATCATTCACATTCCATGCATCTGCATTATGCAACATCATTTATTCATTCATGCATTTTTTTTTTCTAAAAAAGAGATAATAGAAAAAGCCACGAGCACAATTAAAAAATTGTGATAAACATTAGTATATCTCATTTAGCATGCACTTCCATTCACAAAAAACCATCATCAAATAATGTAGACATTTCATCATTTGCAACATCATGAGATGCATGTAAAAACATATCATTCATACATCATTTCACTCATCCTAATAAATAAATAAAAACCGCTGTTTCATCGACCATTCATACGTCATTTCATTCCCCGTTTCAGCATGCATCATTTCACAAAAATTATGTCATTATTTTTTATACATAAATAAGGTCATGCATCGGTCACATGCTATATTGCCCCCAAAAACAAAAAATCATTTAGAATTATTGGTCTTTCCAAGTGGTCATTCATGCATTTGCATCATGCATTCATAATAGAATAAAGTCGTTGGTCCCTTCAAGTGATCAGTTCCTCCATGCATTTCATACATTTGCATTTTCATCGTACATATCCATCATCATGTGTTCATTCATACGTTACATTCCAAAAAAGGAAAGAAAAAAAAACGGAACAGTATTTCATTATTCTTTCATCATTCATCGTCAATTGAAAAATGTTTGCATCATTATCATGTTGCAAAGTCATTTACAATAATTGTTTCTTTGCATACTTGACATAGCATTTCATTAGAATCAAACAATCATTTTTCACGGCATGTGTCGTTTTCTAGGAAAAAAAACAAAAAAACATGTCATCACTCTTTTCATGCATCATTGAGCATCAATGAGAAACTTTGCACCTATTACATGCTGCATTGTCTCTTAAAAACCAAAATCCTGTAAAATAATTATTCCTTTGAACATCTTAGATGTCACTGGAGTCAAACAATCGCATTCATTTCATGCACTTACACCTTCATCATCCATGTCCATCATCATGTATCAGTTCATCTATCACATGTTGTCTCATTTTCTAAAAAAAAAACCATGAGCATATTTTTTTCAAAATTGATGAGATGAGGCGAAATTGATTATTCTTCTTTGGAAAAGTTTAGGTTAGCTACAAACTCAAGGTGTTTTCAGACACTCAATTTTCAAAAAAAAAGTTATTCACTGTTTGCAGCTCGTTCACAATTTCCTTCAGCAAAATGACGCATCTCATCAGTCCCATGACAAATGATCCAAATGGTCCATTTTGTTAACTGATGTGTTATCAAAAATTTCTCCTATCATGTCACTGACTATGTTAACTCTCTTTGAAGCATTCGTATAGTGAACTTGTATGCAACACGCATTTACTCTTGTTTGAGTCAGTTAGTGTCCATATCTTTCCCATCATCATTCCTTGTTCATGTCCAGTCCCACCCCGACCATCCCATAAGGTGCATATTCTCCACACAAGTACTTAGTTAACCATTTGGTTTGTTCCCAATGATGAAATATCATGAGCTAACACTTTAGGCCCCAAGCTGGGGCGAATTTGTGATCACTAGATATCCTGTCAACATTGTATTCCCTTGGTGCAAGTCCTTTACAAAAAAGGAAATAAGCCCGTTAGGTTGAAAACTCGCAAGAGCAGCCTAAGCAAAAATTAGGGCAAATAAAAGAAATAAAGAGAAAAAGAGCGGATATATAAAAATAAATAATTTTTGTCCTTGAATTAATTTTTGAGAAAAAACAAGCAATCATGATTTGAAATGAAGTTTGGTCGTCTTCCCGTATCCTCAAAAAAGTTCTTTACTACCCCTTTGAGCCAAAATCAAAAAATCAAAAAAAATCTTTCAGTCACCCTAGACAAGGATCAATTCCATATCAAAGATGGTGTGTCGCTTTTACCAGCTCACTCTACTAAAAAAAATCACAAAAAGTGAAATTCAAAAAAAAGAGGATTAAAAAAAATCCTCAAAAAGAAAAAGCAAAAGCAGTAGAAATTGTGAGCTGATACATAATACCACCGAACACAGAAGATATCATTGTCCGAATAAACCCACAAACACCTCCTTAGGCCGAATTATGATTTCTTCCACAAAACCCAAATCATTGACCTCAAGTTAACACTTCTCTGAACCTACTTATTTTTTTTAAAGGTCATTGTATCAATAAACCATCAAACACCTCTCTGAGCCCATTTGGGCCTATGCTCTACAAGCCCATAACCATTGACCACATTACCCATAACATGTAACCACATCACAAACCCTTCTTTCATAAACCCCTAACCCCTGGCCATGTTACCACCCTAACAAGTCCATGCCGATCAATGATTGATTGTTTTCGTTTTCTCAAAGATTTAATTCTAGGACAAGTAAGTATATTTATTTACAATATATTTGCAAAAAAAAAATCAAAAAAAAAATCAAAAAAAGAAAGTTAAAAAAAAAATCAAAGGGCTTGCACTCCAATATTCATTCAAATTGTACTGATATCAAGACAATGTTTAGTGATTACCAAGTGAAATTTTCATCAAAAACTCAAGACTATCATAGTCTTTGGGATTCATCTTAAAGAGAACCAAATGTTTATACTAGGACCACCACCTAGATCTCATTCATATACCACATCCAATCCATACCACCAATTCCAAAGACCCATGACCCTAACTCAGTTACCTTTCATAATCCCACTAAAAGCAATCATTTAAATATCATTCCAAAGTGGGGCAATCCCATCACTCTTCACTTCACCTAAAGTCGGGGAAATTCGCTATACACCCATCTCATCCCCTTGTCATATCCACATCCACACAACCATGCCGAGGCATCTTCTCAACCCATTATCTTAAATACAGCCCTTCACAATGTCACTCCAATCGGGGCAACCTTGCTCTTGTCAGGATTGGGGCAGCACCAAACGTCATGGTTTGAGATAGAATCTCTTGCTTGCGACCCTTCATTCCAAAGTCATGGCATTTCCAATTCATTATCTCCCCTACACCCCTTGTTGTTGTCATCATTAGACAGGGGCAGACTATTCGATCACCTTCACCGGTAGTCTAAATCGGGGCAGTTCCACATTTCATGAGCTGGGAAAAACCTACCTTTCATGACTTTGGGGAAAACCTACCATTCATCCCATCGCGTGTCATATCTGTCTTACCAAGTCAACTGATTCATTCATCTGTATTTGTACTGCTCTACATGTCTACTAAACAATGCTTCAAAGAGAGAGAGAACACAAGTTAATAATGTGACGCTGAACACTCACTCTGTTAATTGTGTGGACCTAAAATTCAATTAATCATGGGACACCGTAAGGGAAGAACAAACGTGAACGAGTCTGTAAATACAGTCAAGTACGGTTGCACATCAGTGACTGTAAATGACAACCTTGAGATTGCCAAAGCCTGAATTCAAATCAAATCCGTTTTTTTCCCAAGGAACGATTATTCCAAAATATTCACTTATGTGCCTCCTACACCAAAAGCCTCATCTCTCATCACTACAAAAATCTTTCTGCATCATCAATAAAATCATAGCATAAATCATCCCGCCATACAACCATGCATCCAATAAGTGATGATTCCAAAGCATCCACTTCTCAATTTCTCGCATAAAAAAAAATCTTTCAGCAATAAAGCATACCATACATTTCATTCCACCATGCAAACATGCACCTACCATGGCACCTGCATCAAAGCATTACATTTGCATTTGCACGTCATCGGCACTCACATATACTGCTTATCAATTTTTTCGATCAGCTTCACCGTCCACAGTTCAGGGGCCTTTGTGGTTCATTTGTCTCCACATTGCACATACATGACATTGCATCCACACACACGACATTTTACTTCGATAGACATGCCAAGTGTTGGTCTCGTCGTTGCTAAAAATATTTCTACATAACTAATTATGTCATTGTACCATGCATTCACGTGTCTTCCTTTATCCACCACAGCAATCGCATCAAAGCATTACATATGCATCATTTGCATTTCATACATTTATCATGTGCCAAGAAAAGAAACAAAAAAAGGGGAAGAAAAAAGCAAAAAAAAAAATCTCATTACATTCATTCATTCCACTTAAAATCAATCATTACAGATGCATACATTACAGGCATATGACCCGTTGCTCTCTAATCGACTTCAAGGGTCGATCCTAATTACTTCCACCTCTTAAGTCAATACGACAAGCGTTGAATCTTATATCAAACACCAGATCGCAGTGTTAACACAGAGTCTAGCATAGATCCTTCAGACCAGCTGGTCCTTCAGTTCAGTTCAAATTAACACGTCAAAGCGATGGTTTCAAACTCTACCTTCAGATCTTAACGTCGCCACTGAGCGCGGCGGATCCTTCAGACCCCCCAGCGGTCCTTCAGATTAGCTGTGTCTTCCTAAGACATAGTGGACATCCTTCGTGGTCAACATATCAGTTCTAGATCTGATCTTGACCCTCAGAGCCGCATCGACGTAGGTCACCCTCAGACTGTTTTATTAGTATCATAGCTAGTTGCAGTCCATCAGACCATTTTGGTCCATCAGGCCCAGGCAGCCCTTCAGACCCGTCGGTCCTTCATTCTAACTCCAATCAATGCGCCAAGCATCGACTGCAATTAGACCATCAGAGCCCCAGTGCTCCTTCAGATCCCCAGTGATCCTTATTTACTTTTGTTCCATGTCGATCCAATTGCTCAATAATTTCTAAAAAAAAATAAGTCGTGACAAAATTAGTGTCTTTTTATCTTTATTTCTATTTTACACGAGAAATTTGGAAACCCTTCATATTTCCTAGTAAAATATAAATAAAGAGGGGCAGCTGTCATACTCTAATTTTGTCCGGCTAATTTAAAATTTATTAGAAAAAAAATCAAAATATTGTTCGTTTTGCATTTTGAGGTTTTATTCGTTAACGCATGTCATTCAGTTCGTTAGCGATTTTTGCGTCACTTCTTTTATTATTAGTAAAACTTACTTTTCTTTTCATTATTCAAGAAAACTAAAAAAACAAGAAAAATTAAAGAAATGTGTAAATAGTATTCATTTATTATTATTACTATTATTATTACCTTTACAAAATAAAAGATAAAAGAGGAACATGCTGCTGTAGGCTGTACAAATAACAGAGTAATGATACAAAGAAAGAGAAGTTGGCGCATGGTATTGGTTCAGTAAACAATTTTAACTTGCAACCGAAGCCCCTTTCACTTTTTTATGGCTTTTCCCATTTTCAGCTCTTGACTTTTGCACTGTACACACTGCTCCACTGATACACCAATGCTGCAAACATAAAATAGAAGGTAAGCAGAAGTTAGGGGAAAAACCAGGACAAGCAACATCATAGAATAGGAAATGAGAGAGGGACATATGAGGCGCTCCTTAGCTGGCATCATCAGCAAGAAAAACAAAATCAAACATCTCTATATATTTGAGATTGAAGTAGGAAGCAACGAGAGGAGGGGAAAAACGAACAGAAGCAAAGGGGGGAGAAACCCGTAGATGGCACTGTAACAAAAAAGGAGAAAGTGATTAGAAGGGAAATAAAACAGTAGAGGGATAGAAACAAATTAAAGGAGAGGAGGGAAAAATTAACAATACACAACACACACACAGAAGGGGGGAGGAGAAAGGAAACAGGGAATAACAAAGAAAAAGGGGAGAAGAATGCAAAAAAAAAAATAGTAGAGCAATAAGGAAAAGGGGATAAATAGGATCAGAAATAAAAAGAGGATAATGGAGGAGAAGAAAAGGAAAACAAGGGAGAAGAGAAAATAGATTAAGAGTAGGAATATGAAGAGAAAACTCACAACCATCCCTACTTTAACTATCATCATCTCCATCTCCGGCCGACAACACCACCGTCGCCGCCGTGACCTCCGGCGAGCACCACCACCATCGCAACCCACCCTCCTTCCACGGCCAAACCACCACCACGACACAACACCTCTCTCTCTCGCACTCACCCCCTCTTCTCTCCCTCACGTTCGTTTTCTCGTTTCTCTCTCTCTCTCTTCTCTTCTCTGAGGCGTTTTTTTCTCTCTCTGTAAATGTTTGTTGCGGCTGATGAGGGATGAGCTAAAAATTAGGGCTTCAATCTTTCTTTTTAGGCATATTTCCTTTTATAAAATAGTCAAATGATAAAAATATTTTTTTTTAACCTCCCATGTTATCATCATGAAACGAACCCCTTTCCTGATCCCTTTTTTTTTTGTGTTGTTTTCTATTTTAAAATTGTATTCTTTCGTTCAATGATAATAAATTTTTGTTAAAACAAAAACATAAAAAAAACTGTTTACTATTTACACCTTCTTCTTTGCATTTTCGTGACCCCCCCCTTTTAAATTTAGATTACGAATTTATGTTTTTATCTATGGGCTTTTCATTGACATGGGTGATTGATGGGGTAAGTGATCTTTTGGGCTAGCATTTGCAGCCCATTAGATTAAAAGCCTGTCTTTTATTCTTTTGGACTAGCTTTTGCAGTCCGTTAGATTAAAAGCCCGTCTTTAGTTATTTTTGGGATGGCCGTTGAGGTCCTTTACTTGGTGGTTTTCGGGTGAAAACGGACCAGATAGGAGTCCGCTTCGCGGTTGATATGGTCAAATTGCTCGGTCCGTTTCGGCGTTGATCGCATTGATCAGCTAGAGGTTAGTTTTGCATTTATTTATTTAATTTATTTATTTTTGTATATATTTATTTATTATGTATACTGTTTATTTATGTACATACTTATTTATTATTTATATTGTTTATTTATCTATGTAAATAATTATTTATTATTTATTCGTTTATTTATTTATATGTATAGTTATTTATTTATTAACTTTACGCTTTATTAATTGTTAGTGTCGTCATTAATTTTTTTTTAATACACAAATTATTTTATAAAAATTTCAAAAATATAAATAGGGGATTAAGTCGACTGTACAGTCGGATTAGTCAGCTTTTTAGGACTACAAATGAATCGTTACGGATCATGTCCTAAAATCCCTATTTAAAACAAACAATTTCTAAATTAAAATAAATACAAACATACTTCTTTCCCCGAACCAAATTCTCAAAATAGGGGACTAAGTCGGCCGCATGGCCGGGTTAGTCATCATCTTAGGATGAACGGGCCGTACGGCTCAAGAGTCCTAAAATACCTATTTAAATAAAATCAAATCACTCCATACACAAATAATTTTCTTCCAAAAAATCAAAATCTTATTTTCACAAACAGGGGATTAAATCGGCCGTACGGCCGGGTTAATCATCGTTTTAGGACGAATGAACCGTTACGGATCAGGGGTCCTAAAATCCCTAAATAAAAACAATCTTTTTTTTTAACCTTAGAACTACGTAGCCTTTGATTCTCCACCCGGAGATACGTAGGAGCAGGGCCACGCCCCTGTCAAGCGCAAAAATAAACGATTTCCATTACCTTTCTTTCTTAATTCCCTTTTTACAAAAAACCACAAAATATGAATAGGGGACTAAGTCGACTGTACAGTCGGGTTAGGCTGCTTTTTAGGCCACTAATGAACCGTTACGGATCAGGTCCTAAAATCCCTATTTAAAATAAATAATTTCTAAATTAAAAAAAACACAAACACATCTCTTTCATTTCAAAAATCAAAAAATCTCATTTTCAAAGTAGGGGATTAAGTCGGTCGTACGGTCGGGTTAGTCATCGTTTTAGGATAAGTGAACTGTGGTCCTTCAGAGCCCCAGCGCTCCTTCAGACCCCCAGTGGTCCTTCAACACAGATCACGCGGTCCTAAAACCCCTATATTAAAAAATACCAACCAATAAACATTTTCTGACCAAGAACTACGTGCGATTTGATTCTCTACCAGGAGATACGTAGGACCAGAGGGCGGCCGACTTCTGTCAATTGCACTACTAAAAAACCTTTTTTATTCTTTTCCTAAATAATCATTTTCTTAAATAAAATATCAATTTTCTTCTTTCTTTTTAATTCACAATAAAAGGGTAAAATAAACATTTTCAAAATTAATATTTTTTCCTACAACTAGTTAGCAGGTAACCTTCATTAGGAAGGATGTCGTGGGGTGCTAATACCTTCCCCACGCATAACCGACTCCCGAACCCTTATCTGGTCTCAAGGACCCTTATCCATCCCAAAAGGGATTTTCCAATATTTGCCCTTAAACTAAACTTTGGTGGCGGCTTCATTTTTGAACCTTCGAGGAATCCTCCTCCGGATTTTTCGGTCGCTACACCGATTGCGATGAAAATTGCAAAAAACCAAATCCCACGAAGTGCTCTCGTTAGTTAATACTCGAACAATCCTCGCGGCGGTTCCCTAAGCTCCCGAAACACTGAAAATTCAAAATCCAGCAGCTACTATTCCTTAGAGTCGGTTCTGACCTTGACCCTATGGCTCCTCAATTGTGACAATCAACAATGTAGGCTCAGAAGTGGTGTACCCTTTCTCCAATAGAGACATGCACAGCTTTGGAATTCAGTTTGTTCAAGTTGAGCTTGAGTAGGCTGAAAATGGTGAAATGGAATATAGAGGGGATGAAGCTCTGAAAGTTGTATCACTAGATAGGGGCTGAAAAACTGAACTGAATGGTGTGAGAAGATGATACATGCATCAAGAATGTCTTTCCGTCTCTTCTCTTCTCTCCCTCCCTCGAGTTCTTCCTTTCTTTCTCCTCTCAATTCTGTTTTCTTTTTCTGAAATTTGCAAATGAAGCTGTCTTGGTTGTTTTGGGTCAACTGAAGCCTCACTTAATGAGGTGGAAGGACCAAAATACCCCTCCCTACTAATACTCACTTAAACTACTTACTCAATCCTTCAATAATTCCCATGCTTTATATAATTAAACAACTAACACACAATTTAATTATTTAACCCATGGCACCATCTCGTAATTTATATAATTATACTAATTAATCAACTTGACCTCTTGCTAATTTAATTGAATCGAATTAGCTAATTAAGGGATGTTACACCCACTAACATTGCTTATCAAAAAAAATATAGCTTAACATATAAAATTAGTCCAAAAGCAAAATAAAAAAGTATAACTGATCAAATTAATAATCTTAGGTCCGTTATAGAATTTACCTATTGAATAGCCACATATGTTTTCCGTTAAAAACAACTATTATATTTCTCATGTAAAAAAATCCTATTATTATATTACTTAGAATATTAATGGTAGATAAAAAACTTTTCATATTCCATCTATCCCTCAATTAGTTTATAGCCTTTATATATACCACTTTTCATACCATTTGTTCATACTTCCTCTTTTCTCATCTACAAACATTTTCACCTACACATTATGCTTTAGTCACTTGGCTACTCACAAGTAATTACTTCAGTAGAGCTCAAATCATTTTTCTAGACTTTTCTATTTCATTTTCATTATATATTCTTGATGAAAATATATAATGATTATACGTGTTGTTTGTAGTTTCATCAACCAACTATCGGACCACATTGAAGGGTGCAGGTAGAGCTCAAATCATTTTTCTACACTTTTTTATTTTATTTTCTTTATATATTCTTGATGAAAATATATAATGATTGTTTGTAGTTTCCTCAACCAACTATCCAACCACATTGAAGGGTGCAGTATCAAAGTCGGAATTTCAAGAATGTGGGATACTTTGAACACATATCGAAGAAAAGAATTAACTAGCACATGTATGGTGTAAATTGATGAAAATGTATCATTTTATCTTATTGGACGTAGAAAAATGTATCTAATTTTAATAATGTTATTATTCTTCATTATTTAGAAATATTTCCAGGCATATTACATACATGCTATATATGTACCATTTGAAAGAACCTTGCACCACAATTCAAGTGAATTTCGCAAGAAGGCAAAATATAAGTATTAAGAAATTTGTGGTGTCAAAAAGTAAAGAAACATATGTTGTGGTTGAAAAAATCCATCAATGATTGAGTTCTTAATTTTTTGACGCAACAGTGAGTGGGGAAGATTATGATGATAACATAATCCCACTTCATGTATTTCAATTTGTGAATTTAGGAGACTTGAAAAATCAATTGTCAAACAAGTGCTAACTGCTATCTATTACAACACTCCATATCGAGGTAATATATTTTATTTTCTGTTTATAATGTTGATTCGTGGAAATTCAATTACTATTTAATTTAGTTCTATTATTATATATTTAAATTTTAAGATGAGGTCGTTATTTCATCTTCAAGATCAACAAAAGAAGAATATCAACATAGACATCCTGGAAGCTAATGAACTTATTCAATCATTAAAGTAAGTAAATTATATATTTATTTTATATATATATATATATATATATATATATATATATATATATATATATCTGACTTTCTAATAGTCGAAACAGATATTTACAATTTTTTCAACAATAAAGTATTAGTGGACATTGTCTCACTTTTGTAATCAACATTTAATCTCATAAAAATCAATGATAATTAGTCATATTAAAAAATTCTCACACTATATAAGAATATTACGTAAAATAAATATTTTTTAATATAAAAAATACTACTACATAATACTATATTTTTAATATACATAACTTATATTTATAATTATAATATTTAATACATATATATAAATTTAAATAATGAATATCAGAATAGAGTATTGATTTTAGAATACTTTGGTATATTATTTTCTTATACATTAAATTTTAATATTAATAATTAATATTAACCATTTTTAGTATTAGTCAATAAAATTATTATTCTTTAATTTTAATGTTAGACTTTTCAGCGAAAAAAGGGACTGGATAACGCGTTTAAAGATAAGCCTTAGAAATAATTGGTTACAAAAATAAAATATTTGGTGAAGAACAATAACATTATTAAAATTATAAAATATCTACGGTTTTGGATGGCTAATAGGAAGGTAAATGTTTATGGTTATTATGCTTGGGTATTTTAAAAGTTAAGAACACAAGCTCAGTTACGGTTATAGCTATTATGAATTAAATATAAAACTATTTGCAATGCATAACTAGGAAAATCTTTTGAAGTCTCAATAATAAATAATAAGGTGAATCAATAAAATAATATGAAATTAAATATAGCTAGAGATGCATATATAATATATTGATATGCACGTACGGGCCGGGTAAATCTTTTCATCTTACCAACAAAACCCTTTTCTTTTCATCTTATTATGATGTTTTCAATAATGCAATTTTAAAAAATATAGTATTATATTGTCAAATATATATATATATATATATATATATATATATATATATATATATATATATATATATATATATATATATATTAAGGAGACCCCAATGAAGCCTCCACAATGCTTCTCAAGATTTTTATCTATATTAATATTTAATATTAAATTACAAATAAATAAGACATAATTATTGTTAAATTGATGGCACATATAATTTCCACTAACTTATTAAATGATTCTATTAGTGAAATATTCAACTTTTTTTTTATATTCATATGAATCTTGAATTGAGCCTTTAGACTACTCAACTTTCTTATTTATCTAATTAAAATATTTATATATTTATTAATATTTGGTACACAATTAACTATTGAATTGTGAGTTTTAATTAGTTAATCATCGATTTCCCTTTTAGTTGTAGTTTTTACCATTACTTTTGATAAAATAAATAACAATCATCGCTTAAAAAATAAATGAAACCAATAAATTCAAATAATGTATTATTTAAATGATATAACAATATTCATTCATACATTCTTCACATTTTTAACAAATATTTCAGTTTAAACTAACTTATATCAATTTTTGAAAAGAAAACTAACTATTTTTTTCTTTTATGAATTATTATTGATTCTAATACTATATTAAGTTATTAACCTTGCAAAATTTATACTACGTACATTTTAAATAACGAATTGTTTGACACTATTTTCTTCCTTTTATTCTAAATGAATTCATTCTAATATATCAATTTTTGAAAAGAAAACTAAGTTTATAAGTGTAAATAAAACTATTAAAAATGGCACAAATTAAAACTTAATTTTGTCCACCCATGTATCTTTTCATATCCTTTAATTATGTATCTTAAAGTAGCCACAATGAATAATAGTAAGACAAAAAGGCAAACATATTGAGAGAAAAAAATGAATGTTACACTTTTATAATGGTAAAAATGAAGGTTACATTGATCGTTTAAGTAAATAACGACTATATAAACAACAAGGTCTTGAACATTGTTGTCAATTGGATTCATCAACATATCTACTACAATAGGTTGTTGTTTGTCTTCTCATAGGCTGAAAAGTAGTTGGTGCATTGGATTCTCAACAAGAGAGATGGAGATTTTGGTGAATATTGGGGTATCCATTGAAATGGATATTGAAGTTCCTATATGTAGTAGCTTGAAGTTTAATTAGTAATTGGGGGAAGTTACGTAACATCCCTAATTTTTAGGGTTAAATATGTTTTTAGTCCCTACAAAATCGGCTCCTTCTAAGTTTAGTCCCTACATTAACGAAATAGGCATTTTGGTCCTCATCTTATTTTGCCGTTTTCAATTTTAGTCCCTCATGGCTTTTAATAGCGCTTCAAAACTTTTAATAGCGCTTTTTTGACCTTTTATAAGCGCTATTAAAAGTTTTGAAGCGCTATTAAAAATCATGAGGGACTAAAATTGAAAACGAAAAAATAAGATGAGGACCAAAACGCATATTTCGTTAATGTAGGGACTAAACTTAGAAGGAGCCGATTTTGTAGGGACTAAAAACATATTTTACCCTAATTTTTAAAATGCGACTCACGGGGATTATAAATAATTTCTTAGACGAGTGAAATAATAATTCGTGAATCGGATATGGGTTAGTCGAGAGAACGTTAAGTTATGACTAAGTAGGAGAAAACTTAGGCAAAAATAACGGTTTAGAATGAATTAATAAACCAAGGGTATTTTGGTCTTTTCCAAATCAATTAAACTCTCAGCTGAACAATGACCTTTCCTCACTCCCACACTCTCATTCAGCAAATTGGAAACAAAATTTGAGAAGTGAAAGTGAGAGAAAGGAGAATTTAAGTGAGGATTGCACTTAAGGGCAAAATGGTCATTTCCTTCTTCTAAAACACCACAGCCCTTAACCCAACTGACTTCCACTCTCTTGCCTCTCTATCCAGCAAACTAAAGTTTCAGAATAGAAGAATAGAGAGAGAGAGAGAGAGAGAGAGAGAGAGAGAGAGAGAGAGAGGAGAAGGGGCGAAGAACGAGAGGAGGAAGAGAGGCTTGGTGATTTCTCATCCCTTCTTGCATGTAAGTGTTCCTTGTACCATGCAACTCCATTTTCAATCCTCTTTCCATTGACACCAATTTTAGAAACTCATTCCCCATCCTTTTCATTCTACCATCTTCGAGCTTGAAGCTCCACCATGGTCAAACCTTGAAGTTTTACCTTGCATGTTGTAAATGGAAGCTTGTAGGTGCACTACAAGAATAAGTGCTGTTTCCTACGAAACTTTCCGACAAACTCTTATCCGTTGCAATTTCCGACGAAAAAGTCGTCGCAAATGTTCAGCAGAAGAGGGGCTAAACTTCCCGCTCACGTTTGCGACGAAGTTGTTGTCCATCGCAAATTTCCGACGGATATTTTCGTCGGAAACCTCAAAAAGTCTGTCGCAAACTATAAAACCAAATAAAACACAACGCAGCTTCATCAAACCCTCTCGGTTCTCATTTTACACATTTCAGCCACTCACTCTCCTCCGCCCTCTTCCACTGAACCGCACTCCTCCGTCCTCCACAGCCCTCCTCCGTCCTCCATGCCCTCCTCCGCCTCCTACATCGCTAAGCGTGGTCCACGGCTAGGAGAGTCTCTCGTTCTCCCTCTTCCCTTACTCTCGTTCTCCTTGCGGTCCTCCGTTTCGCCGTCGTTTCTCCGTCGTATCTCCGCCGTTTCCACTCTCCCTCTCCTTGCGCGTCCTCCATTGCAGGTAATTTCATACTTTCTTTAATTTGTCCCAATTTTTTTAAACGAAAACCTAACCTTAATTTGTTGCACCTTAATTGAAATTCTACTCTCCATCTCCTTGTTTCGTGTGATTGATGAACGGTGTTTAAATGTTTAGACTGAGAATCTTGATTTCATTGCATTTCTTGGTAATATTATCATTTATCTGTGATTTTCCAGATTTGGTTCATTTCGGGTGATGTGGTACAGTTGACATTTAGGCTGAGAATCTTGATTTCATTGCATTTCCAGGTAATTTCTTTTTTAGCTTGTTCTGTTTTTTGTTTCCTTTTTTGCTGTGAATTTACCATTTTCTATCTATGAATTTACCTTACAAATGAGATGACTTGCTGTGAATTTGGTTCTGTTATGTGCATTGTGGTTCTGTTCTGTTATGTGCATTACAACTGTCTATCTATGAATTTTCCAGGTAATTTCCTATTTTTATTTTCTTTTCACTTTGATTCAGTGAGTTTGGTTCTGTTATGTGCATTGTGGTACTGATTTAATGAGATTGGTTCTGTTTTTAATAAATGCTCCTATTTTAATTAAATGTCTTGTTTGCTGCTAGAAATTGATTTTAACTTGTCTTGCATAAAACTACTAAAATCCTCTTTATGCTACTAGAAATTGAGTTAAATGCCTTGTTTGCTGCTAGAAATTGATTTACACAATACTTCGAGGAGGTAGCTAATTCCATTCAAACTAATTATGCTACTGTTGCTTTAATTGGGTTTGGAGATATCCTACACCAACCAACTATTCTGGTACATGAAGTTATATTCAATTCTATCATGGCACATACTAGTGATCTCAAATACTTCCAATTCAAAAGCCTATATATTGGAGCCCCTTGCTATTATCTCTTAAACATGATTGACAGTTGTAAAATTGGACCTTGGGCATTGACTGCTCCAACAATTATTTTGTCCAAAGCTTTTGTTGTTATTGATGACAAGCCTGCCACTACTAGCATGTATGACAATGTGCTTGTTTTCATGTCAGTCTTCTTTGATCCTGAGCAACTAATTCCACTAAATCAGAATTTTAAGGAATTTGTGTTTTGCAATTGTTGCCCAGCTATTGAAATTATGAATTCTGTTGCTACTTGGATGGCACATTCTGCTATTGAAATCATGCAGTATTTAATGTTTGTATTTTTAGGGAATTTAAGTAATGTTTGCTTCTTGCCAGGAGTGGACAGACCACTTATTGAAACTTATATTTTTATTTTTTCTTTATGAGCAGGTAGTTTACGTGGCTTTGGTGGGATCATTTCCATTTAACTCCTTCCTTTCGAGAGTACTTTCTTGCATTGGGACTGCGGTTCTAGCTGGTAAGTGGCCAGAAACTGTGGCTGGAGTGATTTTACTTATTAGAAAAAATTGATTTTACTCATTAGAAAATGTTTCGAATGATTTTACTCATTAGAGATGAAATTGTTAGTCTTGTGTTTGTTGCCTTGGCCATCTTGCTAGTTGTATTGTTATATACCATAAGAAAGTGTGTTGCGTTAAAAACACACTTAGAGCAAGTGTACTCTACCGCAGAACTAGTATAAAAGATTATCGTGTCCACAGGGATTAATTAGAAAGGACCAAACTAATCGAGATTATTTATTATTTAGACGAACAAATATTTGAATTGTAATGGAACAAATAAAAAAGAAATAAATAACAATAATAAAATGCAAGAATTAATTCAATGGAGAGAGGCCTAGGATCACGGTTTCACTTGCAAGCTTCGATTCCCCTATGTCTCACTCTACCTGAATTCCCTTATTTTACTTAATTACCAATCCCTTTACTAAAACTATTAATCCATTTGGTCATTCGCGATTAATATTCTTTTTCCTAAATTAACCCTCGTTTGGTCATGCAAGAATTTAAATTCATGAAAAGCATAAAGAGCAAAAAGGTTGAATGATTGGAAGACTAAATTATGGTTTGGTCATGCCCTAATTATAGCCCCAATTATCCTATAGGTCCACCAACTAATTGCAGTACGGTCGCTGATCAACTAATTGATTATAAACATGCAAAGGGTAGCTAATCCTAATCATGTGATAAAAACAATAGAACAATATTAATTAAACTAAAAACAGGAATTCAAACCAAAAATTTGAACATAAAAAGGTCTCTAAACATGCAAGATCCACCTAAGACCCTAGAAAAGGATTTAGCTATCCATAGTGTTCGAGAACAATAAAATAAAATTAGGAGTCATAAATTACAGAGATAAAAATAACCTGGAATGTAGAAATTTCTGATCCTGAAAATTTAGTCTCCTTTTTCTGCTCCAGAGCTCTCTCACGGTGTCAAGAACGGGTACCCAAAACTCTCTCTCTCCAAGCCGGCGCTACTGTTTTTTCGTTTTTCGGCTGTTGGTGCGTGATTTCTATCCTTTGAATTCCCCCCGCGGCTACTGTTTGTGCTCCTCATTAATTATCCAATATCTCTTTCTTCTTTTCCAAGCCTAGTTTTTGTGCTTCATTTCTTTGTCTCCAAGTTTGCAATGTTGGGCTTCTCTTCTAATCCCTTTTGGGCTTCAATTTATTTTCATCTTTCAAAACCAAACACACATACATATATATATATATATATATATATATATATATATATATATATATATATATATATATATATATATATATATTATGCATTTTTATCTTGCATTCTTTCCTACAAAAAATAGAACAAATTTAGTCAACAATTTAATTAATCGGCAATAATTGCTCTAAAAAGTAATCTAGAAGTATCTCTAAAAATGCACTAAATTGGAGTTTATCAACTCCCCCACACTTAACCTTTGCTTGTCCTCAAGCAATTTCCTGGCTCAATAAATTTTTTTCAAATAAATAATAGAGACAGTCAAATAAGGAACCCAAAAATTAAAAGCACAATGACAGACAGTAGATAATTTAGCACATATGAGGTGTCAAAAGGTTGCCCAATTAGAGGCTCATGTCTCTGAAGAATACATTTTTGTGAACAAGGGCACTCGCTCTCTAAGTGTTTAGGGACTAGGGAAAATATACACTCAAGTTTCCACAAAATGCACATTACCATATGTTTGTAATTTGACCAAATCTCCACTAAATAGTTCACATGCATGCAAAAGATGGGGTTTCATGGGTTGTAATGGGGCCAGGGTGAATTCATGCAGGGTAGGAAATAAGAAGGAATGGATAATCAAATGGCTAAAAAAAAAAGAAATAAATAGTAACCTTTGAAACCAAATATGAAGCTCCTATCTATTTTACAATTTTTGTCCAAACTCCACATTAATGCCACTTCCATTCTTCAATCTTTTTCTATTGAGTCGACTCTTTTTGATTTGCTCTTTCCCTTGAGTAGACTCTTTTGTTTTTTTTTTGGATTTACCCTTTGGCTCTTTCATTCTTTTGATGTGCCTTTTCCTCCTTCTTGCTTTCCTTTTTTTTTCATTTTTTTAGGAGGAAAAGGAACTTGTAACCATATGAGACACTCTTATTTTGTTTTTATGTCCTGATGAGATAGACAATTGAAATACAGGACAAAATTGTAACTTTCAATAGTTGCTCCAAATTTAATTTCAAATGGTTACCACAAAGAAAAGAAAAAATTATATCTGGGTACCAAAGAAAAAATATAACAAATAGGCTCAAAGGGGGCAACTAATGGATAAATTCAACAAACAACTGAGGCCAGAAAAATACCTAAATTCCCCAAATCTTTTTACATGATACAAATCAATTTTCGCCTTGAAATGGTCAAAAGACAAATTCTAGAATGTAGCAAATTGGGAAACAGACTCATAGAAAGAAAAGGGGTAAAATTTTTTGATTTAGTATCAATCCCCTTATGAAGGCTCGGATCTCACATTTAGAAGCTAGTTCACAAAAAGTACTCAACAGACACAATGCTAATTATCAGCTTCCTAAGGACAACCTCACAGTTACAATTAAGCACACGTCTGTCAAGTAAGTTGATAATGGGATCCCCTAAAGGCAAAATCTCTATTTTTTTTTTCAGTTTGTATATCCAAAACTAGCCAGAAAAATTGCTATCAACACATGTAGTGGGTATATGCATTAAGAGAGATGAAAAGTTACACTCTCCTCCCCCACACTAGCCTAAAGCATGGTCCTCAATGCAAAATATCAAATTGTCACAAAAATAAATAAATGAGAGAGTAAGAGTGACTTCCCTGAGAGAGCTTGCAGTCTGAGCTTATTCCTAAAAACAAAACAAAACAAAATGAAATAAAATAAAATAAAAATAACTGAAAATAAAACACAGGTTGCCTCCTGCGAAGCGCTTGCTTAACGTCATGAGCCTGACGATAGTTGGTGCTTAATCAGGGGGCTCTCCAAGAGCAAATTTTACATCTAACGCAGTACACCTTCTTAACTTTCTAACCATGTGGTTCACATTGTTCTTTCTTTTTCCACGTGGTGGATGAACTTCAAAGGATGGTGAAGTTTTTATTTTATCTCCATCCACCATTATGCTAGGATCCTGCAAAATAAGATTTTTTTCCAAAATGTCCTGCATCTTTAATTCACTAAAAATGTTAGTTTCAACCACATCATACAAATAAGGAAAAGTTAAAGAAGAGAAAATTTCATTGGAATTTAAAGCTTTAATAACATCATCTTCTTTACCACTCCTTAAAGTTACCTTTCCCCGGTGAACCTCAATCACAGCATCACCAATGGTTAAAATAATTTGCCCAAAAATTTGGGCTTTCTCCTCTTTCTTCAAATCAAGAACCAATGGATCTTTCTCATTCTCCTCACAACCGCTCTCATTAATAGGATCTTTTGTTTCAATATGACTCCCTTCAGTAGGAGCTACTATTTTGATTTGACTCCCTTCAGTAAAAGTCTCCTCATCTTTCTTGGGAGCTTCTTCCTCCAAATTATATTCCATGGAGACACCTTCATCTCTCGTAGGAATACTTTCTTTGTATTGCTCACCTTCTTCATTTTGGGTAGACTTAGTTTGTGAAGGAGTTTCTTGGGCCTCTTGAGATAACAAAGCAATGAGACTTGAGATTTGACCCTTCAGGATTCCAAAGTTTTCATTTGTTTGCTGCATAAACTTTGCCAATACATCATTGGTATCTTGTATCTCCTCCTCTTGCCTATAAATATGTAGTGGCTCATAATTATCCCAGTTGGAGGAATAGGGAGGTGGCTCATAGTCATCTCAATAGTTTGAATAAGGCTCATAAGGAGGAGGAGGAGGAAATGGGATCTGACATTGAGGCATATACCAAGACGACTTCTCCAAATTCCTTTGTGCCTCTGCCTCTCTATATAATCTCCAATTGTCTTAACCATGATTTAAACTTTTATCTGCAAAAAGGTGAACTGCAGCGGTCTCTTGGGAAAGTATTAGCAGCTTTTTTTTTGTATTTTTTTCAATAAGAAAAATAAAAAAAATAAAACTAGTGCCTAAAAAAAATGTCTAAAGCAATAAAAATCTTTTTCGTTTAATATTGCTAAATTAATCCCCGGCAACGGCGCCAAAAACTTGTTGCGTTAAAAACACACTAAGAGCAAGTGTACTCTACCGCAGAACTAGTATAAAAGATTATCGTGTCCACAGGGATTAATTAGAAAGTACCAAACTAATCGAGATTATTTATTATTTAGACGAACAAATATTTGAATTGTAATGGAACAAATAAAAAAGAAATAAATAACAATAATAAAATGCAACAATTAATTCAATGGAGAGAGGCCTAGGATCACAGTTTCACTTGCAAGCTTCGATTCCCCTATGTCTAACTCTACCTGAATTCCCTTATTTTACTTAATTACCAATCCCTTTACTAAAACTATTAATCCGTTTGGTCATTCGCGATTAATATTCTTTTTCCTAAATTAACCCTTGTTTGGTCATGCAAGAATTTAAATTCAGGAAAAGCATAAAGAGCAAAAAGGTTGAATGATTGGAAGACTAAATTATGGTTTGGTCATGCCCTAATTATAGCCCCAATTATTCTATAGGTCCACCAACTAATTGCAGTACGGTCGCTGATTAACTAATTGATTATAAACATGCAAAGGGTAGCTAATCCTAATCATGTGATAAAAACAATAGAACAATATTAATTAAAATAAAAACAGGAATTCAAACCAGAAATTAGAACATAAAAAGGTCTCTAAACATGCAAGATCCACCTAAGACCCTAGAAGAGGATTTAGCTATCTATAGTGTTCGAGAACAATAAAATAAAATTAGGAGTCATAAATTACAGAGATAAAAATAACCCGGAATGGAGAAATTTCTGATCCTGAAAATTTAGTCTCCTTTTTCTGCTCCAGAGCTCTCTCACGGTGTCAAGAACGGGTACCCAAAACTCCCTCTCTCCAAGTCGGCGCTACTGTTTTTTTTCATTTTTCGGCTGTTGGTGCGTGATTTCTATCCTTTGAATTCCCCCCGCGGCTACTGTTTGTGCTCCTCATTAATTATCCAATATCTCTTTCTTCTTTTCCAAGCCTAGTTTTTGTGCTTCATTTCTTTGTCTCCAAGTTTGCAATGTTGGGCTTCTCTTCTAATCCCTTTTGGGCTTCAATTTATTTTCATCTTTCAAAACCAAACACACATACATATATATATCTAAATACCTAATATACATATATAATATTTATAAAATATTATATACATATATCATATATATATATATATATATTATGCATTTTTCTTGCATTCTTTCCTACAAAAAATAGAACAAATTTAGTCAACAATTTAATTAATCGGCAATAATTGCTTTAAAAAGTAATCCAAAAGTATCTCTAAAAATGCACTAAATTGGAGTTTATCAAAGTGTATGCATTGCTTTTGAGTCAAATAGGAAGTTGGTCCTTTGCTTGGCTTCTTATCTATACATTGCTTGATTTCTTATACACTACAATAATAAAATGATTTACATCTTTTTTTAATCTTTTTGCCCACTCTTGACAATTTATTGATGTTGGAAGAGGGATTGATTTAATATGTCATTGTCTAGATAGTTATGTGTAAAAGTATTGATTGAATATGGATGGATGTAATATTTGGGCATGAGTAAAAGTATATTGAATTTGTTAAGTAACTTGATTTATTCTATATTTGCTTTCTTTAATTTGTAAAGTCACTTGAATTTGAAATTAGCTCTATAGTTTTAATTTGAAATTAGCTAAGTGCTTTATTTAATTTGAAATTAGCTAATATGATATGAAATGTATCATGTCTCGTTCTCTCTCGGTGGACATCCATCGTTTAAATACATTTCTCGTTCTCTCTCTTGATGGACATCCATCGTTCTCTATTTGATATATCGGCCTTTGGATGTATGATAGCTTGTTTCCCAAAAGAGCGCGTTTGAAACAATCTTTTGTAGATGGCGTGTGGGAGTTTGTTCTTTTTGCAATTAGTCAAGAACAATTTAGAGTTGAAGGTGGGATTCGATGCCCGTGCGTCAAATGTGAATGTGGAAAGATTAAGAGTCTAACGGAGGTCATTGAACACTTGAAGAGAATTGGGTTTAGGCCCAATTATTGGATTTGGACTAGTAATGGTGAAAAAGGGTTTGATGTCGTCCCATTGGTTGGCAAAAATTGCAGGGGTTCTTCAAGTAATTCCGCGGATATAGGACGTGGTGAACAAATCGACTTGATGCAGAATATGGTTTGTGACGGTCTTGGGGTGAATGTGTCATTTGAGCGCCTTTTTTTGTAACATCCTGGGCCCTTTTCTTACTTAGTAGGCTACCCAGCGATGCACTCATGATCTTCTCTACTCAGGGTACATGGTTCGATTCCCACGGAAGGCAAAAAATCTACATGGGGGGTAGAGAAGATCATGAGTGCATCGCTGGGTAGCCTACTAAATAAGAAAAGGGCCCAGGATGTTACATTAGTTTTATTTTAGACTTTACTGGTTTGTTTACTGGTTTGTTTATTGAATTTTAAGAATTCAAGGACCATGTTTATTCTATATCCATAATTCAAGGACTTTACTGGTTTGTTTACTGGATTTTAGACTTTAGTTTTATTTTAGACTTTACTACTGGTTTGTTTATTGAATTTTAAGAATTCAAGGACCATGTTCATTCTATATCCATAATTCAAGGACTTTACTGGTTTGTTTACTGGATTTTAGACTTTAGTTTTATTTTAGACTTTACTGATTTGTTTACTGGTTTGTTTATTGAATTTTAAGAATTCAAGGACCATGTTCATTCTATATCCATAATTCAAGGACTTTACTGGTTTGTTTACTGGATTTTAGACTTTAGTTTTATTTTAAACTTTACTACTGGTTTGTTTATTGAATTTTAAGAATTCAAGGACCATGTTCATTCTATATCCATAATTCATGGACTTTACTGGTTTGTTTATTGGATTTTAGACTTTAGTTTTATTTTAGACTTTACTGGTTTGTTTACTGGTTTGTTTATTGAATTTTAAGAATTCAAGGACCATGTTCATTCTATATCCATAATTCAAGGACTTTAAACTGAAAATTGAATTTTAGACTTTAGTTTTATTTAAATGCATTTTGCTGGTGTTGATGTTCTATTTGGATGCATTTTAGTGAGTTTTATTTACATTTGATTTCACTGGTGTTGTATTTAATTTAGATTCTTTTGGTATTTTTTGTGTGCATTTAATAGGAGGAGTTTCACCTGCTGTTGTCTCAGACTAATCTACCAGTAGATCCCGCTGAGTTGGAGAAGTTGAAGCAGATGTTGTGGCAGGAAGCTGTTGGAGGGCCCAATAAGAGCCGTTTGTATGGGACAGGAGGCATATGTGGCAATATGTTAGACTCTGGAGCTTCGACAAGTGAGAGCCTGTCCCCTGAGGCCCTTAGGATCATTCGGTCATTGACAGACCAAATTGCACGACAATAAGAGGCGATGGCACAGCAGGAGGAGAAGGTTGCACGACAACAACAACTTCTTGACTACGTATTTAGCCATTCAAGGATTCCAGTACCTCCACCTGATTGGCAGCCGCCCGAGCAGGACCAGCCTGCCCAGCAAGACCATGACGCCCAACATGACCAGGACGACGCTGCAGATGATGGAGACCACATAGACTACACTTATGATAAGGGTTATTGACGGCACATAGGTAATTTATGTTTTAATTAATGTGTAAAATATCTTAGTTTTATGAATTATACAATATAGTAATGATTATCGTTTTTGATTTGTTAGGAATATTGTTCAGAGCTAGACTTGAAGATGCTGCGTCAGAATTTTGAGTTTATGGAACATTAGTGTAGTTTATGTATCACATTTAGTGGTATGTTTTAATATATTTTGATATTTGGTATCTTTGACACTTTTAACTAAGTTGGTGGATTGGATTGACACTTTTAACATTAGTGTAGTTTATGTTTAACTAAGTTGGCGGATTATGTTTTGATATTTGGTATGTTTGACACTTTTAACATTAAGTAGTTTATGTATGTTTGACACTTTAGTGGTTTGGATTGAATTGAATTGGTGAAATTGAGTCTTAATTGAATTGGTAGAGAATTATTGCAAATGGCTAATTTTTAAGAATGTAATTTTTTTGCGTACCGACGGAATTTGCGACGGAATTTTCATGGATAATTATTGAATTTGCGACGGAATTTTGACAGTTATATAAGAAAACTCATATCATTTGCGACGAAAAGGTGTCAGTGTTTGCGACGACTTTGCCATGGATATTTGCCACGGATTTCCGACGACTTTTCGACGGAGACTTTTGCGACGAAAATATCCGTCGGAAACTATTTGCGACGAGCGAATTTGCGATGAAATTTGTTCCGTCAGAAAGTCCGTCGGAAACGTTAATTTGCGACGAAAATCACTGCATTTGCGACGGATTTCACCGTCGGAAATCGTCGATTTTCTTGTAGTGGTGGTACCAAAGGTGCAAGGTTCAGTCCTAGAAGCTCAATAGCAAGCTACATTGTTGATTTAAGGGAGATTGGACGGGTTACAGCTACTGGTCTTGAGTTTGGAAGGAGTTGGTTTCGTTTTGAAGCGGTTTGAACGATTACGGGGATTGTTCGAGTGGTCACCGTTCGGTTATTTCGCGTGGAGACTTTACTTCGAACGAACTCTCCAAACCGGTGAGTTTTACTCACGTTAGAGTTTCATTCCATTGTTTACAAATGAGTTGTATTTCTAGTTCCGAGACAAAAATTTGAATTCGAAAGATTATCGAGTCGAAAACCGTTTTTCGGAAAATAACGTTTTACGGTTTTTATCGAATTTTATATGTGATCGCATGTGCTGAAATTTTACTAGTATATGGCTGGAATGTTTGATTATTTTGTTGGAAATTGGATTGGGTTTCGATTGGAAGCGATCGGAGAAGCGAAACGAAACGAAACGAACAAATAACGAATCTGCTATAGGCAGCACGGGTCGTGCCACCTATAGCACGGGTCGTGCTTGACTTTCTGGTGGAATTTCAGTCTAGCACGGGTCGTGCAAGGTCTGGAACGGGTCGTGCAAGACCTTCTGCCACCGGTTGCCAAAATTTCGTTTCGTCGCTCCTTTCGATTCCAAACCTCTTCTAATCTTCTTCCCAACCAATTGTGATGATATTACCTTGATAAAATCATTGTTTTGAAGGTGTTCAAATTGATTTTTGAGAAAAGGTTTTGAAAGTATAAATATTCGAAAAACCGAAAAGTAGACCGCGTGTAAGTACATGTTTTGAATAACTAATCAGATTATGTGTACAACTTGGTATCGTATTATAACGTTGGATGTCTAGTATCGTATTCATCAAAACGGGTTATAGAGCAACGATAGATATAGAATATATTGAATATAGAAGTCGGCCCAATGCGGGTGTGATATATAAATTATATCAAGTTGGGTGACGACCCAACGAATAGCATACTAGGCGGGGAAGTCATGAGCCCCTACCCTAGGCCCTGAAAAACGTTATGGAATAGTTACTAACGGGGGTTTATCGTGATTGTGGCTGTTTCACAGACGATGTTATGCTAAGTTCAATACACGATTCGCCGAGATTGTGGCGGTTTCACAGTCGGTGTTTCGATTGGTAAGCTTGTAATGGTAAAGTAACTTACAAGGCTTAAAATAAATTAATAACACATTAAATATCGTGATTGTGGCTGTTTCACAGACGATGTTATGCTAAGAATGTATATACGCAAATAGTTTATAAAATTAACTATGTTGCAACGGTTTTATAATGGAACCGAGTGATTGTCGGGGGCATGGTAGAAATCACTGAGATATGTTATCTCACCCTATCATTATTGTGGTTTTTACAGAGAAACAGGGAAAAAGGAAGACAAGGCGACACGAGTAGGTGACGTGCTTATGGCGAAGCCGAAGACTTGTAGTCTTGATGTTTCCGATCATTCTTCTTTTGTTGTTCCTGTTATGGTTATGTAACTTATATTTAATATGAGTTGTATGAACCCATTTTCGCTCCTCTGTTTATGATATTGAACCTTAGGCTTTGAGTTCCTCTTGAATTGTGAACCAAGTAAACTTCATGGAAATGAAGACAGATGAATCTGAGATATTATGTTTTATTTTGGAAAAATTTTGTACGTTCAATATTTAAACAGGTATTGTGTCCTCTGATTATGGCTAAGCTGTGCATTTCAATGTATCTACATGTTAGAAATATTGGGGTGTTATACAAGTTAGATGTTGGATATTCAATCAAAGGAGCACAATGAATAAAAATGTATCCTATTTGTAAATGTTATGTTGTTTCAAAGGCATTTGTAATCTATACTTGGATGCTTTGAAAAAAAAAGTGAAAAGTTTAGAATTTGATTTTGAGGTTGTCACTCATGTGATGCGGTTGTTGTAATTATAACATATATAAGAAGGATATTGATGTAACTTAATTTATAGGTTGTTTAAATAGTTCATTGGTTCTCTTTCTATCTTTTATTTGTCCTACATTTTATATATTATTATTAAAACTGATAAAAATTATAAAACATCTGAATAAAAATATTTAATATTTATAATAGTTTAGATGAATTTAAATGGTTATAGTATACATTTATTTACCTTTTCCGATAAGTAGCAAAGTGTAACATCACTGTTTCGTAAATTTCGGTTTACGAAATCAACTGACAATTTATTATTCGATCAAATGATAAATTGAGTCATGAATATGATAATCTCGCGAAAGCAATATTGAATTGCTCTATAATATGAAATACACACAAATTATCCGAATTGTGTGAACCATTGTGGGAATTAGAGCACAAGGGTAAAATCGTCATTTCGTCTCATAATGAGGAAGTATCACGTATGAAATAACGGATTGGGTCCTAGTCATGCTAGGATTATGGAAATGTTAATTAAACTGCTAAGTCACGTGGATGGATGGGTATTTGATGGATTAAAATGGACCTAAATGGATATTAAGGAACCAAGGGCATTTTGATCATTTCCATATTCTTCAAATCATTAACCCAAATTACCGTTCACCAATCATGCTTTTTCAATTTCCCTAAGAGCATGATCAAGGATTTTAATAAGGGATTATGAGTTAATTATTGGTTAAGTGATGATTTGGTAATAAGGGCAAAATGGTAATTTTGCCCTCATTTAAGAAGCACATGACCAGCTGATCACTCTCCTCCTCCTCACTTTAGCAATATTCAGAAATTAGAAGATAGAGGGAGAGTGAGAGGAGAAGGGGGCGAAAGAAGAGAAGGAAGGAGAAGAGGAGGAGACATCACCATTTTCATTGCATGTGAGTTTTCTTGCTACCATTCTTCTTCATTTTCTTTCCTCTTTCTAATGGTACAAGTTTCATTAGCTGAAACTCCCTCATTCTCACTTCACCATTGTTGGTCTTTGGAGCTCAAAATTGGGTTTTCTCCATCTTGAAGGTTTGCATGTTAAATTTGAGCTAAGGAGAGTGAAATTGTGAAGCTACCTTGTTGTTTGGAACAAACTCAGCAACTACATTGGGAAATTAAGGCTTGTTCTGGAGTCAACCAGAGGGCCTCATTAGCAAAACCAGAAGGTGCGCTTAGCAAGTCAGATGGATCAGCCCAATCAATTCAGCCCATATCCACCTCATGCGAGCCCAGTATGCTTGGACAGTCAAGATCGACTCTACCCATCCGACGATCCATAAGAGGGCACGATTTCCTATAAATACAGGCAAACTTTGCCCTTACAAAGGTTGAATCTCTAATCCTTAGTACCTTCACACTTATATTCTATATACTGACTTGAGCGTCGGAGTGGCTTGCAGGTACCCCCCCCCCCCCCCCCCCGGCGCTCACTGACCTCCTGCCAGGACAGCAATAGACCTACCAACAGCAGCCGACCAAAAAGCTGCTCGGTACAGAACATTGGCGACCACAGTGGGAGGTTTCTATCTTTCACATCATCACTCCTCAAACTTTTCTCTTGCTGCTTCATGGCTCTCAGGGGCAGACCCCGGGTTCAGAGCATTGACGTACCTGGATCCCGACCTGAGGATTCTACGGAAGACAACGTCCCCTACCTACCTGGCAAAGGTACAAGCCAACCTGATAATTTCCTGGCCAGTCGCCCCACATGGCAGGAGGGCGCCCAAGAGGGCGCCTGGCAAGAAGGCATCTGGAAGGAGAACGCCCAAGAGGGCGCCTGGAAGGTTGGCACATGGCAGGAGGGCGCCCATGAGGGCGCCTGGCAAGAAGGCACTTGGCAAGAAGGCCAGATCCCAAGGGCACTGGGACCAGCGGCCATGGTGATTCAGGGAAACAACCCCCTTTACGGTGGTGGATATAACAGATCAACGAAAAAGAAGTGGAAGGAAATCTTGAGCGTTGCATCAACCTCAGCTCCTGAGAAAGGACCAGTCAGGCCGCCCTTATCCTTTGACGACAGGGATTTGCTTGATGGAAAACCAAATAAATACGTTCCACTACTCGTTACTGCCATTATGGCCAACATCGAAGTAAGGAGAATCCTGATCGACTAGGGAAGCTCAGTAGACGTCATTTTCAAAGACCTGCTGCAAGTCTTGAACATCTCCCCAGCCGACCTGACTCCATATCGAGGAGAAGATCTGACCGGGTTCAACGGATCAAGAACAAGGCCTTGAGGCCACTTGGAGCTGATGGTCACCTATGGAAACCCCGACGGTGAACTACCTTTGTGCAGGACTGTCGAAACAGCTTTCCTAATCCTCCCATGCAAATCTGTCTACCAGTGCATTATCGGGAGGCCGACGATGGGCAAGCTAGGGGCGGTAACCTCCACGGTTCACCTAAAGATGAAATTCCACGATTTAGGAAATAAGATTGTGACCCTCAAGGCAGACCTGGACGCAGCACGTAGATGTTACTACATGAGCCTCAAGGATGAAAAAGCAATCACGGAAGTAAGAAACTCAGGCGGGGAGTCCGGGGGAGAAGCTGAAATAAATCTGGCAGATTTAGATGCCAGATATGATCCGGACAGTGAGGAAGAAGAGGAAGATTCTACCCTCGCTAGGGAACTAAAAAAACGCATGAAGAGACCCGAGCCGGATGGCGCCTTCATCTCCATCCAGTTAGGATAAGACCCCAATAGGACTATCAAGATCGGCTCCGACCTCCCCGAGGAGGTCAAAAAGAAACTTACCATCTGTCTAAGGGAGAATGCGGACCTGTTTGCCTGGTCTGCAGCTGACATGCCAGGAATACCACCCGAGGTAGCCTGCCACCACCTGGCTGTTAACCCCGACACTAAGTGGGTCGCCCAGAGGAGAAGAGTCCAGAAAGGAGAGAAAGCCGAAGCCGCGGTAAAGGCGGTGAAGGACCTCGTGGAGGAAAATTTCGTAAAAGAAATTAAGTACACCACCTGGCTGTCAAACGTAGTCCTTGTGAAGAAATCTAACGGAAAATGGAGAATGTGTGTCGACTATACTGATCTCAACAAGGCATGTCCCAAAGACGCCTTCCCCATCCCTATCATGGACAAGTTAGTCGATAGCGCCTCAGGATTCCGTTTGTTGTCTTTCATGGACGCATACTCGGGATACAACCAAATTCCAATGTTCCCGCCCGATCAGGAGAAGACAACATTCATGACGGAACAGGGGAATTATTGTTATCGCGTGATGCCATTTGGACTCAAGAACGCCGGGGCGACCTATCAAAGAATGATGAATAAAATCTTCAAAAGTCAAATCGGCCAGACAATCAAAGTATACCTAAACAACATGATAGTAAAAAGCAAAAGCGACCCCGATCACCTCGAAGACCTGACAGAAGTATTTTCTGAAATCCGGAAGAACAATATGAGGTTGAACCCAGAGAAGTGCACATTTGGAGTCCGTGCGGGGAAATTCCTTGGTTTCTACCTCACTAAGAGGGGCATCGAGGTCAACCCAGACAAATGCAGGGCCGTAACCGAGATGGCATCGCCTACCACAAAGAAAGAAATTCAGAAGCTCACCGGGATGATAGCAGCGCTGTCCCGATTCATTTCAAAAGTAGCCCACAAATCCCTACCATTGTTCAAGCTTCTTAAAAAAGAGACGGGTTTTGAGTGGACCACCGAGCAAGAGCAGGCACTAACCCTTTTGAAAGAAACCCTTTCCAAACCACCCATTTTAACACGTCCCGAGGAAGGGGAAACATTATACTTATACCTCGCTGTGGCCGATGAAGCTTTGAGCGCAGTGCTCATCAGGGAAACCAACGCGGGCCAGAGGCCGGTATACTATGTCAGTAAGGCATTACAGGGACCCGAATTAAGATACCAAAAAGTGGAGAAGGTCGCCCTGGCAGTTGTGATCGCATCCAGGCGCCTTCGGCCATATTTTGTGGCGCATCAAGTAGTGGTTCGAACTAATCAGCCCATTAGGCAAATATTACACCGTCCCGACCTAGCTGGAAGAATGATCAAGTGGGCGGTCGAGCTCTCCGAATTTGGGATCAAGTACGAAACAAGACCGGCCATGAAGGCCCAAATGTTGGCGGACTTCGTGGCTGAAATGACGACGATACCGCGCAAAGACAAAGCGGAAACGGCATGGACCCTCCACGTGGATGGGTCCTCAAACAGCAAAGGGAGTGGAGCCGGGTTGATACTTGAAAACTCAGAAGGACTCATGGTGGAGGTGTCCCTGACCTTTTCGTTCTCCACATCCAACAATCAAGCGGAGTACGAGGCTTGCATAGCCAGTCTACAGCTGGCCAAAGATTTTGGCGCCACGCAACTTGAGCTCCATACCGACTCACTGTTGGTCGTCTCGCAGATTAACACGGAATTTGGAACCTATGATCCGGTGCTGCAGAAGTATCTTGCCAAGGTACGTGAACTCCTCAGATGGTTTAATAAGGCGGAGGTGAAACACGTACCCAGGGGAGAAAATACTAGGGCTGATATACTATCCAAGCTGGCCAGCACCAGGACACCAGGGAACCTTCGGAGCGTTATCCAAGAAACTCTGTCTAGTCCCAGCATCCTCCTAAGCAATGGATCGCGTACCTCTGTTCTCACCGTCGAGGCGAGCCAGAGCTGGATAACCCCAATCCGTCAGTACATTCTCGAGGGGCAAGAGCCCGCCAACGCCAAAGAAGCAGCTTCAGTAAGGAGGCGCGCAGCATCATACTCGATCATCGAAGGATGACTTTTCCGTAGGGGCTTCTCTATTCCTCTATTAAAATGTGTAGAAGGACCAGAAGCAGATTACGTGCTCACAGAAATCCACGACGGGATCTGTGGACAACACCTGGGAGGACGAGCCCTCGCGGCAAAAGCACTCAGGGCAGGTTACTACTGGCCAACCATGAATGAAGATTCGCAGAATCATGTAAAGAAATGCGAGAAATGCCAAAGGTACGCTAACGTGCATGTCGCCCCCTCCTCTGAACTGACATACCTAAGCTCTCCCTGGCCTTTTGCTTGGTGGGGAATCGACCTTCTAGGTCCCTTCCCGCCTGGCCCAGGGCAGGTAAAGTACTTAATCGTCGCGGTCGATTACTTTACCAAGTGGATCGAAGTCGAGCCCCTAACCACGATCATTGCGAAAAATTGTATGAAATTCTTCAAGAAAAGTATCATGACCAGATCCGGCATACCGGAGGTGGTCATCACCGACAACGGCACACAATTTGCGGACAAAGGTTTCAGACAACTGATGGCCGACCTGGGCATCAAACACCGTTTCACGTCAGTGGAACACCCCCCAGACCAACGGACAAGCCGAAGCAGCAAATAGAGTAATTTTAAGAGGTTTAAAGAGGAGGCTTGACGAAGCAAACGGATACTGGCCGGAAGAGCTACCTTATGTCCTATGGGCCTACAGAACCACCCCTCACTCGTCGACAGGTGAGTCGCCCTTCCGGATGGCATACGGGACAGAGGCGGTCATACCCGTCGAGATCAGAGAGTTGAACTGGAGAACCAAGAACCCAAACCCCCCCGGAGACCAATGATCAAAGACTCCGCGAGGAGCTGGACTTCCTCGAGGAAGTCATAAGCCAAGCAGCACTAAAGGATCTGGTGATCAAACAAAAGATGGCTGCAAGATTTAACGACAGAGTGGTTCCCAGAACCTTAGGGGTCGGTGACCTAGTCCTACGAAGGGCAGACATAGGTTTGAAAAACAGGTCCCAAGGGAAGTTAGCTCCAAATTGGGAAGGTCCATACAGAATAGTTGCGGAAACCGGAAACGGAGCTTTCGAGTTAGAAACTCTGGGCAAGGAGCCAATACCGAGAACTTGGAATACAAATAAGCTAAGAAAGTTCATTGTGTGAACAAAGACAAAAAAGAAATGTTAAACCAATGTAACAACTTGGGAAGTTACTAAACGAAACGAAATTGTACTCTTGTAATTCAAAAGACATCACGTTACGATTACAAGTTCTACTCTGACTCACTGCCGCTTACCAGAGCCTGCTGATAAGTCTATTTTTAGAGTCTTTTTAATAGTTATTTTCATTAAGTTTTATTGGTATTTTAACTATATTTTTGAGCTATTTTACTACAAATATTTACTTTTTATTTTCAGGTTTTATTTTGAAGCAAAAGAGAAAATAAGAGCTAAAATGAAGAAACAAAGGAAATATTTGAGGAAAAACAATTTTTAAGCACTAAGGCACTCTCCAAGGGCGCCAAGGGCGCCAAGAACCAAAACTGGCGCAGGACAGGGCCCCTAGGGCGCCAAAAACCAAGCAAGGAACAAAACTGGCGAAGGACAGGGCCCCATGGGCGCCATGGGCGCCAAAAACCAAGAAGAGCACAAACTGGCGCAGGACAGGGCGCCATGGGTGCCAAACAGGCAACACTGGCGCAGCACAACGCAAACTGGCGCAGGACAGGGCGCCATGGGCGCCAAGGGCGCCACAGACGCAACACAGGCGCAACACAGGAGCAAAAACTGGCGCAGGCAGGGCGCCAAAATGCAGTCAAAAAGTGGCTGCGGCCACTTGTTGGTGGCTAACCATGCCAACTTGATTTTTTACTTCTTTTTGACTATTTTGCCCCTCCACTCAAGTGCTATGCCCACTTGTTGATGGCTTTGCCTTGTCCACTTGTTGGTAGATATTTTCCCTCATATTTTCCTATAAATAGGACCTTGATCCTCACTTGTAATTAGACTTGGTTTTGTGAGTGAATCATTTCTCAAGACTTGAATTTTGTGACAAAGTTCATCTCAAAAATTCTCTAAAGATTGTTCTTCATGTTCTTCTACTTTCTTGCTATTTAAATTCTTGCAATTTATTTTCTAAGCCTTTTATTTTTCTTGCACATTTACTTTCTTGCCCCCTTTATTTTCCAAGTCATTTACCTTCTTGCCCCTTTATTTTCCAAGTCATTTACCTTCTTGCCCCTTTATTTTCCAAGTCATTTACTTTCTTGCCCCTTTATTTTCCAAGTCATTTACTTTCTTGCCCCTTTATTTTCCAAGTCATTTACCTTCTTGCCCCTTTATTTTCCAAGTCATTTATTTTCTTGCCCTTTATTTTCCAAGTCATTTACTTTCTTGCCCTTTATTTCCCAAGTCATTTATTTTCTTGCCCTTTATTTTCCAAGTCATTTATTTTCTTGCCCTTTATTTTCCAAGTCATTTACTTTCTTGCCCTTTATTTTCCAAGTCATTTATTTTCTTTCCTCCTCTTTTGTCTACAATGATCATGAGTGAGTAGACTTTACTAAAACATTCCTTCTTTCTAAAAACACTTTCTTTTCAGTTAATCAACTTTGAAAACTTAAATTGGTAATCACCTAGGCTCTCCCTGTGGATCGATAACTCTTTTTATTACGCGACAAGACCGTGCACTTGTGGCCTATCAAGTTTTTGGCGCCGTTGCTGGGGAGGCAGTGATATTAATTAAATTTTTCGTAACCGGTTAGACTGAAGTTTTATTTTCTTTATTTTTACTTTTTCTTCTCTTGTCCCTCGAATGCGAAGAACCAGAAGTTTCGGAGAAACTGTTCAACAAATTGCTGAAATTGAAAGGTTCTTACATAGAAGGAGGAGAGAAATTCACGATAACCAAATGGCGGCTAATGAAAATCGTGCTCTCAAAGAGTACGCAACACCTTCAGCAGAACCATCGGCTGTCATTGTACATCCATATGTGGAAGAAAATAATTTTGAACTCAAATCATCTCTGCTTTCAATGGTTCAACAGAACCAATTTTCTGGTTCTCCCACGGAGGACCCAAATCTTCATATTTCAATTTTTTTGGAATACTGTGGGACTCTCAAATTAAACGGGGTACCTCAAGATGCCATAAGACTAAAACTCTTCCCTTTTTCATTAAGGGATAGAGCAAGAGCATGGCTACATTCTTTGCCTTCGGAATCCATTACTAGCTGGGGCCAATTAAAACAAGCTTTTCTCGCTAGGTTCTTTCCCCCGAGTAAAACAGCTCAAATGAGAAGTCAAATTACTCGATTTTCTCAAAACAACGGGGTATCTCTTTATGATACTTGGGAACGTTTCAAAGAAATGTTAAGGCTATGCCCCCATCATGGACTAGAGAAATGGCTTGTTGTTCATACTTTTTATAATGGATTACAATATGCAACAAGAATGACTGTTGATGCAGCTGCAGGTGGAGCTTTAATGAACAAAAATTTTACTGAAGCTTGTGCACTCATTGAAGATATGGCTCAAAACCATTGTCAATGGGCAAGTGAGCGAGCCATAACAGATAAACCAGCATCATCAAAAGAGCCAGGTAAGTATGAAATATCTGTTGTTGATCATCTTGCCTCAAAAGTGGACGCACTTTTTCAAATATTTGAAAAATTAAATGTAAGTGCCATTTCACAAACTTTTTCTCCTACTACTCCACCATGTGAATTATGTGGGGTTGTTGGCCATATTGGAGCTGAATGCCAGCTTGAGGCATCTAGTACTGTGTTGCGC
The DNA here is from genome assembly GCA_039519185.1 of Astragalus membranaceus. Lineage (NCBI taxonomy): Eukaryota > Viridiplantae > Streptophyta > Magnoliopsida > Fabales > Fabaceae > Astragalus > Astragalus membranaceus. The sequence goes on from CM076847.1 coordinate 172,729,422, forward strand.
CCGAAAAATCCGATTTAGGACTTTTCGTTTGACAACGCGGAAGAAGTTTGGAGCCGCCACCAATATTTTTATTTTAGGACCAAAACATTGAAAAAAAGTCCTTGAAAAGGCGGATGGTCTTTTGAAAAAGTAGAGATGTAGGTTCGGGGGTCGGTTAGGTACGGGGAAGGTATTAGCACCCCGCACCTCCTTTCTACCGAAAGGGAACCATTAACTTGATGTGTGGTTTAGACAAAAGTTCGAGTTGAAAGCAATTTATTCTACTTCTTTTCTTTTCTTTAAGGTTTGTTTTATTGAAAACATGAAGGAAGAAGAATATTTTTGGTTATCTTTGAAAATCAGGACAAAACAAAGAGTTTTTAAGAGTGTGCTTGACGGGACAGGACCCCGCTCCTACGTATCTCCCGGTGCGATGGAGAATTCAAAGCTACGTAGTTCTCGGGTTATCTTTGAAAATCAGGACAAAACAAAGATTTTTTTAAGAGTGTGCTTGACGGGACAGGACCCCGCTCCTACGTACCCTCACTGGAAGAGGGATCAAAGCTACGTAGTTCTCGGAATTTTTTTTAAAAGCGTGCTTGACAGGACAAGACCCCGCTCCTCCGTACCCTCACTAGAAGAGGGATCAAAGCTACGTAGTTCTCGGAGTTTTTTTTAAAAGTGTGCTTGACAGGACAGGACCCCGCTCCTACGTACTCTCACTGGAAGAGGGATCAAAGCTACGTAGTTCTCGGGGTATCTTTGAAAATCAGGACAAAACAAAGATTTTTTAAGAGTGTGCTTGACGGGACAGGACCCCGCTCCTCCGTATCCTCACTGGAAGAGGGATCAAAGCTACGTAGTTCTCGGAGTTTTTTTTAAAAGTGTGCTTGACAGGACAGGACCCCGCTCCTACGTACCCTCACTGGAAGAGGGATCAAAGCTACGTAGTTCTCGGGGTATCTTTGAAAATCAGGACAAAACAAAGATTTTTTAAGAGTGTGCTTGACGGGACAGGACCCCGCTCCTACATACCCTCACTGGAAGAGGGATCAAAGCTACGTAGTTCTCGGGGAACAAAACAAAGTTGTTTTTTTTAAAAGTGTGCTTGACAGGACAGGACCCCGCTCCTACGTACCCTCACTGGAAGAGGGATCAAAGCTACGTAGTTCTCGGAGTTTTTTTTAAAAGTGTGCTTGACAGGACAGAACCCCGCTCCTACGTACCCTCACTGGAAGAAGGATCAAAGCTACGTAGTTCTCGGCTTTTGGTTTTGAAAAAGGATTGAGCTTTCGCGAAGACCGAACAACAACGGTTAGAATGGTCTCGCTACTAACTCCTTTTGAAAACAACATCATCATTAATGACCTAATCGGCAACGGCGCGATTGGTGTTTAATGACGATTGATTTATTTTTGTTTTGAATAAGTTTTCGAAAATGGGATAGAGCTTTTGCGAAGACCAAACAACAACGGTTAGAATGGTCTCGCTTCTAACTCCTTTTGAAAACAATATCATCATTAACAACCTAATCGGCAACGGCGCGATTGGTGATTAATGACGATTGATTTATTTTTGTTTTGAAAGCAAAAGTTTCTTTTTGTTTTGAAATGATTTTAGGAAATGGGTTTTAGAAAAGGAGTAGAACATTTCAAGTCAATTCTAAATCCATAACCAAATGCAAATGAATTAATAATACTCAAGCAAACATGAACATATCATTCATTAACCAAGATTAAACATGCCCATACAATCAAAGGATTCAATTATTAAAGATGCAAAACAAAGTTCTCAAAGTAATTGTGTGTGTGCAAGAAGGATTGTATTTACCCTAATGGCTCTATGCTACAACATGCATGTAGACTTACGTCTCCATTAGGAGGTCATACAAGTGGAGAGGAAGGCACACAATCAAGTCAAGACATTTACATGGCATCAAGAACAAGTGAATACAATTGATTGTAAACATAGAGTATTCTAAGTTAAATGATTGAATATGTAAGCAAGGATGCATGATTAGGTAAGCATGTAAGTGCATGAGTGTACAAGGAATGGATGCATAGCACTTTATTTATGAATGGATGGCATACAAGGATACATAAGAGGATGCAAGAGATATAAGCATATGAGGATGCATGAGAGTGTCACATAAACTAAGTATGAATGAAGATGCATGAATGTGAAAATGTTTTGGGTATTTTTGCAAGTTGATAAGTTGTAAAACTTTAAGTAAGAAGTTAGTGAAAAGTAAAGTAAAAATGCATGAGGTAAATGGTAATTATTTAATGAGATGGTAAAGTAAAAATGCATAAGGTAAATGGGAAGTGGTAAAATCTTTTTATGTTTTTAGTAAAAAATTAATGAAGTGGTAAAAACCAAAGTAGTAAAATATTTTTATGTTTTGGTAAAAAATTAATGAATGGTAAAGTCAAATGGTAAAAAGTAAATAAACACTAAAACCAAGTTGAATCACATAGAGCAATCCTCTCACTTTGAGAAAAGTGCACTAGGCACTAGTGAGAATCAACTTGCCTATCATCAACAATTTACAATAAGCAAACTAAGACACAAGAATAAGTGGACACACAAACTAAATTGAGTCATTTCTAGCAATCTTCACCACTTAGGTCAAGGTGCACTAGGCACTAGTGGGAATCATATTGCTAGATCATCAACCAACAACAAAAAATAACATCTAACACTAAAATAAAATACTAACAACAAGATTAAACATCATCAAGCAAAGAACAACAACAAAATCAATTTGAAAATGTTTTTAAACATAAGCATGCGAAATGAACAATGCCATAAAACAACTCTTATTTCATGAAATTTAGTGCAAAATGTTTAGAGATGCAAGGGAAGTCATTCAAGCACAAGAACAAATCCTTCAAGGCCAAGGACCCATCTCAAACACCCAAGGCTCCCTAAGTCCTTGTCAAAATGTTTGAAATGGATCCTCAAAGCAACAACAACAAGCAATCAAGAAGGAGTTGGGAGTAGAAGAGAGATTATGCAAGAAGAACTAAATATGAGATGCAAGGTTTCAAGGCTTACCTCAAAATCACAAAGAAATGAAGAAGGAGATGATATAGACTCAAAATGAACTTGGATCTACCCTTTAGTCTTCAACCTTGGGCTTGATTCTAGAGATTTGGAGATGAACCTTTGAGACGAATGCAAGAATGATGAGGGATCTAGTGTAGGAATGGACTTGAAGGTTGATTTGAGATGAAAAATGAAAAGAATGAAGTGAGGGAGTGAGAGAGATTTCGTGGAAGAGAGGAAGAGGAGGTGTTTTTGGTGTGCTAGGGTTTTAGTGTAGGAGAATGAGAGGCCAAAGGATCCTTAGGTGTGGGAATGAGGGAGTATTTATAGAGTTATTTTAGGTTTTGGGGCAATTGGGTCATTGGCCTTACTAAGTGCTCTAGGATTGAGTTTTAAAATTAAATGGAGGGTTAGGATTAAAGGTCACTTGGATTGAGGGTATTCAGAAAACACAAAAGGTGAGAGTATGGGAGAGAAAATAAAAGAAAAAAATGAACTTTTATTTATTTTGGGAATGGAATTCTCATGTGTGGTAGGGTTAGGGGTATTATTGAGATGGATTGTTCTCAAAGAGGAAAATTTGTGTTTTCTTATGAAGAGGTGAGTGTGAGAGGGTGGGGTTATTTACCAAAGAGGGCATGAATCTTCATGAGAGTGAGTGAGAATTGGTGATATGCACCAAAGGAGAAGGTTTAAGGATGGTACAAGGCATATTCCTTCAAGATAAGGAATAATAGTACAATAGAAGAGTGTGGAAGAATTTTGTGAGAGGGAGAGAGAGAGAGGGGATTTCGAAATTGTGGGGGGGAGAGAGAGAGAGGGAATTTCGAAATTGTGGGGGGAGAGAGAGAGAGAGAGAGAGAGAAAAAACTTGTTTTTGGTCTTTTGTCTTATTGAGGACACTTCCTTTTTTTTTGAGTTTTGGGCATGGAAGTGAAGGTGCACCTATTAAAAAGTGTTACATGTTTTTGGGCACCATAAAATATTCCCTCTAGTCACCAATGACAATAAAAATTGTCACTTAAGAATTGAGGAATATTTAATGGTCCCTTTTTTATTTTTCTATGCACTAAAAATGGAAAAATACATTTTTAATTATTTTTGACTAGGGTTTTCTTTCTAAAAAATTGTACAAAAATTATCCTTGATAGAATAAAAATGTACTTTTTGTGGATGTGCATTTTTGGCGAGAAAATCATCTTTTTGCGAAAAATGACCAAAATGTCCTTTTTGACCCTAAAACCCTAATTTGCCTAAAAAGTGAATTCCAACCCTAAAAATGATTTTAAAGACCTTGGAATGACTTCTAGGACCCAAAATGCAATGGATGATGCTCTTCATTCTTCAACTTATTTATTTTTTTGTGGAAAATTAGGGTTTTGACCTAAGCCGGACAAAATTAGGGTATGACAGCTGCCCCTCTTTATCTGAACTTTAACGAGGAATATGAATTGGCCGAAACATATTCCAAGGCAAAATGAAGATAAAGAATTCAGAAATTATACCGATTTTGTCTACTTAGGGAAACCCGAATTTTCCTCTTTTTTCTTTTTCTATCTTTATTGGGTGTTAGCCCAAGGTGAATGCAATGGATGAATCATCAACTCTCAGTAAGCAGGAAACTAAATGGTGCCAACCCTCAATAAGCTAGCGGAAAACAATAAAGAAAGCAATAAAAAGGGAAGCAAAAAGGGTGTCGGCCCTCGTTAAGCCGGCGACGGAGGCTGCCTAAAGCCTTTTAACGAATCGCGAATGAACTGAGCTTGCACTTGGGCCTGGGAGCACGTGGGCTCCAAAGGGGTGGTCTTGCGAGCGACCAGGGGAGGGTACTATATCAAGTCTGGATCTCGATATTTCCCTAGGACTGCGCCATGATTTAGGCTAACACAGCTATCCTCTTCGACTGGACCTATTGAGGTCAGGGGGACTTACCTGCAGCTCGAATACAAGGTGAAGTCAATCTTGTTGGGGACACGTGGGTCCAGAGGGGATTCCAAAATCCAGTTGGTTTGCTTTAGTCGGTCAATGCTTCCACACCGATCCAGGATGCCTGCTCAGGTTAGCGGACTTTTCTTCAGCTTTCTCTTGATTGATGATCAATACCATTGCACTGATCCAGGATGTCTGCTCAGGCTAGTGGACCTTTCTTCAGCTTGCTCTGATTGATGATCAGTGCCATTGCACTGATCCAGGATGTCTGCTCAGGTTAGCGGACCTTTCTTCAGCTTGCTCTGATTGATGATCAATGCCATTGCACCGATCCAGGATGTCTGCTCAGGTTAGCGGACCATTCTTCAGCTTGCTCTGATTGATGATCAATGCCATTGCACTGATCCAGGATGTCTGCTCAGGTTAGCGGGCCTTTCTTCAGCTTGCTCTGATTGATGATCAGTGCCATTGCACTGATCCAGGATGTCTGCTCAGGTTAGCGGACCTTTCTTCAACTTGCTCTGATTGATGATCAATGCCATTGCACTGATCCAGGATGTCTGCTCAGGTTAGCAGATGCAAGACATGGTGCATGGAATATGAATGCATGCTATGCAAAGTCCGTTATGCGAATGCATGTCATGTGAGTGCATGCGATGTGATGATTTAGTGGAATGATGAATGCAATGGGATGCTATTCTTGATTCTTCGTTTCTTTTGTCAGCTTTCTTTTTTTCTCACTGTTTGTTTTTTCTTGGCTTTTCATTCTTTGATCAGCTTTCTTTTTCTGATCGTTTGTTTTTTTCTTTTGCTCTTTTGGCTTATTTTTGCTGGTTCCGCCAACCCGCGACACTCATGGCACGAGACTGAGGAACCCACTGGAATTGCGGGGCTCATGGGCCGAGTCCATGTTGGCTTTGACTTCGCCGTTTGAAGCAATCGTGAGTGCAATCACTTTCTCTTGCATGATTAACTGGTTTTGGGGAATTGCTTTTTTCCGCGACCTTTAGGGACTTTGCAATAATTGTAATGCTCCATGATTTATGCACATGTTTTACAGGTCATCATCACCATCATTATAAAACGTTTATTTTGAGCAAAAAAGCAGAAAATAAAAGAGTGAACAGATATGAGAAAATTGAACTTTATTAATGTGGAAACCGGTCGCACAAGAAGTTACACCGATTATTACACTAGAAAGTTTAAACTATAAAAAGACACGAAAAAAGAGAGAAGTTAAATTCTGACTGTCCGTCTCTGTGGAACAGTGCTAAACATGTATGTCCTTGACCTTGATCACTCCCTCATCCAAGTCTTCAGGGGAGTTGTATGCCTTTCTTTACTTTTCATGCCCAAGTTTTCTGACCCTATTTTTTGCCTGGATCGCCCTTTGCGGGTTTTCAATCCACCGGGTCGCTCTGATTTTGCTTAGGCCGCCCTTTCGGGTTTTCAACCTAGCGAGCTAACTCTTACTTGGCTTGTCTTTCTCTTTTTTCGTCTATTTCTTTCAGGCATAATACTACTTCACTTGATCAGAATTGACTGGGTTCCTTAAATCCTCTCCGTCCATGTTCGTGAGTATCAGTGCTCCTCCAGAAAAGGCTTTCTTGACCACATACGGGCCGTCATAAGTGGGTGTCCATTTCCCTCGGGGATCAGTCTGGATGGGCAAGATCTTCTTAAGCACCAAATCTCCCTGCTTGAATTCACGGTGCCGGACTTTCTTGTCAAAAGCTGTTCTCATTCTCTGTTGGTACAGCTGCCCATGACACAAAGCTGCAATTCTTTTTTCCTCAATGAGGTTTAGCTGATCCAAACGAGCCTGCACCCACTCTACTTCTTCCAGTTTAGCTTCCATGAGTACCCGTAGGGATGGTATCTCAACCTCGATTGTGAGGACCGCCTCTGACCCGTATACCAGAGAGAAAGGAGTTGCCCCAGTTGAGGTACGCACTGAAGTACGATAGCCATGCAAAGCAAAGGGAAGCATTTCATGCAATCCTTGTATGTGACCACCATTTTTTGCACAATCTTTTTGATGTTCTTGTTAGCTGCCTCCACTGCTCCATTCATCTTGGGCCGATAGGGGGAAGAATTATGATGCTGAATTTTGAACTCTGCGCACAGGTCCTTCATCATTTTGCTATTCAGATTGCTGCCGTTATCAGTGATGATCTTGTTAGGAAGACCATAACGGAAAATCAGATCCTTCTTCACAAATTTGGCAACCACTGAACTGGTTACACTGGAGTATGAGGCAGCTTCAACCCACTTCGTGAAATAGTCAATGGCGACCAAGATGAAGCGATGCCCATCTGATGCTTTGGGTTCAATGGGACCGATGACATCCATTCCCCACATTGAAAACGGCCAGGATGCAGTCAGAACATTCAATTTGGCAGGCGGCACATGAATGTGGTCAGCGTAGATTTGGCACTTGTGGCACTTTCGGACAAAGCTGTAGCAGTCACCTTCCATCTGCAACCAGTAATAGCCCGCCCTTAAAACCTGTCTAGCCATAGTATGCGCACTGGAATGAGTTCCGAATGAGCCCTCGTGTACATCTTTCATGATTCTTTCAGCTTCTTCTTTAGCAACACACCTTAAGAGGACCATGTCATAATTCCTTTTGTAGAGAACCTCACCGCTGAGGAAGAAATTCCTTGACAGTCGCCGAAGAGTTCTCTTGTCATTTTCAGATGCCCCGGGAGGGTATTCTCTGCTGATGATCTACTGTTTGATATCATGATACCAAGGCTTGTCATCCGACTCTTCATCTATGGCTGTGCAGTAGTGATGCGCAGGTAGACTCCGGTGCTGGATTGTGACATGAGTCAAGCTTTTATCACAATTGATATTGAACATGGATGATAAAGTTGCCAATGCATCAGCCAGCTGGTTTTCGCTTCGAGGGATTGTTTGAAAGTGATTTCGTCAAAAGACTCCATCAACTCTTGCACATAAACACAATAAGGAATCAGTTTGTGATCTCTGGTCTCCCAATCGCCTCTTACTTGATGAATAACCAGGGCTGACTCTCCATACACATCTAACCTTTTAACTTTCCATTCTAGGGCTGCTTGAATACCCAAGATGCACGCTTCATACTCTGCTATGTTGTTTGTGACATAGAAGCTCAACCTTGCAGTGACAGGAACGAAGCGATTGTCAGGAGATATTAACACAGCACCTGCCCCATGCCCCCATACATTTGACGCACCGTCGAAGATCATTCTCCACCTTTCACTTTCTTGGGACTTCCCCTCATCAAACAGTGCCATGATATCTTCATCAGGAAAATCATGCTGCATTGGTTGGTAGTCTGGAATCGGCTGACATGCCAAATACTCAGCAAGTGCACTACCTTTAACTGCTTTTTGTGTGACATACAGGATATCGTATTCTGATAATTGCATCTGCCAACGGGAAATTCGTCCTGTAAGAGCTGGCTTCTCAAATATGTACTTGATTGGATCCATTTTTGACACCAACCAAGTGGTGTGACTCAGCATGTACTGCCTTAAACGGTGAGCAGCCCAAACTAGAGCACAACAAGTCTTTTCCAGCATAGAATATCTTGTCTCACAATCGGTGAACTTTTTGCTAAGATAGTATATGGCATGCTCCTTTTTCCCGGATTCATCATGCTGCCCCCACACACAGCCCATTGAATTATCTAGCACTGTAAGGTATAAGATGATAGGCCTGCCTGACACAGGTGGCATTAAGACTGGTTGATTCTGCAAGTACACCTTGATTTTCTCAAAGGCAGCTTGACACTGGTGATTCCACTTCAACTCTTGATTTTTGCACAGCAGTTTGAAGATCGGCTCACAAGTAGCAGTCAACTGGAAGATGAATCGGGAGATGTAATTCAACCTTCCGAGGAAACCACGGACTTCTTTCTCTGTTTTGGGCACCGGCATCTCGAGGATGGCTTTTACTTTGTCTGGATCCACCTCGATTCCCTTCTGGCTGACAATGAAGCCTAACAACTTCCCTGATCTCACCCCAAACGTGCACTTGGCCGGGTTTAACTTGAGTTTATATTTCCTCAACCGTTCAAAGAGCTTCTGCAGATTAACAATATGCTCCTCGTCGATTTTAGATTTTGCGATCATGTCATCCACATAAACCTCAATCTCCTTATGCATCATGTCGTGAAACAGCGTGACCATAGCCCTTTGGTAGGTTGCACCAGCGTTCTTTAACCCGAATGGCATGACCTTGTAACAGAACGTTCCCCAAAGCGTTATGAAAGTTGTCTTTTCCATATCTTCGGGGTCCATCTTGATCTGATTATATGCCGAATATCCATCCATGAAGGAGAATAACGAGTGTTGAGCTGTACTATCCACTAAGACATCAATGTGGGGCAAAGGAAAATCGTCTTTAGGACTAGCACGATTCAGATCTCGGTAGTCGACGCACATTCTGACCTTCCCGTCCTTCTTCGGAACCGGGACAATATTGGCAACCCACTGTGGGTATTTGGCCACCGCTAGGAATCCGGCGTCAAACTGTTTTTTTACCTCATCCCTAATCTTTAGGGACATCTCAGGCTTCATCCTTCTAAGTTTCTGCTTCACAGGCGGGCATTCAGGTTTGACTGGCAACTTATGCATCACAATGTCAGTATCCAACCCAGGCATATCTTGGTAGGACCATGCAAACACATCCATATAATCGTGCAACAGCTGAACCAACTTCATGCGATCCTCGTCATTCATGGCGGTACCCACTTTGACCTCTTTCTTGCTCTCAGCTGTACCCAAGTTGATCACTTCAGTAGATTCTCCGTGTGGCTGAATTACCCTTTCTTCCTGTTTCATTAACCTCATGAGTTCTGGAGGAGCTTCCCAGTCTTCCTCAACATCCCCCTCAGCTTGATTAATAGGGTGATCAAAGTCAAAATATGGACTGTTGGCACTGTTATTTTGGGAGACAATTGCTGTGGATCTGCATTTTTCCGAAGCGAAAAAGCTGAATGAAAGGCGAGACAAGCAAGCAAACAATAATAAAGCGAGGAAAAGACACATGAAATGAAAAAGGATTGATTTTTATTGATTGAAATTCAAAAACAACGTTTTTATTAATGATGACGATTCTGAAAATAAAAACATGCCCGCCCCTAACAACTTGTCCTATGGCCTTGGGCAGAGCCACAGGGTTGCATTACAAATGATTACTTTAAATTAAAAGTCACAGGAAGATCAGCAGCCTTCCAATTCTTTAATTTTTCACCGGCACCGCAGCGTCGAACCAAACTTGCACCACCCCCTTCAGACTTAGAACCATCCTTGATGACAGCAACTTGATTGGGATCCAACAAACCAGCACTCACAAAACTTTGACTGATGTCGCAAATTGGAATCCTCTGGGGCCATGGATCCTGGCCTTTGGACTTGGCCAACCATCTGCCCCTTCGTTCATCTACCATTTTTCTTCTTTCTTCCTCACTTGGGGTGTATCCCAGCCCGCAACGGTCCTTGTTTTCCTTCAGTTGAATGGGAGCTAGAATTCCCTGACCAAACTTTCCCAAGCCAGAACCAACCTTATATCCTTGGGCTAACACGATCTTAGCAACCATCTCCTCCTCCTTGGTCCTCTCAAATACTACATTGGCGATCTCCAAAGACTGAAAGGCTGTTTCCAAAGACTCTTCGGCAGCTTCCACATATTTGAACTCTGATGGCTTATTAACCAGAGTCTCTTCCTCACCAAATACTACCACGACCTGGCCGTCAACCACGAATTTGACCCGCTGGTGTAAAGAAGAAGGGATTGCTCCAGCCATATGGATCCATGGTCGGCCCAGCAAACAACTGGGATTGTAATTGTAAGGAATTTTGACAGGTCTTCTGGGTCCTCTACTTTTATCAGAATGTAGAGTCAACACTTCTTCTTCAACATCATGGGTTCCTATCTGGACCACACACCGATCCATCAGGTCCTGCAGGATCATCTCAAAGCTTTCACAATTCCCCACGCACGTGGAGTCAGCACACCCCTCTTCATGGCAACACCCCTTCTTAACCACCCCAACATGGCATAACTCAGAGTAGATAACACCCAACGGGGTCTTGATCTTCTGCACATCCTTTACCAATTGCCCAACGGAACTTTCTATAGCGTTGGTAGCTGGCCTCTGATGACCTGGCAATGGATTAGTTGTTGTATTCGGGCTGCTCTGCTTGAACGAGATCCACCCAGCATCTACTAGGTCTTGCACCACATGCTTGAAGGCTTTACATTCCTCCACAGTATGACCGACCCCGTTTTCGTGGAAACTGCAGGTAGCATTAGCGTTGTAACTTCTGGGAAATGGCGGCTGCAGGGCCTTCATTGGCCGAGTGTTGATTAAGTTCTTGGAAGTCAAGTGATCAAACAATTCAGTGTATGTCATTGGTATTGGATCAAAACTGGTCCATTTCTTGTACTGATAACCCTGAGCCCTGTGACTGTCACTGCCTTGCTGGGATGGCACAGGAGCAGAAAATGGAACAGTTTGTGGTGGAGGGGTACCAAAGGATGAACTTCCTCCCGAGATTACATTTGTTTCCCCCTCCTTCTTCTTCGGGAAATGGGAGTGAGGCTTCTTCTGATTGCTTGAATCACCAGAGCTTCCTGCATTACTGAGGTGATTCGAAATCTTCCCACTTCGGAGACCATGCTCAAGTCTTTCCCCGAAGATTATCATATCGGAGAAGCTAGTTGAAACACTTGTAATCAGCCGGTCATAGTAAATTGCTGGCAGAGTTTCCAAGAACGTGTACACCATTTCTTTTTCAGTCAAAGGAGGTTGGACCTGGGCGGCTAGGCTTCGCCATTTCTGGGCATATTCTTTGAAAGTCTCCCTTTCGCCCTTACTCATGTGTTGCAATTGCGACCTGTCCGGAGCCATGTCCATGTTATACTTATATTGTCTCATGAATGCTTCGCACAAATCTTTCCAACAACGAATTTCAGAGGATTGCAATTTCATGTACCAATCTAGAGGAGCTCCAGCCAAACTGTTTTGAAAGCAGTAAATCAGCAGTTTGTCATCATTGGCGTAAGGACCCATTTTTCGGACAAACATCGTAACATGGCTCTCCAGACAGCCTGTTCCTCTGTATTTGTCTTGAACTTTGGTGGCAAAACCAAATCTGGGATTAAACACAGCTCACGAGCTTCCTTGGCTCTGACACCAACACCCTCCATTGCCTTTACTCTTTCTTCAAGTGCACGAATCGGGTCATTTGGCTGTGATCCCTCAAACATATGTCCTTGGGGGTGACTCCCCATACTGTAATAATACCCTCTAGGCTGAGGAACATTGTGAGGGTGTGCTGCAAGCCCCGGAGTAGGACTGGGCACAGCATGAGGACTAGGAGTTTGGATCTGCGGTCCTCCGGCAGCTCCCCCAGATACGGCGGCAGTGACCTGATTAGGCGCAACTATACTGACGGGGATAGGTCCAACAGTTCGCGGCATGTACCCAGCAGGCATACCCCAAGGATATCTTTGTGAAGTGTATTGATTCGGCCCATTCATTCCTGAAGCAAAGACGGGATGACTGACCCCGGATCCCAGAGGAACTGTGGCTGATATTGGAGGAGGAACGAAAGAAGTGACACCATCTGGACCCACGACGGCGACACCTTCAGCAGCTGTCCCACTCTTTAAACTTTGCAGCATGACCATCATCTCATGCACCCGGGCCTCCATTGCCCCAACCTTATCCTTAAGCACTTGGTTCTCCTGAGCCAGCTGCTCAGGATTCAAGATTTGTACGCCCAAATCTTCATGTTCTGGATTACTTTCAGTTTCAATCTCTGGATGCCCTTGAGGATCAGCCATCAGCTTTGCTTGTAATCGGGTGAAGTATCGGTGGCGGAGAACCAGCTTGCCTCTCGCTTCTGTTGGTAGAACATTTTTATTAAGTGAAGGAGCAAATTAATGAATGCAATGCGTGCAGTGCAGATGAGTGTTAGTTTTAGTTTGTCTTATGCCGTGAACCCCAACGTGTCATATCTTGCCATAGATTTAACAATGAATTTTGATTCCAAACTGTACCTATGGCAAGATTCTTTGTCACTTTGGGATTCTCGGCAAACAAACTTTGATGAAATGCAAGGATGCATGCACGAGCTGTAAAAGCTTATGTTGGATGCAATGCGAGGAGGCATGCAAAATGATGATGATGATGTTTTATGCATATGCAGATTAAGGCAAAACCTTTATTGGCATTAGTTCAAGTTTTTTTCTCTTTTTTTTTGAAAAATGCGGGCCGTACGTGGTTTCATATGGACCAAGTAAGAGAAAGGCTACAACGGCAGCTCGTTCTCTCTTTTTTTTGAAAAGAGTGGGCCATATGTCACTTCGTACGGACCGGCAGAAGAAAGGCTACAACGACAACTCTTTCTCTACTTTTTATTTGAAAAACCTCCTACTCTTTTTTGAAAACATGTCTATATTACCATGCAACACACAATTTGGTATGCCCCTTGTGTCCTACGAAGGTGGGAACCTAAGTTCTAGGACAACTCAAATGTTCCTCCCATGTGGGTTCTAGACACTTCCTCACCAGGTTACCAGAGCTAATTCTCTTTCACAATAGCACCCACACCGATGGAACGCCATCTGGTGTGAGGCATCATGAAAGAGCATACTCTGGCTGAAACTTTCGTGAGAGTCGGAAGGACAACGGTCCAATTGCCAGTCACTACTCGTTTCCACTCTCCTAAGTTTTGTCAGACCTTGGGTTTTAGGCCCCTCTCAAAGCATAGTAAGCATAAGGTGTGAGTGTGTGCAGCAAGGGCATACCGCCTAAAACTACCCACATATACCCCACCTGCAAAGGAAAACCCAGAACAGTCCAGACAGAAGCAAGCAATAATATGTCGTATACCCTAGGGTTCAATATCACAATACCAATAATCCAACCTAGGTTTCAGCAACAGTCATATGCACTGCTTACCTCAAGAAAGGGAGCGGAGAAGAAGGGATCATAATAGAATGGGAGGAAATGCATGTTTTTACCTTAAGAAAAGGGAGCAGAGAATAGGGCACATGGGATTTGAGGGATGCATGAACAAGGCATTGTGAACAAATATAAAAGAAGTAAAACAAAGCTTTCAACTCAATTAATTTTAAAACCACACATCAAAGTTAACTAGGCTTGACCCTCGTCTTTTTTTTTTTAAAAAAAAGAAAAAATGGTCCCCAGCGGAGTCGCCAGCTGTTGCGCCCGAAAAATCCGGTTTGGGACTTTTCGTTTGACAACGCGGAAGAAGTTTGGAGCCGCCACCAATATTTTTATTTTAGGACCAAAACATTGAAAATAAATGCCTTGAAAAGGCGGATGGTCTTTTGAAAAAGTAGAGATGTCGGTTCGGGGGTCGGTTAGGTACGGGGAAGGTATTAGCACCCCGCACCTCCTTTCTACCGAAAGGGAACCATTAACTTGATGTGTGGTTTAGACAAAAGTTCGAGTTGAAAGCAATTTATTCTACTTCTTTTCTTTTCTTTAAGGTTTGTTTTATTGAAAACATGAAGGAAGAAGAATATTTTTGGTTATCTTTGAAAATCAGGACAAAACAAAGAGTTTTTAAGAGTGTGCTTGACGGGACAGGACCCCGCTCCTACGTATCTCCCGGTGCGATGGAGAATTCAAAGCTACGTAGTTCTCGGGTTATCTTTGAAAATCAGGACAAAACAAAGATTTTTTTTAAGAGTGTGCTTGACGGGACAGGACCCCGCTCCTACGTACCCTCACTAGAAGAGGGATCAAAGCTACGTAGTTCTCGGAGTTGTTTTTAAAAGTGTGCTTGACAGGACAGGACCCCGCTCCTACGTACCCTCACTGGAAGAGGGATCAAAGCTACGTAGTTCTCGGAGTTTTTCTTAAAAGTGTGCTTGACAGGACAGGACCCCGCTCCTACGTACCCTCACTGGAAGAAGGATCAAAGCTACGTAGTTCTCGGGGTATCTTTGAAAATCAGGACAAAACAAAGATTTTTTAAGAGTGTGCTTGACGGGACAGGACCCCGCTCCTACGTACCCTCACTGGAAGATGGATCAAAGCCACGTAGTTCTCGGTTTATCTTTGAAAATCAGGACAAAACAAAGATTTTTTAAGAGTGTGCTTGACGGGACAGGACCCCGCTCCTACGTACCCTCACTGGAAGAGGGATCAAAGCTACGTAGTTTTCGGGGAACAAAACAAAGTTGTTTTTTTTAAAAGTGTGCTTGACAGGACAGGACCCCGCTCCTACGTACCCTCATGGAAGAGGGATCAAAGCTACGTAGTTCTCAGAGTTTTTTTTAAAAGTGTGCTTGACAGGACAGAACCCCGCTCCTACGTACCCTCACTGGAAGAGGGATCAAAGCTATGTAGTTCTCAGCTTTTGGTTTTGAAAAAGGATTGAGCTTTCGCGAAAGCCGAACAACAACGGTTAGAATGGTCTCGCTACTAACTCCTTTTGAAAACAACATCATCATTAATGACCTAATCGGCAACGGCGCGATTGGTGTTTAATGACGATTGATTTATTTTTGTTTTGAATAAGTTTTCGAAAATGGGATAGAGCTTTTGTGAAGACCGACTAACAACGGTTAGAATGGTCTCGCTTCTAACTCCTTTTGAAAACAATATCATCATTAACAACTGATGAGTCCTCATCATATGTATATTTTTATTCAGTTTGCAACCAATTTGTTAGTCATTTAAGTTTATTTCAGCCAATCGTTAAGGGATTTGGCATAGTTTTAGTTTTTTTGTAGTAGAAGTTGAATTGTAACCAAAATGTAATTGGTAAGTCCAATTAAAGAAAAAAAGAAACAAAGGAGGTGTGAAAAGGAATGCATGTGGGCTTCAGTTAAAAAATTAAAAAAAGGAAAGGAAGGCGTGGAACAGAAGCTACGCAATTCAAAGGATAAAGGAATTAGGGATTAATTCATACACGGGGGGAGTACCACGCACAACATCAGCGCCGGAAGGCGTCAACAACGAAGCCAAGGAGAAAGAAAAGCAGTACCACCGGCACTTCGTCTGGGATGCGATTTTAGGATTTGAAGGTTTCATGGAGTCCTCTATGTGTAATCTCTTCTTATTTCTATCTTCTCATTCATTGATGTTGTCTTTTTAGTTTCTTTTGATTAGGGAGAGATGACTCTTCCCAAACCCTTCTTATGGATTCTTTGATATGGTTAAGACAATTGATTGTTTGATTATCATATGTCTAAATCTTATGTTCTTAATGCTTTGCAATTACATATGATAATTGTAATGATCTAGGTAAATAATCACATAGGAATATGAGTTGTTTGCTGGAAATTGGGGTTTAGATCACATGGAGTCCATGCCACTCCCTCCTCGCTGTATTCGTTGTGAAGAACCCCACTTGAATGGCAAATGTGTGACACTCACCTTTTTCGATTCTTGTGGGGAGTATCTTGTGGAGTGCAACTGTGAGGATGAGTGGGTAACTATATCAGAAAATTACCCATGGTTATGCACTACCAATGAGGAACAAGAAGAACAAGCCCCAACAAAAGAAGAATCTGGGGAGGATAAGGAAGATGGGGAAGAAGAAAAAATTGAAATGGAGAAGCATGTAGTTTGGAGGGAACATCAAAACTCCCAATGTGGGGAATGGGTGAAAACCCAACAAGAAAAAACCCAACAAATCATGGTTCCTATTATTCTTCCAAGTAGCAAGGAGGATAGAAGTGAGGAGATTGACATATACTTAGACTCCTTCTATGCCTTATTCATCACCCTTCACCTTAAAAGGGTATGGAAGCATCTACAACTATGTTTCAAATTCATGATGTTCCTGCCCCAGAAGCGAAAGAAGAAGGATGATGTGTTCTTTGTGTCATATCAGCCACCTTGATAGTGGAATGACAAACGTTAAGCTAGTGACGTTAAACAAGCGCTTGGTGGGAGGCAACCCATTGGTTCACTATTTACTGTTTTGAGTCTTTATTTTTCATTCCCCTTTTTCAGTTTGTTTTGCATTTTGGTTGTACTGCTGTCTAACTTTTACATTGATGATGATGCACCACAATTTTGAACTAGTTCACTGTGGTGGTTGTTCAGTCTAACATTTTTGCAGCTACCATGTAATTTCTTCCATTTCAGATTTTTTTCATCAGATAATGTCAGTGGCAAAGTCAAAGGTTGAGGAAGACCTGGATCATCTTTGGGCAAGCTCTCAAAAGTTCATCTCTTATCCCAGCTGTGAGGTTTGAGCCCAAACACTTCCTATATTCATTGTGTGATTATTCCTTGCCTGTATTAGTCTGCAGAACTTGAGCTGGTACTTAACTGTCATACATGTGATTTATACACACACTGAGGCAAAATTTTTGGCACCCCTGAGCCTTTCAAGCCAACCCATTAATGTTTATCCTTTGCTAGCCCCTCTGAGCCTTTTTGTTGTTTTTGTATTTTTTTTCTACATATCATTGCCTAGTTTTCTTAACTTGGAGTTAGGTAGACAAAAGCATGAGGGTGGGGAAAAATTCTAAGTTTGGGGTTGCTCATGGAATAGCAACAATCTAAGTTTGGGGTGGTATACAAGAGAATGGAACATACAAAGAAAAAAAAAGAAAAAAAAGAGAAAAAAAAGAGAAAAATGTTTCAGTTCTGGTTTCTGTTTATTTTCGCGTCGCGATAGCATGCCTTCGCGTCGCGATGCTATATGAATATATATATATATATATATATATATATATATATATATATATATATATATATATATATATATATATATATTGTATGAAATTCCTTCTCTTGTGAAATGCTTTGGGAAAATGGGAAGTGAGTGAGAATGTAAAAAATTGACAAAGTGAGAGGTAGGCCTAACTCCAAGTTTTAACCTACTTATCCAAATTTTACCCACCCTTACCTAAGCCCCAATATAACCTTAAAAGTCCTCAAATAGTGTGTGTGAAATTCATGTGTATTGATTGGTATAGCACTTGTTCAAGCCTATGAAACGATGATGCAGGTACTGTGAATTGAGCGAACACCCAAAAACACCTCAAAGAGCGAAACAGTAGTGAGATGTGTGAAAAAGAGAGGACTTGAGATTGCTTGCCTGTTTATGATCCTGTATTTTCCAATTCAATTGCTTTGTCACTATATTATGTTGGATGATACTTTCTGATGTGTTGAATGATCTATTGGCCTGTGAATTATGTAAAAGCTGAATGTCAAATTGCCACAGTGAATGGAGTGATTGCTTGAGGACAAGAAAAAGTTCAAGTTTGGGGTTGTGATGAGTCCTCATCATATGTATATTTTTATTCAGTTTGCAACCAATTTGTTAGTCATTTAAGTTTATTTCAGCCAATCGTTAAGGGATTTGGCATAGTTTTAGTTTTTTGTAGTAGAAGTTGAATTGTAACCAAAATGTAATTAGTAAGTCCAATTAAAGAAAAAAAGAAACAAAGGAGGTGTGAAAAGGAATGCATGTGGGCTTCAATTAAAAAAAATAAAAAAAGGAAAGGAAGGCGTGGAACATAAGCTTAGCAATTCAAAGGATAAAGGAATTAGGGATTAATTCATACACGGGGGGAGTACCACGCACAACATCAGCGCCGGAAGGCGTCAACAACGAAGCCAAGGAGAAAGAAAAGCAGTACCACCGGCACTTCGTCTGGGATGCGATTTTAGGATTTGAAGGTTTCATGGAGTCCTCTATGTGTAATCTCTTCTTATTTCTATCTTCTCATTCATTGATGTTGTCTTTTTAGTTTCTTTTGATTAGGGAGAGATGACTCTCCCCAAACCCTTCTTATGGATTCTTTGATATGGTTAAGACAATTGATTGTTTAATTATCATATGTCTAAAACTTATGTTCTTAATGCTTTGCAATTACATATGATAATTGTAATGATCTAGGTAAATAATCACATAGGAATATGGGTTGTTTGCTGGAAATTGGGGTTTAGATCACATGCTAGTAATCATCATAGGAATATGTGGTAGCTTATGTGAATTCATTAAAATTCTTAATCTTAATGCGTTACCCTCTGGCATGACTCACCTAAGGAATTAGGGTAACTCTTAGGGTAATAGGGGTTTTGAGGCAAGGAATTGTCCTTAGCCTAATATTGTGAATTGAATCTGGTATTTCAAACAATTAATATGTGAGTAGCTGAAGGTCCATAAGATCGGTGAAGGGAGAGGATTCGACCCCTAATCGCGTTTATCCTAATTGTTTTATAAATTTCTATTTCACCATTACCGATAACTATCTTTTTGTCCAATCGTATCAACGAAGAAATAATTTGTTTGCTGAATTGACAATAAAAGCAATCCCTGTGGATCGACCGGTTCTTACCGATATTTTATTACTTGCGACGACATTTGGTACACTTGCCAGAGTCTTAACAAGTTTTTGGCGCCGTTGCCGGGGATTGTTGATTTCATTGTCAACAAGGCATTTGAGTTAATTCTTAGTTGTTTTATTTTATTTTATTTATTTCAGTATTTTATTTTTGTTTTATTTGTTTAGATACTTTGTATTGTGTTGGACTTGTTAACGGTTTGTTGAAGTGTTTCAGTGAACTGTGTAGCAGGGGCAAAGTTCGAAAGAATTGCTGTTTGTCCCGGAAAAAAAATCATGGAATCCACTTCTCGATTGGAAGATGCTTTGGCCCAGTTTAGGCAAATGACTGAGACTATCTTCCAGCCTAAAGAGCAAGTTTCTCGGTTGGAAGATGCTTTGAGCCAGTTTAGGCAAATGACTGAGAATATCTTCCAGCCCAAGGAGCACATTGATGCATCGCATCACATGGAGTCCATGCCACTCCCTCCTCGCTGTATTCGTTGTGAAGAACCCCACTTGAATGGCAAATGTGTGACACTCACCTTTTTCGATTCTTGTGGGGAGTATCTTGTGGAGTGCAACTGTGAGGATGAGTGGGTAACTATATCAGAAAATTACCCATGGTTATGCACTACCAATGAGGAACAAGAAGAACAAGCCCCAACAAAAGAAGAATCTGGGGAGGATAAGGAATATGAGGAAGAAGAAAAAATTGAAATGGAGGAGCATGTAGTTTGGAGGGAACATCAAAACTCCCAATGTGGGGAAGGGGTGAAAACCCAACAAGAAAAAACCCAACAAATCATGGTTCCTATTATTCTTCCAAGTATCAAGGAGGATAGAAGTGAGGAGATTGACATATACTTAGACTCCTCCTATGCCTTATTCATCACCCTTCACCTTAAAAGGGTATGGAAGCATCTACAACTATGTTTCAAATTCATGATGTTCCTGCCCCAGAAGCGAAAGAAGAAGGATGATGTGTTCTTTGTGTCATATCAGCCACCTTGATAGTGGAATGACAAACGTTAAGCTAGTGACGTTAAACAAGCGCTTGGTGGGAGGCAACCCATTGGTTCACTATTTACTGTTTTGAGTCTTTATTTTTCATTCCCCTTTTTCAGTTTGTTTTGCATTTTGGTTGTACTGCTGTCTAACTTTTACATTGATGATGATGCACCACAATTTTGAACTAGTTCACTGTGGTGGTTGTTCAGTCTAACATTTTTGCAGCTACCATGTAATTTCTTCCATTTCAGATTTTTTTCATCAGATAATGTCAGTGGCAAAGTCAAAGGTTGAGGAAGACCTGGATCATCTTTGGGCAAGCTCTCAAACGTTCATCTCTTATCCCAGCTGTGAGGTTTGAGCCCAAACACTTCCTATATTCATTGTGTGATTATTCCTTGCCTGTATTAGTCTGCAGAACTTGAGCTGGTACTTAACTGTCATACATGTGATTTATACACACACTGAGGCAAATTTTTTGGCACCCCTGAGCCTTTCAAGCCAACCCATTAATGTTTATCCTTTGCTAGCCCCTCTGAGCCTTTTTGTTGTTTTTGTATTTTTTTTTCTACATATTATTGCCTAGTTTTCTTAACTTGGAGTTAGGTAGACAAAAGCATGAGGGTGGGGAAAAATTCTAAGTTTGGGGTTGCTCATGGAATAGCAACAATCTAAGTTTGGGGTGGTATACAAGAGAATGGAACATACAAAGAAAAAAAAAAGAAAAAAAAAGAGAAAAAAAAGAGAAAAATGTTTCAGTTCTGGTTTCTGTCTATTTTCGCGTCGCGATAGCATGCCTTCGCGTCGCGATGCTATATGAATATATATATATATATATATATATATATATATATATATATATATATATATATATATATATATATATATTGTATGAAATTCCTTCTCTTGTGAAATGCTTTGGGAAAATGGGAAGTGAGTGAGAATGTAAAAAATTGACAAAGTGAGAGGTAGGCCTAACTCCAAGTTGTAACCTACTTATCCAAATTTTACCCACCCTTACCTAAGCCCCAATATAACCTTAAAAGTCCTCAAATAGTGTGTGTGAAATTCATGTGTATTGATTGGTATAGCACTTGTTCAAGCCTATGAAACGATGATGCAGGAACCGTGAATTGAGCGAACACCCAAAAACACCTCAAAGAGCGAAACAGTAGTGAGATGTGTGAAAAAGAGAGGACTTGAGATTGCTTGCCTGTTTATGATCCTGTATTTTCCAATTCAATTGCTTTGTCACTATATTATGTTGGATGATACTTTCTGATGTGTTGAATGATCTATTGGCCTGTGAATTATGTAAAAGCTGAATGTCAAATTGCCACAGTGAATGGAGTGATTGCTTGAGGACAAGAAAAAGTTCAAGTTTGGGGTTGTGATGAGTCCTCATCATATGTATATTTTTATTCAGTTTGCAACCAATTTGTTAGTCATTTAAGTTTATTTCAGCCAATCGTTAAGGGATTTGGCATAGTTTTAGTTTTTTGTAGTAGAAGTTGAATTGTAACCAAAATGTAATTGGTAAGTCCAATTAAAGAAAAAAAGAAACAAAGGAGGTGTGAAAAGGAATGTGTAACGTCCCCAAAATAATTAGGCGAGTTATTTGGATGTTAACCCAATAGGAATAATTTAGTACTCGACTGGTAAATTTATTGAGTACTAAAATTATTTATTGAATGGCATTAGATCGTTAACCGGATAATACGGGTCAAGGAAGTTTCGAAATCGGAATAAGGGATTTAGATCAATACGGAAATTCGACCACGCTACCACTTATTTATTAATTAAATAAGTATGTGTGTGTGTGTTAAATGAAAGAAGAAAGGAAACAATAAAAGAAAGAAAAAGAGGAAAGAAAGAAAACGCAGAAGAGAAAAGAAGCAGAGGAGAAAAGAAGAGAAGAGGAGAAAAGAAAGAAGAAGAAGAAGAGAAAGAGGAGAAGAAGGGTTTCCATCACCACCCAAACTCCAAGTTTTTCACCATCATCATCACCTTCCTACTAGCTTCCTTTCCCCCCTAGTTTTGGTGAGCTTATTCTCCTCTTTTCCCCTCTATTTGAATTTCGAGTTTGGGATGATTTGGGGGATTGATGATGATTTTGGTTGGTTATTCATGATTTGAAGCAAGCCCAAGGAAGATTGAAAGTGGATTGAAGCTCGATTCGAGGTTGAGAGCGGATTGGTGATTATAGGGTTTCGTTTGGGGATTTTTTTGGAGTCTCGGAGATTTCGTCTCGGTGATTTTGGCTCGGTGACGGCTCTCGCGTCAAGGGTGAGTTTTACTCGCGCTTAGGATGTTTTTGTGTTTCGATAGTTTTTACGTTTATTGATTTCGAGGGATTTTGAGATAAAAACCGTTATTTGAAAATATGTCGCGTTTTGATACAATTCGTTTACAATGAGTTTTTGATGATTTGATTGATTGTGAAATGTTGAATTCTTATGTGATGTTGTGATTGCTTGGGCTGTTTTCGGTCGAAACGAGAATCGTTCGAGAAATTTTGGGTCAAAAACCGTTATTTCGGAATATGTCGTATTTTGGTAAAATCCGTTTTGATTGAGTTTTTGATTGGATAGATTGATTGTGTGACTTTGATAGGGACTGTTTTTATGGTTGTCAAATCTGTTTTCAATCGGAACGAAAATCGGAATTGAGCGGAATCGCGGTTTTCGCGCGAAACCGCCAAAATCTGCCCTTGACAGACCCCCCTGCTGTCTGTTCGCGCGCCGTTTGCGCGCCACGCGCCACTCGCGCGCCAGTTGGCAGAATTTCAGCAACCAAACACTGTTTTTCGTTTCGCGATAACTTTTGATCCGGGAACCCGATTGAGGTGTTCTAAGATGCGTTGGAAAGCTTATTCAGAGGCCTAACTGAATATTCTATTTTTAAGGCAAAATGAACTGTTTTTGATATTGAAAATTGTGCCGAAAAGTGGTCAAATAGAGTGCGAGTGTGAACTTGGATTTTATAAAACATGGAATTAAAGTGTTTAATTGATTGTCTGATTTGATGGACTGTGGGTTCATAGTGCTGTAGATATATATATTATATCGAGTTTGGGTGACGACCCATGTTGACATACTAGGCGGGGCAGTCATGATCCCTTACCCTAGGCTCCGTGCCATTAGGAAAAATGCTATTGGTAAGGGGGTTCACCGGGTTTGGAAGCGGTTACGCAGTCGGTGTTATGTCAAATTTGTTTGTTGTACGATTCACCGGGTTTGGAAGCGGTAACGCAGTCGGTGTCGTACTGAGTCACAACAGGTTAACCGGGTTTGGAACCGGTAACGCAGTCGGTGATCTGTTAAAAGTTAAGTAATGCGGTCCACCGGGTTTGGAAGCGGTAACGCAGTCGGTGCCGTGTCACGTTATATAAAAATTCATAATTGAACCGAGAGTGTTAGTAGGGGTCTCGATAGAACTCACTGAGATTGTATCTCACTGTTTAAATGTTGTTGTTTTACAGATAAACAGGGACAGAAGAAACCTCAGAGGCACGAGTAGGTGGCCCCGGGAGGAGAATGATGACTTAGCTTTATGTTCAAGTTTATTTTCCTTCTGTTGCCTATGTTTTACAACACTATGGCATTAGTGTTTTGTTTATCCTTTTCCGCTTTCTTGTATGACTCTGATTACCACAGTTGCTGACAGTTATGGTCTGAGTACCGTATGATCTTATTTGTGTATAAGATGGTTATGTTGTATTTCAGCAAAATTTTATAATGGTATTCAGTGTCTAAGCAGGAAATTATTATCTCTGATGTTCATATTTTGGCACGCTTTGGTATTTTTACAAGTTAAATATACCGGGGTGTTACAGTTGGTATCAGAGCGGTTCGACCTAGTCGGACTTAGCTTATTGGGTCTTTGCTTTTTCCAGTCGTGATTTTCTTAGTATGCTATTAGACATTGAGCTTGATCAACTTAATACTTTGTGCATATTTCGCAGAATCATGGCCAGAAGAGGTAGAGGCGTTCCTCCTCCTGTTGATCCGAATTTTGAGTGGATGCAGAATGTCATTGAGAACCAGCAGAAAATGATGCAAGACATGATGCTTATGCATCAGCAGCAACAAATCCAACAGCAAAATGCCCAGCAGCATCAAGCTCAAGAGCCACAAGTGAACCCAAGGAGAATTTTCACAGAATTCCTGAAAATGAAACCCTCCGAGTTCAGAGGTGGGCCGGATGTCATGAAAGCACAGCATTGGCTAGATGACATTGAAAAGATTTTTCTCACAATGCAAGTAACCGATGAAGATAATCTGAGATTGGCATCCCATATGTTGAAGGGAGAGGCCAATAACTGGTGGACAAATGCTAGAGCCATGATGGAGACAATGGGAACTCCCCCGACTTGGGAAAATTTCCGAACATCATTTCTGGAACAATTCTTCCCCACGGCTATGAGGTTTGATAAGGAAAATGAGTTCTTAGCTCTCACACAAGGAGGCTTGACCGTGGGCCAATACACGGCTAAATTTGAAGAGTTGTATCAATTCTTCGGTTTAGCTGGATATGCCCCCAATGACCGATGGAAAACTGACAGGTACAAATATGGGTTGAGAGAGGATATTGCTCAAAGTCTTAGTTCTTTTCCGAGGACCAACTATGCAGCCATGGTACAACAAGCTTATATCGCCGAAAGTGATTTGTCAAGGTTGTATGCAAGCAGAAAGGCATTCCATCAGAATAGAAAGAGCATTGGGTCATCTAGTTCTCAGATGGGCCCCAAGCATGACTCGGGCAGGGGTGGTAATTATAAAGGGAAGCAGGTGCAAACAGCTGACCAAACGAGGTTTAAAAATTGTCCTAAGTGCGGAAGGTATCACCGTGGTGAGTGTCAACTAAGATCTACTAGGTGCTATCATTGTAATGAGGAGGGCCACTATGCAAATGAGTGCCCAGCAAAGAAGAACATCCAAAGAGCACCAAACGCACCTAGTCAGGGGCGGATCAACACTCTAGATGCTCGGACCATCACACCTACTGATAATCTTCTGAGGGGTACTGTAACAGCCCAGGTCCAACGCATTGGCCACCCCGGCACTGTTACCTCACGGTCTTCTCTACCCCTCTTGTAGAATTTTTGCCTTCCGTGGGAATCGAACCTTGCACCTGAGGCATAAGTGCAAGTTAAACACACCTCCCACTACCAATTGAGCGCGCGCTCAATTGGTAGTGGGAGGTGTGTTTAACTTGCACTTATGCCTCAGGTGCAAGGTTCGATTCCCACGGAAGGCAAAAATTCTACAAGAGGGGTAGAGAAGACCGTGAGGTAACAGTGCCGGGGTGGCCAATGCGTTGGACCTGGGCTGTTACATAAAAAGCCCCTTCCCACTACCAATTGAGCGCGCGCTCAATTGGTAGTGGGAAGGGGGTTTAACTTGCACTTATGCCTCAGGTGCAAGGTTCGATTCCCACGGAAGGCAAAAACTCTACAAGAGGGGTAGAGAAGACCGTGAGGTAACAGTGGGACCGGGGTGGCCGCTGCGGTGGACCTGGGCTGTTACATTAAAAAGGCGCCTTTTTATGTAACAGCCCAGGTCCACCGCAGCGGCCACCCCGGTCCCACTGTTACCTCACGGTCTTCTCTACCCCTCTTGTAGAATTTTTGCCTTCCGTGGGAATCGAACCTTGCACCTGAGGCATAAGTGCAAGTTAAACCCCCTTCCCACTACCAATTGAGCGTAACCCTAAAATTATTTAATTAAATTATTTAATTAAATAATTGGGGATTTAAATTAAATTATTTGATGTAATTCGATTAATTAGGATTTTATTTATTTTTGGTGGTATTAGGAAGGAGTGGAGGCGCCACTTGCATGACTTGGGCTTAAGTGAAAAAGCCCAAGCCCATGATCTCCAAAGTGTGCGAAGGGGGTTATGTTGTTAGGGGCTAGGTTTTGTGGCCATTCGCAAAAATCAAGAGAGAAAACGCAAGAAAGAAAGAAAATAGCGTGAGATAGAGAGAGAGAGCAAGGAAGGGCGCCGTAGGAGAGAAGAGGAAGAGGAGGGAAGTTGCAACCAAGAAAGAGCAAGAACGTGATCTTGTTGCTGTGATCCTGTACGTGACTACCTCCGGAGCCTCCGTTCTTCAATTTCGAGGTTAGGGGAGCTCTATCACTCTATCTAATAGTTTATATGATGGGTTCTAGATCTAGGATTTGTATTAGAACCGTATGTTTCTTGATGTTCTTGGCGTGTTTGATGTTCATTACGTTCTTGACGTTCTTGATGTTAACTTTCGTATATATGTACATCATGAGTCTATGCGAATTTATCTATTGCTTGGGTTGATCCATGAATTTCGTTATTGGTGATGTTTTGCGTATGTGAGGAGAATTAAAATGTTAATCTATGCGTTGGTTGTTGAAGGATGTGGTCGCATAAGGGGTTGTTGATGTTGGGCGCCTAGGGCGCCATGATGAGGCTAGTGATGTTGTTTGGTTTTAATTGAGTTTTGATGAAATTGAGTTTTAGTGTTTTTTTTTTGAATGAGATAAATGCGTTTTAGTTGCTGGGAAAAATTGGAGTTGTATGTTTTAAAATTGTGAAGAAAACGAATTTTTAGTTGTTAAAAAGGTGTTGGACGAATTCTGGATGTTGTTGCTGGTTTCTGGGCGCTGGGCGCCTATGCTGGGCGCTGGGCGCCTGTTCTGTGTTGTTGTTGCGCGTGGGGGCGCGCCTGGGCGCTGGCGCCCGTGTTGTCTGTGTGTGTGCGTGTGCGCGCCTGGGCGCTGAGCGCCTATGGCGCTGTGTTGTGCGCGCGTTGTTGCCCCTGGGCGCTAGGCGCCCGTGTCCTTGTGTTGCGCTGCGTTGCGCGTGTTCCCCTGGGCGCTAGGCGCCCGTGCTGCGTTGCGCTGTGTTGTGCGCGCGTTGTTGCTCCTGGGCGCTAGGCGCCCGTGCTGTGTTGCGTGCGTTGTTGTCGTTGCCTGGGCGCTGGGCGCCTGTGCACTTGTTGCCTGGTTGCCTGGGCGCCTAAGGCGCCTGTTTCCAGGATGTTGCATAATTTTTCCAAAAAATTGTTTTTATCATAACTTTTGACTTAGACGTCCGTTTTGAACGATTCGAAAAGTGTCATGAAGCTTTTTACGTTGTCTATTTGTGGGTTCAATTTTTAAAATGAAAAAGTGTTAATTTCTGACTGTTTGTGGGCGCCCAAGTGGCTGTCCCCGGTGGTCGTCCCAGTGACATTGGAAAAATGACGTGGAACTCTTTAAAAATCCCTTTTGGTGTATAAACAACAGTTTTAAACACGGTAGTGTCAAAATGACTGTTTTGCCCCTAGTGGCCAAAGTTAATGATAATGATGTGTAAATGACGAGGATGCCCTTGGTGGCTAGTCAAATGACTGTTTTGCCCCTAGTGGCCAAAGTTAATGATAATGATGTGTAAATGACGAGGATGCCCTTGGTGGTTAGTCAAATGACGTTTTTGCCCTCAGTGGCTAATGTTTGAGTTAAGTGATGATTATGTGTAAGTGACAATTGGGGCCTGAGTGGCTAAGTGAGGTTAAGGTCTAGGTGGCCTAGTGATGTTGTGTGATGATTATGAATTTGACAGGTGCTGTGCTCCGTGCGAGCAAACAGGTAAGTGATGGGTCACATTGTTGACTGTGATCTGAGTAATTGTGTGATTTTGTGAAGTGAGTGGTGCATGTCATAGAGTCTCATGCCCATATGCATAAAACCCAGTGATGTTTTGAGGCCTGAGTGGCTAAGTGATGATGAGGCCTGAGTGGCTAAGCGACGTTTTGTGAAAAGGTACCTTCATGCATATACCCGCGAGTGGGTTGCATTTCATAAATCTACATGACATGAGATGAGTTTGTACATGATGTGAATGATGACTGTGATGTGGATGTTTTGTGTATTGGATGCTGATTATTCTAGTGCGTAGCCTATGATTAGTGCTTATCATGTTTTCTATTATATAGACTGAAATGATGCTCACCCTTTCCTGTTTGAATGTTGCCCTCGTGTTGGTAACGTGCAGGTGATTCCCAGTGAAGGTATTAGCTTCACTTTTCGAGTCGAGTCGTCATGCTCTGATACGTAGCACTCAGGGGGGATAATGAACTCGGCCTTTATTACTGATTTTTGATTATTTTGTCCATGTGGACTATTTGGTTATGTTTTACAAATTTCCGCTGCGTAGTTGTTTGTGTTATGAGAAGTTTTATAAGTGACGTTAACCATGAGGCTTGAGTTTTTGATATTGTGATGTGCTACGTGGACGTATGAATTTGAGTTAAACCGTTTTTAAAGTTGGATAAGCGACGTTTGTTTTGAGTATGTGTAACATTTCCTATGAACGAGATTTTTTTTTTTTTTTCAAACTCTGATTTTTATAAACAAAGTGACGGGTAGAAAGGGGTGTTACATAAGTGGTATCAGAGCAGTTCGGTCTGTCCGGCCGGTAGTTGAGTCGTCGTGTTGAGTAACATTGAGTTTGTTACTCGTTTCTGAATTCTGTTTTCTGTTGCAGTGCTAGAATGGCCAGACGAGACGACGCTGCTCTTGCTGCTGCATTGCAAGCTATGGCTCAGGCGATGCAGGGTCAGCAGAATGCTGGGGATAATGCTGGTTTTAGGAGTCTGACAACCTTCCAGAGGGAGAATCCGCCCACCTTTAAGGGCAAATATGATCCAGATGGTGCTATGGCTTGGCTGAAGGAGATCGAGAGGATTTTCAGGGTGATGAACTGTACTGTTGAGCAGAAGGTCCGCTTTGGTACCCACATGTTAGCCGAGGAGGCCGACGACTGGTGGTTGGCTACTAGGCAGAGGTTAGAGGCTGTGCAGGAAGAGATTACTTGGGAGGTATTCAGCAGGGAATTTCTGAGGAAGTATTTTCCTGAAGACGTCCGCGGGAAGAAAGAGATAGAGTTTTTGGAGCTGAAGCAGGGTGGTATGTCTGTGACTGCCTATGCGGCAAAATTTGTGGAGCTAGCCAAATTTTATCCACATTACAGTGAGGCTACAGCTGAATTTTCTAAATGCATCAAATTTGAGAATGGGTTAAGGCCTGATATTAAACAGGCCATTGGTTATCAGAAGATTCGTGTGTTCGCAGATCTGGTTGACAGTTGCAGGATCTTCGAGGAGGACAGTACTGCTCGCTACAAAGCTACTTCTGAGAGAAAGGGCAAGTTTCAGAGTCGAAGCAAGCCGTATGAGGTTCCTGCGGGTAAGAGTTATCAGAAGGCTGCTGGAGGTAAGGGTCCTAGTGGGGGAGATGCCCCTGCTAGCATTGTCTGTTATAAGTGTGGCAAGCCTGGCCACAAGAGTACTACGTGCAGGTCGGATGATAGGAATTGCTACCGTTGCGGTAAAAAGGGTCATATGGCAGCCGATTGTAAGGTCAAGGATGTGGTGTGTTTCAACTGTGGTGAGTCTGGGCATATCAGTACCAAGTGTACAAAGCCGAAAAAGGAAAGGTCTACTGGGAAGGTATTTGCATTGGCGGGAGAGGAGCCTGATGATGATGATGGTCTGATTAGAGGTACGTGTTTTATTAATGGTACTTCTCTGAAATCTCTTATTGATACTGGTGCTACCCATTGTTTTATATCTGTTGATTGCTGTAAACGATTGGGTCTTGTTTTATCTGCTATGTGTGGGGATATGGTTGTCGATACTCCTGCGAAGGGGTCGGTGATTACGTCCCAGGTGTGTTCTCAGTGTCCCGTGTCGATCTTCGGCAGGGACTTTATTGTGAATTTTGTATGTTTGCCATTGAGAGGTCTGGATGTAATCTTAGGCATGGACTGGTTAGAGAATAATCACGTCCATATCAACTGTCGTAGCAAGTCGGTTAGTTTCGGTGAAGAAAGTTCGGTTTTGGTGTCTGCTGATCAGTTGAAGAAATTGAAGAAAGAAGGAGTTCAGTTATTTGCGTTGATGGCTTCGTTGTCTGCTGAGAGTCAGGCTGTTATTGAAGAACTGAAGGTAGTACGTGAATTTCCTGAGGTTTTTCCTGATGAGATTCCGGGTGTGCCACCGGAGAGAGAAGTTGAATTTTCGATTGATCTTGTACCTGGTACGAGGCCTGTGTCTATGGCTCCGTACAGAATGTCGGCGTCGGAACTGTCTGAGTTGAAGACGCAACTTGAAGAATTGCTTGAGAAGAAGTTTGTAAGACCGAGTGTATCACCGTGGGGAGCTCCGGTATTGTTAGTGAAAAAGAAAGATGGGAGCATGAGGTTATGTGTGGACTATCGTCAGTTGAATAAGGTAACTATCAAGAATAAGTATCCGCTTCCGAGAATCGACGATCTGATGGATCAGTTAGTGGGTGCTCGTGTTTTCAGCAAAATCGATTTGAGGTCCGGATATCATCAGATTAAAGTAAAGGATGAGGATGTTCAGAAGACAGCATTCAGGACAAGGTATGGGCATTATGAGTATTCTGTGATGCCGTTCGGTGTGACCAATGCTCCTGGTGTATTTATGGAATATATGAACCGTATTTTTCATGATTACCTAGATCGGTTTGTGGTAATCTTCATAGATGATATTCTAGTTTATTCTAAGTCAGATGAAGAGCATGCTGAGCATCTGAAGTCAGTGTTGGAAGTTTTAAAAGAGAAAAAGTTGTACGCCAAGTTATCGAAGTGTGAGTTCTGGCTGAAAGAGGTGAGTTTCCTTGGGCACGTGATTTCTGGAAATGGTATTGCGGTTGATCCGGCAAAAGTAGAAGCAGTGTTGGAGTGGGAGTCTCCGAAGTCCGTAACTGAGATTAGAAGCTTTTTGGGTTTGGCTGGGTACTACAGGAGGTTCATCGAGGGTTTTTCCAAGTTGGCCCTTCCATTGACTCAGTTGACTTGCAAGGGTAAAGTTTTTGTTTGGGATGCTCGGTGCGAGGAAAGTTTTATGGAACTGAAAAAGAGATTGACAACGTCGCCTGTTTTGACGTTGCCTAATCCAGAGGAACCGTTCGTTGTGTATTGTGACGCTTCGAAGATGGGTCTCGGTGGTGTGTTGATGCAGGATGGGAAGGTCGTTGCGTATGCGTCGAGGCAATTGCGGATTCATGAGAAAAATTACCCTACGCATGATTTAGAGTTGGCTGCTGTGGTATTTGTGCTTAAAATTTGGAGGCACTACCTTTATGGTTCAAGGTTCGAAGTGTTCAGTGATCATAAGAGTCTAAAGTATCTGTTCGATCAGAAAGAGTTGAATATGAGACAGCGTCGGTGGTTGGAACTCCTGAAGGATTATGACTTTGGTTTGAATTATCACCCCGGCAAAGCTAATGTCGTGGCTGATGCTTTAAGCAGAAAGTCCTTGCATATGTCGGCAATGATGGTGAAAGAATTAGAGTTAATTGAGGAATTCAGAGACTTGAGTTTGGTTTGTAAGATGACACCTCGCAGTGTCAAGCTGGGAATGCTAAAGATCGACAATGAATTCCTGGGCAGCATCAGAGAGGCTCAGAAGTCAGATGTTAAGTTAGTGGATTTAATTAATGGGGTTGGTCAATCTGAGGATGAAGAATTCAAATTGGATTCCAGTGGTGTGTTGAGGTTCCGGGGTAGGATCTGTGTTCCTGACGATGAAGAGATGAGAAAGGCAATTTTAGAGGAAGGTCATCGTAGCAAGTTGAGTATCCATCCTGGAGCAACGAAGATGTATCAAGATCTGAAAAAGATGTTTTGGTGGTATGGTATGAAGAGAGATGTGGCGCAGTTTGTGTATGCCTGTTTGACCTGTCAGAAATCTAAGGTAGAGCATCAGAAGCCTGCAGGGCTAATGCAACCGTTGGAAATTCCAGAGTGGAAATGGGATAGCATAGCAATGGATTTTGTGACGGGGTTACCGAATACAGCTAAGGGTCATGACGCTATTTGGGTGATCATTGATAGGTTAACGAAGTCTGCTCACTTTATTCCTATTAATATCACTTATCCGGTGTCGAGGTTGGCCGAGGTATATGTCAAGGAGATTGTGAGGCTGCACGGTGTTCCGAAGAGTATTGTGTCAGATAGGGATCCGAGGTTCACTTCCGAGTTTTGGAAGAGTTTGCAGAAAGAATTGGGTTCTAAGTTAAAAATGAGTTCGGCGTATCATCCCCAGACAGACGGTCAGTCAGAGAGGACAATTCAATCGCTAGAGGATTTGTTGAGGGCTTGTGTATTGGAACAGCGGGGTTCATGGGATTCATATCTTGCGTTGATTGAGTTTACCTATAACAACAGTCACCATTCCAGTATCGGGATGGCACCGTTTGAAGCATTGTATGGTCGAAAGTGTAGGACGCCATTATGTTGGTATGATTCGGGAGAGAGTGTAGTTTTGGGACCGGAGATTGTCCGGGAGACTACGGAGAAGATCAAGATGATCCGTGAGAAGATGAAGGCTTCGCAGAGTCGTCAGAAGAGTTATCATGACAAGCGGAGGAAGGATTTAGAGTTTCAGGAGGGTGAGCATGTGTTCTTGAGGGTTTCTCCTATTACCGGTGTTGGTCGGGCGTTGAAATCGAAGAAGCTCACTCCTCGATTTGTGGGTCCTTATCAGATATCCGAGAGAATTGGAAATGTGGCTTATAGAGTGGCTTTACCGCCAAATCTTTCGAACTTGCACGACGTGTTTCACGTGTCGCAACTTCAGAAGTATGTTTCGGATCCATCTCATGTGATCCAAGTGGACGATGTAGAGGTGCGGGATAATCTCACTGTGGAGACGATGCCCGTAAGGATTGAGGATCGTGAAGTGAAGGCGCTTAGAGGCAAAGAGATTGCATTAGTGAAAGTGGTCTGGCTAGGAGCTGCCGGCGAGAGTATGACTTGGGAGCTAGAGAGCAAGATGCGAGAGTCCTACCCAGAGTTGTTTGACCAGGTAAATTTCGAGGACGAAATATTCTAAGTGGGGGAGAGTTGTAACACCCTAAAATTATTTAATTAAATTATTTAATTAAATAATTGGGGATTTAAATTAAATTATTTGATGTAATTCGATTAATTAGGATTTTATTTATTTTTGGTGGTATTAGGAAGGAGTGGAGGCGCCACTTGCATGACTTGGGCTTAAGTGAAAAAGCCCAAGCCCATGATCTCCAAAGTGTGCGAAGGGGGTTATGTTGTTAGGGGCTAGGTTTTGTGGCCATTCGCAAAAATCAAGAGAGAAAACGCAAGAAAGAAAGAAAATAGCGTGAGATAGAGAGAGAGAGCAAGGAAGGGCGCCGTAGGAGAGAAGAGGAAGAGGAGGGAAGTTGCAACCAAGAAAGAGCAAGAACGTGATCTTGTTGCTGTGATCCTGTACGTGACTACCTCCGGAGCCTCCGTTCTTCAATTTCGAGGTTAGGGGAGCTCTATCACTCTATCTAATAGTTTATATGATGGGTTCTAGATCTAGGATTTGTATTAGAACCGTATGTTTCTTGATGTTCTTGGCGTGTTTGATGTTCATTACGTTCTTGACGTTCTTGATGTTAACTTTCGTATATATGTACATCATGAGTCTATGCGAATTTATCTATTGCTTGGGTTGATCCATGAATTTCGTTATTGGTGATGTTTTGCGTATGTGAGGAGAATTAAAATGTTAATCTATGCGTTGGTTGTTGAAGGATGTGGTCGCATAAGGGGTTGTTGATGTTGGGCGCCTAGGGCGCCATGATGAGGCTAGTGATGTTGTTTGGTTTTAATTGAGTTTTGATGAAATTGAGTTTTAGTGTTTTTTTTTTGAATGAGATAAATGCGTTTTAGTTGCTGGGAAAAATTGGAGTTGTATGTTTTAAAATTGTGAAGAAAACGAATTTTTAGTTGTTAAAAAGGTGTTGGACAAATTCTGGATGTTGTTGCTGGTTTCTGGGCGCTGGGCGCTGGGCGCCTGTTCTGTGTTGTTGTTGCGCGTGGGGGCGCGCCTGGGCGCTGGCGCCCGTGTTGTCTGTGTGTGTGCGTGTGCGCGCCTGGGCGCTGAGCGCCTATGGCGCTGTGTTGTGCGCGCGTTGTTGCCCCTGGGCGCTAGGCGCCCGTGTCCTTGTGTTGCGCTGCGTTGCGCGTGTTCCCCTGGGCGCTAGGCGCCCGTGCTGCGTTGCGCTGTGTTGTGCGCGCGTTGTTGCTCCTGGGCGCTAGGCGCCCGTGCTGTGTTGCGTGCGTTGTTGTCGTTGCCTGGGCGCTGGGCGCCTGTGCACTTGTTGCCTGGTTGCCTGGGCGCCTAAGGCGCCTGTTTCCAGGATGTTGCATAATTTTTCCAAAAAATTGTTTTTATCATAACTTTTGACTTAGACGTCCGTTTTGAACGATTCGAAAAGTGTCATGAAGCTTTTTACGTTGTCTATTTGTGGGTTCAATTTTTAAAATGAAAAAGTGTTAATTTCTGACTGTTTGTGGGCGCCCAAGTGGCTGTCCCCGGTGGTCGTCCCAGTGACATTGGAAAAATGACGTGGAACTCTTTAAAAATCCCTTTTGGTGTATAAACAACAGTTTTAAACACGGTAGTGTCAAAATGACTGTTTTGCCCCTAGTGGCCAAAGTTAATGATAATGATGTGTAAATGACGAGGATGCCCTTGGTGGCTAGTCAAATGACTGTTTTGCCCCTAGTGGCCAAAGTTAATGATAATGATGTGTAAATGACGAGGATGCCCTTGGTGGTTAGTCAAATGACGTTTTTGCCCTCAGTGGCTAATGTTTGAGTTAAGTGATGATTATGTGTAAGTGACAATTGGGGCCTGAGTGGCTAAGTGAGGTTAAGGTCTAGGTGGCCTAGTGATGTTGTGTGATGATTATGAATTTGACAGGTGCTGTGCTCCGTGCGAGCAAACAGGTAAGTGATGGGTCACATTGTTGACTGTGATCTGAGTAATTGTGTGATTTTGTGAAGTGAGTGGTGCATGTCATAGAGTCTCATGCCCATATGCATAAAACCCAGTGATGTTTTGAGGCCTGAGTGGCTAAGTGATGATGAGGCCTGAGTGGCTAAGCGACGTTTTGTGAAAAGGTACCTTCATGCATATACCCGCGAGTGGGTTGCATTTCATAAATCTACATGACATGAGATGAGTTTGTACATGATGTGAATGATGACTGTGATGTGGATGTTTTGTGTATTGGATGCTGATTATTCTAGTGCGTAGCCTATGATTAGTGCTTATCATGTTTTCTATTATATAGACTGAAATGATGCTCACCCTTTCCTGTTTGAATGTTGCCCTCGTGTTGGTAACGTGCAGGTGATTCCCAGTGAAGGTATTAGCTTCACTTTTCGAGTCGAGTCGTCATGCTCTGATACGTAGCACTCAGGGGGGATAATGAACTCGGCCTTTATTACTGATTTTTGATTATTTTGTCCATGTGGACTATTTGGTTATGTTTTACAAATTTCCGCTGCGTAGTTGTTTGTGTTATGAGAAGTTTTATAAGTGACGTTAACCATGAGGCTTGAGTTTTTGATATTGTGATGTGCTACGTGGACGTATGAATTTGAGTTAAACCGTTTTTAAAGTTGGATAAGCGACGTTTGTTTTGAGTATGTGTAACATTTCCTATGAACGAGATTTTTTTTTTTTTTTTTTCAAACTCTGATTTTTATAAACAAAGTGACGGGTAGAAAGGGGTGTTACAGGTACGGGATCTCTTTTTAATAATTCAGTCAATATTTTATATGATTCTGGTGCAACTCACTGTTTTATCTCGCAAGCATGCGTGGATCGGTTGGGACTTGCATTGTCTGAGCTATCCGAACCGATAACTATTTTAACTGCTGCCAAGGGTCGTGTCCAGACCCAATCATTATGTGAAAATTGCCTACTTGTTATAGGCGACAGACAGTTTGTTGTGAAATTTATTTGCTTGCCTATGAGAAGCATGGACATTGTTCTGGGTATGAATTGGATGGCTGAAAATCATGTAACAATCAACTGTGCCGATCGAACTATTAGCTTCGCCTCCGAATCCATAGGATTGACACAGGCAGATTCTGAAGCGACGATCTCTTACACCGAAGCAAGCCAGTCATTATTCCAAGGTGCGGAAGCTATTCTTATTATGTTGTCTGCATCTACTGAAACGGGCTTAGACTTGTCATCTGTACAAGTGGTAAATGAATTTCTAGATGTCTTTCCAGAAGAGGTTTCATCCTTACCTCCTGAGCGAGAGGTGGAATTTTCTATAGAATTGGTTCCTGGTACAGGATCGATATCTATTGCTCCTTATAGAATGTCTCCTTTAGAATTGAAGGAATTAAAGTCCCAACTTGAAGAATTGATATCAAAAAGGTTCATCCGACCGAGTGCCTCTCCATGGGGTGCTCCGGTGTTGCTAGTTAAGAAGAAAGACGGAAGCATGAGATTGTGTATTGACTACCGTCAACTCAACAAGGTGACGATTAAGAACAAATATCCATTGCCGAGGATAGACGACTTGCTTGACCAACTTCGAGGTGCAGTGGTATTTTCAAAAATTGATCTGAGGTCGGGCTATCATCAAATAAAGGTACGAGCCTTAGATATTCCGAAGACAGCTTTTCGTACGAGGTATGTAACACCCTAAAATAATTTAATTAAGTAATTGATTAAATTATTTAAAGTGTTGCACTATTTTATTTTATTATGTGATGATATAGTATTTTATTTTAATTGAAGGGGATGGCGTTGGTAATACCGGAATTTCAAGTGACGGCCCAAGAGGCCCAAGCCCGTTGGCTTAGGCGCTCCTTAGACACTAGGGGTCTAGGTCGCGCCTCACTAGTGTCAAAAGAAAGAAAGAAAGTCGAAATAGAGAAGAAAAGAAAGAAAGTCGAAGAGAGGAGAAGAGAAGGAAGGAGCGATTTCAAGCTTGGAGTTAGGGTTTGTGCACCTTGATCCTAGGTAAGGGTTCCTAACCTTCTATGATTCGATTTCCTTTCTCTATCAAGTGCTTAAGTTTCGTTTTCCCTAACCCTTTCTATTTTGATCAAATTCGCGAATGGTCCAAGAGAAGGAGAGAGAGGGCGTGTTCGTGGATAAGGGAAGAAGAAGGGAAGAATTCTTGTTGCGGTGGTGTGTCGGTGCTTCGGTGGGAAGAGCTCTAGTGTCGTCATAATCAAGGTTAGGGGAGTCTCACTCTATAATAGAGAATATAATAGGTTGTATGTAAACCATAGGATCCCACATGACATACCTTGTTAATTGTTAGATTTGTTTAGGTTAGTTGAAATTGATAATTGGTGTGATTAATTCGATTTCCTATGCTAAGATTTGGATTTCATGTGTTAATTTTGTGCTTTGATGTGTTCTTAATATATATATGAGATTGAATGTTGTTGGTATGAGTGCAATGCATTTTGTGATTGTTGTAGTGATTTGGTTTTGGAAAAATAATTGAGAATTGGTGTTTTGGTTGTGTTGGGGCGCCTGGGCGCCATGTGCTGGGGGGGGGGGGGGGGGGGGAATTGGCGCCTGGGCGCTGTTTTCTGTTGCTGGGCGTGTGTGTGTTCTGGGCAGGGCGCCCATGTTGCTGCCCTGTGGCGCCTGGGGAGGCGCCAGGTTGCTGCCTGTGCTTAGGCAAGGCGCATAAACCATGTTTTGGATGAACATCATTTTCTGAGCATAATTTACCGAGCCAAATTTTGTATTCACCTGACCAAATCATATTTTAAGTACTTTGGCTAAAGAATTTCCAGATTTGCACTTGTGGTTTTGAAATTGTCCGGTTGGGCATCATTTTGGCTTGTTTAAGGGGTGCCTTGTGCACACATCATTTTCTGAGCATATTTTACCGAGCCAAACTTTGTATTGACCTGACCAAATCATATTTTAAGTACTTTGGCTAAAGAATTTCCAGATTTGCACTTGTGGTTTTGAAATTGTCCTGTTGGGCATCATTTTGGCTTGTTTAAGAGGTGCCTTGTGCACACATCATTTTCTGAGCATAATTTACCGAGCCAAATTTTGTATTCACCTGACCAAATCATATTTTAAGCACTTTGGCTAAAGAATTTCCAGATTTGCACTTGTGGTTTTGAAATTGTCCTGTTGGGCATCATTTTGGCTTGTTTAAGAGGTGCCTTGTGCACACCTCATTTTCTGAGCATAATTTACCGAGCCAAATTTTGTATTCACCTGACCAAATCATATTTTAAGTACTTTGGCTAAAGAATTTCCAGATTTGCACTTATGATTTTGAAATTGTCCTAGAGAGCGTTGTTTTGACTATGTTTGTGATGCCTAGGGGTGAGCTGTGAGTTCTGAACATATTTTCCCTAGCCAAATTCTGTATTCACGTGACCAAATCCCATTTTGAACATTTTGGCTAGAGCGGTTTCAATTTTTAAGGTGGCCTACTATGTTTGTGCGTTTGGGTGTTGTGTGGGGCGCCAAGTGTGGCCGCCCAGGGCGCCAAGTGGGGCGCCCATGCCTTGTGTTTGGGTTTCGGATCTAATGGTGACAGATTGGTCTCTAAGTGTTATCCTAGTCCTTGGGACGTGATTGTGAGGAGAAAATAATGAGTTGGTTGATGATGAGGCCATGGGGGCTAAAACTAAGATTAATTAAAGATGTGATATAGGATACCTGGACCGTGTTGTTAATAATTATGATTGTGGTTTTGTCATGGAGTCTCATGCATACATAAGGCTGCGGTCTGAGTTGTTAATTATGATAATAAGGCTGCGGTCTGAGTTCTAAATTGAAATGATAAGGCTGCGGTCTGAGTTGATATTATGATGATAAGGCTGCGGTCTGGGAAAATGGTACCACATGCATAACTGTATTGCATACATCCTCATGATTAGCATGCTAGTTGGTGATTGTATGGACTATGCTACTGTGTGACTGTGTGAGTGTGATGCTATGATGGAATATACGTCTTATTATAATCTTTATTATGCAGTTGAGACTCACCCTTCTGTTGTTGTTTACCACAGGTAGTCCTGAGTGAAGGCTTACTCCTTTCACTCCCGAGTCGGTCTGCTCTGATACGTGACACCTAGGGGGTTGGATTAGGGATTTTACTGTTATTCATCTGTCGTTGAATTTTATATGCTTTGAGTTAATGATTTTTGATGAGCCTGTTGTTCGGCGTATTTTGGAGATTGTGTTATTTTCCGCTGCGAGACATCTAAATTACAATGTGTGGATTTTATTGGTGAAGTCACGTGTACCCTAAATTATTTAATGGTGTTGCGTATTATAAATGTGTAACGAAGGCTTACACCGATTTGACCGTTGTTAGATTAAGCTTATGTGTAGCATTCCATTCAAAAACAAATTTTGAAACTCTGATCTCTATAATCAATAGCCGGGTAGAATGGGGTGTTACATTAGTGGTATCAGAGCAAAAGTTCGGTCTGTCCGACCAAGTGTGTCTGTCTGTCATATTGTGTATGACAATTAGGTGTTTTGTTTTAGTTCTGAATTGTCGTTTATGCTGCAGTGCTAGGTTGATATGGCTAGAAGGGATGATGCTGCTTTGGCTGCTGCTCTGCAGGCCATAGCCCAAGCTGTTGGAAATCAACACAATGCTGCTGATATGAATGCCCGTAACCTGGCAACGTTTCAGAGGGAAAACCCCCCCACCTTCAAGGGTCGGTATGATCCCGATGGAGCCTTGTCGTGGCTGAATGAGATAGAGCGGATATTCCGTGTTATGGATTGCACTGCTGCCCAGCAAGTGAAGTTTGGGACGCACATGCTGGCGGAAGAGGCTGACAAGTGGTGGTTAGGGATGCTGCATAGGTTGAACACTGCTGGTGAAGAGGTTACTTGGGAGGTCTTCACAAGAGAGTTTAAAAGAAAGT
Organism: Astragalus membranaceus; assembly: GCA_039519185.1. Taxonomy (NCBI): domain Eukaryota; kingdom Viridiplantae; phylum Streptophyta; class Magnoliopsida; order Fabales; family Fabaceae; genus Astragalus; species Astragalus membranaceus. The sequence continues at coordinate 172,769,451 of CM076847.1, forward strand.
ATTACCCTGAAGACGTTCGGGCCAAGAAAGAGGTAGAATTCTTAGAACTGAAACAGGGAAATAAGACTGTGGCTGAGTATGCAGCCAAGTTTGAAGAGCTGGCCCAATTTTGTCCTTACTACGCCAATGATGCTGATTCAGAGTTCTCTAAATGTGTGAAATTTGAAAGTGGCCTGCGACCTGACATTAAGAAGGCGATTGGGTATCATGAGATACGAGATTTTGCTAGATTAGTTGACAAGAGTAGAATTTATGAAGAGGACAGTTCTGCTGCCTACAAGATTGGGAAAGAAAAGAGGAATACTCAGTTTAGGGGCAAACCATATGATGTGTCTGGAGGTAAAAATAAGTGGAAGGCAGGTGCTGGTAAGAAATTTTCTGAGGGTAAGAAGCCTAGTGGGGGAGGTGCTCCCGCTGATATAGTGTGTTACACTTGTGGCAAGCCGGGTCACAAAAGTTTCGACTGCAAAACTGAGGTAATGTGTTACCGTTGTGGGAAGAAAGGTCATATGGCGTCTAACTGTGATCGTAAGGAATCAGTGTGTTTCAATTGTGGTGAAGCTGGTCACTTCAGTTCTAAATGCACCAAACCGAAGAAAGAGAAATCCAATGGAAGAGTTTTCGCGCTAGCAGGCTCAGAGGGGGCCAATGAGATTCGAGGTACTTGTTTTATTTATGGTTCCCCTTTAATTGCTATAGTTGATACTGGTGCTACGCATTCTTTTATTGCTGCTGCTTGTGCTGAAAAGTTAAATCTAGTATTGTCTGATATGAAAAGGGAAATGGTTATCGACACTCCGGCTAAGGGTTCGGTGACTACTTCTCTATTGTGTGCTAAGTGTCCTCTGTCAGTATTCGGCAGAGATTTTCTGGTTGACCTTATATGTTTGCCTTTGGGAGGGTTGGATGTTATTCTTGGTATGGACTGGTTAGTGGATAACCATGTGCACATCAACTGTTTCAGCAAGTCTGTGAGTTTCTTTCCTCCTGAGGAGGGAGAGTCTGTTTTGTTGTCTGGGGATCAGCTGCATAAGGTAATGAAGGATGGTGGTCAACTATTTGCTTTGATGGCGTCTATGTCTGCTGAAAACCAAGCTATGGTTGAAGGATTGCAGGTGGTGTGTGAATTCCCTGAAGTGTTCCCTGATGAGATTCCTAGTGTGCCACCCGAGAGGGAAGTAGAGTTTGGGATTGATCTTGTGCCCGGTACTAGGCCTGTGTCCATGGCTCCGTACCGGATGTCAGCTTCTGAGTTATCTGAATTGAAGAAGCAGTTGGAAGAGTTACTTGAAAAGAATTTTGTGAGGCCTAGCGTGTCACCATGGGGAGCTCCGGTTTTATTAGTAAAGAAGAAAGATGGGAGTATGCGCCTGTGCGTGGATTATAGACAGTTGAACAAGGTGACTATCAAAAATAAGTACCCTCTTCCGAGAATTGATGATTTGATGGACCAGCTGGTGGGTGCTAAAGTTTTTAGTAAAATTGATTTGAGGTCAGGGTATCACCAGATTAAAGTAAAAGATGAAGACGTCCAGAAGACAGCGTTTCGAACGAGATATGGACATTATGAATACTCTGTGATGCCGTTTGGTGTCACCAATGCACCAGGGGTGTTTATGGAGTACATGAACCGTATCTTCCATAGTTACTTGGATCGGTTTGTGGTAGTTTTTATAGATGATATTCTGGTATACTCCAAGTCTGAAGAGGAGCATGCAGAGCACTTAAGATTGGTGCTCGAGGTATTGAAAGAGAAGAAGCTTTATGCTAAGTTGTCCAAATGCGATTTCTGGCTGCGTGAGGTAGGCTTTTTGGGTCACATAATTTCTAGTGATGGCATAGCTGTAGACCCAGCTAAGGTTGATGCTGTGTTGCAATGGGAGAGCCCGAAGTCTGCGACTGAGATCAGGAGTTTCTTGGGGTTGGCCGGTTACTACAGGAGGTTCATTGAGGGTTTCTCAAAGCTAGCCCTTCCGTTGACTCAATTGACGTGTAAAGGGAGAGTTTTTGTTTGGGATGCTAAGTGTGAAGAGAGTTTCCAAGAGTTGAAGAAAAGATTGACAACATCTCCGGTGTTAGTGTTGCCCGTGCCGGATCAACCGTTTGTGGTATATTGTGATGCTTCCAGAATGGGCTTAGGGGGCGTATTGATGCAGGATGGGAAGGTAGTCGCTTATGCGTCCAGACAGTTGCGGACTCATGAGAAGAACTATCCTACTCATGATTTGGAATTGGCTGCTATTGTGTTTGCGCTAAAAATTTGGAGGCACTATTTGTATGGCACTAGATTCGAGGTATTCAGCGACCACAAGAGTTTGAAATACTTGTTTGATCAGAAGGAGCTGAATATGAGGCAGAGGCGTTGGTTAGAGTTGCTGAAAGATTATGATTTTGGCTTAAACTATCACCCCGGCAAAGCTAATGTCGTGGCTGATGCTTTAAGTCGAAAGACTTTGCATATGTCAGCAATGATGGTAAAAGAGTTGGAGTTGATTGAGCAATTTCGTGATATGAGTCTGGTTTGTGAAGTGACCCCGCGAAGTGTTAAGCTGGGTATGCTGAGGATTGGTAATGACTTCTTGGTTAGTATCAGAGACGCCCAGAAGTTGGATGTGAAGCTGGTTGACTTGTTAGTTGCGGGTGATCAGAATGTGGATGGGGATTTCAGGTTGGATTCCCAGGGTGTGTTGAGATTTAGAGACAGGGTCTGCGTTCCCGATGATGCTGAGATGAAAAAGATGATCCTTGAGGAGAGTCATAGGAGCAAGCCGAGTATTCATCTAGGGGCTACAAAGATGTATCATGACTTGAAGAAATTATTCTGGTGGCCTGGTATGAAGAAAGATGTAGCACAGTTTGTGTATGCCTGTTTGACTTGCCAGAAGTCAAAGGTTGAGCACCAGAAGCCTGCGGGGTTGATGGAACCTTTAGATGTTCCGGAATGGAAATGGGATAGCGTTTCCATGGATTTTGTGACTGGGTTACCGAGAACCGTTCGGGGATTTGATTCTATTTGGGTGATCGTGGATAGGTTGACGAAGTCTGCTCACTTCCTTCCTATCAACATCACGTATCCGGTAGCGAGATTGGCCGAGATATATATTAAGGTGATTGTGAAGTTGCATGGTGTCCCGAAGAGTATTGTATCTGACAGAGATCCGAGGTTTACTTCGGAGTTTTGGGGGAGCTTGCAAGAGGCATTGGGGTCCAGATTGAGGTTGAGTTCAGCCTACCATCCTCAGACTGATGGGCAGACAGAGAGAACCATTCAGTCATTGGAGGACTTATTGAGATCGTGTGTTTTAGAGCAGGGAGGTGCGTGGGATACACACCTTTCGTTGATTGAGTTCACTTACAACAACAGCTACCATTCGAGTATAGGGATGGCTCCTTATGAGGCACTGTATGGGCGGAGGTGTAGAACTCCTTTGTGTTGGCATGAATCTGGCGAAAGTGTTGTTATTGGACCTGAATTGGTGAGAGAGACTACAGAGAAGATAAAAATGATCAGGGAGAAAATGAAAGAGTCTCAAAGTCGGCAAAAGAGTTACCATGATAGAAGGAGAAAGGATTTGGAATTTCAGGCTGGAGAGCATGTTTTCTTGAGGGTCACGCCTATGGCTGGTGTTGGGCGTGCACTTAAAGCAAAGAAGTTGACTCCTAGATTTATTGGACCGTATCAGATCACCGAGAGGGTCGGAAAGGTCGCTTATAGGGTGGCTTTACCGCCTAACCTTTCGAACTTGCACGACGTATTTCACGTGTCGCAACTTCGGAAGTACATTCCGGACCCGTCTCATGTGATCCATATGGATGATATTGAGGTGCGAGATAACCTCACTGTGGAGACTATGCCAGCGAGGATTGATGATAGAGAAGTGAAGGTGCTGAGAGGGAAAAGCATTGTTTTAGTGAAGGTGGTGTGGTTGGGAGCTTCTGGCGAGAGCGTGACTTGGGAGCTGGAGAGTAGGATGCGGGAGTCCTATCCAGAGCTATTTGACTCAGGTATGAATTTCGAGGACGAAATTTCCTAAGTGGGGGAGAGTTGTAACACCCTAAAATAATGTAATTAAGTAATTGATTAAATTATTTAAAGTGTTGCACTATTTTATTTTATTATGTGATGATATAGTATTTTATTTTAATTGAAGGGGATGGCGTTGGTAATACCGGAATTTCAAGTGACGGCCCAAGAGGCCCAAGCCCGTTGGCTTAGGCGCTCCTTAGACACTAGGGGTCTAGGTCGCGCCTCACTAGTGTCAAAAGAAAGAAAGAAAGTCGAAATAGAGAAGAAAAGAAAGAAAGTCGAAGAGAGGAGAAGAGAAGGAAGGAGCGATTTCAAGCTTGGAGTTAGGGTTTGTGCACCTTGATCCTAGGTAAGGGTTCCTAACCTTCTATGATTCGATTTCCTTTCTCTATCAAGTGCTTAAGTTTCGTTTTCCCTAACCCTTTCTATTTTGATCAAATTCGCGAATGGTCCAAGAGAAGGAGAGAGAGGGCGTGTTCGTGGATAAGGGAAGAAGAAGGGAAGAATTCTTGTTGCGGTGGTGTGTCGGTGCTTCGGTGGGAAGAGCTCTAGTGTCGTCATAATCAAGGTTAGGGGAGTCTCACTCTATAATAGAGAATATAATAGGTTGTATGTAAACCATAGGATCCCACATGACATACCTTGTTAATTGTTAGATTTGTTTAGGTTAGTTGAAATTGATAATCGGTGTGATTAATTCGATTTCCTATGCTAAGATTTGGATTTCATGTGTTAATTTTGTGCTTTGATGTGTTCTTAATATATATATGAGATTGAATGTTGTTGGTATGAGTGCAATGCATTTTGTGATTGTTGTAGTGATTTGGTTTTGGAAAAATAATTGAGAATTGGTGTTTTGGTTGTGTTGGGGCGCCTGGGCGCCATGTGCTGGGGGGGGGGGGGGGGGGAATTGGCGCCTGGGCGCTGTTTTCTGTTGCTGGGCGTGTGTGTGTTCTGGGCAGGGCGCCCATGTTGCTGCCCTGTGGCGCCTGGGGAGGCGCCAGGTTGCTGCCTGTGCTTAGGCAAGGCGCATAAACCATGTTTTGGATGAACATCATTTTCTGAGCATAATTTACCGAGCCAAATTTTGTATTCACCTGACCAAATCATATTTTAAGTACTTTGGCTAAAGAATTTCCAGATTTGCACTTGTGGTTTTGAAATTGTCCGGTTGGGCATCATTTTGGCTTGTTTAAGGGGTGCCTTGTGCACACATCATTTTCTGAGCATATTTTACCGAGCCAAACTTTGTATTGACCTGACCAAATCATATTTTAAGTACTTTGGCTAAAGAATTTCCAGATTTGCACTTGTGGTTTTGAAATTGTCCTGTTGGGCATCATTTTGGCTTGTTTAAGAGGTGCCTTGTGCACACATCATTTTCTGAGCATAATTTACCGAGCCAAATTTTGTATTCACCTGACCAAATCATATTTTAAGCACTTTGGCTAAAGAATTTCCAGATTTGCACTTGTGGTTTTGAAATTGTCCTGTTGGGCATCATTTTGGCTTGTTTAAGAGGTGCCTTGTGCACACCTCATTTTCTGAGCATAATTTACCGAGCCAAATTTTGTATTCACCTGACCAAATCATATTTTAAGTACTTTGGCTAAAGAATTTCCAGATTTGCACTTATGATTTTGAAATTGTCCTAGAGAGCGTTGTTTTGACTATGTTTGTGATGCCTAGGGGTGAGCTGTGAGTTCTGAACATATTTTCCCAAGCCAAATTCTGTATTCACGTGACCAAATCCCATTTTGAACATTTTGGCTAGAGCGGTTTCAATTTTTAAGGTGGCCTACTATGTTTGTGCGTTTGGGTGTTGTGTGGGGCGCCAAGTGTGGCCGCCCAGGGCGCCAAGTGGGGCGCCCATGCCTTGTGTTTGGGTTTCGGATCTAATGGTGACAGATTGGTCTCTAAGTGTTATCCTAGTCCTTGGGACGTGATTGTGAGGAGAAAATAATGAGTTGGTTGATGATGAGGCCATGGGGGCTAAAACTAAGATTAATTAAAGATATGATATAGGATACCTGGACCGTGTTGTTAATAATTATGATTGTGGTTTTGTCATGGAGTCTCATGCATACATAAGGCTGCGGTCTGAGTTGTTAATTATGATAATAAGGCTGCGGTCTGAGTTCTAAATTGAAATGATAAGGCTGCGGTCTGAGTTGATATTATGATGATAAGGCTGCGGTCTGGGAAAATGGTACCACATGCATAACTGTATTGCATACATCCTCATGATTAGCATGCTAGTTGGTGATTGTATGGACTATGCTACTGTGTGACTGTGTGAGTGTGATGCTATGATGGAATATACGTCTTATTATAATCTTTATTATGTAGTTGAGACTCACCCTTCTGTTGTTGTTTACCACAGGTAGTCCTGAGTGAAGGCTTACTCCTTTCACTCCCGAGTCGGTCTGCTCTGATACGTGACACCTAGGGGGTTGGATTAGGGATTTTACTGTTATTCATTTGTCGTTGAATTTTATATGCTTTGAGTTAATGATTTTTGATGAGCCTGTTGTTCGGCGTATTTTGGAGATTGTGTTATTTTCCGCTGCGAGACATCTAAATTACAATGTGTGGATTTTATTGGTGAAGTCACGTGTACCCTAAATTATTTAATGGTGTTGCGTATTATAAATGTGTAACGAAGGCTTACACCGATTTGACCGTTGTTAGATTAAGCTTATGTGTAGCATTCCATTCAAAAAGAAATTTTGAAACTCTGATCTCTATAATAAATAGCCGGGTAGAATGGGGTGTTACAAGGTATGGACATTACGAGTTCGTAGCAATGCCCTTCGGTTTGACTAATGCTCCAGCGGTATTCATGGATTACATGAACCGAGTATTCCATACTTATCTCGATCAGTTTGTAGTAGTTTTTATTGATGATATCTTGGTGTACTCTAAGACCATTGAGGACCATGTTCAACATCTCCGCATTGTTCTGAACGTACTCCGAGAAAAGAAATTGTATGCTAAGCCGTCGAAGTGTGACTTCTGGATGCCGGAAGTGAAATTTTTGGGACACGTGATTTCCCAATCGGGAGTTGCGGTGGATCCCAGTAAGGTGGAAGCGGTGTTGAATTGGGAGCGACCAACATCTGTTACTGAGATAAGAAGTTTCTTGGGTCTAGCTGGTTACTATAGGAGGTTTATTCAAGGTTTTTCACAATTGGTTCTTCCCCTTACTCGGTTAACTCGTAAGGGCCAACCGTTTACCTGGGATGCCGATTGTGAGGAGTGTTTTCTAGAGTTGAAAGTTAGGTTAACTTCTGCTCCAGTCCTAATTCTTCCAGATCCGTCTTTGGATTTTCAAATTTTCAGCGATGCTTCTGGGAAGGGTTTGGGATGTGTTCTCAAGCAGAACCAACAAGTTGTAGCTTATGCCTCCAGACAGTTGAAGACTCATGAAGAGAATTATCCGACTCATGATTTGGAGTTGGCAGCCATTGTGTACGCACTGAAGGTTTGGAGACATTACCTATATGGGTCTCGTTTCGAAGTCTTCAGCGATCATAAAAGCTTGAAGTATTTGTTTGATCAGAAGGAGTTGAATAACAGACAGAGAAGGTGGGTGGAATTTCTGAAGGATTATGACTTCGAATTGAAGTATCATCCGGGAAAGGCTAATGTTGTAGCTGATGCACTAAGTAGGAAGTCCATCCACATAGCAGAGTTTATGATGCATGAAATGAGATTGTTGGAGTCCTTTAGGGACTTGAATTTGGATGCAAGATCAAGGAAGCACCGGTTAGTGCTGAGCCACATGAGGATCTCTAGCTCATTAAGGGATTCTATTCGCTTAGCATAGGAAAATGATGTGAAGCTACAATCACAAAAAGTGTTGCCAGACTTTACCGAAGATAGTGATGGAGTTATTTGTTTCAACGGTAGGATCTGTGTGCCAGATAATGATGATATTAAAAAGCAAGTGCTAGAAGAAGTACACCGAAGTCTATTTTCTGTACATCCTGGATCCACCAAGATGTATAGAGATTTAAAGCAGATGTATTGGTGGCAAGGAATGAAGTTAGAGATTGCTGAATTTGTATCAAAGTGCTTAACTTGCCAAAGAGTTAAGATAGAACATCAGAAGCCTGCTGGTCTGCTACGGCCACTAGATGTGCCAGTGTGGAAATGGGAAGACATTTCCATGGATTTTGTAATGGCGTTGCCAAAGTCTCAAGCCGGTAACGACTCCATTTGGGTAGTTGTAGATCGGTTAACCAAATCAGCTCATTTTATTCCAGTTCGTTCTAGCAGTAAAGTATCCAAGTTAGCTGAGGTGTATTTGAAGAACATAGTAAGATTACATGGGATTCCTACCAGTATAGTTTCGGATCGAGATCCGAAATTCACTTCTCGATTTTGGAAAGCTCTGAATGAAGCATTGGGAACTAAAGTACTTCTTAGTACCGCTTATCACCCGCAGACCGATGGTCAGACCGAGAGAACTATCCAGACACTAGAGGATATGCTTAGGGCTTCGGTACTTGATAACGGGAAGAAATGGGAGGATCATCTTCCATTGGTTGAATTCTCATATAACAACAGTTATCATTCCAGTATCGGAATGGCGCCTTTTGAGGCCTTGTATGGAAGGAAATGTAGAACTCCATTGTGTTGGTGGGAAGTCGGTGAGAACCGATTGTTAGGACCCGAAATGATTCAAGACACTACTGAAAAGATCCGCCAAATCAGGGAAAGAATGAAAGCTGCTCAAAGTAGGCAAAAGAGTTATGCCGACAAACGGAGAAGGCCGTTAGAGTTTGAGACGGGTGACCATGTGTTTTTGAGATTATCACCAACGATTGGCACAGGTAGGGCATTACGAGTGAAGAAACTCAGTCCTCGGTATATTGGACCCTTCCAAATTATCGAGCGAGTTGGGCCTCTTGCATACCGCATCGCCTTGCCTCCTCCATTGTCAAGTTTGCATGATGTATTCCATGTGTCTCAGTTGCGGAAGTACATTCCCGATCCAAGTCAGCCGTTAGATTTTGAAACGATTGACCTCCGACCGGACTTGTCTTTCCAACCTCGTCCAAATTACATCATGGAACGTGGCGAGAGGACACTACGGACGAAGTCAATTCCCATTGTCAAGGTGGTTTGGGATGGTTTTTCCGTCGAGGAAGCTACTTGGGAGTTGGAGGACGATATGCGGACTCAGTATCCGTATTTGTTTTCTTGAGGTACGTTGTGTTTAATTTTGAGGACAAAATTCTTTTAAGTGGGGGAGAATGTAACATCCCCAAAATAATTAGGCGAGTTATTTGGATGTTAACCCAATAGGAATAATTTAGTACTCGACTGGTAAATTTATTGAGTACTAAAATTATTTATTGAATGGCATTAGATCGTTAACCGGATAATACGGGTCAAGGAAGTTTCGAAATCGGAATAAGGGATTTAGATCAATACGGAAATTGGACCACGCTACCACTTATTTATTAATTAAATAAGTATGTGTGTGTGTGTTAAATGAAAGAAGAAAGGAAACAATAAAAGAAAGAAAAAGAGGAAAGAAAGAAAACGCAGAAGAGAAAAGAAGCAGAGGAGAAAAGAAGAGAAGAGGAGAAAAGAAAGAAGAAGAAGAGAAAGAGGAGAAGAAGGGTTTCCATCACCACCCAAACATCAAGTTTTTCACCATCATCATCACCTTCCTACTAGCTTCCTTTCCCCCCTAGTTTTGGTGAGCTTATTTTCCTCTTTTCCCCTCTATTTGAATTTCGAGTTTGGGATGATTTGGGGGATTGATGATGATTTTGGTTGGTTATTCATGATTTGAAGCAAGCCCAAGGAAGATTGAAAGTGGATTGAAGCTCGATTCGAGGTTGAGAGCGGATTGGTGATTATAGGGTTTCGTTTGGGGATTTTTTTGGAGTCTCGGAGATTTCGTCTCGGTGATTTTGGCTCAGTGACGGCTCTCGCGTCAAGGGTGAGTTTTACTCGCGCTTAGGATGTTTTTGTGTTTCAATAATTTTTACGTTTATTGATTTCGAGGGATTTTGAGATAAAAACCGTTATTTGAAAATATGTCGCGTTTTGATACAATTCGTTTACAATGAGTTTTTGATGATTTGATTGATTGTGAAATGTTGAATTCTTATGTGATGTTGTGATTGCTTGGGCTGTTTTCGGTCGAAACGAGAATCGTTCGAGAAATTTTGGGTCAAAAACCGTTATTTCGGAATATGTCGTATTTTGGTAAAATCCGTTTTGATTGAGTTTTTGATTGGATAGATTGATTGTGTGACTTTGATTGGGACTGTTTTTATGGTTGTCAAATCTGTTTTCAATCGGAACGAAAATTGGAATTGAGCGGAATCGCGGTTTTCGCGCGAAACCACCAAAATCTGCCCTTGACAGACCCCCCTGCTGTCTGTTCGCGCGCCGTTTGCGCGCCACGCGCCACTCGCGCGCCAGTTGGCAGAATTTCAGCAACCAAACACTGTTTTTCGTTTCGCGATAACTTTTGATCCGGGAACCCGATTGAGGTGTTCTAAGATGCGTTGGAAAGCTTATTCAGAGGCCTAACTGAATATTCTATTTTTAAGGCAAAATGAACTGTTTTTGATATTGAAAATTGTGCCGAAAAGTGGTCAAATAGAGTGCGAGTGTGAACTTGGATTTTATAAAACATGGAATTAAAGTGTTTAATTGATTGTCTGATTTGATGGACTGTGGGTTCATAGTGCTGTAGATATATATATTATATCGAGTTTGGGTGACGACCCATGTTGACATACTAGGCGGGGCAGTCATGATCCCTTACCCTAGGCTCCGTGCCATTAGGAAAAATGCTATTGGTAAGGGGGTTCACCGGGTTTGGAAGCGGTTACGCAGTCGGTGTTATGTCAAATTTGTTTGTTGTACGATTCACCGGGTTTGGAAGCGGTAACGCAGTCGGTGTCGTACTGAGTCACAACAGGTTCACCGGGTTCGGAAGCGGTAACGCAGTCGGTGATCTGTTAAAAGTTAAGTAATGCGGTCCACCGGGTTTGGAAGCGGTAACGCAGTCGGTGCCGTGTCACGTTATATAAAAATTCATAATTGAACCGAGAGTGTTAGTAGGGGTCTCGGTAGAACTCACTGAGATTGTATCTCACTGTTTAAATGTTGTTGTTTTACAGATAAACAGGGACAGAAGAAACCTCAGAGGCACGAGTAGGTGGCCCCGGGAGGAGAATGATGACTTAGCTTTATGTTCAAGTTTATTTTCCTTCTGTTGCCTATGTTTTACAACACTATGGCATTAGTGTTTTGTTTATCCTTTTCCGCTTTCTTGTATGACTCTGATTACCACAGTTGCTGACAGTTATGGTCTGAGTACCGTATGATCTTATTTGTGTATAAGATGGTTATGTTGTATTTCAGCAAAATTTTATAATGGTATTCAGTGTCTAAGCAGGAAATTATTATCTCTGATGTTCATATTTTGGCACGCTTTGGTATTTTTACAAGTTAAATATACCGGGGTGTTACAGTTGGTATCAGAGCGGTTCGACCTAGTCGGACTTAGCTTATTGGGTCTTTGCTTTTTCCAGTCGTGATTTTCTTAGTATGCTATTAGACATTGAGCTTGATCAACTTAATACTTTGTGCATATTTCGCAGAATCATGGCCAGAAGAGGTAGAGGCGTTCCTCCTCCTGTTGATCCGAATTTTGAGTGGATGCAGAATGTCATTGAGAACCAGCAGAAAATGATGCAAGACATGATGCTTATGCATCAGCAGCAACAAATCCAACAGCAAAATGCCCAGCAGCATCAAGCTCAAGAGCCACAAGTGAACCCAAGGAGAATTTTCACAGAATTCCTGAAAATGAAACCCTCCGAGTTCAGAGGTGGGCCGGATGTCATGAAAGCACAGCATTGGCTAGATGACATTGAAAAGATTTTTATCACAATGCAAGTAACCGATGAAGATAATCTGAGATTGGCATCCCATATGTTGAAGGGAGAGGCCAATAACTGGTGGACAAATGCTAGAGCCATGATGGAGACAATGGGAACTCCCCCGACTTGGGAAAATTTCCGAACATCATTTCTGGAACAATTCTTCCCCACAGCTATGAGGTTTGATAAGGAAAATGAGTTCTTAGCTCTCACACAAGGAGGCTTGACCGTGGGCCAATACACGGCTAAATTTGAAGAGTTGTATCAATTCTTCGGTTTAGCTGGATATGCCCCCAATGACCGATGGAAAACTGACAGGTACAAATATGGGTTGGGAGAGGATATTGCTCAAAGTCTTAGTTCTTTTCCGAGGACCAACTATGCAGCCATGGTACAACAAGCTTATATCGCCGAAAGTGATTTGTCAAGGTTGTATGCAAGCAGAAAGGCATTCCATCAGAATAGAAAGAGCACTGGGTCATCTAGTTCTCAGATGGGCCCCAAGCATGACTCGGGCAGGGGTGGTAATTATAAAGGGAAGCAGGTGCAAACAGCTGACCAAACGAGGTTTAAAAATTGTCCTAAGTGCGGAAGGTATCACCGTGGTGAGTGTCAACTAAGATCTACTAGTGCTATCATTGTAATGAGGAGGGCCACTATGCAAATGAGTGCCCAGCAAAGAAGAACATCCAAAGAGCACCAAACGCACCTAGTCAGGGGCGCATCAACACTCTAGATGCTCGGACCATCACACCTACTGATAATCTTCTGAGGGGTACGGGATCTCTTTTTAATAATTCAGTCAATATTTTATATGATTCTGGTGCAACTCACTGTTTTATCTCGCAAGCATGCGTGGATCGATTGGGACTAGCATTGTCTGAGCTATCCGAACCGATAACTATTTTAACTGCTGCCAAGGGTCGTGTCCAGACCCAATCATTATGTGAAAATTGCCTACTTGTTATAGGCGACAGACAGTTTGTTGTGAAATTTATTTGCTTGCCTATGAGAAGCATGGACATTGTTCTGGGTATGAATTGGATGGCTGAAAATCATTAAACAATCAACTGTGCCGATCGAACTATTAGCTTCGCCTCCGAATCCATAGGATTGACACAGGCAGATTCTGAAGCGACGATCTCTTACACCGAAGCAAGCCAGTCATTATTCCAAGGTGCGGAAGCTATTCTTATTATGTTGTCTGCATCTACTGAAACGGGCTTAGACTTGTCATCTGTACAAGTGGTAAATGAATTTCTAGATGTCTTTCCAGAAGAGGTTTCATCCTTACCTCCTGAGCGAGAGGTGGAATTTTCTATAGAATTGGTTCCTGGTACATGATCGATATCTATTGCTCCTTATAGAATGTCTCCTTTAGAATTGAAGGAATTAAAGTCCCAACTTGAAGAATTGATATCAAAAAGGTTCATCCGACCGAGTGCCTCTCCATGGGGTGCTCCGGTGTTGCTAGTTAAGAAGAAAGACGGAAGCATGAGATTGTGTATTGACTACCGTCAACTCAACAAGGTGACGATTAAGAACAAATATCCATTGCCGAGGATAGACGACTTGCTTGACCAACTTCGAGGTGCAGTGGTATTTTCAAAAATTGATCTGAGGTCGGGCTATCATCAAATAAAGGTACGAGCCTTAGATATTCCGAAGACAGCTTTCCGTACGAGGTATGGACATTACGAGTTCGTAGTAATGCCTTTCGGTTTGACTAATGCTCCAGCGGTATTCATGGATTACATGAACCGAGTATTCCATACTTATCTCGATTAGTTTGTAGTAGTTTTTATTGATGATATCTTGGTGTACTCTAAGACCATTGAGGACCATGTTCAACATCTCCGCATTGTTCTGAACGTACTCCGAGAAAAGAAATTGTATGCTAAGCCGTCGAAGTGTGACTTCTGGATGCCGGAAGTGAAATTTTTGGGACACGTGATTTCCCAATCGGGAGTTGCGGTGGATCCCAGTAAGGTGGAAGCGGTGTTGAATTGGGAGCGACCAACATCTGTTAATGAGATAAGAAGTTTCTTGGGTCTAGCTGGTTACTATAGGAGGTTTATTCAAGGTTTTTCACAATTGGTTCTTCCCCTTACTCGGTTAACTCGTAAGGGCCAACCGTTTACCTGGGATGCCGATTGTGAGGAGTGTTTTCTAGAGTTGAAAGTTAGGTTAACTTCTGCTCCAGTCCTAATTCTTCCAGATCCGTCTTTGGATTTTCAAATTTTCAGCGATGCTTCTGGGAAGGGTTTGGGATGTGTTCTCAAGCAGAACCAACAAGTTGTAGCTTATGCCTCCAGACAGTTGAAGACTCATGAAGAGAATTATCCGACTCATGATTTGGAGTTGGCAGCCATTGTGTACGCACTGAAGGTTTGGAGACATTACCTATATGGGTCTCGTTTCGAAGTCTTCAGCGATCATAAAAGCTTGAAGTATTTGTTTGATCAGAAGGAGTTGAATAACAGACAGAGAAGGTGGGTGGAATTTCTGAAGGATTATGACTTCGAATTGAAGTATCATCCGGGAAAGGCTAATGTTGTAGCTGATGCACTAAGTAGGAAGTCCATCCACATAGCAGAGTTTATGATGCATGAAATGAGATTGTTGGAGTCCTTTAGGGACTTGAATTTGGATGCAAGATCAAGGAAGCACCGGTTAGTGCTGAGCCACATGAGGATCTCTAGCTCATTAAGGGATTCTATTCGCTTAGCATAGGAAAATGATGTGAAGCTACAATCACAAAAAGTGTTGCCAGACTTTACCGAAGATAGTGATGGAGTTATTTGTTTCAACGGTAGGATCTGTGTGCCAGATAATGATGATATTAAAAAGAAAGTGCTAGAAGAAGCACACCGAAGTCTATTTTCTGTACATCCTGGATCCACCAAGATGTATAGAGATTTAAAGCAGATGTATTGGTGGCAAGGAATGAAGTTAGAGATTGCTGAATTTGTATCAAAGTGCTTAACTTGCCAGAGAGTTAAGATAGAACATCAGAAGCCTGCTGGTCTGCTACGGCCACTAGATGTGCCAGTGTGGAAATGGGAAGACATTTCCATGGATTTTGTAATGGCGTTGCCAAAGTCTCAAGCCGGTAACGACTCCATTTGGGTAGTTGTAGATCGGTTAACCAAATCAGCTCATTTTATTCCAGTTCGTTCTAGCAGTAAAGTATCCAAGTTAGCTGAGGTGTATTTGAAGAACATAGTAAGATTACATGGGATTCCTACCAGTATAGTTTCGGATCGAGATCCGAAATTCACTTCTCGATTTTGGAAAGCTCTGAATGAAGCATTGGGAACTAAAGTACTTCTTAGTACCGCTTATCACCCGCAGACCGATGGTCAGACCGAGAGAACTATCCAGACACTAGAGGATATGCTTAGGGCTTCGGTACTTGATAACGGGAAGAAATGGGAGGATCATCTTCCATTGGTTGAATTCTCATATAACAACAGTTATCATTCCAGTATCGGAATGGCGCCTTTTGAGGCCTTGTATGGAAGGAAATGTAGAACTCCATTGTGTTGGTGGGAAGTCGGTGAGAACCGATTGTTAGGACCCGAAATGATTCAAGACACTACTGAAAAGATCCGCCAAATCAGGGAAAGAATGAAAGCTGCTCAAAGTAGGCAAAAGAGTTATGCCGACAAACGGAGAAGGCCGTTAGAGTTTGAGACGGGTGACCATGTGTTTTTGAGA
The DNA here is from genome assembly GCA_039519185.1 of Astragalus membranaceus. Classification (NCBI taxonomy): domain Eukaryota; kingdom Viridiplantae; phylum Streptophyta; class Magnoliopsida; order Fabales; family Fabaceae; genus Astragalus; species Astragalus membranaceus. The sequence continues at coordinate 172,785,117 of CM076847.1, forward strand.
TTATCACCAACGATTGGCACAGGTAGGGCATTACGAGTGAAGAAACTCAGTCCTCGGTATATTGGACCCTTCCAAATTATCGAGCGAGTTGGGCCTCTTGCATACCGCATCGCCTTGCCTCCTCCATTGTCAAGTTTGCATGATGTATTCCATGTGTCTCAGTTGCGGAAGTACATTCCCGATCCAAGTCAGCCGTTAGATTTTGAAACGATTGACCTCCGACCGGACTTGTCTTTCCAACCTCGTCCAAATTACATCATGGAACGTGGCGAGAGGACACTACGGACGAAGTCAATTCCCATTGTCAAGGTGGTTTGGGATGGTTTTTCCGTCGAGGAAGCTACTTGGGAGTTGGAGGACGATATGCGGACTCAGTATCCGTATTTGTTTTCTTGAGGTACGTTGTGTTTAGTTTTGAGGACAAAATTCTTTTAAGTGGGGGAGAATGTAACATCCCCAAAATAATTAGGCGAGTTATTTAGATGTTAACCCAATAGGAATAATTTAGTACTCGACTGGTAAATTTATTGAGTACTAAAATTATTTATTGAATGGCATTAGATCGTTAACCGGATAATACGGGTCAAGGAAGTTTCGAAATCGGAATAAGGGATTTAGATCAATACGGAAATTGGACCACGCTACCACTTATTTATTAATTAAATAAGTATGTGTGTGTGTGTGTTAAATGAAAGAAGAAAGGAAACAATAAAAGAAAGAAAAAGAGGAAAGAAAGAAAACGCAGAAGAGAAAAGAAGCAGAGGAGAAAAGAAGAGAAGAGGAGAAAAGAAAGAAGAAGAAGAGAAAGAGGAGAAGAAGGGTTTCCATCACCACCCAAACTCCAAGTTTTTCACCATCATCATCACCTTCCTACTAGCTTCCTTTCCCCCCTAGTTTTGGTGAGCTTATTTTCCTCTTTTCCCCTCTATTTGAATTTCGAGTTTGGGATGATTTGGGGGATTGATGATGATTTTGGTTGGTTATTCATGATTTGAAGCAAGCCCAAGGAAGATTGAAAGTGGATTGAAGCTCGATTCGAGGTTGAGAGCGGATTGGTGATTATAGGGTTTCGTTTGGGGATTTTTTTGGAGTCTCGGAGATTTCGTCTCGGTGATTTTCGCTCGGTGACGGCTCTCGCGTCAAGGGTGAGTTTTACTCGCGCTTAGGATGTTTTTGTGTTTCAATAATTTTTACGTTTATTGATTTCGAGGGATTTTGAGATAAAAACCGTTATTTGAAAATATGTCGCGTTTTGATACAATTCGTTTACAATGAGTTTTTGATGATTTGATTGATTGTGAAATGTTGAATTCTTATGTGATGTTGTGATTGCTTGGGCTGTTTTCGGTCGAAACAAGAATCGTTCGAGAAATTTTGGGTCAAAAACCGTTATTTCGGAATATGTCGTATTTTGGTAAAATCCGTTTTGATTGAGTTTTTGATTGGATAGATTGATTGTGTGACTTTGATTGGGACTGTTTTTATGGTTGTCAAATCTGTTTTCAATCGGAACGAAAATCGGAATTGAGCGGAATCGCGGTTTTCGCACGAAACCGCCAAAATCTGCCCTTGACAGACCCCCCTGCTGTCTGTTCGCGCGCCGTTTGCGCGCTACGCGCCACTCGCGCGCCAGTTGGCAGAATTTCAGCAACCAAACACTGTTTTTCGTTTCGCGATAACTTTTGATCCGGGAACCCGATTGAGGTGTTCTAAGATGCGTTGGAAAGCTTATTCAGAGGCCTAACTGGATATTATATTTTTAAGGCAAAATGAACTGTTTTTGATATTGAAAATTGTGCCGAAAAGTGGTCAAATATAGTGCGAGTGTGAACTTGGATTTTATAAAACATGGAATTAAAGTGTTTAATTGATTGTCTGATTTGATGGACTGTGGGTTCATAGTGCTGTAGATATATATATTATATCGAGTTTGGGTGACGACCCATGTTGACATACTAGGCGGGGCAGTCATGATCCTTTACCCTAGGCTCCGTGCCATTAGGAAAAATGCTATTGGTAAGGGGGTTCACCGGGTTTGGAAGCGGTTACGGAGTCGGTGTTATGTCAAATTTGTTTGTTGTACGATTCACCGGGTTTGGAAGCGGTAACGCAGTCGGTGTCGTACTGAGTCACAACAGGTTCACCGGGTTTGGAAGCGGTAACGCAGTCGGTGATCTGTTAAAAGTTAAGTAATGTGGTCCACCGGGTTTGGAAGCGGTAACGCAGTCGGTGCCGTGTCACGTTATATAAAAATTCATAATTGAACCGAGAGTGTTAGTAGGGGTCTCGGTAGAACTCACTGAGATTGTATCTCACTGTTTAAATGTTGTTGTTTTACAGATAAACAGGGACAGAAGAAACCTCAGAGGCACGAGTAGGTGGCCCCGGGAGGAGAATGATGACTTAGCTTTATGTTCAAGTTTATTTTCCTTCTGTTGCCTATGTTTTACAACACTATGGCATTAGTGTTTTGTTTATCCTTTTCCGCTTTCTTGTATGACTCTGATTACCACAGTTGCTGACAATTATGGTCTGAGTACCGTATGATCTTATTTGTGTATAAGATGGTTATGTTGTATTTCAGCAAAATTTTATAATGGTATTCAGTGTCTAAGCAGGAAATTATTATCTCTGATGTTCATATTTTGGCACGCTTTGGTATTTTTACAAGTTAAATATACCGGGGTGTTACAGAATGCATGTGGGCTTCAATTAAAAAAAATAAAAAAAGGAAAGGAAGGCGTGGAACAGAAGCTTAGCAATTCAGAGGATAAAGGAATTAGGGATTAATTCATACACAGGGGGAGTACCACGCACAACATCAGCGCCGGAAGGCGTCAACAACGAAGCCAAGGAGAAAGAAAAGCAGTACCACCGGCACTTCGTCTGGGATGCGATTTTAGGATTTGAAGGTTTCATGGAGTCCTCTATGTGTAATCTCTTCTTATTTCTATCTTCTCATTCATTGATGTTGTCTTTTTAGTTTCTTTTGATTAGGGAGAGATGACTCTCCCCAAACCCTTCTTATGGATTCTTTGATATGGTTAAGACAATTGATTGTTTGATTATCATATGTCTAAATCTTATGTTCTTAATGCTTTGCAATTACATATGATAATTGTAATGATCTAGGTAAATAATCACATAGGAATATGGGTTGTTTACTGGAAATTGGGGTTTAGATCACATGCTAGTAATCATCATAGGAATATGTGGTAGCTTATGTGAATTCATTAAAATTCTTAATCTTAATGCGTTACCCTCTAGCATGACTCACCTAAGGAATTAGGGTAACTCTTAGGGTAATAGGGGTTTTGAGGCAAGGAATTGTCCTTAGCCTAATATTGTGAATTGAATCTGGTATTTCAAACAATTAATATGTGAGTAGCTGAAGGTCCATAAGATCGGTGAAGGGAGAGGATTCGACCCCTAATCGCGTTTATCCTAATTGTTTTATAAATTTCTATTTCACCATTACCGATAACTATCTATTTGTCCAATCGTATCAACTAAGAAATAATTTGTCTGCTGAATTGACAATAAAAGCAATCCCTGTGGATCGACCGGTTCTTACCGATATTTTATTACTTGCGACGACATTTGGTACACTTGCCAAAGTCTTAACAAGTTTTTGGTTGCCTCCCACCAAGTGTTAACAACAACGGTTAGAATGGTCTCGCTTCTAACTCCTTTTGAAAACAATATCATCATTAACAACCTAATCCGCAACGGCGCGATTGGTGATTAATGACGATTGATTTATTTTTGTTTTGAAAGCAAAAGTTTCTTTTTGTTTTGAAATGATTTTAGGAAATGGGTTTTAGAAAAGGAGTAGAACATTTCAAGTCAATTCTAAGTCCATAACCAAATGCAAATGAATTAATAATACTCAAGCAAACATGAACATATCATTCATTAACCAAGATTAAACATGCCCATACAATCAAAGGATTCAATTATTAAAGATGCAAAACAAAGTTCTCAAAGTAATTGTGTGTGTGCAAGAAGGATTGTATTTACCCTAATGGCTCTATGCTACAACATGCATGTAGACTTACGTCTCCATTAGGAGGTCATACAAGTGGAGAGGAAGGCACACAATCAAGTCAAGACATTTACATGGCATCAAGAACAAGTGAATACAATTGATTGTAAACATAGAGTATTCTAAGTTAAATGATTGAATATGTAAGCAAGGATGCATGATTAGGTAAGCATGTAAGTGCATGAGTGTACAAGGAATGGATGCATAGCACTTTATTTATGAATGGATGGCATACAAGGATACATAAGAGGATGCAAGAGATATAAGCATATGAGGATGCATGAGAGTGTCACATAAACTAAGTATGAATGAAGATGCATGAATGTGAAAATGTTTTGGGTATTTTTGCAAGTTGATAAGTTGTAAAACTTTAAGTAAGAAGTTAGTGAAAAGTAAAGTAAAAATGCATGAGGTAAATGGTAATTATTTAATGAAATGGTAAAGTAAAAATGCATAAGGTAAATGGGAAGTGGTAAAATCTTTTTATGTTTTTAGTAAAAAATTAATGAAGTGGTAAAAACCAAAGTAGTAAAATATTTTTATGTTTTGGTAAAAAATTAATGAATGGTAAAGTCAAATGGTAAAAAGTAAATAAACACTAAAACCAAGTTGAATCACATAGAGCAATCCTCTCACTTTGAGAAAAGTGCACTAGGCACTAGTGAGAATCAACTTGCCTATCATCAACAATTTACAATAAGCAAACTAAGACACAAGAATAAGTGGACACACAAACTAAATTGAGTCATTTCTAGCAATCTTCACCACTTAGGTCAAGGTGCACTAGGCACTAGTGGGAATCATATTGCTAGATCATCAACCAACAACAAAAAATAACATCTAACACTAAAATAAAATACTAACAACAAGATTAAACATCATCAAGCAAAGAACAACAACAAAATCAATTTGAAAAAGTTTTTAAACATAAGCATGCGAAATGAACAATGCCATAAAACAACTCTTATTTCATGAAATTTAGTGCAAAATGTTTAGAGATGCAAGGGAAGTCATTCAAGCACAAGAACAAATCCTTCAAGGCCAAGGACCCATCTCAAACACCCAAGGCTCCCTAAGTCCTTGTCAAAATGTTTGAAATGGATTCTCAAAGCAACAACAACAAGCAATCAAGAAGGAGTTGGGAGTAGAAGAGAGATTATGCAAGAAGAACTAAATATGAGATGCAAGGTTTCAAGGCTTACCTCAAAATCACAAAGAAATGAAGAAGGAGATGATATAGACTCAAAATGAACTTGGATCTACCCTTTAGTCTTCAACCTTGGGCTTGATTCTAGAGATTTGGAGATGAACCTTTGAGAAGAATGCAAGAATGATGAGGGATCTAGTGTAGGAATGGACTTGAAGGTTGATTTGAGATGAAAAATGAAGTGAGGGAGTGAGAGAGATTTCGTGGAAGAGAGGAAGAGGAGGTGTTTTTGGTGTGCTAGGGTTTTAGTGTAGGAGAATGAGAGGCCAAAGGATCCTTAGGTGTGGGAATGAGGGAGTATTTATAGAGTTATTTTAGGTTTAGGGGCGATTGGGTCATTGGCCTTACTAAGTGCTCTAGGATTGAGTTTTAAAATTAAATTGAGGGTTAGGATTAAAGGTCACTTGGATTGAGGGTATTGAGAAAACACAAAGGTGAGAGTATGGGAGAGAAAATAAAAGAAAAAAAATGAACTTTTATTTATTTTGGGAATGGAATTCTCATGTGTGGTAGGGTTAGGGGTATTATTGAGATGGATTGTTCTCAAAGAGGAAAATTTGTGTTTTCTTATGAAGAGGTGAGTGTGATAGGGTGGGGTTATTTACCAAAGAGGGCATGAATCTTCATGAGAGTGAGTGAGAATTGGTGATATGCACCAAAGGAGAAGGTTTAAGGATGGTACAAGGCATATTCCTTCAAGATAAGGAATAATAGTACAATAGAAGAGTGTGGAAGAATTTTGTGAGAGGGAGAGGGAGAGAGGGGATTTCGAAATTGTGGGGGGGAGAGAGAGAGAGAGGGAATTTCGAAATTGTGGGGGGAGAGAGAGAGAGAGAGAGAGAGAGAGAGAGAAAAAAAACTTGTTTTTGGTCTTTTGTCTTATTGAGGACACTTCCTTTTTTTTTTGAGTTTTGGGCATGGAAGTGAAGGTGCACCTATTAAAAAGTGTTACATGTTTTTGGGCACCATAAAATATTCCCTCTAGTCACCCATGACAATAAAAATTGTCACTTAAGAATTGAGGAATATTTAATGGTCCCTTTTTTATTTTTCTATGTACTAAAAATGGAAAAATACATTTTTAATTATTTTTGACTAGGGTTTTCTTTCTAAAAAATTGTACAAAAATTATCCTTGATAGAATAAAAATGTACTTTTTGTGGATGTGCATTTTTGGCGAGAAAATCATCTTTTTGCGAAAAATGACCAAAATGTCCTTTTTGACCCTAAAACCCTAATTTGCCTAAAAAGTGAATTCCAACCCTAAAAATGATTTTAAAGACCTTGGAATGACTTCTAGGACCCAAAATGCAATGCATGATGCTCTTCATTCTTCAACTTATTTATTTTTTTGTGGAAAATTAGGGTTTTGACCTAAGCCGGACAAAATTAGGGTATGACAGCTGCCCCTCTTTATCTGAACTTTAACGAGGAATATGAATTGGCCGAAACATATTCCAAGGCAAAATGAAGATAAAGAATTCAGAAATTATACCGATTTTGTCTACTTAGGGAAACCCGAATTTTCCTCTTTTTTCTTTTTCTATCTTTATTGGGTGTTAGCCCGAGGTGAATGCAATAGATGAATCATCAACTCTCAGTAAGCAGGAAACTAAATGGTGCCAACCCTCAATAAGCTAGCGGAAAACAATAAAGAAAGCAATAAAAAGGGAAGCAAAAAGGGTGTCGGCCCTCGTTAAGCCGGCGACGGAGGCTGCCTAAAGCTTTTAACGAATCGCGAATGATCCGAGCTTGCACTTAGGCCTGGGAGCACCTGGGCTCCAAAGGGGTGGTCTTGCGAGCGACCAGGGGAGGGTACTATATCAAGTCTGGATCTCGATATTTCCCTAGGACTGCGCCATGATTTAGGCTAACACAGCTATCCTCTTCGACTGGACCTATTGAGGTCAGGGGGACTTACCTGCAGCTCGAATACAAGGTGAAGTCAATCTTGCTGGGGACACGTGGGTCCAGAGGGGATTCCAAAATCCAGTTGGTTTGCTTTAGTCGGTCAATGCTTCCACACCGATCCAGGATGCCTGCTCAGGTTAGCAGACTTTTCTTCAGCTTTCTCTTGATTGATGATCAATACCATTGCACTGATCCAGGATGTCTGCTCAGGCTAGCGGACCTTTCTTCAGCTTGCTCTGATTGATGATCAGTGCCATTGCACTGATCCAGGATGTCTGCTCAGGTTAGCGGACCTTTCTTCAGCTTGCTCTGATTGATGATCAATGCCATTGCACAGATCCAGGATGTCTGCTCAGGTTAGCAGACCTTTCTTCAGCTTGCTCTGATTGATGATCAGTGCCATTGCACTGATCCAGGATGTCTGCTCAGGTTAGCGGACCTTTCTTCAGCTTGCTCTGATTGATGATCAATGCCATTGCACTGATCCAGGATGTCTGCTCAGGTTAGCAGATGCAAGACATGGTGCATGGAATATGAATGCATGCTATGCAAAGTCCGTTATGCGAATGCATGTCATGTGAGTGCATGCGATGTGATGATTTAGTGGAATGATGAATGCAATGGGATGCTATTCTTGATTCTTCGTTTCTTTTGTCAGCTTTCTTTTTTTCTGACTGTTTGTTTTTTCTTGGCTTTTCATTCTTTGATCAGCTTTCTTTTTCTGATCGTTTGTTTTTTTCTTTTGCTCTTTTGGCTTATTTTTTCTGGTTCCGCCAACCCGCGACACTCATGGCACGAGACTGAGGAACCCACTGGAATTGCGGGGCTCATGGGCCGAGTGCATGTTGGCTTTGACTTCGCCGTTTGAAGCAATCGTGAGTGCAATCACTTTCTCTTGCATGATTAACTGGTTTTGGGGAATTGCTTTTTTCCGCGACCTTTAGGGACTTTGCAATAATTGTAATGCTCCATGATTTATGCACATGTTTTACATGTCATCATCACCATCATTATAAAACGTTTATTTTGAGCAAAAAAGCAGAAAATAAAAGAGTGAACAGTTATGAGAAAATTGAACTTTATTAATGTGGAAACCGGTCGCACAAGAAGTTACACCGATTATTACACTTGAAAGTTTAAACTATAAAAAGACACGAAAAAATAGAGAAGTTAAATTCTGACTGTCCGTCTCTGTGGAACAGTGCTAAACATTTATGTCCTTGACCTTGATCACTCCCTCATCCAAGTCTTCAGGGGAGTTGTATGCCTTTCTTTCTGGAGCAGAAGTTACGAACAAAATGATTCGGAAGACTAACGAGAATTCCTCATAGACCGTGATCGGAATGCTTCCAGCAGCGGATTGAAATAAGGTCACTCCTACCGATTCCACATACTGATCTACTTTGAAGGATCTGATTCATAATTTCTGATCGGAACTTAACCTGATCGGCACTTATGATTCCACTAGTCAATACTGACGACGGAGTATCTTTACTCAGTTAGCTTTATCATCTGTCACATTGTGACTCGGAAGAAGAAGAATCGGGATCTGTACTTGAAATTTTCTGGAGGAACTTCCTCAACTGATACCTAAACTGGGATTGACTTACTCCAGAAGGTGAGATTTATGATGAAAATGATATTTCAAAAACTGATATGCTGACTAAATAGAGGTCAGGGTTTCGGGTGTTAACTAATCTGACAGATTTCAGTACACTGACGTTACTGTCGCACAATGGCTTTGCTTGATTTGTACTTCTCGATAAGATCTAAGACGTTTCATGCCGCGACTCACTAGCTGCATCATATTTATTTACTGAACAGCCGCCCACATTTTCCTCGAACCATCGCGGATGTCCATCATGGTTTCCAAATGTTATATGTAGCCCTCTGCTGCTGCTACGCGCTCTGATGAAACGAGAAGGCTGAGAATCCTATGGTGTAGGGTCTCGGACATTCTCGGGGCTGAGGCAACTATCTGTCATAATTTTCAGTAACTTACATGAAACATTGAGTGGATCCTGACTCAATACGTCACATAATATACTAAAAAGGTCTGACATATAATTGTCTAAGTCCCTAGCTGACTCGATCCTATGTTCTCGACCCGAAGGTCACTACGTCCGACAAGGCCGAACCGCTCTGATACCAAATGTAACACCCCGGTATTTCTTTAACAAAGAAATACCTAAATATACAATTTGGTATAAATCAGAGTATAAAAATTCCTGTTCAGATATACATCTTTACAAGAAACAGCGGAAACTATAAAAATAAAATAATACAAGCTCGAGTCATACGACCGAATACCGAGACAACTACAAAAGAACAAGGACAATAATAAATGAATCAATCTTCCATCTTCTCATCGAACCTGACAACCAACTGTGCCGCCTGCTGTCCTTATAACCTGTTCTCTGTAAAAACAACAAATATGGATTGGGTGAGACAACTTGTCTCAGTGAGTCCTACCGTGCCCCCTCACTAACACTCGGTTCAATTTATTAAACCGTTATCAAAAGCTGACATAACAATGTCTTATTTATTAATTGAATTGCTGACTGCACAACTATTGCTAATCCCGGCAATTCGTATTCTTAATTTATTAATCGAAATGCCGACTGCACAACTATTGCTAATCCCGGCAAATCGTGAATTAACCTTAGCACAAACCGGCTGCACAACGCTTGCTAATCCCGGTAACCCACGAATTGACCACGCCAAGACGTATACAGGGCCTAGGGTGAGGGCTCATGACTTCCCTTCCTAGTATGCTACTTGTCGGGTCGTCACCCAACGCGATACATATGACAATATGCATCAATTCTCGAGAGTTAGATAATTTATATCTTCTTTTTCATTTTGATATCACCAAAGGATCAGTCACATAAGCTCATTAGATAATTTATATCCTTTCGATCACCAAAGGATCAATCACATAATAATTGGATAAACAATATTCATATCGATCTATAACCCGTTTAGATGAATTCAATAGTTAGACATCCGGCGTTATAATCATACACAAAGATATATATAGTTATATATATATTTAGTCAATCCATCAGTCGATGTACCCACACGTATACTAGGGTTTCAGTTTTTCAATCAAATATACTTTCGAAGCTTTATTTCCAAATCATGAGGTGAATAAGTTCAAAATACGGTTTCCAATAAGGCAATATCCTTCAAATTGGTTAGGAAGAAGATTAGAAGTGATTTGAGATCGAAAGGAGCGACGAAATGAGAAATCGGAGTCCGATAACAGCAGCTCACGCACGGTCCGTGCCCAGGGGCGCACGACCCGTGCGTGATTTACCAAAACCACACAGCCAACCCGAAGAGGGCGCACGGTCCGTGCCCAGGGGCGCACGACCCGTGCGGCCTGTTCTGTTACTGAATTCTAGTTTCTCATTCCGCTTTCCATTTCTCACCCAAATCGAATTCCGATCGTTCTCCAACCTGAAAGCAGAGTTAATAAACAACATTTCAGGCCATATTCCATTGAAAGCGTTTAAATCACAATTTCTTAAATTGTTCAATAATTCAATAAAAACCGGAAAAAATGCGATATTACTCAAAAACGGTTTTCGGTTCCAAAATCTTTCGAAAACGGATAAATGCCTTATGACTCAAACCGATATATTTTCAGGACACACAAAAATATCCCTATCCGTGAGTAGAACTCACCCGGTTGACGATCTGGCGAGAAATCACGCCGGAGCACGAACGACCGGACCGTAACCACTCGAACAATCCTCGTAGTCACGTACATGCTCCTAGTGCCTCCGCATCTGAACTTGATGGGTCCCACTTGCACAATCCAGTAACTAAGTCAATCATCCTCGCTACTGGACCCCACTTCAGTATCTCGAACTGATGGCGTTCGAGACTTTGGCGAATCAAACTCAAATTTGACGAACGGGCATACTACACCTTCCATTTCCATTTCCCAGTATCAGGATCCAGTTTTGCAATAAGCATAACTTGGTCAATCCGTGACCAAATCTACTCAAATATGTGCCCATTGTGAAGATAATTTCGTCTACTTTCATATGGTCAAGGATTCACACACATGCATCCAGTGGTTTGGGAGATATTAACAAAACAAGATGACTGGTCCAGGACAGTGTTTGATTCTGAAACCGTAACTTGGGGACATGATATCTCCTTCATTTCTCCATGAAATCATACGGTTATTGTGCCCAAAATGAAGAGCGTTTTGTCTACTTTCCAGAGAAACAAGAATGACGATCATCGGAGTTGTGTGCAGGGAGATACGATGAAATCACCGAAGGTATACCATACGGGTTTTACCCAGAATTTTGTTGAACTTGCATCTTCACCTTCTAAAAGCTTGATACTTCATCCATGGTGAAAATTGTTAGAGGTGGGATGAAGGGTGGAAAATTCTCTCATTGTATAGAGGAGGAGAAAGGAAAGAGATTGGTGAAATTTGCATCCACATGCATTGAGAGTTGGTGAAGATCCTCCATCCTCTTCCTCTCACCCTCACTCTCGCCTCTCCCTCTCATTTTTCCCTAAGAGCTCTTTTTCTTTTCCTTTCTTTCTGGTGTTCAGCAAAGTGAGATAAATGAGAGGTGTTGGGTTGCTGTTTTAAAATATTGGAGCTGAGGGTAGAGTTCTAAAAAGGGGAAAAGACATAAATACCCTTAAGTAATTTCCTTACTTTAATACACTTCTAAATCACCACTAACCCATAATTTCCTTAAAAAATTCTTGTTTATGGTCTTGTGGAATTGAGGAATGTGTTTGATGTTCGGTAGTTTGGGTTAAAGGTTTAAAGGGTTTGGAAATGACCAAAATGCCCTTACACCTTAATTCTTGGTTTTGAGGCTAAAACCCCAATAATCTTATGGTTTTCCGCTCGGCATAGGTTTTCTCGACTAATCCTCATTCGAGTCGAGACTAACTTCTCACTCAATTGATATGTCTTCGATGTGAGGCAAAAAGACGATTTTACCCTTCAGCTGAATTGTTCAATTAAATTATGACTAAGCCACAATTAAATGTAGAGTAGGATTTCTTTGGACTCTTCCTCGATTATTAATCCCCGAGACACGACCAATTATTCCCACAAATAATTACTCGGTCTTAGGCATCATAGTACGAGTCTTTAAAAATTAGGGATGTTACAGAATTGCCCCACAGTTCACTTAATGTTTCGATGTGAAAATAATTTTCCTTCAGAATTGGCCTAAAGATTTACACTGTTTTTGCTTGAGGACAAGCAAAGGTTCAAGCGTAGGGGAGTTTGATAGGTCTATTTTTAGAGTCTTTTTAATAGTTATTTGGCTTAATTACAGTTTTGGTCCCCCTATTATGACCAATTTTCGATTTTGGTCCCTGAACTTTTAATTTGACGATTTTGGTCCCCCTATTTTCCCAATTTGAAAAATCAAAGTCCCCCACCCCAATTTTGACTCAGTTTGACTGACTGATCCTACGTGGCAACCCACGTGGACTGCCACGTAGGCACACCCCCCCACCCCCCCACCCCACGTGGACTGATCCTACTTTTAATTTGACGATTTTGGTCCCCCTATTTTCCCAATTTGAAAAATCAAAGTCCCTGAACTAATTGAATTCTTAACCAAAATCATTCGGAGTGGCTTGCAGGTACCCCCCCGGGCGCTCACTGACCTCCTGCTAGGACAGCAAGAGACCTACCAACAGCAGCCGACCAAAAAGCTGCTCGGTACAAAACAAGGCTCATAGAAGATGGTTGAGTTGCTGTTTTGAAGTCTCTAGAGTGTTGAATTCGAAGCTGGAGTTGTTAGTGAGTGAAGTGGTGCCAAATTCGTGGAGATGAGGTCTTGATGAAGGACAAGGGTTGCTGGAAATTCTGCAGCAAACTCAGATTGAGTAGTCTCTGGTAATTTCGATATTTCTCTCACCACAGACATCATTTGAAGCTGATTTCTGATTCTTTAGAAATTAGACACAAAACACTTCAGTTTAGGCACAAGAACCACTTAAATTGACTAAGTATTGAGGGAGAAACTTTAAGTACAAATTTCACTTTTGTCACAGTAATGTTTTCATCCAGTCTCCGTATTTTAGCCGTAACTCCATGAATACTCGTCATATCAGTGTGGGATTTGAACCATAGGAAAATAGACGAAATTCTCCACACTTTGAATGATTTTGGTTAAGAATTCAATTAGTTCTGCCTGATGCAAAACAGCTTGCAGATGCTACCAAATCAATCTTGGAATTAGTTGCCGCATTTCTAAGAGTCGGGGTTAGATTAAGATAGAACTGAACTTGAATTGAGGATTGAGGTGCATTTGGATGAGGTTCAGTAGCTTGTGGCTCTGGAGTTATTTTTGAAGCGGTTTCGAGTTCGTTGGAGCATGGGAATCAAATTCGGGGATCGTTCGAGCGGTTACGTGTTGATGCGTTTCGAAGTCTCGGCAAATTCCATGATTTTCATCACAATTGGTGAGTTTTACTCACATTAGGGTTTTAATTCCATTGTTTGCAAATGAATTACATTTCTGGTTCCATGACAAAATTTCGATTTCGAAAGATTATCGAGTCGAAAACCGTTTTTTCAGAAAATAACGTTTTACGGTTTTTATCGAATTTTATATGTGATTGTATGAACTGAGATTGTACTGGTATATGGATGGAATGTTTGATTGTTTTGTTGGAAATTGGATTGGGTTTCGATTGGAAGCGATCGGAGAAGTGAAACGGAATGAAACGAACAAATAACGAATCTGCTACAGGCAGCACGGGTCGTGCCACTTATAGCACGGGTCGTGCTAGACTTTATGTTGAACTGAAATTTGGAATTTCAGTCTAGCACGGGTCGTGCAAGGTCTGGCACGGGTCGTGCAAGACCTTCTGTCACCAGTTGCCAAAATTTCGTTTCGCCGCTCCTTTCGATTCCAAACCTCTTCTAATCTTTCTTCCAACCAATTGTGATGATATTACCGTGATAAAATCATTGTTTTGAAGATGATCAACATGATTTTGAGAAAAGCTTTTGGAAAACTAAAATCGTTTGAAAAACCGAAAAGTAGACCGCGTGTGGGTACATGTTTTTGAATAATAAAACGGATTACATGTCCAACTTGATATTGTATTATAACGCCGGATGTCTAGTATTGTAAGCATCAAAACGGGTTATAGAACAATGATAGATATAGATTATATCGAATATAGAAGTCGGCCCAATGCGGGTGTGATATATAAATTATAGGCTAAAGTGCTCCCGGGGTCCCTTATCTTTATTTAAAGTAACGAATTAGTCCTTTATGTTTTTTTTGTCCCAAATAAGTCATTTATCTTTCAAATTTTTGACACATAAATCCTTTTCCGTTAACAGTGCTGATTTATGTGTCAACAAAAGGATTTATGTGTTAAAAATTTGAAACATAAAGGACTGATTTGGGACAGAAAAGGATTTATGTGTCAAAAATTTAAAACATAAAGGACTGATTTGGGACAAAAAAAAGATAAAGGACCAAATCGTTACTTTAAATAAAGATAAGAGACCCCGTGAGCACTTTAGCCTAAATTATATCAAGTCGGGTGACGATCCGACGATTAGCATACTAGGAAGGGAAGGTCATGAGCCCTCACCCTAGGCCCTGAACGTTAGGGAAAGTACTAGAGGGGGTTATCGGGATTGTGGTTGTTTGCACGGCCGATGTATGCTACAATAGCTTAGTATAATTATTTATTATAATATTAATTTTTTGATTGATATTGTGGATAATACCATAAATTCGTTCAAATTATTTTGCAGTGGGGAAGAATTGTTCCAAAAAGGTTCTCCGGAAGTTCTCCCAAGTCTGCGGAGTTTTCATGGTCTCCATCATGGCTCTAGCATTAGTCCACCAGTTATTGGCCTCTCCCTTCAGCATATGGGATGTCAATCTCAGCTTATCTTCATCTGTTACTTGCATTGTGAGAAAAATCTTT
Source organism: Astragalus membranaceus (assembly GCA_039519185.1). Lineage (NCBI taxonomy): Eukaryota > Viridiplantae > Streptophyta > Magnoliopsida > Fabales > Fabaceae > Astragalus > Astragalus membranaceus. The sequence continues at coordinate 172,800,236 of CM076847.1, forward strand.
TCAGTGTCATCTAGCCAATGTTGTGCTTTCATGACATCAGGCCCACCTCTGAACTCGGAGGGTTTCATCTTCGAGAATTTTGTGAATACCCTTCTTGGGTTCACTTGTGGCTCATGAGCTTGTTGCTGCTGAGCATTTTGCGGTTGTGTCAGTTGTTGCTGATGCATAAGCAGCATATCTTGCATCATTTTCTGTTGGTTCTCAATCACATTTTGCATCCATTCGAAATGCGGATCAGCAGGAGGAGGATCTCCTCTACCTCTTCTGGCCATGATTCTGCGAAATATGCACAAAGTATTAAGTTGATCAAGCTCAATCCCTAATAGCATACTAAGAAGAATCATAACTAAAGGAAGTAAAAGACTCTATCGTCTAAGTCCAACTAGGTCAAACTGCTCTGATACCAACTGTAACACCCCGGTATTTTTATTTAGTAAAAATACCCAAGTGTACCATCCCTAGAACGTCGGAGATATATTTCCTGCTTAGACACTGAAAACACTATAATTTTTTTTTTGCTGAATATAAACCAAACAGTCTTATTTACAAACCAGACAATACGGTTCTCAGACCATAAACCATCAGCAACTATAGTATTCAGTATCATACAAGAAAGCGGAAGAAAGATATAACACTAAAGACATAGTGTTGCAGTACATACACGACAAAGGGAAATATAAACTTAAGCATAAAGTTAAGTCATCAGCAACCATCCGAGCTCAACCTACTCGTGCCTCTGTGGTCCTCTCTTTCCCTGTTTCTCTGTATAACAACAACATATAAACAATGAGATACAATCTCAGTGATTTCTACCGAGACCCCTACTAACACTCTCGGTTCAATTATGAGTTCCTTTTTAACTTAACACAGCACCGACTGCAATCCGTTGCTATATACCCGGTGAACCGCATTGTTTAACTTTTAACAGATCACCGACTGCGTTACTGCTACATACCCGGTGAACCTATTAATCACACAAAAAACAAAGTACGGCACCGACTGCAATCCATTGCTATATACCCGGTGTATCGCACAACAACTTTTCACATAACACCGACTGGAATTCCTTGCTATATACCCGGTGAACCCCCTTACCAATAGCATTTTTCCTAATGGCACGGAGTCTAGGATAAGGGATCATGACTGCCCCGCCTAGTATGTTAACATGGGTCATCACCCAACTCGATATAATATATATATATATATATCTACCATCACATGAACTCAGAGTTCATTTACATCAAATCAGTAGTTGAACGTTTAGTTCGCATCAAATATATAATCTAAGTTTGCTCTCGGATACTAATTTACCTTTTTTCAAAACGATTTATAACTTCCAAAACAGTTCATTTTACCCTTTTAAAATGTATATTCAGTTAGGCCTCTGAATAAGCTTTCAAACGCATCTTAGAACACATCAATTGGGTTCCCGGATCAAAAGTTATCGCGAAAACAAAATCAGTGTACAGTTGCTGAAAAACTGCAAAGCGTCGCGACGCGAACTGCTTCCGTCATGACGCGAAAAGCATCAGAAACATTTTCCTCGCAAAAACACACAGGGTCGCGACGCAATGACCTGCGGGTCGCGACGCGATGGGGATCTGTCAAGTGCAGATTTTGCGATTTCTCGCGAAATACGCTATTCCGCTCAATTCTGATTCTCGTTCCGATTGGAAACAGTTCAAACAGCCATAAAAACAGATTCAATACACATCACATAATCAATCAAACTAATCAAAAACTCAATCTAAACGAATTTTATCAAAATACGACATATTTCCAAATAACGGTTTTCGACTCAAATCTTCTGAAACCAAATCGCGAAAAATTCATTTCAAAACGGAACAATCCTAAACGTGAGTAAAACTCACCCTTGACGCGAGAGTCAATACCGAGCCGAAATCACCGAGACTTCAAAATCCCAAAACGGAACCCTTTAATCGCCAATCCGCTTCCAACTTCGATTCGAGCTTCCAATCGCGTTCAACCTTCCTTGGTTGCGTTCCTAATCATGATTCAATCATCAATTTCATTACACAATCCAAGATTTCAACAAATCCCCCACCAAAACCCTCAAATTTCGTAGGTCCATAAAAAGGGGAAAAATGGAGGAGAGCTCACCTAGTTCTTGGGTTTTGAAGATGGAGGGGAGATGATGGTGATGATGAAGTTTTGGAGCTTGGGGGTGAGTGATCCTTCCTCTTCTCCACTTTCTCTTCTTCTTTCTTTCTTTCCTTCTCTTATCCTCTTTCTCTCCTTCGATCTCCTCTCTACTTTCTTTCTTCTCCTTTTACTTCTTTTCTCTTCTTTCTAATTAAGTGGTAATATGGTCAAATGACCATATTGCCCTTAATCTCTTATTTCTTACCCAAATCGCCCTTATTCCGTTTTATCGGGTTAGCGTTCCTGAGACAACCAAATAATTAACTTTAGCACTCGATAAGTACACAAATCAAGTACTAAAATAATTCATTTGAGTCTTCCTCCAAATAATTCGATTTATTATTTTGAGGGTGTTACATTCTCCCCACTTGAAAGAATTTTGTCCTCAAAATTTAACACAACGTACCTCATGAAAACAAATACGGATAGCGAGTCCGCATATCATCCTCCAACTCCCAAGTAGCTTCCTCGGCGGAAAAACCATCCCAAACCACTTTGACAATGGGAATTGTCCTCGTCCGCAGCGTCCTCTCGCCACGTTCCATGATGTAATTTGGATGAGGTTGGAAGGACAAGTCCGGTCGAAGATCAATTGTTTCAAAATCTAACGTTGACTTGGATCGGGAATGTACTTCCGTAATTGAGACACATGGAATACATCATGAAGATTTGACAGTGGTGGAGGCAAAGCAATACGGTATGCTAGTGGTCCAACTCGCTCGATAATTTGGAATGGTCCAATATACCGAGGACTGAGTTTCTTCACCCGTAATGCCCTACCTGTACCAATTATCGGTGACAATATCAAAAACACATGATCGCCCGACTCAAACTCTAACGGCCTTCTCCTTTTGTCGGCATAACTCTTTTGCCTACTTTGAGCAACTTTCATTCTTTCCCTGATCTGGCGGATCTTTTCAGTAGTTTCATGAATCATCTCTAGTCCTAATAATCGGTTCTCGCCGACTTCCCACCAACACAATGGAGTTCTACATTTCCTCCCATACAACGCTTCAAATGGTGCCATTCCTATGCTGGAATGATAGCTGTTGTTGTAAGCGAATTCCACCAATGGAAGGTGATCCTCCCACTTCTTTCCGTTATCGAGCACAGAAGCCCGAAGCATATCTTCCAGAGTTTGGATAGTTCTCTCTGTCTGACCATCCGTCTGTGGGTGATAGGCTGTAGTAGTAAACACCTTAGTCCCCAATGCTTCATTCAAAGCTTTCCAAAATCGAGAAGTGAATTTCGGATCTCGATCCGACACTATACTGGTAGGAACCCCATGTAACCTCACTATGCTCCTCAGATATTCCTCGGCCAACTTAGATACTTTACTCGTCGAACGAACAGGAATAAAATGAGCTGATTTAGTTAACCAATCCACAACTACCCAAATGGAGTCGTTACCGGCTTGAGACCTTGGCAACGCCAACAAAATCCATGGAAATGTCTTTCCATTTCCACACTGGCACGTCTAGTGGCCGTAACAGACCAGCAGGCTTCTGGTGCTCTATCTTAACTCTTTGACAAGTTAAGCATTGAGACACAAATTCGGCAATTTCTTACTTCATTCCAGGCCACCAATACATCTGCTTTAAATCTCTATACATCTTGGTGGACCCAGGATGTACAGAAAATAAACTTCGGCGTGCTTCCTCTAGCACTTGCTTTTTAATATCTTCATTATCGGGCACACAGATTCTACCGTTGAAACAAATAACTCCATCACTATCTTCGGTAAAATTTGGCAACACTTTTTGTGATTGTAGCTTCACATCAACTTCTTGTGCTATGCGAATAAAATCTCTTAAGGAACTAGAGATCCTCATATGGCTCAACACTAACCAGTTCTTCCTTGGCTTTGTATTCAAATTTAAGTCTCTAAAAGACTCCAACAATTCCATTTCATGCATCATTAACCCTGCCATGTGAATGGATTTCCAACTTAGTGCATCGGCTACCACATTAGCCTTTCCCGGATGATACTTCAATTCGAAGTCATAATCCTTCAGAAACTCCACCCATCTTCTCTGCCTGTTATTCAACTCCTTCTAATCAAACAAATACTTCGAAATTTTATGATCACTAAAGACTTCGAAACGAGACCCATACAGGTAATGTCTCCAAATCTTCAGTGCATACACAATCGCTGCCAACTCCAAATCATGAGTTGGATAATTCTCTTCATGAGTCTTTAATTGTCTGGATGCGTATGCTACCACTTGTTGATTCTGCATGAGAACACATCCTAAACCCTTCCCAGAGGCATCGCTGTAAATTTGAAATTCCAATGACGGATCCGGAAGATCAGGATCGGAGCAGAAGTCAACTGAACATTCAATTCTTGAAAACATCCTTCACAATCAGCATCCCATGTAAACGGTTGACCCTTACGAGTTAGCCGAGTAAGTGGAAGAACCAATTGTGAGAATGCCTGGATGAACCTCCTGTAGTAACCGGCTAGACCCAGAAAACTTCTTATTTCAGTGACTGACATTGGTCGTTCCCAGTTCAATACAGCTTCCACCTTACTGGGATCCACCGCGACTCCCGTTTGAGAAATCACGTGTCCCAAAAACTTCACTTCAGGCATCCAGAAGTCACACTTCGACGGCTTTGCATACAATTTCTTTTCTCGGAGTACATTCAGAACGATGCGGAGATGTTGAACATGCTCCTCAATGGTCTTAGAGTACACCAAAAACTTGTTGAAGATTTCGGCAAGTGTACCGAATCGTTCAAGTAATAAAAACCGGTAAGACCGGGTATCGTCCTCGAGGATCGAATTTAATCTACCAACATGTTAACAACAGCTAAAAGAACCAAATGGAAATAACTTGAAAAGGGTATGATTGCGTTACTAACGCTAATTTAAACAGTTAAATATTTTTGGTGTTTTCAACGAGAGAAAACGGAATTTCTTAGGAGAAAATATGGATGAGAAGACGTTAGGGATGAATGCCTTTCGATTTCACACTATTGTCACTGATTTAACTTCAAAAGATAATCTCTCATTTGCTATCGAATCCACAATTCTAACCAAGCCCTAATCCCTTAGGTGACTAGTCCTTTGTTGATTCATAAAAGCCCTAATTCCTTAGGCGCATCTACTAACAACAAGCATTAACAACGAGGAATCGCAACATACATCAATTCGAAGAATATTCCTAAGCTACGAATTGAAGGAATTGAAATTCAAACATTCCAATAATAAAATTCCCATTTGATCATTGAATAAAGATTTGTTCTATAATTTTCCAATCATAGAAATGTTAAGCACTGAAATTCAATTCACAAATGAAGAGAGAAAACATTAAGAACATTAACATAAATCAGCAACAATAGTTGTACATCAAAATTCATCCATCCCTAACATTAGGGTTTAGTTACACATGATCAAAGAGAAAGAAAAGAGATTTTTACACATATGAGATGATGAAGAACGCATGTGAATCTTGAATCCTTGTTCCCAAGTCTCGAATCTTCAACTCCAATCGCAAGGGATCAGCTCTCACGCGTGCTAGCGTTCCAACAGTGCAAATGTCCCCCAAAAACGTGTTCTGGACATGATTTAACGCGCATTCTGGAGTTTCGCGAGCCAGTTGCGCGCGGCGCGTCACTTACGCGCGAGAAGGAGCTGGTCGCTGTGAATCTGCGCGCCACTTGCGCGCCACGCGCCAGTGGCGCGCCATTTGGCTGAGGCTTCTGTCAGTTTGCGCGCTGCAGCGCCACCTGTGCGCCAGTTGCGCGCCATTTGGCTGAAAGCTCCTAGATCTTGCGCCCTTGAGTCCATTTGCCTGCACTGCTTCGTTCTTCATTTCCACCTAGTCCCTGGGCACAAAAACACGACAAAACCCAGCATAAACACTGCATAGCAAAGCAATTTCAAATAGCACAATTTGATACTTTTCATCACACTTTTAATTCATTCATCACCATTTCCACTTAAAAACTCTCTTTAAACCAATGAAACACATCATGTGATGCGGGTTCATCACAACCCCAAACTTGAACATTTGTTTGTCCTCAAGCAAAGACAAGACAAGACAGACAGACATAGATAACAGGCAATCAAATAGGAATCCATTACTTAACACAAACACCAAAGAAACAGGTTGAGCATCAACTTTCAGACTGGCCACTCAATTGCAAACCCACATGTGGTACCTTCACTAGCACATTCTTGCTCAATAGTGCGTGTGTGACACTTAACTCAGTTGGAACATAGCTAGTTTCAAAATGCGTTGAACTAAGACTAGAGGGCTTCCTTCCGAGAATGCCAAAGATGTTTCAAAACACAAGGTAGACTAACAATGCTTGCTCCGAATGGGGGTTAAGCATGACAAAGGGCTTTGATTTAGCAATTCAGAACTCTAGGACAGTGCACTTATTAACTGAAATACAAACTGACTCATAACTTACAAACTTGACATGTTGTGGCATTGCCTTTATATTTATTTATTTATTTATCTTTTTTTTTTTTGAATAGGCAATGACAACAATTACATAATTGAAGAACTGGTGCTTAGCACATACTACTACAATGACTTTGACTTTGAGCTACTAGCTCTGTACACTTGCCCTAATCCCATCGCGTCATGCTTTGCCTTAGTGCGACTTAGAGAACCCCAAACTTAGTTTCCTATGCTACCCTATATTTTTAGTAAAAATTTGGCAAGTCCCATGGTCCACCAAACAGCTAGCTTAGCTACAATCATCTCTAGGATCACTAAGTTCCACCTGCATTTATGTTTTGAGTGTGGAAGCAAGAATGCACTAGTTCATTCACCACAGGGGTACTATTCGCTCAATTCTCACCAAATCATCACTAAGTTTGCTCAACTGTCTCTTTTTATTTCATTTTTTTTTGATAATTCGCTACATGATTGCCCATATCCATGACACTGACACAACTGAATTGACAATAGGTCCTCCCCCCACTCAAAACTTTGCAGTGTCCTCACTGATTAATTTAGGGGAAGGCCTATTTACGGACACAAAAGCAAAACAAACAAAATACAATCACATAACGACACTACATAAAGGAAAACCAAAGTACACAACCAAGTAATACAAAGATAAGGGAAAGAGAGAAAAAACCATAGCGGTGAGTAGACTACTCAACCGCGTCCAGAGTCTACTGCGGAGGTGTCTGAAAGATGTCAGCCTCCGGATCCAACTGTCCTCCACTCTGGAACGTGCACAAGGCTTTGTAGAGGGCTCTCATCCCAAACTTGTACTCTGCTGCCATCCCAGCCTGAGTCCTCCTCATCTCATCCTGATTAGCTGACATACGCTCCTGATTAGCTGCCAGAGTATCCATTCTTGCTTGCAGCTCCTGAAAATCTGCTACAGATGGCCCAACCGCAAAATCATCCATGGTGAAGGTTGGTTCTTGCTCATCCGGCTGCTCTTGTGGAGGCTCCTCTCTTTGAACCGGATGCTCTAGCCCTAGTCTAGAGCGAATCCAGTTCCCAGTGATTGCAGAAGCTGGTGAAATGGTGTCTTCATCCGCATCAACTACAACACCTGCTCTCTCACACAACAGTGCAATGAGGCTAGCAGGCCTCCAATAGCTTGGCAAGGCCCCATATTTGAAATTGGCAAAGCTTCTAATCTCTTTCTCAAGAACCCACCCTAAGTTGACAGGCTCTCCTCTAATGATACATGCAGCTAAGGTTGCCCTGTCGATATTTAGCTCAGATTGGTTAGAACTTGGGAAGATGGTGGCAAGGATGAAGGCTGCCCACCCTCTAGCAACTGGGGTGAGAGAGTTTGTAAGAATCTTCTGGGGATCCCCACTTGCGTTTCTGACCCAGTCCATTCCCGGTTTACACAATGCTGCACAAATCTCAGCCGCACGCTCTGGGTCAACCTTTACACTCTTTCTACTGATTTTGGTTCTGAACATGCAATCCAAAACCGGCACAGCATCTAACCCAAACAGTCTATTGATAGTAGCAGAACCATAGGGAACGCTACGACCCCGCACATAACTCGCCGACCCCGAGAATACCAAACCCCCATCAACAGCTGGCTTAGGAAAAACATTAGAGAAGAACTCGAACACTAAAGCTTTGCTTGCCTTTTTTGGATAGGCCACAAACTGCTCCCACCTCCGGTTGGTAATATTTTGTCTCATTTCTTCGAACTCACCCGGGGAAAGGAGAAGGGCCTTTTCTTTAACGAACTTTGAGTTCGCATCAATTGTCCCGTGGAACTTTTCACAACCGAGTGACCTAAACATGTTAGAATTGTACACGGGTTGATGAGATTGAGATGACGAACCACGGCCAACCGTCTTCCTCTTCTTTCCCTGGTTATCCATCACCTGCTTATATCATAAAAACAAAATTTCGCACAAAATTGGTCAAGGTTAGTGCACAAATAACCATGACATAACTCCTCTTTCTCAACAATAGTCACACCAAAATTTTTTTTTTTCAAGGAAGTGTTGAGTTCACATGAACACATTCTCAAATTTGCAAGGACAAGCTTGTTGTTGACAAATGCAAGCATGTTGTTCATGACATTCTAGTTTAGGCTTTTATCAAACAAGTGGTGTGCACACCCACTCCACACATGAACAACAACTTACAATAAACTAAATCAACCCCCAAACTTTTTTTTCAACAATTTCTAATCATGTAAATCAACACAACAACATCCATAATACACACTCTATCAATATCATCCTCAAAAATTTGATTTTACCCATTGATGCAATAAGATGAATCTTGAAAGAATTTAAGTTGAGAAGAGAGTACTTACTTGATGAATGATGTAGATGCAGAAAGGAAGGCACAAATTCAAAAACCCCACAACAAAAAGCTCCTTAGATGAAGAAAAATGAAAAACCCTAACTTTGGAGAGAATTCACGCGTGAAGGACGCAGCAGCGCGAATGCAGCGCGCGAATTTATATCCTCAGCTGCGTGCAGCGCGCGACTCACGCGCGAATGGCGCGCGGAATGGCAGAAACTTCAGAGACTTTGCGCGCGGAGCGCGACTTACGCGCGAATGGCGCGCGGAATGGCAGAATGCTCTGTGACTAAGGTGCATCCTAAAGTGCCTAAGTTAAGAAAAATAATGCGAAACATTAAAAAGATAAGGGTTGAGAAAATTGGGTTGCCTCCCAACAAGCGCTTCTTTAACGTCACTAGCTTGACGTTACCTCGATTTTTAAGGGTCGCTTAAAACCAAGGCCAACTTCTCTCTTTCCACCGCTTCACCAAGGTATGGCTTCAACCTCTGCCCATTAACTGTCCAACTTCTTTTTGAGGAAGGTTCCTCCAATTCAACTGCTCCATACGGCTTGACTTCTTTAATGGTGAATGGACCAGACCATTTTGATTTCAATTTACCAGGAAATAGTTTCAGCCTCGAATTAAACAATAGAACCTGTTGTCCTGCCCTGAATTCTCTTTTGAGAATCTTCTTGTCATGATAAGCTTTGACCTTCTCCTTGTAAATCTTTGAAGATTCATAGGCTTGCAACCTCATTTCTTCAACTTCATGAAGTTGCAGCTTCCTTTTCTCGCCTGCATCTTTCAAATCAAAATTCAACATTTTTAAAGCCCAATATGCTTTATGCTCTAATTCAACTGGTAAATGGCATGATTTTCCATAAACCATTTGAAATGGAGTTAAGCCTATTGGTGACTTGAAAGCTGTTCTGTAGGCCCATAGAGCTTCATCTAACTTCACTGACCAATCTTTCCTAGATGCTGAGACCGTTTTCTCCAAAATTCTCTTTATTTCTCTATTTGAAACCTCAGCTTTCCCATTGGTCTGGGGATGATATGGGGAGGCTACTCTGTGTCTGACACCATAATGCTCTAAAGCCCTTGCTAATTGGGAATTGCAAAAGTGAGATCATCCATCACTAATCAACACCCTAGGTGATCCAAAGCGAGTAAAAATGTTCTTTTTGAGAAACTTGATCACCGTCTTTCCATCAGCTTTGGGTGTGGCAATTGCTTCCACCCACTTTGAGACATAGTCAACTCCCACCAAAATATACATGAAAGAGTGAGATGGTGGGAATGGCCCCATGAAATCAATGCCCCGGCAATCAAACACTTCAACTTCCAGAATGGGGTTCAATGGCATCTCCCCCCTACGTGAAATGTTGCCGGTCCTCTGGCATCTATCACAGCTCTTTACATAATCATGCGCATCCTTGAAGATGGATGGCCAATAAAAACCAGACTGCAGTATCTTAGCAGCTGTGCGTTCCCCGTTATAGTGCCCTCCACATGGAGAATCATGACAATGCCACAAAATACTTTTACTTTCATCTCCGAAAACACATCGCCTAAGAATTCCATCCGCACCAACTTTGAAGAGGTATGGATCATCCCAAAGGTAATGTTGAGCATCACGGAGGAACTTTTTCTTTTGTTGCCATGTGAAATCTTCCTGCACCATCCCGGCTACTTTGTAATTTGCTATGTCGGCAAACCACGGTCTTTCTTCAACAACCAACAACTTCTCATCAGGGAATTCTTCACAAATTTCTTTCTCCCGAGCAGTTACCTCTTTGTTGTCCAGCCTAGATAAATGATCTGCCACTACATTTTCGCTCCCCTTCTTGTCTTTGATCTCCAAATCAAATTCCAGCAAAAGCAAAGTCCACCTAAGGAGTCGAGGCTTAGACTCGCCCTTGGTTAGCAGATATTTGATTGCTGCATGGTCAGTGAAAACAATTACTTTAGAACCAACCAAATAGGAGCGAAATTTTTCCAATGCAAACACTATGGCTAGCAATTCTTTTTCAGTTGTTGCATAATTCACTTGATTTTCATTCAAAACCTTGCTAGCATAGTATATAGCATGAAAGAATTTCTCCGATCTCTGCCCCAACACAGCACCCACTGCATAGTCACTAGCATCACACATAAGTTCAAATGGGATATCCCAATTTGGGGCTACTATGACTGGAGCAGATATGAGTTTCTCCTTCAAGATATTAAAAGCACACAAACAATCATTATCAAAAACAAATTCAGCCTCCTTAACAAGTAGATTGCATAAAGGTTTTGCAATCTTGGAGAAGTCTTTTATGAAACGTCGATAAAAACCGGCGTGTCCTAAAAAACTTCTGACTCCTTTTACATTTAGAGGAGGAGGTAACTTTTCTATTACTTCAATTTTTGCTTGGTCAACCTCAATGCCCTTTGCAGAAATTTTATGTCCAAGCACAATACCTTCTTTAACCATAAAGTGGGACTTCTCCCAATTCAAGACTAAATTGGTTTCAGCGCATCTTTTTAAAACCGCATCAAGGTTAGACAAGCAAGAATCATAACTAGGACCAAAAACAGAAAAGTCATCCATAAATACCTCAATCGCATTTTCCATCATATCAGAGAATATAGAAAGCATGCACCTTTGAAAAGTCGCCGGAGCATTGCACAATCCGAAGGGCATCCTCCGATATGCGAACACACCGAAGGGACATGTGAAAGCTGTCTTCTCTTGATCATCTGGGTCTACTGCTATCTGGTTGTATCCCGAGTATCCATCCAAAAAGCAATAGAAAGCTTGTCCAGCCAACCTCTCCAGCATCTGATCCATGAAGGGCAATGGGAAGTGATCCTTCCGAGTTGCTTGATTTAACCTCCGGTAATCAATGCACATCCTCCAACCCGTAACAGTTCGAGTCGGAATCAACTCATTCTTATCATTCCTCACTACTGTCATACCACCCTTCTTGGGAACCACGTGAACCGGACTCACCCACGAGCTATCTGAGATAGGATAAATCATCCCAGCATCTAAAAGCTTTAAGACTTCCTTCCGCACCACCTCTTTCATGGTAGGATTTAATCTTCGTTGTGGTTGAATCACAGGTTTGAACTCTTCCTCAAGTTTGATCTTGTGCATGCAAAATGCTGGACTTATCCCCTTAAGGTCGGAGATAGTCCAGCCTAAAGCACTTTTGTTACTTCTTAGCACCCTTATCAACTTCTCCTCTTCCAGTCTGGTCAAGGAGCTACTAATGATAGCTGGATGAAGATCATCATCCGCAAGGAAAACATATTTCAAATGAGGGGGGAGTTGTTTCAATTCAGGGATCTTTTTCTCGGGACTCTCCCCCCTATCTAGCTCTTCTTTTTTCTTGAAAACTCTTTCTACCTGAGAAGCTTCAAATTGCAGAATACAGACTTCTATCTCACTTCCTAAGTTCTCATTTGCCTCTTCAATAGAGTTCACAATCACCTTCTCTAAGGGAGGAGATGGTAATTCATGTTTAAAAATTTCTTGCACAGAGTTTTCCATCACATCCACCCTAAAACACTGCCCTTTGTCATCCGGATGACGCATAGCTTCAAAGACATTAAAAGTAACCTTCTCATCTTGGAACCTCAAGATTAGCTTACCTTGCTGAACATCAATCAAGGCTCTCCCAGTGGCTAAGAATGGTCTACCAAGGATAATGGGAACCTCGGTATCTTCCTCCATGTCAAGAATTACAAAGTCCACCGGAAATAGAAATTTGTCAACTCTTACCAGAACATCTTCTAAGACTCCATAGGGATATTTGATGGATCGATCAGCAAGATGCAACGACATTCTGGTTGGTTTAACCTCACCTCCACCAAGTCTCTTCAGCATAGATAAGGGCATAAGATTAATGCTAGCCCCCAAATCACAAAGAGCTTTGCCAATAGCTAAGTCGCCAATGCCACAAGGGATGGTGAAATTTCCAGGGTCTTTCATTTTCTGAGGAAGCTTCCTTTGATAATAGCACTGCACTCTTCAGTCAAAGCCACTATTTCATCTTCTTTGAATTTCCTCTTCTTTGTCAATAGCTCCTTCATGAACTTGGCATAAGTGGGCATTTGTTCTAGAGCTTCTGCAAAGGGTATATTGATTTGAAGCCGCTTGAAAATATCCATGAACTTTGCAAACTGCTCATCTTTTTATTCTTCTTATTAGCATGAGGATAAGGCAACTTTATGTGTGAAGGAGATGCCTTTGGTTTCTCTTCCACCTGCACATCAAAAAACAATTTGTTTTCATCAAGGTTAGACTTCTCACCTCCCTCATTTTTTTCACTCAACTCATTTTCAACTTCTCCATTTTTTTCATTTACATTTTTTTCACTCAACTCACTTTTTTCATTCTCTACTAACACCTTCTTCTCACAACTCACTACAGGAGTCTTCAACTCCCGACCACTTCTTAGTGAAATAGCCTTAGCAGTTTCGTTCTTTGGGTTGTCAATAGTGGTAGCAGAGAATCCACTACTAGATGATTCAGCAAGCTGCTTTGATAATTGCCCAATTTGAGTCTCTAAGTTCTTTATGGATGCTTCATGATTTTTCTCCATATTCTTCATATTCTGCTCTTGTGATTGAAAAGTGGTTTTGGTCATTTGCATGAATTGAGTTAAAGCATTCTCCAATGGAGAAGATTGTCTTTGTTGTTGAGGAGATGGTTGAGACTGATGTTGTTGGCTTGACTCAGCTGTATCATTATTTTTCCATGAGAAATTGGGATGATTCTTCCATCCAGGATTATAGGTGTTAGAATATGGATTCCCTCCTTGTTTCTGAAAGTTCCCTATGTAATTAACCTGTTCATTGGAATCTCCATGAGTTGCACAATCACCTTCATGAGCTTCTCTACCACAATAGTTACATGCACCTTTGTGCACTGCTTGAACAGTCGCCGGGGTTTGAGATCCGCCTGGCAAAGCAGCAGCTAGCTGCTTAGTAAGAGCTTCAATTTGGAGTGACATTACCTTTTGTTGAGCCAACACAGCACTATTAGAGTCCAACTCTAACATCCCTTTCTTCACTGTGGCCCCTCTATCATTTTGAACTCTGTACTCATTAGAGGCCATATGCTCCACTAACTGTCTTGCTTCCTCTTCAGTTTTAGTACCCAAAGACCCTCCAGCTGAGGCATCTAACATCATTCTTGTTTGAGGTCGTAAACCATGACAGAAAGTTTGCAATTGAACAAAGTCGTCAATGCCATGCCCAGGACATTTTTTTAATAACAGTTTGAACCTTTCCCAAGCGTCATAAAGAGACTCCGCATCTCCTTGCTCAAAGTTTGATATTTCAGCCCGTTTCTTGATGAACTTAGAAATTGGAAAGAATCTTTCTAAGTACTTGCTCTCTAGATCACCCCAATTGTTAATAGTTCCTGCTGGGATAGTGTTTAGCCAATCTTTAGCCCTCCCAGTCAAAGTATATGGAAAGAGACGCAACTTTTTCTGGTCGTCAGTCACTCCCACAGGATTTGTGGACCCACAAATTTCATAGAACTGAAATAAGTGTTGATTTGGATCTTCAGCATCAGACCCAGAGAATTGTTCTGCTTTCAAGGCAGTGAGGATCGAAGACTTGATCTCAAATGCTACAGCTCCCACAGGTTGGAAGGTGTAAGCTTGGACCCCTTGGTTTCTTCTCCCAAAGTCGCCTAGAGTGCGCCTTGGTGGTCGATTTTCTCCCATGATTTCATTCACAGTTTGTTGCACAGAAGACTCTCCGGTTGTTGCTCTTTGCTCTCTTTGCTTCCTTAACCTTGCTTCCTTTCGATTAGTTCTAGCGGTTTTCTCAATCTCCGGATCGAAAAGTAATTCTTTAGGATCAACAGCTCTGCGCATGCACTGAGAAAACAGGAAACTCAGACAAGTGTCAAAGCAAACTGTGTAATATATATACAATAAACAGAATTAAAACTAAAGTAAATGTAAATATGTACGGGTTCGAATTAGCAGTTGCCTTCGAATTACTAGTAAATGTAATTTCAATCCCCAGCAACGGCGCCAAAAACTTGTTGAAGATTTCGGCAAGTGTACCGAATCGTTCAAGTAATAAAAACCGGTAAGACTGGGTATCGTCCTCGAGGATCGAATTTAATCTACCAACACGTTAACAACAGCTAAAAGAACCAAATGGAAATAACTTGAAAAGGGTATGATTGCGTTACTAACGCTAATTTAAACAGTTAAATATTTTTGGTGTTTTCAACGAGAGAAAACGGAATTGCTTAGGAGAAAATATGGATGAGAAGACGCTAAGGATGAATGCCTTTCGATTTCACACTATTGTCACTGAATTAACTTCAAAAGATAATCTCTCTCTCATTTGCTATCGAATCCACAATTCTAACCAAGCCCTAATCCCTTAGGTGACTAGTCCTTTGTTGATTCATAAAAGCCCTAATTCCTTAGGCGCATCTACTAACAACAAGCATTAACAACGAGGATTCGCAACATACATCAATTCGAAGAATATTCCTAAGCTACGAATTGAAGGAATTGAAATTCAAACATTCCAATAATAAAATTCCCATTTGATCATTGAATAAAGATTTGTTCTATAATTTTCCAATCATAGAAATGTTAAGCACTGAAATTCAATTCACAAATGAAGAGATAAAACATTAAGAACATTAACATAAATCAGCAACAATAGTTGTACATCAAAATTCATCCATCCCTAACATTAGGGTTTAGTTACACATGATCAAAGAGAAAGAAAAGAGATTTTTACACATAGGAGATGATGAAGAACGCATGTGAATCTTCAATCCTTGTTCCCAAGTCTCGAATCTTCAACTACAATCGCAAGGGATCAGCTCTCACGCGTGCTAGCGTTCCAAACAGTGCAAAAGTCCCCCAAAAACGCGTTCTGGACATGATTTAACACGCATTCTGGAGTTTCGCGCGCCAGTTGCGCGCGGCGCGTCACTTACGCGCGAGAAGGAGCTGGTCGCTGTGAATCTGCGCGCCACGCGCCAGTGGCGCGCCATTTGGCTGAGGCTTCTGTCAGTTTGCGCGCTGCAGCGCCACCTACGCGCCAGTTGCGCGCCATTTGGCTGAAAGCTCCTAGATCTTGCGTCCTTGAGTCCATTTGCCTGCACTACTTCGTTCTTCATTTCCACCTAGTCCCTGGGCACAAAAACACGACAAAACCCAGCATAAACACTGCATAGCAAAGCAATTTCAAATAGCACAATTTGATACTTTTCATCACACTTTTAATTCATTCATCACCATTTCCACTTAAAAACTCTCTTTAAACCAATGAAACACATCATGTGATGCGGGTTCATCAAGTACACCAATATATCATCAATAAAAACTACAACAAACTGGTCTAGGTAAGTGTGGAAAATTTGATTCATGTAATCCATGAATACCGCTGGAGCATTAGTCAAACCGAAGGGCATCACTACAAACTCGTAATGTCCATACCTCGTACGGAAAGCAGTCTTCGGAATATCTAAGGCTCTAACTTTGATTTGATGATAGCCCGACCTCGGGTCAATTTTAGAAAACACCACTGCTCCTCTAAGTTGATCAAGCAAATCATCTATCCTTGGCAAGGGATATTTGTTCTTGATCGTCACTTTGTTCAGTTGTCAATAATCAATACACAACCTCATGCTACCGTCCTTCTTCTTAACTAACAACACCGGAGCACCCCCATGGAGAAGCGCTCGGTCGAATGAACCTCTTTGAGATCAACTCTTCAAGTTGAGACTTCAATTCCTTTAATTCTAAAGGAGACATTTTATAAGGAGCAATAGATATTGATCCTGTGCCAGGAACCAACTCTATAGAAAAATCTACCTCTCGGTCAGGAGGTACAGAAGAGACTTCATCCAGAAAAACATCCAGAAATTCATTCACCACTTGTACAGATGACAAATCTAAACCCTTTTCAGTGGATGCAGATAACAAAATAATATAAGCTTCCACACCTTGGAATAATGATTGGCTCGCTGAGGTGAAAGAGATAACTGCTTCGGAATTTTCCTGTGTCAATCCCAAGGATTCGAAGGCGAAGCTGATGGTTCGATCGGCACAGTTGATTGTTACATGATTTGCAGCCATCGAATCCATACCCAGGACAATGTCCATACTTCTCATAGGCAAGCAAATAAATTTCACAACAAAATTTTTGTCCCCTATGACAAGTAGACAATTTTCACACAATGATTGGGTCTGGACCCGACCCTTGGCAGCCGTTAAAATAGTTATCGGCTCGGATAGCTCAGATAATGCTAGTCCCAACCGATCTACACATGCTTGTGCTATAAAACAATGGGTTGCACCTAATATATTGACTGAGTTATTGAAAAGAGATCCCATACCCCTCAGCAAGTTGTCATTATGTGTGATGGTCCGAGCATCCAAAGTGTTGATTCGCCCCTGCTTAGGAGCATTTGGTGCTCCTTGGAAACTCTTCTTTGTTGGGCACTCATTTGCATAGTGGCCCTCTTCATTGCAGACGTAGCACCGATTAGATCCTTGTGGACAATCGCCACGGTGATACCTTCTGCACTTTAGACAATTTCTAAACTTCAATTGATCGGCCGTTTGTACCTGTTTCCCTTTATAATTGCTTCCCTTGCCGGAGTCATGCCTGGGACCCATTTGAGAGCTAGATGGCCCAGTGCTCTTCTTATTCTGATGGAACGCCTTTCTGCTTGCATACAATCTTGTCAAATCACTTTCGGCAATATAGGCTTGTTGTACCATGGCCGCATAGTTGCTTCTCGGAAAAGAACTTAGGCTTTGTGCAATATCCTCTCTCAGTCCATGCTTGTACCTGTCAGTCTTCCATTGGTCGTTTGGAGCATACCCAGCTAAACCGAAGAATTGATACAACTCTTCAAATTTAGCCGTGTATTGGCCCACGGTCAATCCTCCTTGTGTGAGAGCTAGAAACTCATTCTCTTTATCAAACCTCATAGCAGTGGGGAAGAATTGTTCCAAAAAGGTTCGCCTGAAGTTCTCCCAAGTCTGGGGAGTTTCCATGGTCTCCATCATGGCTCTAGCATTAGTCCACCAGTTATTGGCCTCTCCCTTCAGCACATGGGATGCCAATCTCAGCTTATCTTTATCTGTTACTTGCATTGTGAGAAAAATCTTTTCAGTGTCATCCAGCCAATGTTGTGCTTTCATGAAATCAGGCCTGTAACAGCCCAAAATAATTGATTAATTTATTTAATTAATTATTTAGGATTTATGTGGTAGAAATAATAGAAATAATTATTTATTAGTATATGTGGACCTAATTATTAGTGTTAGTATTAGTAAATTAGAAGTGTTAAGTGGAGGCCCATGATTAGGTCACATAAGATAAGAAAAAGCCCATGAGGTTAAGTGAGTTTATAAAAGGGCTAGGTTAGGGTTTTGTTGTCATTAGAAGGAAAAAGAAAAATAAGGAGTAGAGAAGTGAGAAGAGGAGAGGGAAGGCGTGATCCACAAGCTAGAAGAGAGAGAGAGGCGTGATCTACAACCAAGGAGAGGGAGAAGGAAAGCTAGGGTTTCACACATCTCCTAATCTAAGGTTTCGTTTTCTCCAAGGTAAGGTAAGGGTGAGATTCATGTTTGATAATGTTTCATAGGAAGGGTTGTATGAGAGTTAGGGTTGTGGGTAGCCATCATGTGTGTTGCATGTCTATTGGATATTTGATGATTTGATTTGAGTGATATGAACATGCATACTATGCCTTTGATGATTTACTTTGAGGATTTACCTTGATGATCCATTGATTTCTCCTATCACATGATTGATACCCTATGCTAAATGTTATGTTGATCCATCATCCCCTTAGTTGTTCGATTTTCCAATATGTAATTGTTGACATATGCCTATGCGCTGTGAGATTTATGATGATTGATTCCCTATGTGACCCTATGTGATTTCAGGCCTAGGTGAGCACCCTTATGCGAATTGATTTGATATGTAGTCTTGTGTATTTGCCATGTACTGAATGATGCTTTGTGTGATTAACATGAACAAGTCCTAAAATTAGAATATGCCTCACCATGATCTTAAAAGATAAGGAATCGTATGTGTTTTCATGAGATGCTGAAAACTGTTTTCAAAAATGTTGTTGCCACCCATAAACCGTTTCTAAAGATGCTGAATGTTCCAAAACTGTTTCCGAAAACTGTGTTGCTATTCCAAAACTGTTTCCGAAAACTGTGTTGCTATTCCAAAACTGTTTCCGAAAATCACTATGGTTGTCCCTAATTTTATGCACCGTTCCAATTTTTGTGGAAAAATCCCTATCTTTAAGATGTGACCCTATTTTGAGGAAAATCCCTAATTAAATTAAGCAATCCTATTTTTGTGGAAAAATCCCTATCTTTAAGATGTGACCCTATTTTATGGGTTGTTGCCAATTTTTGTGGAAAAATCCCTATTTTTAAGATGTGACCCTATTTTGAGGAAAATCCCTAATTAAATGAAGCAATCCTATTTTTGTGGAAAAATCCCTCTCTTTACGAA
This sequence comes from Astragalus membranaceus, assembly GCA_039519185.1. Taxonomy (NCBI): domain Eukaryota; kingdom Viridiplantae; phylum Streptophyta; class Magnoliopsida; order Fabales; family Fabaceae; genus Astragalus; species Astragalus membranaceus. The sequence continues at coordinate 172,819,674 of CM076847.1, forward strand.
ACCAAGCCTAGTTGTGGATTATTACTAAATGATTGCGAGTCATCCCTAGTGTTGTAGTCGCCCCAATTTGTGGAATGTCTCCTAGTGCCTTAGTGCCTAATGTCGTTGTTTTGTTATTCCGTTGTCAAGTTGTCGTCGTTGCCTCGTTGTTGCCTAGGATGTGAATTGTGTTGTCGTGTCTATATTGTTGTTAATACACCACGTTGGGTTGCCCAATTACGGGCATGGATTATATTGACGTTGTCGTTGTTGTCTTGGGTACCGCCGAATGGCCCAAGTTATATTGTTGTTGTCATGTTGTTGTTTGCCAGGTTGTTGTTGTCATTGCGTCGCATGCACATCATTGGCATATGAGGATAGTTGGCCCCGACACGTTGGATTGCCTCATTTGGCATGGATTAAGTTGGAAGCCTCATTTGGCTGGACCCGGTACCACATGCATTATAGGGTAGTTGGCCCTCTGTTGAGTCGCATTTGCATTTGCACTGCATGATTGAAGTCACCGACGGTGGTGACATGCCCTTATTGTATACCTATTGTTGTGATCATGTAATGACCATTATGTTGTTGTAAGTTGATTGTCGTTGTTGTAGATTAACCGATTGTTGTCGTATGCTGACTGTTGTGGCTACAACTAAGCGTGATGATTCTCTGACATCCTGACTTGTGCATACAATCTTTCATATGATCCTTTATACGATGTGATATCTCACCCCTTTGGTGGTTGTTACTTTTATAGGTGAGCCCGAGTGAAGGTGATCTAGTACCTTCTTCTAGTTGGTTGAGTCTGCTCTGATACGTAGCACCGGGGGGGCGTCTTGGTTTATTGTCGTTTTATTTGATGTTCCAAAACTTCTATTTTGGTGTTGTATTTCGATATTTTAAGATCTAATATATTTCCACTGCGATAGTTTTTTTTATATTTGTGTTGACGTAGACTAAACAGGATAATTATGTTGACTGTGGTGCTATGTATCTCATGCTTTATGACTGTATGAATTAATTTGACGTAAATGTGGCACCCTCTTGTGGTTGCATTGAAAAGTTTTTGAAAGCTCTGATTTTAAATTAATTAAATTCTAGTTGATTAGAAGGGGGTGTTACATTAGTGGTATCAGAGCAATGGTTAGTCCGGCCAAGTTGTCGAGTCGTTTTGTCATGTGACGGTCAAGTGTTGTCTTTTATTCTAACTATCGTTTGTGTTGCAGTCATTGTTTGTGTTGTTTGTGTTGTAGTGATGCTCCTGCAGGTAAAAGTAAACCGAAAAAACCGCCGATGGTAAGAGAACTAGTGGGGGAGATGCTCCTACTGGTATTGTGTGCTTTATTGTGTTTCTGTGTGAACTTGTATGTAGTTTGTTAGTGGAAGAATGTTAGCTTAGGCGGGTAAATTTCGAGGACGAAATTCTTTTAAGTGGGGGAGAGTTGTAACAGCCCAAAATAATTGATTAATTTATTTAATTAATTATTTAGGATTTATGTGGTAGAAATAATAGAAATAATTATTTATTAGTATATGTGGACCTAATTATTAGTGTTAGTATTAGTAAATTAGAAGTGTTAAGTGGAGGCCCATGATTAGGTCACATAAGATAAGAAAAAGCCCATGAGGTTAAGTGAGTTTATAAAAGGGCTAGGTTAGGGTTTTGTTGTCATTAGAAGGAAAAAGAAAAATAAGGAGTAGAGAAGTGAGAAAAGGAGAGGGAATGCGTGATCCACAAGCTAGAAGAGAGAGAGAGGCGTGATCTACAACCAATGAGAGAAAGAAGGAAAGCTAGGGTTTCACACATCTCCTAATCTAAGGTTTCGTTTTCTCCAAGCTAAGGTAAGGGTGATGTAACATCCTCAAAATCATTAATCGAATTATTCGGATGTTAACCCAATTGAATTAATTTGATGCTCAATCGGTAAAAATTATCGAGTGCTAAAAATTAATTATTGGCTGTCTCAGGATCGTTGACCGAATAATACGGACCAAGGAAGTTTTGGAATCAAAATAAGGAATTAAGATCGATACGGTAATTGGACCACGCTACCACTTATTTATTAATTAAATATGTGTTGTGTGTGTGTGATTAAAGAAAAGAAAGAATAAAGAGAGGAAAGAATGGAGGAATTCACGCAGAGAAGAAAAGAGAAGAAAAGAGGAGAAAAGAAGAGGAAAAGAAGAAGAGGAAAAGAAGAAGAGAAAGGAAGAAGAGGAGTCAAGCCCACCTCCCCAAAATTCATCATCTTCATCATCTCACTCTCCTCATCATAACCCAAGAGCTAGGTAAGATTCAATCCGGTTTTCTCCCCCTTTTGTAACCTACGAATTTTAGGAGTTTTGAGGGAGGAAATTGTTGAAACATTGGATTCAATGATGAAATTGATAGTTGGGTTATGTTTAGAACAAAGCTAGGAGCGGATTGAACGCGATTGGAAGCTCGAAACGAAGTTAGGAGCGATTCGGTGTTGATTGGGTTCGATTCGGTGATTTTGACACGTCGGTGATCTCGGCTCGGCAACGGCTCTCGCTTCAAAGGTGAGTTTTACTCACGCTTAGGATGTTTTTGTGTCTCGTTAGTTTTTACGTTAATTGGTTTCGAGAGATTTTGGAACGAAAACCGTTATTTGAAAATATATCGCGTTTTAATACAATTCGTTTTGATTAAGTTTGTGGATTGGATTGAGTGATTGTGTGGTTTGAATTGGACTTATTTTACTGGTTGTCAAATCTGTTTTTGATCGGAACAACAATCGGAATTGAGCGGAATCGCGGTTTTTGCGCGAAACCGCCAAAATTTGCCTTAACAGACCCCCCTGCTGCCATTTCGCGCCTCACCTGCGCTCCAGGCGCAACTTCAGCGCAGTTTGGCAAAACTTTCTGCCAGTTCGCGCTTAACTCGCGCTCCAGGCGCGACTTCAGCGCAGCTTGGCAGAATTTCAGCAATTAAACACTGTTTTTCGTTTCGCGATATCTTTTGATCCGGGAACCCGATTGAGGTGTTCTAAGATGCGTTGGAAAGCTTATTCAGAGGCCTAACTGAATATTCTATCTTTAAGGCAAAATGATCTGTTTTTGATATTGAAAATTGTGTCGAAAAGTGGTCAAATAGAGTGCGAGTGTGAACTTGGATTTTTATAAATGTGGAATTAAAGTGTTTCATTAATTGTCTGATTTGATGGACCGTGGGTTCATAGTGCTGTAGATATATATATTATATCGAGTTTGGGTGACGACCCATGTTGACATACTAGGCGGGGAAGTCATGAACCCTTACCCTAGGCTCTGGGCCATTAGGAAACACTATTGGTTATGGGGTTCGCCGGGATTAGCAAGTGGTTTGCAGTCGGTGTTGTGTCAAAAGTTTGTGCTGCGTTCATCGGGATTAGCAAGTGGTTTGCAGTCGGTGGTACGTAGAAAGGCCTAGGATGTTAGTTCATCGGGATTAGCAAGTGGTTTGCAGTCGGTGTCCTATTAGATCGAAGCCTTATTGTATGGTACACCGGGATTAGCAAGTGGATTGCAGTCGGTGTCGTGTCAAACCTTAAAAATGTTTTAAACGGACCGAGAGTGTTAGTAGGGGTTCCGGTAGAACTCACTGAGATTGTATCTCACTGTTTAATTGTTGTTGTTTTACAGATAAGCAGGGACAGAAGAAACCTCAGAGGCACGAGTAGGTGGCCCCGGAAGGAGAATAATGACTTAGCTTTATGTTCAAGTTTATTTTCCTTCTGTTGCGATGTATTACAACACTATGGCATTAGTGTTTTGTTTATCTTTTTCCGCTTTCTTGTATGACTCTGATTACTAGTTGCTGACAGTTATGGTCTGTGTACCGTATGATCTTATTTGTGTATAAGATGGTCATGTTGTATTTCAGCAAAACATTTGGGTTGGTATTCAGTGTCTAAACAGGAAATTATTATCTCTGATGTTTAAATTTTGTCACGCTTTGGTATTTTTACAAGTTAAATATACCTGGGTGTTACAGTTGGTATCAGAGCGGTTCGACCTAGTCGGACTTAGCTGTTAGGGTCTTTACTTTCTCCAGTCGTGATTTTCTTAGTATGCTATTAGACATTGAGCTTGATCAACTTAATACTTTGTGCATATTTCGCAGAATCATGGCCAGAAGAGGTAGAGGCGTTCCTCCTCCTGTTGATCCAAACTTTGAATGGATGCAGAATATCATCGAGAATCAGCAAAAGATGATGCAGGATATGTTGCAAATGCAGCATGACCAAATGGCTCTGCAGCAGCCCAATGTTCAACCCCATCAGGAAGATCCTAACCGGGCATATTTTCAATTTCAAAAGATGAAGCCCCCGACTTTCAAGGGAGGATCAGATCCAATGACCGCCTACTATTGGATTGATTCAATGGAGAAAATTTTTCAAACCTTGCAATGCGGGGAAGAAGAGAAGGTAATATTTGCGGCAAATGTGCTCGATGAAGATGCCCACACCTGGTGGTGTAATGCAAGGCATATGATGGAACTCCAAGAAACTCCCCTAACTTGGGACAACTTCAAGGAATTATTTCTGAAGCAATATTTCCCTTCGGTGAAGAAGCTGAGTAAACAAGCAGAGTTTGTAAATCTGAAGCAAGGTGATATGTCGGTTGGGGAGTATGCTGCGAAATTTGAAAGACTGTCTCAGTTCTATGAGTTGGGAAGGTATGCCCCAAATGATATGTGGAAAATGCAAATGTTCAAAGAAGGTCTCCGAGCTGATGTGAGCCAAGGACTCAGTTCTTACACCTTGGTTAATTATCCTGCCTTAGTACAACAAGCATATGTGGCTGAGGAGGATCTGAGGAAAATGTATGCTGAAAAGAAAGACTATTGGAAGGGCAAGAAAAAGGTTGCTGAATCTTCTACTCCAAGCAGACAATTCAAGGGAAACAATTACAAAGGGAAGCAGGTGCAATCCCATGAACCATCAAAACTCCACAGATGTGTCACTTGTGGAAAATTTCATTCAGGTGATTGTTGGCAAAGATCCAATCGGTGCTATCATTGTAATGAAGAGGGCCACTATGCAGATAAGTGCCCATCAAGGAGGAGCTTTCAAGGAGCACCAAATGCTCCTAAGCAGGGGCGAATCAATACATTGGATGCTCGAACCATCACGCCTACTGATAATCTTCTGAGGGGTACGGGATCTCTTTTTAATAACTCAGTCAAAATTTTATACGATTCCGGTGCAACTCATTGTTTTATATCACAAGCATGTGTCGATCGGTTGGGTTTAGCATTGTCTGAGCTATCCGAACCGATAACTATTTTAACTGCTGCCAAGGGTCGTGTCCAGACCCAATCGTTGTGTGAAAATTGCCTACTTGTCATAGGGGACAGACAATTTGTTGTGAAATTTATTTGCTTGCCTATGAGAAGTATGGACATTGTTCTGGGTATGAATTGGATGGCTGAAAATCATGTGATTATCAACTGTGCTGATCGAACCATTAGCTTCGCCTCCGAATCCGTAGGGTTGACACAGACAGATTTTGAAGCAACGATCTCTTACACCGAAGCAAGCCAGTCGTTATTCCAAGGTGCGGAAGCTATTCTTATTATGTTGTCTGCATCTACTGAAACGGGTTTAGACTTGTCGTCTGTGCAAGTGGTAAATGAATTTCTAGATGTCTTTCCAGAGGAAGTTTCATCCTTACCTCCTGACAGAGAGGTAGAATTCTCAATAGAATTGATTCCTGGTACAGGATCGATATCTATTGCCCCTTATAGGATGTCTCCTTTAGAATTGAAGGAATTGAAGTCTCAACTTGAAGAGTTAATATCGAAGAGATTTATCCGACCGAGTGCTTCTCCATGGGGTGCTCCGGTATTGCTAGTTAAGAAGAAGGACGGAAGCATGAGGTTGTGTATTGACTACCGTCAACTCAACAAGGTGACTATTAAAAACAAATATCCATTGCCAAGGATAGACGATTTACTCGACCAACTTCGGGGTGCCGTGGTATTTTCAAAAATTGATCTAAGGTACGGGCCTTAGATATTCCGAAGACAGCTTTCCGTACTAGGTATGGACATTACGAGTTCGTGGTGATGCCCTTCGGTTTGACTAATGCTCCAGCGGTATTCATGGATTACATGAACCGAGTGTTTCACACGTACCTTGATCAGTTTGTGGTAGTTTTTATTGATGATATCTTGGTGTACTCTAAGACCATTGAGGACCATGTTCAACATCTCCGCATTGTTCTGAACGTACTCCGAGAAAAGAAATTGTATGCCAAGCCATCGAAGTGTGACTTCTGGATGCCGGAAGTAAAGTTTTTGGGACACGTGATTTCCCAATCGGGAGTTGCCGTGGATCCCAGTAAGGTGGGAGCTGTATTGAACTGGGAAAGACCAACATCTGTTACAGAAATAAGAAGTTTCTTGGGTCTAGCTGGTTACTATAGGAGGTTTATTCAAGGTTTCTCACAACTGGTTCTCCCACTTACCCGGTTGACTCGTAAGGCCCAACCGTTTATATGGGATGCCGATTGTGAGGAATGTTTTCAAGAATTGAAGGCTAGGTTGACTTCTGCTCCAATCCTAATTCTTCCAGATCCGTCTTTGGATTTTCAAATTTTCAGCGATGCTTCTGGGAAGGGTTTAGGATGTGTTCTAATGCAGAACCAACAAGTTGTAGCTTATGCCTCCAGACAGTTGAAGACTCATGAAGAAAACTATCCGACTCATGATCTAGAGTTGGCAGCCATTGTGTACGCACTGAAGATTTGGAGACATTACCTGTATGGGTCTCGTTTCGAAGTCTTTAGTGATCATAAGAGTTTGAAATATTTATTTGACCAGAAGGAGTTGAATAACAGGCAGAGAAGGTGGGTGGAATTTCTGAAGGATTATGACTTCGAGTTGAAGTATCATCCGGGAAAAGCTAATGTTGTAGCTGATGCACTAAGTAGGAAATCCATCCACATAGCAGAGTTTATGATGCATGAGATGAAATTGTTGGAGTCCTTTAGGGACTTAAATGTGAATGCAAAATCAAGGAAAAGCCGGTTAGTGTTGAGCCATATGAGGATCTCCAGTTCATTAAGGGATTCTATTCGCTTAGCACAGGAAATTGATGTGAAGCTACAATCACAGAAATTGTTGCCAGATTTCACTGAAGATAGCGATGGAGTGATTTGTTTCAACGGTAGGATCTGTGTGCCCGATAATGAAGATATTAAAAAGCAAGTGCTAGAGGAAGCACACCGAAGTCTATTTTCTGTACACCCTGGATCCACCAAGATGTATAGAGATTTAAAGCAGATGTATTGGTGGCAAGGAATGAAGTTAGACATTGCTGAGTTTGTATCAAAATGCTTAACTTGCCAAAGAGTTAAGATAGAACATCAGAAGCCTGGTGGTCTGTTACGACCATTAGATGTGCCAGTGTGGAAATGGGAAGACATTTCCATGGATTTTGTAATGGCGTTGCCAAAGTCTCAGGCCGGTAACGACTCCATTTGGGTAGTTGTAGATCGGTTAACCAAATCAGCTCATTTTATTCCAGTTCGTTCTAACAGTAAAGTATCCAAGTTAGCTGAGGTGTACTTGAAGAACATAGTAAGGTTACATGGGGTTCCTACTAGTATAGTGTCGGATCGAGATCCGAAGTTCACTTCTCGATTTTGGAAAGCTCTGAATGAAGCATTGGGGACCAAAGTACTTCTTAGTACCGCTTATCACCCGCAGACCGATGGTCAGACCGAGAGAACTATCCAGACATTAGAGGATATGCTTAGGGCTTCGGTACTTGATAACGGGAAGAAATGGGAGGATCATCTTCCACTGGTTGAATTCTCATATAACAACAGTTATCATTCCAGTATCGGAATGGCGCCTTTTGAGGCCTTGTATGGAAGGAAATGTAGAACTCCATTGTGTTGGTGGGAAGTCGGTGAAAACCGATTGTTAGGACCTGAGGTGATTCAAGACACTACTGAAAAGATCCGCCAGATCAGGGAAAGAATGAAAGCTGCTCAAAGTAGGCAAAAGAGTTATGCCGACAAAAGGAGAAGGCCGTTAGAGTTTGAGTCTGGTGATCATGTGTTTTTGAGATTATCACCAACAATTGGCACAGGTAGGGCATTACGGGTGAAGAAACTCAGTCCTCGGTATATTGGACCTTTCCAGATTATCGAGCGAATAGGGCCTCTTGCATACCGTATTGCTTTGCCTCCACCATTGTCAAATCTGCATGATGTATTCCATGTGTCTCAGTTGCGGAAGTACATTCCCGATCCAAGCCAACCGTTAGATTTTGAAACGATTGACCTTCGACTGGACTTGTCCTTCCAACCTAATCCGAATTACATCATGGAACGTGGCGAGAGGACGCTGCGGACAAAGTCAATTCCCATTGTCAAGGTGGTTTGGGATGGTTTTTCCGCCGAGGAAGCTACTTGGGAGTTGGAGGACGATATGCGGACTCAGTATCCGTATTTATTCTCTTGAGGTATGTCGTGTCTAATTTTGAGGACAAAATTCTTTCAAGTTGGGGAGAATGTAACATCCTCAAAATCATTAATCGAATTATTCGGATGTTAACCCAATTGAATTAATTTGATGCTCAATCGGTAAAAATTATCGAGTGCTAAAAATTAATTATTGGCTGTCTCAGAATCGTTGACCGAATAATACGGACCAAGGAAGTTTTGGAATCAAAATAAGGAATTAAGATCGATACGGTAATTGGACCACGCTACCACTTATTTATTAATTAAATATGTGTTGTGTGTGTGTGATTAAAGAAAAGAAAGAATAAAGAGAGGAAAGAAGAGAGGAATTCACGCAGAGAAGAAAAGAGAAGAAAAGAGGAGAAAAGAAGAGGAAAAGAAGAAGAGGAAAAGAAGAAGAGAAAGGAAGAAGAGGAGTCAAGCCCACCTCCCCAAAATTCATCATCTTCATCATCTCACTCTCCTCATCATAACCCAAGAGCTAGGTAAGATTCAATCCGGTTTTCTCCCCCTTTTGTAACCTACGAATTTTAGGAGTTTTGAGGGAGGAAATTGTTGAAACATTGGATTCAATGATGAAATTGATAGTTGGGTTATGTTTAGAACAAAGCTAGGAGCGGATTGAACGCGATTGGAAGCTCGAAACGAAGTTAGGAGCGATTCGGTGTTGATTGGGTTCGATTCGGTGATTTTGACACGTCGGTGATCTCGGCTCGGCAACGGCTCTCGCTTCAAAGGTGAGTTTTACTCACGCTTAGGATGTTTTTGTGTCTCGTTAGTTTTTACGTTAATTGGTTTCGAGAGATTTTGGAACGAAAACCGTTATTTGAAAATATATCGCGTTTTAATACAATTCGTTTTGATTAAGTTTGTGGATTGGATTGAGTGATTGTGTGGTTTGAATTGGACTTATTTTACTGGTTGTCAAATCTGTTTTTGATCGGAACAACAATCGGAATTGAGCGGAATCGCGGTTTTTGCGCGAAACCGCCAAAATTTGCCTTAACAGACCCCCCTGCTGCCATTTCGCGCCTCACCTGCGCTCCAGGCGCAACTTCAGCGCAGTTTGGCAGAACTTTCTGCCAGTTCGCGCTTAACTCGCGCTCCAGGCGCGACTTCAGCGCAGCTTGGCAGAATTTCAGCAATTAAACACTGTTTTTCGTTTCGCGATATCTTTTGATCCGGGAACCCGATTGAGGTGTTCTAAGATGCGTTGGAAAGCTTATTCAGAGGCCTAACTGAATATTCTATCTTTAAGGCAAAATGATCTGTTTTTGATATTGAAAATTGTGTCGAAAAGTGGTCAAATAGAGTGCGAGTGTGAACTTGGATTTTTATAAATGTGGAATTAAAGTGTTTCATTAATTGTCTGATTTGATGGACCGTGGGTTCATAGTGCTGTAGATATATATATTATATCGAGTTTGGGTGACGACCCATGTTGACATACTAGGCGGGGAAGTCATGAACCCTTACCCTAGGCTCTGGGCCATTAGGAAACACTATTGGTTATGGGGTTCGCCGGGATTAGCAAGTGGTTTGCAGTCGGTGTTGTGTCAAAAGTTTGTGCTGCGTTCATCGGGATTAGCAAGTGGTTTGCAGTCGGTGGTACGTAGAAAGGCCTAGGATGTTAGTTCATCGGGATTAGCAAGTGGTTTGCAGTCGGTGTCCTATTAGATCGAAGCCTTATTGTATGGTACACCGGGATTAGCAAGTGGATTGCAGTCGGTGTCGTGTCAAACCTTAAAAATGTTTTAAACGGACCGAGAGTGTTAGTAGGGGTTCCGGTAGAACTCACTGAGATTGTATCTCACTGTTTAATTGTTGTTGTTTTACAGATAAGCAGGGACAGAAGAAACCTCAGAGGCACGAGTAGGTGGCCCCGGAAGGAGAATAATGACTTAGCTTTATGTTCAAGTTTATTTTCCTTCTGTTGCGATGTATTACAACACTATGGCATTAGTGTTTTGTTTATCTTTTTCCGCTTTCTTGTATGACTCTGATTACCAGTTGCTGACAGTTATGGTCTGTGTACCGTATGATCTTATTTGTGTATAAGATGGTCATGTTGTATTTCAGCAAAACATTTGGGTTGGTATTCAGTGTCTAAACAGGAAATTATTATCTCTGATGTTTAAATTTTGTCACGCTTTGGTATTTTTACAAGTTAAATATACCTGGGTGTTACAGGTGAGATTCATGTTTGATAATGTTTCATAGGAAGGGTTGTATGAGAGTTAGGGTTGTGGGTAGTCATCATGTGTGTTGCATGTCTATTGGATATTTGATGATTTGATTTGAGTGATATGAACATGCATACTATGCCTTTGATGATTTACTTTGAGGATTTACCTTGATGATCCATTGATTTCTCCTATCACATGATTGATACCCTATGCTAAATGTTATGTTGATCCATCATCCCCTTAGTTGTTCGATTTTCCAATATGTAATTGTTGACATATGCCTATGCGCTGTGAGATTTATGATGATTGATTCCCTATGTGACCCTATGTGATTTCAGGCCTAGGTGAGCACCCGTATGCGAATTGATTTGATATGTAGTCTTGTGTATTTGCCAGGTACTGAATAATGCTTTGTGTGATTAACATGAACAAGTCCTAAAATTAGAATATGCCTCACCATGATCTTAAAAGATAAGGAATCGTATGTGTTTTCATGAGATGCTGAAAACTGTTTTCAAAAATGTTGTTGCCACCCATAAACCGTTTCTAAAGATGCTGAATGTTCCAAAACTGTTTCTGAAAACTGTGTTGCTATTCCAAAACTGTTTCCGAAAACTGTGTTGCTATTCCAAAACTGTTTCCGAAAACTGTGTTGCTATTCCAAAACTGTTTCCGAAAATCACTATGGTTGTCCCTAATTTTATGCACCGTTCCAATTTTTGTGGAAAAATCCCTATCTTTAAGATGTGACCCTATTTTGAGGAAAATCCCTAATTAAATGAAGCAATCCTATTTTTGTGGAAAAATCCCTATCTTTAAGATGTGACCCTATTTTATGGGTTGTTGCCAATTTTTGTGGAAAAATCCCTATTTTTAAGATGTGACCCTATTTTGAGGAAAATCCCTAATTAAATGAAGCAATCCTATTTTTGTGGAAAAATCCCTCTCTTTACGAAACCAAGCCTAGTTGTGGATTATTACTAAATGATTGCGAGTCATCCCTAGTGTTGTAGTCGCCCCAATTTGTGGAATGTCTCCTAGTGCCTTAGTGCCAAATGTCGTTGTTTTGTTATTCCGTTGTCAAGTTGTCGTCGTTGCCTCGTTGTTGCCTAGGATGTGAATTGTGTTGTCGTGTCTATATTGTTGTTAATACACCACGTTGGGTTGCCCAATTACGGGCATGGATTATATTGACGTTGTCGTTGTTGTCTTGGGTACCGCCGAATGGCCCAAGTTATATTGTTGTTGTCATGTTGTTGCTTGCCAGGTTGTTGTTGTCATTGCGTCGCATGCACATCATTTGCATATGGGGATAGTTGGCCCCGACACGTTGGATTGCCTCATTTGGCATGGATTAAGTTGGAAGCCTCATTTGGCTGGACCCGGTACCACATGCATTATAGGGTAGTTGGCCCTCTGTTGAGTCGCATTTGCATTTGCACTGCATGATTGAAGTCACCGACGGTGGTGACATGTCCTTGTTGTATACCTATTGTTGTGATCATGTAATGACCATTATGTTGTTGTAAGTTGATTGTCGTTGTTGTAGATTAACCGATTGTTGTCGTATGCTGACTGTTGTGGCTACAACTAAGCGTGATGATTCCCTGACATCCTGACTTGTGCATACAATCTTTCATATGATCCTTTATACGATGTGATATCTCACCCCTTTGGTGGTTGTTACTTTTATAGGTGAGCCCGAGTGAAGGTGATCTAGTACCATCTTCTAGTTGGTTGAGTCTGCTCTGATACGTAGCACCGGGGGGGCGTATTGGTTTGTTGTCGTTTTATTTGATGTTCCAAAACTTCTATTTTGGTGTTGTATTTCGATATTTTAAGATCTGATATATTTCCGCTGCGATAGTTTTTTTTTATATTTGTGTTGACGTAGACTAAACAGGATAATTATGTTGACTGTGGTGCTATGTATCTCGTGCTTTATGACTGTATGAATTAATTTGACGTAAATGTGGCACCCTCTTGTGGTTGCATTGAAAAGTTTTTGAAAGCTCTGATTTTAAATTAATTAAATTCTAGTTGATTAGAAGGGGGTGTTACAAGGCCCACCTCTGAACTCGGAGGGTTTCATCTTGAAGAATTTTGTGAATACCCTTCTTGGGTTCACTTGTGGCTCATGAGCTTGTTGCTGCTGAGCATTTTGCTGTTGTGTCAGTTGTTGCTGATGCATAAGCAGCATATCCTGCATCATTTTCTGTTGGTTCTCAATCACATTTTGCATCCATTCGAAATGCGGATCAGCAGGAGGAGGATCTCCTCTACCTCTTCTGGCCATGATTCTGCGAAATATGCACAAAGTATTAAGTTGATCAAGCTCAATCTCTAATAGCATACTAAGAAGAATCATAACTAAAGGAAGTAAAAGACTCTATCCTCTAAGTCCGACTAGGTCAAACTGCTCTGATACCAACTGTAACACCCCCGGTATTTTTATTTAGTAAAAATACCCAAGTGTACCATCCCTAGAACATCAGAGATATATTTCCTGCTTAGACACTGAATATCACTATAATTTTTTTTTTTGCTGAATATAAACCAAACAGTCTTATTTACAAACAAGACAATACGGTTCTCAGACCATAAACCATTAGCAACTATAGTATCCAGTATCATACAAGAAAGCGGAAGAAAGATATAACACTAAAGACATAGTGTTGCAGTACATACACGACAAAGGGAAATATAAACTTAAGCATAAAGTTAAGTCATCAGCAACCATCCGAGCTCAACCTACTCGTGCCTCTGTGGTCCTCTCTTTCCCTGTTTCTCTGTAAAACAACAACATATAAACAATGAGATACAATCTCAGTGAGTTCTACCGAGACCCCTACTAACACTCTCGGTTCAATTATGAGTTCCTTTTTAACTTAACACGGCACCGACTGCAATCCGTTGCTATATACCCGGTGAACCGCATTATTTAACTTTTAACAGATCACCGACTGCGTTACCGCTACATACCCGGTGAACCTAATAATCACACAACAAATAAAGTACGGAACCGACTGCAATCCGTTGCTATATACCCGGTGTATCGCACAACAACTTTTAACATAACACCGACTGCAATCCGTTGCTATATACCCGGTGAACCCCCTTACCAATAGCATTTTTTCTAATGGCACGGAGTCTAGGGTAAGGGATCATGACTGCCCCGCCTAGTTTGTTAACATGGGTCGTCACCCAACTCGATATAATATATATATCTACCATCACATGAACTCATAGTTCATTTACATCAAATCAATAGTTGAACGTTTAGTTCGCATCATACATATAATCTAAGTTTGCTCTCGGATACTAATTTACCGTTTTTCAAAACGATTTATAACTTTAAAAACAGTTCATTTTACCCTTTTAAAATGTATATTCAGTTAGGCCTCTGAATAAGCTTTCAAACGCATCTTAGAACACCTCAATCGGGTTCCCGGATCAAAAGTTATCGCGAAAACAAAATCAGTGTACACTTGCTGAAAAACTGCAAAGCGTCGCGAGGCGAACTGCTTCCGTCGGGACGCGAAAAGCATCAGAAACATTTTCCTTGCAAAAACACAAAGGGTCGCGAAGCGATGACCTGCGGGTCGCGACGCGATGGGGATCTGTCAAGTGCAGATTTTGCGATTTCTCGCGAAATCCGCTATTCCGCTCAATTCTGATTCTCGTTCCGATTGAAAACAGTTCAAACAGCCATAAAAACAGATTCAATACACATCACATAATCAATCAAATTAATCAAAAACTCAATCTAAACGAATTTTATCAAAATACGACATATTTCCAAATAACAGTTTTCGACTCAAATCTTCCGAAACCAAATCACGAAAAATTCATTTCAAAACGGAACAATCCTAAACGTGAGTAAAACTCACCCTTGACGCGAGAGTCAATACCGAGCCGAAATCACCGAGACTTCAAAATCCCAAAACGGAACCCTTTAATCGCCAATCCGCTTCCAACTTCGATTCGAGCTTCCAATCGCGTTCAACCTTCCTTGGCTGCGTTCCTAATCATGATTCAATCATCAATTTCATTACACAATCCAAGATTTCAACAAATCCCCCACCAAAACCCTCAAATTTCGTAGGTCCATAAAAAGGGGAAAAATGGAGGAGAGCTCACCTAGTTCTTGGGTTTTGAAGATGGAGGGGAGATGATGGTGATGATGAAGTTTTGGAGCTTGGGGGTGAGTGATCCTTCCTCTTCTCCACTTTCTCTTCTTCTTTCTTTCTTTCCTTCTCTTCTCCTCTTTCTCTCCTTCGATCTCCTCTCTTCTTTATTTCTTCTCCTTTTACTTCTTTTCTCTTCTTTCTAATTAAGTGGTAATATGGTCAAATGACCATATTGCCCTTAATCTCTTATTTCTTACCCAAATCGCCCTTATTTCGTTTTATCGGGTTAGTGTTCCTGAGACAATCAAATAATTAACTTTAGCACTCGATAAGTACACAAATCAAGTACTAAAATAATTCATTTGAGTCTTCCTCCAAATAATTCGATTTATTATTTTGAGGGTGTTACAGAAAATGTTTGTTGTTCGTTGCATTTGTATGTCTCTTTAAAGTACGTTTTATCAAGACATTGAGTCCTTTTCTTTATATAATAGAGAAAATGTTTTTTTTTAGAAAGAGAAAATGTTAGTTGTTCATTGCATTTGTACAAAAAAAAAGAGTTATTCTCATTTTAATTTTAAAAAATATGTGTAACGTCTTCTTAATTTATATTGTTTTTTTGTTAGTCCTTTTTTTCAGTGATTTTAATATATAGCGTTTAATGTGAATTTTTTTACGATAATATTGAAATTTCTCTAAGACATTTTACGTCAAGGAATATGGTTGTCATGTGTTTCTCTAGAAAAGTCTCCAATCCATACCGAATCAAGTAAAAAATATGAAAGAATTATTTTGATTAAAAAGACTTGAGCTCAAACATTAACATAAAATTTATACTCTTATCATTTTTATTATTTATATTCAACTATTATCACTTCCATCTTTTGGTTTTCAAATAAATAAATATTGTGTATTATTTCCATTGAGATATTTCTCCAAATAAATTATATTAAAGTTCTTTAATTTCATGTTTATTTTTAATTTCATTTATAGTTTTGATTTTAATATATGAATTATTAATTGTTTATCCAAATAAAAAAGAGTATTGAACTTTCGTTTTCTATGATTTAAGTCTCCATATACACATTCAGTTGTCTCTATTATTAATATTCATACCCATAAATTTAATATGCTAAAAATTCTGTTTTATATAAGAATATTATCCCAAATAAATCATTTGTATATGATGATTGATTTAAGATTTCTACAATAAGCCTACGTTGGTTGATTCCCGCTTTTAGGTAGAACCCTTGGTGGTTAAACTCTACTGCGGTGACGATACTGTAGGGGAGGCCCTGCGGAAAAATAGCTCGGCGCCAGGATGAAAAAAAGCTTAACACCTTGTTGATGCCCTCTTTCTCTTTAAAGGATCAAGAGTTTACCACGTACACAGAATCGAATGCTAGTTCGTACCCAAGGGATTATATATTCCTAGATGGGCTTGTTCTTGAATGCGCAGGATATTATATTAATAATTTGAATATTTTATTATATTAACTCTGAAAAAAATTAAAAATATTTTATAACAACTCGTGCAACGCACGGGCATTTCCCTAGTAATATAGTATTATAATATATGCATCTCACCTCACCCATTATTTGAGATGCATATATTATAATACACCAAAAAAATACTATATTATAATACTATATTTTTTTTACAATATAATACTATATTTTTTAAAATTGAATTATTAAGAACATCATAATAAAATGAAAAGAAAAGGGTTTTGATGGTAAGATGAAAACATTTCTAATGTTATAATATATATATATATATATATATATATATATATATATATATATATATATATATATAAATAGAAGAACTTTGAATCTTGAATTGTGAGTTTTTTTTTCTCTTTTTTATTTTTATTTTAAAAAAACTTATTGATTACTCTTAATTCATTAACGTAATGTTATAATATTACTCTCAATTTATGAATTATTAATTGGTGATAAAAATCAAAGAAAGAAAATAGTAAACACTAATAGATTTGTGTTTTCTATGATATCTTTTGCCATACACATTTATATGACTCTATTATTAAAACTCCTGTCCATAAATTACTGAATATCATGAATAAATAATGTATTCCTCTAAAAACTTACATGAAAATATATTTACAAATTTTTCAACATAAATTATTACACAAACTTTTTAAAATTCATTAAACTCTATTAAAATTTAATATTCAACAAATTACCTCAGGAAAAATATTGGCAGTTATTTATTTTAAAAAATTAGTACACTATATAAGAATATTGTGTAAAATAAATAATGTTTAATATAATAAATGCAAAAATATACTTATATAATAATATTTCTTGATACACATAATTTATATTAACAAATTATATTTTTATATAAACGCTCCATAATTTTTTTAAAAAATTATGATAACAACCCGTGCAACGCACGGGCATTCCCCTAGTTAAATTACTATTTGAAACTTATTTTTTATCTTACTTTAAATTAGTCTTGATATTCACGGAATAACACCTGGACTAATTAAATTATGTCTAAGTCTATTAATAACAATAATACGACAACACTCATGCGTATGCACGGGTATTCTGCTAGTTTGAATACACATAAAGCAGATGGCATTGTATTTTAATTTTACATTATATGCTTCGAAACACAAAGTAATCCTACAAAAAATTTGTTATTATTCGGTAAAAACTAATTTCTGTAAAGCAGTACTACCAACAAACACTCAAGCTTACTCATAATACTATTTCTAGCCCTTGATGTGTGCGGATAAAGTAGATTTTTTTTTCTAAGCAAAGATTCATCATTGAAAAATCAAAAGTCATTGATACAATGGAGGGCGTTGTTCCGCCAAAGAAGTAGAAGAATAACTAGAATGTCTACCCACCCCATAAACGAAGCAACTCCAAGACATACATTTAATGAGCCATAATGGAATCGTCGAAATTAACATTCATTCCGGGCTAACCAAATACACCAGCAAGATGACAACCATATCAAATGTTTGATCTTCCTCGCCTTAGTTCCTTTGCATAAGTCTCCAAAATAAATAAAGTGTTGCACTATGTCATGTGAAGTAGGAACGTGAATATATAACCAACCGTTAATCTCATACCACACCCTTCTCACCAAATTGCAATCGAGCAAGAGATGCTGCAAATCTTCACGCTGATCCCTACAAAAAGCACACACTGCCGCCTCTTGTGAATTAATAACATTACACTTGAGAAGCAAATCACGAATTGGGAGAGAGTTGGTGAGTATTCTCCACCAGATAATAACAACTTTCGAAGGGATACCTATCTTCCAAAGAGCCTTAAAAGCCGAACTGAGGTTGTTGTCCTCACTGTGTACCAAATGTCCTCACTGCGTATTCTCAATTTGGCCCACGTGGGCCAGCCCACGTGGGCCCACATAGCCCATGGACTCAAAAGCCCACCATTCTAAGGCCCACATAGGCCCTGAATATTTATTTTGCAAAAAATGACCCACTCAACTTTGATGGCCTAGTTCAACCCATGGGCCCTGAATATTTATTTTGCAAAAAATGACCCACTCTTGGTGGTGGTGAGTGTGAGATAGTGATGATGGTGGTTGTGGTGAGAGGGAGAAGAGGAAGGGGGTGAAAGAATGAAAGTGTAAATAGTGGGAAAATAGGTGGTGGTGAGAGGAAAAAGGAGGTGGTGGTTGTTGTGTGATGGTGGTGAGAGGGAAAAGGAGGTGGTGGTGGTGGTGGTGGTGGTGGTGAGTGGAAGATGGTGGTGGTGAGTACAAGATGGTGTGGTGGTGAGAGTGAGGGAGAAGAGGAAGAGGGTGAAAGAATGAAAATAGAGGTATAAACAGTGGGAAAAGAGGTGGGGTGGTGGTGGTGGTGAGAGGGAAAAGGAGGTGGTGGTGGTGATGGTGAGTGGGAGATGGTGGTGGTGGTGGTGGTGGTGGTTGTGGTGAGAGGGAGAAGAAGGTGGTGGTAAGAGGGAGGGAGAAGAGGAAGGGGGTGAAAGAATGAAAGTGGAGGTGTAAATAGTGGGAAAAGAATGAGAATAGAATTTGGGGGCCAGCCCACAAAGTCCTGGCCCTAACCCACTAAAAAATTTAAAAGTGTGGACTGGGGCTAAAAAAACCCCATTAATAGGGGGCTTCAACTTTATGGGACTTGATTGAAGGCCAATGAGACTGAACTTGGGGCTTGGAGCCAAATTGACACCTCTAATTATAACTCGCATTGTGAATCTTTTACTGGATTCTAATATCCAAATCCAATAATCATCACTACCTGTCTTTAAAACAACATCCAACAAAATAGAGTTAAGGGCGTTAGCCTCCTCAACAAGTAGTGGATCGTCGGAGTGGCTCCAAAAAGATGTGGAGTGTTAAATTTTGGTTAGTATCGTAATGGATTACACAAAATATTCTATACAATTCTCTCATTATTGAGACACTGCCCATGGTCCTTCACTAAGTCACTCAGAGTCAGTCAGAGACAGACCCACAGCAGCTAAGCATACCGTCACTACAGTCGGAAAGCTTCCTTTTAAAATGGACAATCATCTTTTATTCGATCGTCCCCCATAACTGTAAGAGAAATAAAAAGACTCACATCTTCTCTCCTTCTCTTATTCTTTTGTTCTTCTTTTGCTATAGTTTTCCTGATATGTTTTTTCTTTTCATAAATTTAGATGTTTTTGTTTTACGTCAAGTAAATTTTTTTTTCAAATCTTTAATATTGAATTTTTTTGCTTTCGGTCATTATTGTTTTATTTTAATCACTATATATTTTTCAATGTTTGGTTCTAGTCCCTAATTTCTGACTACTTCGATTTTAGTCTATGATTATAATTATGTAATATTGAAAACTAAGTTATTGTACATTTATTTATATTTATATATCTTAATTTACTTTCCAAAAACACATTTACTTCTGTCAAAAAACATATTTATTATCTTAGAAACATGAGTATTAAAAAAATCTTCGAAAAATTTTAATAATTAATTTCTAAATAATTTTCAGACACATTTTTTTTGACGCAGTTTTCAGACACATATTTATGTCCTCTAAAATGATACTTTCAAACTTTAAAAAAGGGAGAAAACTTATAGAGTGCCTTATTGTTGTCGTATGATGACATCCAAATTTTGTACGCGTCAAAAACTAATAAGTTTACATAGAATGGGTGTATAAAACAACAGGAGGTGCAAAAAGTATCACCCGTATATGTCACCAAAGCTCATGCGTTTACAATATGAGACAAACTCGCAAGCTTTTCTTCGGCCTTTAAAATATATTGCACTTTTGAAAGAAAAAAAAAAGAAGAAAAAAAATTGCCCAATGCTTTGTTTTAAAAAATCTTAAAAGATATATATATATATATTTAAATATGAAAATAGAAAAATAATAAATTTAAAAATCTAAGGTAAATCAAAATTTACAGTTAATATATCTAAATATTTTAAAGTTTACAGTAAAATATTAGCCTCCAAAATCAATCCCAGGTTTTTCCTTAGGCATCAAAATTATGGTTGTCTATTAGTCGAACCATTCCTGGATTGTCTGCCAAATTTTTTAACTATAAAATAACTGTTCTACTTAGTTATTTTTCAGGAGGGATTACATAAAAACAATATACACTATCAAATATCAATATGCACTTAAGAGAGCTGAGCTCTCAATATGTTTTCCTTCCATGCGTCCTCTATGAATCCTTTGATTCCCTGCTTACCACTATAATCTACCTCTCTGGGTGATAAAACTTCAAATACTTCTACACAGGCCAAACATCAAAATAACACGTACTGAAGATAGTATCCACATGACACTTTACTTCTAACACTCACTACACGATTGGATAAAAATTTTACGATTTCTACTGAGTTTCATTTCCAAGTGGTGAAACTCACATAAATTTCACTCAATCATAGAGTAAGTGTTACAAAGAGAGTTTTACTAGCACTCCTTTTACAGAAGTTTTGTCAAAAACACTTCAGGAAGCTATACAGACTAAGCTGACATTCATAGCATTTTACTATACGGAGTAAGTGTTACAAAGAGAGTTTTACTAGCATTTCTGTTCATAGCAATTTGCAGACATTCTTTCAAATCATTCATGGGGCATTTTTTACCTCTGTTTCATATTAATTGTCTTTTAAGGTTGTTTTGCACATATCGAGAAAGTTATTAGATTTTGTTGTTTTTCATAAAATTATTAGTCTTTTCCCTATTATGCCAATGATCTCCACACTTATTTCTCTCTCCATAAGACACAATAAATAACTAAGGGTATAATTGAAAAACAAGTAATTAATAAACTATCAAAATGACAACTACAAAGAAACAAATATTTAGAACCCAACAACTTATATGAAACGGAGGGAGTATGTTTTTTTTGTGAAAACAGAGGGAGTATATTCTATGCATTGAGTATATTCTATGCATTTTTTTATAAGCATATATTCCATGCATTAAATGGGACTGGAACGTTAATCAACATCACATCTACTCATAGTATATGTAATAAACATGATATTACAAACTTGTAAGGGGTTTCAGAAAGGGCATAAGGGTATAAGCTTTAAAAATGCAGCATTGAACAGGAATGAAAAATGAAAACTAAAGGGAGAACATTATATTGTAAGAATTTTTCACCTAAGCTAAATCCCAAGATCCTGGTTTGGCTCTAAGCTTTATAGGATGCTTCACTACAAGCATTCAATTGTTTCATTTAATACCCATTTCATTGCAACATTTTAGAACTCGTTTTGCTCATCTTCATAGCTCGAACACAATCTTGTCACCAATTTTTTAAGCAAAAATGATGAAGCTGTCTTACACCAAGATGCATGCCATTTCTAACATCTTTTATCTTAGACTTAGTGACACATCCAGTATAGATATCAGCATGTTGTTTGAAAAATCAAAGTAACTAAAGTTGGATTGTTTCTACAAACATATTTCTAGCACTTAGATACAGGTTAGGGATTATTTGATTTTGGCACAAAAGAAACCACGGTTGGGGATTATGCAGAAACAAACATCCACGACCACAAGTACTCAAAGTGTTGAGATTGGACATTGAGAAAGCAACCATTACCTGATAATACAGCAAGCTCATTAACTTCAGTAAGTTATTGACAGTTAGTGCTTAGTGGGTTAGTTATACCAGTTAACTGAACTGACAGTATGCTTTTGCTTGCCTTTGATTGGTATGTTGAAACTCATGTTGGAAGTAGCATGCATCCACTGCATGGTTGCTCCTTCCTAAGTGAAACATACTTCAGTTGAACCTTGACCTCGGCCTCCATTTTTTGACCCCTTCCTCTACCAAAAGTTGCCAAGAAAGCTTACTCTTTAATTGTGCACTGTCTTATCAGAATTCAGTGTTCAGTGCTAGAGCCACTTTTCTATCGGTATCAGCAGAGTGAGAGCAGATTCACTTGCCTTTCATGGTGGAGAAGACCTTGCTGATGTTGTACAATAAATCAAGTAGAATAATTTGAGAGCTCATGTTGCCATACTGCTCATTCAGCCCTTTAAAGAACCTGATAACATAGTCCCCACATCTATAGGCTTTCTTGGTATTAATTGCTCTCTTGGTATTAATTGCTCTACAAGAGCATGCTACTGCGCACTTGCACTTCAGAAGTAGCCCGAAACTTTCATGTTCATCTCACAATGCAGCTGGGTGAAATGTTCAGCACTCCAATGTTTCCTGGTTGGAATTTGTAGATCTTGAATTTCAAGAATTCTACCCTTTTCTGAAGCTCCTTCCACGCCTTTGCAGCTAAACCAAACCATATAATCAACTTCACAAGCAAGTCTGAGATGAAATTCTGAATCTAAGAAAACACCATGCTGTTGCAACAGATCCATGATTGATACAAAGAATCAGATGCTGTAGGGGGGTTGATACTGCCATCAATGAATCCTAGTTTGTTTCTCGGAATCAGCAGAAGCCGCATGGTTTTAGCCCAAGCGTGATACTTATATCCATCTAGGGATGGAGAAGCAAGAACCAGTGAGGGGTTTTTATTTGGATGAAGATAAAATGGATCAGAATCATTGGTGCCGTAATCACCATAGATTTGGTTCTCTATGATAGATTAAATCAGTAAGAGTTATAGAAACCAGAGAGAGGGAACCAAACCCTTAATTAGAGCTCTGAATCTGGTACCGTATTGAGATTGGATATTGAGAGACAAATTCAGTGCAGTGTCTATTTGAATAATGAAATCTGCTACAAGTGGTTTCAGCAGAAGTAATGAAGTATATATACAAAAACCCATTCTAAAATTCAGAGAGCACACAAAAACATGGGTTAGTATATCAGCATCTCCAAACAAGCTTAGATGCACCTAATAAAGAGAGAAAACCAACAAAGGACAACAAAAGGGAATATATGAAATCTACAATAAAAATCAAAAACAGAGAATTTCTATTCTCTGCCAACAAACCACTTCAATCTCTCTTCTCTACAATTCCAGAAGTTCTGTAATACTAGCTTCGAAAAAAGAAGGAAACCTCGGAGAAACCACAAACGCAGTGAAATAATTTGATCCCCATAGCTAAATCACTCCACCCTATGTAACACCGACACTTCAGATTTCAGACGTGTTTGGTGTCGTGTCGGACACCGAAACTTCAACCACTTCCATTTTCTCAAATTATTTTCCTATTTTCTCAAATTATTTTCCTGTGTTCCTGTTAGTATCGTGTAACAAAAGGAGTATTGTACAACAAAAACAAACATAATCAAATAATTCTGAGCAATTGCTCCTTGCTATATTTGAGTCTTTTGATAAAAACATAAAATCACATTCAAACTTATCTAATCTAATTTTTGATTCTATCTATAGTCCAACCATACCATTTAACATACAAATCAATTCACCTCTGAAATTGAACGCCAAATATAAACTCAATTCAGCAATTTAATTTCCGCACAACATTACATTGATCAAGAGGCAAATTTCACGCAAATTCCTTTCAAAAACGACAATTTGTAGATCAGTGAGCCTTTCTCCGCTCCTGCTGTTGTTGCTGAAGCAGCTGCTGCTGTTTCTTAGCATCAGTAGCCAATCTGTAAATCCAGTACACCTGAAGTAAACGATTTCGCGCGTTTTAGGGCAAGGTTTGTTGATAGAAGAAAAAGAAAGAGGAAGAAGAAGAAGAAGAAGGAGAAAGTTGATTAGGGTTACCAATGCGAAGACATGAAATGCTATCAAAATAATCACCAACAATGGCAGTACATTGAGGATCCACGGACGCTCTTGCTCTTGCGGGTTCGCCATTAAACGCTAAGGGGTTTGGTTTGATTTAAGACGGTAAGACGGCGTCGTTTAGAACAACGACGAGATCCCTCTTTGTCTTGCCAGAAAATGGAGTCATCGGTCCTTTTTCCCACGTGAGTTTTTTTTGGATAAACCCGGGTATCCATTGCACGGACAGCAGTGACTAATTCCTCGCTCATTGTAGGTGCCTCGACTCTCGAGCGGAAAATATTTTTTTAATAAGGAAATATGTGTCATGAGTTTTTTTTGGGTAAACTTGGTATCTACCGCACGGACAGCAGTGACTAATCCCTCGCTCATTGTAGGGGCAGGACAGCTGGCCCAGAGTTTTAACGCTACTTCGTACTCAAGACGGGGATCGAACCCCCAACTCTTGGTTAAGAGAGGTTCAGCCCCAACCGCTGAACCACAAGCTCTGGATTATATGTGTCATGGGTTATAGTGGGTAAACATTCTTCACACTAACGACCAAAATAATTCATAATATGAGGATCTATAAGTTAGTTATTTTTTAATGAAGTGTGAAGTGTTAACTTATAATTGATTGATAGTGTAAAATATTTATACACACTCCGCGTATATAATTAAATCCATGTGTTACACACAAATTTTGTTTACCGTTAGTCTGTGTAAATTAAAAAAATTCAGTTTTCTTCTTAATATTAACAATATTTTTAATTAGTTGCTCACGTTATTCAATTTAGTCTATGAAATTTTTAGTATCACGTTCAACTTAATATCAATTAAGTACCTCATTTTTACAACTTAGTATCTGTTCAGTCCTTGATAGTTCTATTAGGGACCAAACTGATACTTAGTTGTAAAACTCAAGTTGTAAAAGTAAGAAACCAACACGACATCGAGAATTTAAGTGACTAAATTGAATAACGTTGAAAATGTCGGAAACTAATTAGATATATTGTTTATGTCGGTGACTAAATTGAACATTTTAAATTTGAGAGACTAAACTAACTACTAACTAAAATATATTATCATTAACTTAAAAGTGTACATGAGATGATTCGGGTATCTTCCAGCTTAGTCAATGTCCTGAATTTGAATCCATCATTGGTATGTAGCATCATTAAATCTCTTGAGAAAAAGTTTTGACGCACTTTGTAGTTCTACCCAACTCGAAAGATTAGTCTCTACAGTTTACTCAAAAATATACCATCATTAATTTAAAATATGCTTTTTCAATACAAGTTTTTGGTAATAATAATAATTTTGATCTTTTGAGTGTCTCTTTCTATAGCTTCTCATAAACCCAAACTCCAAACCCTAACCACAGTCTTCTAAGTGTCTCTTTCAATAGCAGTGGCGGATTCAAAGGGTGTTCCCAGGAACACCCAAACATCCTGCCTTAGTGGTAATACACCTCAAACTTTGCTCAAAAGGGCCTAGGTTCGAATTTAGGGGAACACAATTTTTTTTCTTAAACAGCAGAATCAAAACGACGCCGTGGATGAAAAATGTTTTATGAAAAGTCGTATCTTCTTGCGGTAACCTTGAAATTCATGGCATGTGAAACATAATAAGTCCAAGCGGCATGTGAAACATTATTTTATCGTTAATTTATTTTGGAACATTACTTTATCGTTGATTTTTTTAACAGTACTTTATCATTGTTTTTTTTGTAAAATCGTACAATTGTTAAATCATTAAAGGAATACCCTTTTTTTAATCATGGATCCACCCCTGTTCAATAGTTATTTTTATAGAAAAATTACCTACTTCAAAGTTCAAACTCCTCAAGGAGTAAAGTTGATCTATTCCCTTCCCTTCATGAATAAGGTTAAAGAAAATAAGGTTAAAAAATATTTGAATTAGGTAGTGCTATACAGAGAGATAGGAATATAAACAATCCAACTTACTAAGTTATTACCGATTACTACTACAATATAAGTAAAAATAGATCAACGATGAAGCAATTGTTGATCACATCATTAGGCGTATCATATGTCTATCTTGGAGTTGATCACTCGTTTATAGAGCGGGTTGTAAATCCAATTTATCTATTTCCACTTGGTGGAATAATCCTCTTCATTGTCTAAACAATTTGTAATTTGTTGTTTGAGCACCCCAAGTGCTCCAATTAATGAAGTTTCGCTTATCGAAAAAAAAATAGATCAACGAAATTTGATGTATTTGGTCCAGCATATAAACAAAAATGAGTTAACGAAAATTTATGTATTTGGTCATATCAACTTTCGTTGACCCATTTTTGCTTATATTATGATATGGAGGGATGGAGGGAGTATAGTTTAGCAAGATTCGCTGTGGTAGTTGGAAATTAATTGAGACAAAACGACAATTCCAACTTTAAATTGGTTGATTTAATTTGGCTAAATTATAGTTTTAATCCTCCTATTTTCAAAAATTCAGATATTTGGTCCCCCTATTTTAAAACTTGGACATTTAGTCCCTCTATTTTAAAAAATTCAGACATTTAGTCAAAATGGGAGTTTTTCATTTTTTTTTCCTGATTTGGATGCCTTTCAAAAAAAAATTGACGTCGCTCTCATTAAATGACGTTGCAGCTGATGCAGCTATGTCATGTCATTTAATGATCCACATGTACATGCCACCTCATTATTTAATAATTTTAGAAAATAAAATAAATAAAACAAAAATCAGTTCTTCTTCCAGGTTCTTCTGGATTCAGATCCTGTGCGGTTAGAATTCGGTGCATTCGTGCATTCGGTAGATCTGGACTGTCCAATCTTAATCTAACGGTTTATATTTTTCACATTAAAATAGATATAAAATATATACTTAAAACTGTGATCATCCGATTAAAAATTAATGGGCAAGATCGACTGAATGCATGAATGCATAACACTCCGACTGCACCAGATCCGAATCCCCTCTTCTCCATCTCTCTTCTCTCATTCTTTTTTCCTTTATCTCTCTTCTCTCATTATTCTTCCTCTCAGGGGATATACATTCAAAATCGTATGAACTAGTAAAACCTGAACCAACTATCAATTAAGGAAAACTAAATTAGGGCAAAATCGAATCAAAGCAAAATCGAATCAGAGATGGAGAAGAACGATTTCCGTGTTTAATGGAATCAAGAGGAAAGGGGAAAAACGAAGTTAGGGTTCTGTCATTGTTACCTCGAAGCCTCTAACGAAAGGGGAAAAACGAAATTATTGTTTCT
Organism: Astragalus membranaceus; assembly: GCA_039519185.1. NCBI lineage: Eukaryota > Viridiplantae > Streptophyta > Magnoliopsida > Fabales > Fabaceae > Astragalus > Astragalus membranaceus. The sequence continues at coordinate 172,846,890 of CM076847.1, forward strand.
AGGTTTCTGCATAGAGAGGAAAGGGAAAAACGAAATTACTGTTTCTGGGTTTCTGCAAATAGAGATGAAAGGTGTTTCTTTGTTTGATCGTTATCTCGTGGATGGTGTTTGTTTGATGATTATTACTTCTAATTAACATCCATCAATGCATCGAGGGAGACGACGCAGATCCAAACGCGATAGAATGAAGAGAAGCGATGAGAAGCCCGGCGAAGGTGTTAGGGTAAAAACCAGAGAAATTGGGGAAGAAATCAATCAAATTGTGTTATTGATAATATTCTGTGTACATTTATGAGAGAATGAGTCTGTTGTGGTTAATAACAGATTAACTATTGCTAACAACAGTTTAACAGACTTAACTAACACACATGGGAAAATTACAGAAACGCCCCCAATCAATCTAATTACTAAACTACCCCTTAACATTCCCTCTCTTAATCTGTTTGACATCACACAGAACAGATTACAACTAAAAAACAGACACATAACAAAAGGATCTGTCAAATTGTTGAAGGCACTCTGCACATTCCCAACTGCTGCCTTAATCTGTTAAAAGTCTCTGCACTCAGGGGCTTAGTGAACAAGTCTGCAAGTTGCTCTCTTGTTCCACAATGCTTCATTTCAATAATTCCATCATTTACCAATTCTCTGATATAGTGGTACCGCACATCTTTGTGCTTACTGCGACCGTGAAGGATAGGATTTTTAGTCAATTTTATTGCAGAAGTGTTATCACAGTGCAGCACAATGCTCTTGACTGGAAATTGATCTATTTCTCTTAGAATTTTACCCATCCAAACTGCCTGACATGCTGCACTGCTAGCAGCCACAAATTCAGCTTCTGTACTGGAAAGAGTGACAATCGGTTGCTTCTTAGAGGCCCATGCCACTGCACCATTACACAGTAGAAAAACATATCCAGAGGTACTCTTTCTATCCTCTAGGTCACCAGCATAATCGCTATCCGTATAGCCTTTCAATACACTTTCTCCTTCTTTCCTATACAGGATACCATAATCCAATGTTCCCTTGAGGTATCTCAAGATTCTTTTGGATGCTAGCCAGTGAGCTTGAGTTGGATTACTCATGAATCTACTAATAATGCAAACAGAGTGCATTATATCAGGTCTAGTAGCTGTCATGTACATGAGTCTACCCACCAATTGCTTATACATTGTGCTGTCAACCTTTTCACCTTCATCATTCTTGCTCAGTTTGCATCCAGGCACCATTGGAACCTTCACTACATTACATTCCTTCATATCAAACCGTTTCAGAACATCACCAGCATATTTCTTTTGACTAATGTAAATACCTTCTGCAGTTTGATTAATCTCAATACCCACAAAGTATTTCATTTTGCCCATATCTGTCATGGAGAACTCCTTCTTCATTGACTCTTTAAAATCATTCATCATCTTATCATTGTTTCCAGTGTACACCAGATCATCAACATATAGGCTTATGATTAAAATTTCATTCTCTTTGCCATGTTTCAAGAACAAGGTCTGCTCACTTTTGCTTGCTATGAAACCTTGTTGCAGAAAATAGCTCTCTATTCTGCTAAACCAGGCTCTAGGAACCTGTTTTAATCCGTATAATGCCTTATGAAGCCTATAAACTTTCTCTTCGGCTCCCTTCTTCACATATCCTTTTGGTTGCTCAATGTAAACTTCTTCAACTAGCTTACCATAAAGGAATGCAGATTTCACATCTAGCTGGTACAGAGGCCACCCTTTCTGAGCTGCCAAGGCAATGACAGTCCTGATGGTGTCTAATCTGCTCACTGGAGCATAAACCTCAGTGTAATCTATTCCCTGTTGCTGAGAGTAGCCCTTGGCTACAAGCCTTGCTTTATATTTGTCAACTTGACCATGTTCATTCAACTTGGTCTTGTACACCCATTTCACTCCAATCTTCTTTGCATTATTTGGTAAATCAGTCAATTCCCATGTTTTGTTTCTCTCAATGGAAGCTATTTCTTCATCCATAGCTAGCTTCCATTTGTTACTCTGAACAACAGCCTCAAAGCTATCTGGATCATTCTCTGTTTGCACCATGTTGGCTTCAATATCAGCATCAGATAAGCCTTCTCCTGTGTCATAATCATTCAACCACACTGATCTTCTTCTAATCCTTCCTTCTTCTTCATTTTGTTCTTCTGGTGCATTGTCATTATCTGTACCAGTGGTGTTTGAGTTGGCAGTTTCACTTTCATCTTCACTGGACTCACTCTCTTCCTCTTCTTCATTCTCAGTTTCTACCTCTCCCCAGCCAAGATCAATGGCAATATTTTCAGCATAGGTTCTGTCCCAGTTCCATTCTTTGTCTTCCTCAAAGACTATGTATCTGCTCACTATGATTCTCTTACCAACAGGATCATAAACTCTGTATCCTTTGGATTCATCACTCATACCAAGCAGAACACATTCACAGCTCTTATCATCAAGTTTGGTTCTCTTGGCATCAGGTATGTGAACATGAGCCAAGCAACCAAACACTCTCAAATGAGATATGGAGGGCTTGTGGCCACTCCAGGCCTCCTCTGGTGTCATGTTCTTTACGGCAACTGTTGGGGATCTATTCAAAATGTATATGGCCCAGTTCACTGCTTCTGGCCAAAAGGACTTGGGAATTTTCTTTCCATTCAGGGTGGATCTCACCATATTCATCACAGTTCGATTCTTTCTTTCCACAACCCCATTCTGTTGGGGTGTGTATGCTGTTGTTAAGTGTCTTTTTATACCATTCTCAAGACAATATTGATTGAACTCTGAGGATGTAAACTCACCTCCTCTGTCAGACCTCAAACATTTGATCTTTAATCCAGTTTCTGTTTCAACCAGCTCTTGAAGATTTTAAACATAGCAAAAGCCTCTGACTTCTCAGCTAAATAATACACCCAAGATTTTCTGCTATAATCATCAATCAAACATAGAAAGTATCTCTTGTTACTGTTTGACATTGGAGAGATTGGACCACAGATGTCCACATGGATCAACTCAAGCTTTGATTTTGCTCTCCACTGCCCTTTCTTTGGTATAGCATCTCTGTGTTGCTTGCCCTTCATACAGACACCACAAACTTTCTTCTCATTTGACAGTTTTGGCAAGCCCTTCACCATATCTTTACATTTTAATAGATTCAAATTTTTGACACTCAAGTGTCCATATCTACAATGCCATAGATATGAAATATCTTCAGGCCCTGCATACAGACAACTACCATTCCCAGTTTCTTCAACATTTGCAGGCACCATCAATTTGAACATTCTATTACTAGTCATTTTACTTTCAAACAAAAGCCCTCTCTCAGAGTGATAGATTCTACAAGTGTTAGACTTGAATACTACGGTTAAGCCACCCTCATGAAGTTGACCTAAGCTCAACAGATTGTTCCTAAGCTCATGAATGCAGTACACATTTGAAATTATATAGGGAATGCCATTAACGATCAATTTAATCTTTCCTCTCCCAGCCACTTTCATCCTAGTATTATTCCCAAGTCTAACAGTTTGATTAAAGGATTCATCTAAGTCTATGAACCAACTCTTGTTACCACTCATGTGATTAGAACACCCTGAATCAATAAACCATACCTCTGATATGTTGCCTTCAGGTGTTTCTGTCCACATCATCAACAACATGGGCTCCTCTTCACCATCTTCAGCATAATTCGCTTCCTTCTCCCATTCAGGGCAATCACTTCTATAGTGACCGAGTTTCTTGCACTTGAAGCACTCAATTGTGTCAAGATTTGGTTTCCCTCGGCCTCTACCTCTACCTCTGACAGTGGAACCACCTCTGCCTCTATTTCTTGAACTTGTGTCCATTCTTTCTTGAGTAGTAATCTTCAAGGCCTGTTCCTCACCCTTTGCCTTGCTGAATCTATGAATGTTTTGTTCATGTACAATTAAAGAACCGTGAAGTTCATCAATTGACATCTTCTCAGTGTCTTTTGATTCAGCAATTGAGCACACGACATGCATGAATTTTTCACTGAGTGATCTCAGAACCTTCTCCACGATTACTCCATCTTCAAACTTATCTCCATGTATTCTCTCATCTTGTTTGCAACCACCATAACCCTAGAAATGTAATCGGTGACGCCTTCACCAGATTTCATCTCTAGTGCTTCAAAGCCCTTTCTTGCAGCTTGAAGGATCGAGCGTTTCACCCTTGCATTCCCTTGACACTTTCTTTTCAAAGAATCCCATATTTCCTTTGCTGTATTCTTGGTGAGGATCGTTTCCAGAGTTGCTCGATCAATAGCTTGGAACAGATAGTTCTTTGCTTTCAAATCTTTAAGCTTCAGTTCTTCCAATTTCTTCTTCTGAGCATCAGTGAGTACAGTTCCTTGAGCCGGTTCCTCAATTCCTTCTTCAATCAGTTGCCAATATTCTTTGGAGCATAGGAAATTTTCCATCAACATACTCCAATGGTCGTAATGCCCGTCGAACTTCGGAATAGACGCTTGCACGAAGTTTCCTTCGTTTCCATTTGAATTCGCCATTGTCTTCTTCGATCGATCTTGAGATTGAGATGAGATTTACGTTCGCGATTGATTTCACGGCCAGGCCCCAAGAATTGGAGCTCTGGTACCAAATGTTAGGGTAAAAACCAGAGAAATTGAGGAAGAAATCAATCAAATTGTGTTATTGATAATATTCTGTGTACATATATGAGAGAATGAGTCTGTTGTGGTTAATAACAGATTAACCATTGCTAACAACAGTTTAACAGACTTAACTAACACACATGGGAAAATTACAGAAATGCCCCCAATCAATCTAATTACTAAACTACCCCTTAATAGAAGGAAACGCGATTCATGGATTCAGCCGAAGGAAGAAGCAATGAGCAGCAGAAATAAGAGATCCATGGAAATAAGAGATCCCTTACCTTCTGATGAAACCCAGAAATCATCGTAACCTCCCTCCCTTTATCATCCTTACTTCTTTCTTTCGTAAGCCTCTCCCGTTTGATCTTAACCTCCCTTCCCTACCTTTCTGATGAAACTACCGATGAGAGAAAGAACAAAGCGTAATTTTAGTGTTACAGATACAGAGATGTTGGTGATTTTAATTTTTGTTCTTTCTTTTGATTTTAACTTTAGTTTTAGTTTTATAATTTGTTTTTAATTTTAATATTTTATTTTAATTAAATAATGACATGGCATGATTAAGTGGCCCATTAAATGGCGTGGCAGCCATGTGTGCTGCCTACGTCAGCTGCCACGTCAATTAATGAGGTCCACCTTACTTTTTTTGACACATCAGATAAAAAAATGAAAAACCCTTTCATTAGACTAAATGTCTGAGTGTTTAAAAATATAAAAATAGGAGATTAAATGTCTGAGTTTTAAAATAGGGAGACCAAATACCTGAATTTGTGAAAATAGAGAGATCAAAACAATAATTTAGTCATTTAATTTCTATCTTGCTTGTTGTGAGGCACACGTAAGTGAAAAGGACAATTGATGCTGGTAGAGAACATAGGAGGAGGGGGGACAAACATCTGGGTATACAGATACATTTCAAAAGGAAGAGATTCTGATTTCTAAGTATAATAACCGCATGAAAATGACACACCACTAGGAAAAGTCTATGGTGAGTATCTAATAGATTGACAGCCATATACCACACCATAAGAATTTGTTCATACAAATGTGACACGAGATTGAGAATATATCTAAGAGGAAGAGCGGTCGGTGTAGCTAACTAGCCATAATGTGTCTGCAACCGCTTTGAATCTTTTGCTCCTATTAATTCTTTTCTCAAATCACAAACAAATGGGTAGGGGAGAGAAATGATAATTAAAAAAATAGGAAAATAATGATGTGAGAATGAGATTAAGAGAGAGAGAGATAAAGGTGATGGATGGAGTTGGTTGTATTAGCAATTTCAGTGACATGGAGACGCCACCTCCAAAAGACTAACAACAAAAGTGCAATCACAAAATAGATGTAAAGAATTTTCAACCTCCACATAACAAAGATCACGTCTAAAGACTTGAATGTGTCACCTATACATGAGATTATCATTCATTGAAACTTTATTAAATATCTCAAAACTTATTTGCCAGCATCCTCTCTTTTGTGTGTGAGCTTCACTTCGCTTTTTTCTCTTTTTTTTGGTCATTCACTCCATTTCTTAACTAGTCCTTTCGTTAGCCAAAAGCTCGGTGAGTTGACAGTGAAGGGCGCACTCTAGCCCTCCTTGATTGGGAGGAAGAACTCATGGAGGGTGAAATTTTAGAAACCCTAATTTTTAGACAGAGAAATTTGAGGAAGAAGAAGACTTAATTATTTTAATTTTGATGGTCTAATACCATAGTCAACATGCTTATATGGCTAGTTATCCATATAACCATCCATGTAATTTATAATTAACAATGCACTTAATTGAATGTCAATTATAATTAATTATGAAATAGTTAAAGGACCTAAAACGAACATTTTAAAAAATAAATGGCGAAAACAAAATAACAACCGAAGATGAAGGACAAAAACTATATTTTAGCAATAAAAAATAAAAATAAAGGATGAAAATATAGGTTTTAAAAGATAAAGGACATTATTTACCAAAAAAAAAGATAAAGGACATTACTTATTTTTTTGACAAAAAGTTTTAAACTAATTAACAAAGACAATGATGTATATGCACATTTTAAAACACAAAACACGAAAATGAAAAAAGAGGAAAGATAAAGAAAAAAAAAGTCTTTTAGCCATATTGTTATCAATAGAGAAAATTGAGCTCAGATGTCATCCCAATGTTCCAGGTTCGAATTTAAGTGCGACAAAAATTCTATTGGGAGTGGATAATCACACCCGACATACACGTGGTTAGACAAGGAATTGAATTGTATGCAGTCATTTTGAGATGCAGTCGTGCAGTTAGTGTAATAGAAGCCTTGTTTACTTTAAAAAAAATGGAAATCTGACATGGAAATTTAATAAAATTAATCAAGAAGTGATCCATGACCGACCGCACTTAATGCACCATTTTATTGAATGCACCCAATCCAGATTCGTCATATAGATTCCCCGACGTATTGGTAAAATCGATAGATACTGCGTACCAATAACACAATAAAAAAAGTATTTTTTTTCTTCTTTTTCTTAACCTAAAACAAGATCCGGTTGGAATGTGATGAGCTGAATTTAGGCATGGGAATGGGGCGGGGCGGGGACAAATTTTGCATTCCCCATCTCCGAATCCCATATAGTTCCCCGTTACCCTACCCAAACCCAACAGAGATGAATAATTGATCCCAATCCCCGTACCCAACGGGTTCGGGGATTCCCGCCCCATCCCCATCCCTGAATCTCATATACATAATTATTTTTCATTTCTTAAGATATGTAAATTGAAAAAACAATTTAAAACCATACCAATGTTTTCGTTACACCATAACCAACTTCTAACACAGATCAAAGCCTCTAATATAAGAGGGAGGCGTTGGCGCTAACAAAGATATTTAGGGCTTAGTTGAGATGTGGACGGTTTCTAATATACGAGGGTAATATTGTAACTTTGTACATTCGGGGCGGGTTCGGGGTGGTGACCTTTATCTCCATTACCCGCCCCGTCCCCGTATTTTGATATCGGGAAAAACCCAAACCCACATCCAAACCCAGTTAAAGCGGAGAAAACCTATCAAATCAGGGCGGGTTCGAGTTGGTACCCACGTGTACGAGTATTGTTGCGATGGCCAGCTGAATTGTTGTTGGATTTTGGAACAGACAAAAACAATGAGACTTCAACTAAAAATTGACTAAATATGAAACAAACGAAAAACCACACTCTCTTTTGTTTTCCTATTCTTGTAACTTGCTCTTTTTTCGCGTCCTTTCTCTCTCTCATGGCATTTCTCATCTCTTCTCTTCCTAAGGTCGTTTCTCTTTCTCATGTCAAATCTCAACTTATTCAATATTTGATTCTTTACAGCTTTATACCACCACCTACAAAAAAACAAGATCCCAATTACAAATTTTTTCCCTTTCTTAATTTTCACCTCATGGGGGATCCAAAGTTTGAGTCCTTTTATAGAAATTTATCTACTTTTTTCTATGAGATTAATTTACAACACTTTCTTCTTTATGGGCTTTCTTCTATTTGCAGATTAAACTAGAAAGTTTCTGATTCCAAAAAAAAAATACCCCACCTTTTCTCATCAACTAGTGTATTATGTTATGATAACTTGGAACCTTTTACACGCAAGAATAAGCAATAAACACGCAATATTGCTATTGTTTCTTCTTCTTCATATTTTGTTGGTGTTTGTCAAAGCTTTGAACCCTGAATATTCAACCTGTGATAGTATGGGTTATCTCAATTCAGTTTTATCCTCTTCAAGTCAGGTTCATTCTGCTGGTGATTCACCTGTTAGCGGTGGAGGGTTAAGGTTAGTTTTCATCTTTCTCTATAGATCTAAGAATTAGGTTATATGGTTTTGTTTTTTTTGTTGGTTAATGTCATCAATTCTTTGAAGATTTTGTGTTTATTGTTGTTGGTTAATGTCATTCCTTTTGTTGATTTGTAGATTCAAAACTAGGTTCTATGTGGTTCTTGTTTGTCCATGAGTTTTTAGATCACTGTTCAAGAATCAGGAAGGAAAATTATTGGATTTTTGATGATATAATTCTTTGACTAGGCTTTTTTTTATTGAATATTTTGATATAATTCTTTGGATTTACTACCTCTTGTCTTATTTAAAAGGAAAAAAAATCCGGTTTTAGGTTCATTAAATAATCGGTGTACCTGGTTTATATAGATCAGATACACCAGTTATTCAAATAACCTAAAATTGCATGTTTTCTTATAAATAGGACAGAGGGAGTATTGGATTGTCCAATATTGGCCTTTTTTTAACTAACTAGTATTCCTTTATAGTTTGTGTGTTTTGGATGATTGAATGAGATGATTAATGATTTTGAAATGCTTTGTTATGATTTGTATGTACAGTCAGAATGGTAAATTCAGCTATGGGTATGCTAGCTCCCCTGGCAAGAGAGCTTCAATGGAAGATTTCTATGAGACAAGAATTGATGGTGTTGATGGTGAAGTTGTTGGCCTTTTTGGAGTTTTTGATGGTATGTTTACATTATTCTCTCATCTCCATCTCCTTGTTTCCATCTATGAAGCACCGACACAGACACCGAACATGACACAGACACGTAGACACTGGTTTTAATTTGAAAAATGGAAGTAATTGAAGTGTCAGTGTCGGTGTTTGACACGACCTGAAGTGTTGGTGCTATAGAGCTTTCTATGCTACTTATTTTAAGGAAAATGCTAAGCTGGGAACCGGTTCTAGTTGTACATTGGTCAGATGCGCGACGAACTTTACCCGTAGGACTAATAAAAATGATTATTTATATTAGTATTTTTTTATTTTTTATTGATTTGTATTGATCCCTGAATTTCTCCATGTAAGTTATTGGGATTTGGGAATTAATTGTTCCATGTGGCTTAGTACTAATGCATATGCAGTAATGCAGATGCTTCTGCACTTCTGCTTTTATTATTTTCTCAAATGCACATGCACACACACACATTAAGAGGAAATTTTGGATTTGTTTACATTTGTGGTTTCATCCCAATCCCCTATGTCGGTAAATCTGAGCTTGGAGTTCATTCGGACCACTAGATTATTCTGATCAGCTATAGTACTGTTTTATGCTCACAATCTTTGGAGGTTTCTCATCCAAGTAATCTATTTTCAAGCATAATTTCGAGTGACTTCACTATTGTCTGATATTTCTATTATTCTTTGTTATGATCTTTGAAGCACCGACAAAGACACAAACGCTCGAAACAACACGGATAGAACACACAAACACCGATTTTGATCTGAAAAATACAAGTAATTGAAGTGTCGGTGTCGGTGTCCGACACGTATCATATTGTGTCGGACACGGGACACGTCTTCAACCGGAATTGTCGGTGGTACATAGGTTGTGTCGTTGTGATAGCCTTCATTAATTCCTTTTAACAGCAATTGTTTGATTCAGTGTTTTTCTTTATATATTGCATCAGAAAGTATTTATAATCTAGCATATAAGCATGTCAGTTATTTACTCTTGATTATTTATAACATATGCTCGGTACTATACTTTATCGACTAGAAATGCAAAAACATCTGCAACTTTCTTGTTTAAAACTTTCAGGTCACGGTGGTGCTCGTGCGGCTGAGTACGTCAAGCAAAACCTATTTAGAAATTTGATCAGTCACCCAAAATTCATTTCTGACACCAAATCTGCAATAGGTCTGTAGCTTGCTACCTATAGCGGCGTGACCTTTTAATTTGCCATATCTTTGAGAAATAACTCTGATCCTTCCATACTATTTTTTTCCCACAGCTGATGCATATAATCATACCGATTCCGAGTTTCTGAAATCAGAAAATAATCAAAACCGAGATGCTGGTTCAACTGCTTCTACTGCCATTCTTGTTGGTGATCGTTTACTTGTTGCAAATGTTGGAGACTCCAGAGCTGTTATATGCCGGGGTGGAAATGGTAAGGCCGGGGCTAGTAGCTTCATAGTCTTGTATTGTAAATGCATTATTAATCGCTCCGTCTCATTTTACTAGTAGTTTTACGTTATGCACGCCTCGTAAGAAAATGATTGAGTTTACTAATTTCCATGATAAAATGACACTTATTGACTAAAATACCCCTTATTTAAATATTTAAATTTCTTATTTTTTGTTTCCTTTAGCCATCGCGGTTTCTCGAGATCACAAACCAGACCAAACTGATGAGAGGCAAAGGATAGAAGATGCAGGAGGCTTTGTTATGTGGGCTGGTAAAGTAATTTTTTATTTAGCTCTTGTGATTTGATTTATATACTTATTATTTTGTTGATCTCCTTAGAATTCTTAAACTATACGATTACAGGAACATGGAGAGTTGGTGGTGTTCTTGCTGTTTCTCGTGCATTTGGTGATAGACTCTTGAAACAGTATGTTGTTGCTGATCCAGAAATCCAGGTGTGTTTCTAATATGGTGATATCCATTTTTGGATATTTCATATATGCTTAGATAATTCATCTCATTTTTTTTCTAATATGATGACACGACATCCATTGATATGTTTCACATTGAAAAGCATCCTTTAAGACAGAAAATTTCGTTTTGAATGACATTCATACGTATTGGTTTGCCTATACACTGGATCCCAAGAATTTGTTCCTTAGGATAGAAATTGTTTGATATGCATGATGAAAATAACAATACATCTGGTTGTAATTGTTCATATTTGTCTATGACGAAATTCGTAGAACTTACGAAAGTCAGAGCATGATGTAGTGTTAAATCTTTTACTGACGTACTTATTCTGCAATTAACCTTGAAGATAATTTTTTCAGAGCTTGTTGAAGTATAATGCTGCTATGTGCTAACCATATGAATCATTTGCAATATAACTATCTTCAACATTAAGGTCCCGTTTGGATCAAGGTTGTCAGAATCGAGATTCTAGGTAGGATCGGAGAGGGGTCACAAGATCGTGAATCGATGAATCGTAACACGAATCGTAAGATTCTACCAATTTTTCAAAAACATATATCTAAGCATAAGGATTCATATATATGTCTGCAAAACAACATATATTTCATAATCATTCAAAATTAAAACTCACGTTCAGTACCAAATCCATAACACCAAAATTAAAACAAAAGCATAAGCAACTCAAAGTCTCAAACAGAGTATGAAACAGGGGAAAAGGTGCGTGAATGAATGGAGAAATGAGGAAAACAGAGTATAATTTTGGTTTCTGCGTGAATGAGGAAAACAGAGGTTGCGTGAATGTGGTTTTTGAGTTTCCAAATAAATAGGCATAATTTTGGAAGGCTAATGATGATTATGGGGAAGATGGGAGCTAATGATGATTATGGGGAAGATGGAAATGGAGTAAATAAGCTGACCGTTGCTTCTGATTGCGCGAGAAACGAAGCGTTTTCACGCTGGACGAAACCGGGTCGCGCGCTACTGAACCGGGTCACGGATCTAACCCGGAAAATCAAACGCCTTTTCCAAATCGTTCAGCATCGCCGATACCACCGATTCCACGATTTCTCACGGCGATTCTACGCGAGTTGATGAATTTGCGATTCTGCCATGAATCAAGCACGGAGATGGCAAGCAGAGTCGCAGAATCGTGCGATATTACGAGTTGCATCGCGATTCTGACAACCTTGGTTTGGATAAACAACTTAGTTAAGTGCTTATGGTATAAGCGCTTATCATATAAGAGCTTATGCATAAGTTGTTTCTATAATAAATGATAAAATAATGTTGAACTATTTTTCTATAAGCTATAAGCTGTTTTCATAAACTATCTTGAGGAGTTTATGGAAATTGGCTGAAATCGGCTTATGAACATGTCATAAGCTATTTCCATAAGTTCTCCCAAACAATCTCACAAGTGCTTATATCAGTAGATAAACCCAAATAAGCAGATTCAAACATGCCCTAAAGAGATGTCTCGTGACTGGTTTTTATTCTTATTCAATTGCTTTGAGTTTTGCATCATTTTTCTTAAGAATATTTTATATTTTATTTACCATGTTTATGGTCTTGCAGGAAGAAAAAGTTGATAGCTCACTTGAGTTTCTTATATTGGCCAGTGACGGCCTGTGGGATGTTGTCTCAAATGAGGTTTGCAATGATTTCACTTCTCCCGCCTTTTTCCTTTCGATAAAATATAGTGCATTTTGAGTATAAACACTTAGAAATAAATGAATCCATTTCTATGTGGAATCGGATTGTTTCTTTATCCATTTTTAGTAGCTTGGTGCCGCCATTATATGGTAAAATTAGTACCTTTCTTCTAAAAGTTGATTCAAATCAGTGTTTTAAAAATCGAACAAACCAGATGGTTCAACCGGTTAAACTATGAATCGATACCGTCTACTGTTCAATTATTTCAGCATTTCGACTGCGATTTCATCTCGGTTTGATTGATTTAAAAAGCTTTTTTTCTAAATTCTAACTCAAAAATTTTCACCTTTTTCTAGGAAGCTGTTGCTATGATAAAACCAATTGAGGATGCAGAGGAGGCAGCAAAGAGGCTAATGAAAGAAGCATATCAGAGAGGTAGTTCCGACAACATTACTTGTGTCGTTGTTCGTTTCCTGATGAACCAAGGTGCTTCTTCTCATACTAGCTCTAGCTAAATGTCCTTCAAAAACATAGAATGTGGCAAAATCAGTTTATCATATAATTGTTCATAGGACATTCCTTGTAACTGTGTACCAAACAGAAATCAAAATCTAGCATAGAGCTGTTCTCACCCTCTCAATTCCATATTTGGGTTCTATTTGTATTCTAGCTAGGAAAAGAATGTTCTATAAAGAGTGTGGTCAGAGTTTTGATGACTGCACATACAACTGCTGCTAGTAAATGTGATGTTGATCTTATTGGTTCCCTCCCACCCAAACAAAGACTAAATTTGTATGCGTCGTGTTGTCGTATCCGGTTTTCCTAGTGTTGGTTATTCATGCCGCATGTAACAGTTAGTTCTTGTTCTTCATGAGTTATGGCTTGTATCAACTGTAATAATATAGATGTAATATCACAATATGAAGCATGTTTTTCTTATGTGGCTAGTGTTTAACTATACCGTAACATGGGATGTTGAAGCAGTTAATAGACTTGGGTTTTAAAGTTCCAAATCTACACTTGGTCATTAGTCCTATCCAAATCTACCTTGTGAATTTGGATATGGAGTGTGTTGGGAAACGCGGTAGATAGTAATGCCGGCGTAGAAGCTACAACTAGTAGCTTCTGTCCAATTGCACGTTCAAGGGATTCTACTATATAGGTCCAAACGTTTACAACAAATTCATGAGTATTATTCAATGGCAGGTGAACATTTTCAGGATTTTTCGTCTGCGGACGAAGTGGCAAACAGTGCCTGTAAGTTCACACTCAAAGTAGGGATCTGGGGTTCAAACTCGAGTAACTACAAACAATGTCTAGTCTAAGTAACAATGTCTAGTAGTCTGACCTTTCTCCACATGCCATATGCTTCCTTTGTTCCCCCAACTCAACATTTGGTTGTGTCTCATTCCTCACCGTTATGTTCCCTAAAAATTATGTTCCTGCAACCTACAACTTTACATACAACAAATATGAAGCTTTTATTGTTATATAAATCAAGAATCAATCTTACCATAGAAATTACAAAGTGGCACCCCTGAATCAGAGAAATAATCCAGATAAATTAATCAAACGTGAGCTAATTTCTATACACCAGTAAGTGTAATTTTTTTTTGACAAAATTATAAAAATAATCTTATCAGTTAACTTAATCAAGTCATATAGTAGCTTATTTGAAAGAAAATGATCATGTTTTGTTTTTAAAACACAGCATGAACTATTTGTAGTAACACCACTCAAAATTTCACAATTGAAAAAGAGATGGACTCAGAATAAAGATATATCGGCAACGCATATTATATGCTCTTACGCACGACGAGCGAACCAAGTATTATCATCATCGTCCAAGTTAACACAACACATACACACAAAATTAAACCAACAAGGGTTGGTTCGAGTGATAGTTGGACTTAGATTCCATTCCAAGATCTCAGGTTCGAATTTTGGTTGTGTCAAAAACTCTGTTGGGAGGGGAGAACTACACGGGCCGGCAAAGCCGGGTACTCGTGGTCAGCCAAGTTCCCCGGCATAGATTAGTCACCGAAAACCAATGACATGGTAAAAAAAAAATAAAAAAAAATTAAGATAGAGACTTACTACAAATATAAAATATTAACATACACCCAGAAAAAGAGGAGAGTGTGTTGTGGGGAGGGGGAGGGGGAGGGGTGTGAATGAAATGGCAAGAGAAGCTGAGGCTTTATATAGTAGAATTTCATTTCATTTTATTTTATTTTATTTTATTTTTAAATGGTTGGTGGCTTTCTAATTTTAATTGTGGAAGGAAAAAATTGACACGTTTTATGCATAAAATATTGACTATAAAATCCATCCCTTGCTCTCCAAGGCATAAAACAGCAAAGCAAGTGGGTGCGAATGCATACAAAATATAAAAGAAAGACAGCTATCAATTTAAAAAAATTCAGAAGTCGCACACCTACTCTTCTTTTTCCCATGGTCCGTTCATTTTTATTGTATAATCTTTTTTTGTCGGTTCTTTAATTCATTGTATGTAATAATGGAACTGGAAAAAAGCTCGATCAATATCATAATTCGAGCTTTTTTCCCATCAACAATAACTGAAGT
Organism: Astragalus membranaceus; assembly: GCA_039519185.1. Lineage (NCBI taxonomy): Eukaryota > Viridiplantae > Streptophyta > Magnoliopsida > Fabales > Fabaceae > Astragalus > Astragalus membranaceus. The sequence continues at coordinate 172,862,146 of CM076847.1, forward strand.
AAAATGGGTTCCTTTTTCCTATTTTTGGGCAAAATTTAATTTACCTTGATGCATAAATTTATTTCTATATACTTAATGCTTTTGTTAGTTTTGTACAATTAAATACCGTATGCTCTCGTAATGCACTCATATGGAAGAATTCACGTATTTTTTCCTAAAGACAAAATTTTACTTAAGGAGAGTATAAAAGATACTTCAACCTATGTACCCAAAAAAAAAATACTTCAACCTGGTACATCAAAACTTAATTGGATTAAACAGAACCATACACCCTACAACAAGCTTTGGTGATCATAAATCATAAATAAAGGAAACAAATTGTCTAACTTTTTGGCGGGAAAGTTAAAGTAAATTTAGCCAAAAATAAGGTAGTGGGGATACAATAGTAATTTAATATGGAGAGAGAAATATAAAACAAAAAGTAAACGGAGATATAGATAGAGAGAAAGTTAGAGAAAGATAGGGATCCAAAGGTAGAGAATCCCTACGTGATCATAAATTGTGTTTAAACAAGTCATGAATGTTGCACTATTTGCAACTAATTGATTTTTTTTAGTTAAAACGTATTATTAGTGCGCAGTATCCATGACTAATCTACGCTCGGGAATCTAACTGGCCACCTGTACCCAGCTTTGCTGGCCCGTGTGGCTCCTTGTAACAGCCCAGGTCCAACGCATTGGCCACCCCAACACTATTACATCACGGTCTTCTCTACCCCCCTTGTAGAATTTTTGCCTTCCGTGGGAATCGTACCTTGCACCTGAGGCATAAGTGCAAGTTAAACACACCTCCCACTACCAATTGGGTCCGACCGACTCGTATGGCTTAGTGTTTTTGGGCTGGATTGGCCTACAAAAAGCACATCCTAGTAGACAATTGGGCTAGCCCAGTCGGTCACGCTTTTATGTTTGGCCAGTTGGGCCAAGCTAGGACAGACTAGGCCGTTCGGGTGACCCAGTTTGATAGTTCTAAAAAGGACACCTGCAAAGAATCTCCAACATTTGTTATTCGATTTTGGAGATCACGTTTCTTTTAGTTGCATTCACTACAAGAATAATGCGTATTAATGGCGAAATTTTTTCATCGATAAGTTTTCGGTGGATTATTTCTATCGGTAAGTTTCCAGCGAAAAATTTGGACTTTCCGGCGGATTTTCCAAAGTGGGCGGGAATTCAAAATTCGAAAAAAAAACCGTCGGTAATCGTTTCCGGCGGATTTTCCAAAGTGGGTTGGAATTCAAAATTCGAAAAAATCACGGGTAAACATTTCTGACGGACTTTTCAAAGTGGACGGGAACTCCGAATTTCAAAAAACCGTCGGTAAGTGCTTTTCTGGCAGATTCGTGGATGAGGTGGAATTATCGGCGGATTTTGTGGCGCAATTTTCCGCCGAAAACACCTATTAGGCCTAATTTGCACCACTTCCATTCGCTCCTCATTCATTCATTTCTCTCATTTCCTCACCCATTCACTCTATTTCTTTCCTTTCTTCCCTCTCCTTCTCCCATACTCTCATCATCATCACATTTTTTCTTCCCTCTCCTTCTCCCATACTCTCATCTCATTCCCTCACCCATTTCTCTCATTCCTTCCCTCTCCTTCTCCCATACTCTCATCTTCATCTCATTTCTTCCCTCTCCTTCACCCATACTATCATTTCTCTCATTTTATTAAGTTATTATAAATATAATTATAATTAAAATTAATATTAGCAGTGTTAGACTTTTGGCAAGTGTACCAAATGTCGCAAGTAATAAAAGAACGGTAAGACCGGTCGTCTCCACAGGGATTGCGTGTTGTTTAACAATGGCAAAATTATTGATTCTTAGATTGTGAAAATTGATTTAATTTTGGAATTTAGTAACGCGAAAATAAAAATGGTTGTTGAAATAATGAGGAAAGCGATTATGGGTCGAATCCTCAGCTAATCACAAATTAATTGTTGAAATACCAGAATCAATTCACTAAAGTAGGTTAAGGACAATTCCTTGCCTCAAAACCCCTTTTACTTAATTGAGTTACCCTAATTCCTTAGGTGAATCATGCCAATTGGTAAAGCTTTAAACACAAGAAATAGAGAATTCATAAATCCAATCCCACATTCCTATGGTGATCACAAGTTTATGATCTAAAACCCCATATCAAGCATGCAACCCATATCCCTATGTGATCACATACCCTAAATCATTATAATTATCATATGTAATTATAAAGCATTAAACAAAGAGGTATAGACTTATGATAAATCAAACAACTAATTGTATTAACCATAACAAAAAATCAATAAGACAGGGGAGAATCATCTCTCCCTAAACAAAAGAAATTAGTTACACATGGTAAAAAGAGTACAACATAAGATAAAGGAGAAAAAGCAAATAGAGGAAGCCATAGAAATCTTCAATCCTTGTTCCCAAGTGATTGGAAGACTCCAAAATCGCACCTCCAAGCTGTTCCAAACCCTAGCTGCGCTCCAATGACCAAGACCCTCGAAATTTTGCTGAAAATTCCATAAAAGCCTAATTTCGGGGGCCCACCGCGACGCGATGGTGCAGATTAGTGAAGGGTCGCGTCGCGAACCCTCCTGGTCGCGACGCGAGATCAGACAGAACCAAAATTACTCCAAATTCATGTTGCCTTCGCGACGCGAACCCTCCTGGTCGCGACGCGAGATCAGACAGAACCAATTTCCCCCAATTTCTTGCTTCCATCGCGACGCGAGCCCTCCTGGTCGCGACGCGATGGTCTTCAAAAAATCACTCCTCCAATGTTTTGCACCACTGGGCAAGTGTCTGGTTCGCCAGTTGATGTCACAACACTTGGAGGTCTTCTTATCACAATATAGCACTCGAAAATGGTTGAAATAGCTTACAAACGACTCCTACTACAATTATCTAAAACCTATGCTACTTCCCCAGATAATGACTGAAATACAATCAAACTCAGGCAGTTTTGGTTCTAAAATTGAGCAACTTATATCATATGATAGAGAGTCAACACAACCCCAAACTTAAACTTTTGCTTGTCCTCAAGCAAACATTCAATTCAGACTGTGGTTACTTTTTTTTTTCATTTAGCTGCCACACATTCTACACAAACCAATGACTACACAGCACATCAACAATCATCTTCAACCTAAAGCAGTAGCAATACAACAGAATTGGAAAACACAAGTTCATAAGCAGGCAAGCATTCTCAAGTTCTCTCTTTTGCACACATCTCACCACTGTTTCTCTCTTTGGGGGTGTTTTGGGTGTTCACTCAATTCACAGTACCTGCATCATCGTTTCATAGACTTGAACAAGTACTATACAAATCTATACACATGAATTGCACACACACTATTTGAGGACTTTCAAGGTTGTAACGGGGCTTAGGTAAGGGTGGATAAAATTTGGATAAGTAGGTTAAACTTGGAGTTAGGCCTACTTCTCTCTTTGTCAACTTCAACAATTCACTTATTTACTCATTTTCCCCAAAGCATTCTACAAGAGAAGGAATTATTTATAATAGTAAAGTTTTTTTTTTGCAGCGTCGCGACGCGAAGGCATGCCATCGCGACGCGAAAATAGACAGAAACCAGAACTGAACATTTTTTTCTTTTTCATATGATCCTTTCTCTTGTATACCACCCCAAACTTAGAATGTTGCTATTCCATGAGCAACCCCAAACTTAGAATTTTTCCCACTCTCATGCTTTGTCTACCTAACTCCAAGTTAAGAAAAACTAGGCTATGATATGTAGAAAAAAAATACAAAAATAACAAAAGCTCAGAGGGGCTAGCAAAGGAAATACATTTAATGGGTTGGCTTGAAAGGCTCAGGGATGCCAACAAAAATTTGCCTCAGTGTGTATGTAAGACATATGCATGACAGTTAAGTACAAGCTCAAGTTCTGCAGACTAATGCAAGTAAGGAATGCACACAATGAATAGAAATTGTTAGGGCTCAAACCTCACAGCTGGGATTTTTAAGAGAATGAACTCGAGAGAATTGCCCGCAGATGATCCAGATCTTCTTTTGCTTTTGTCTTGACCACAGATAGTACTTGATGATAAAACTTGATATGCTAGTAATCAAAAGGTAAAATGTAAAGCATGTTAGGCTAAATACCACAATTCATCATAATTGAAGCTGCTTCTAAAAAGCTTAAGGAAGCGGTGCTTCAATATCACAGAATAAGTTGTAGCAATATGGTGCAGACCAAATGCAAAATAAAGTCAAAAGGGGAGGAAAACAAAAACTCAAAACAGCAAAGAGTGACGTCTTTTGGCAACGACGCTTCTTTAACGTCACTAGCTTGACGTCTTTTAGACCCTTATGGGTCTCTTAGCATGAGAACCATTTGAGCCTCTTCCCCCGCCGTACCACGGTATGGCTCGAGTCGTTGTCCATTTACCTTAAAAGATCTTTCGGACTCTGGCTCTTCCACTTCTATTGCTCCGTACGGTGTCACTTCTTTGACAACAAAGGGGCCCGACCACTTGGATTTCAGTTTCCCTGGAAACAACTTGAGTCTCGAGTTGAACAACAACACTTGTTGTCCAGGGTAAAATTCCTTCCTTGAAATAGGTTCGAAGGAATGGCATAAGCAGCGCTGACACATGCAGCATCCACACTAGACCAACTAAGATGAAACTTATCCTTAACTAAAAGTCCCCTCCGCATCAAAAACTCCCATGCTGTCCACAACACTCTGGCTCGAGGGAACAAGGTAAAAGTATTTCTCCTTCCAATCCTTCTGAGACTCAGAATGCAATTTAAAGAAAAGATGACTCAATCGTGCTCAGAAGGACACAAACTCATAACGAGGGCGGTCATTTGAGAGCTCGCGCCTGCGTTGCACCTCAAAAATGGTAAAAAATACCCTAAGCTTACACTTCCTTCTCATAGCTTTCATCACAATCTCAAAAGACCCCACAAATGCCCACGCGTTGAGGTGTAATTGAGACGTAGCTATTGAGAGGAACTCTAGGATTTCCATCTGAAATGGCGTAAAGGGGGGATAGACTCCCATCCCGGAAAAAAGACAATTATACATCACGAACTTCCGGTCGGCAGGAGCCCGACAAACCCTATCATCTGGATCAACTCCCTCCACCCTCTAGTCATCCCCAATCAAAGTCTCAATGTTGGAAATTTTACAACTGGGGGCATAGATGCTCCTGATAGACCGAATAGCCCGCGAGACCCAATCATAATTAACTCTATCCATCTCTACTAACTCGAGGTCAGACTGAACATCAGAGTCTCCGGTGGAGGAAGAGAAAACCAAGCGAGGTGCCTCAGATGCCACTGACATAGACGCCAATGCTCATCACGTCCCTTTGACGATCTGCCAATCGGATAGCCAGCCTCCCTCAAAGCATGAATGGGCCCTCAATACGGACCATGGACCTAAGTTGTTTTCTTTGTCCTTGACATCAATCAAGACCTGCAGGATAGGGGACAGGTAGTTAAGACAAGTGAGACGCTGAGGGCGAGATTGAAAACTTGTTGACAACCCCCTTCCCTGAGGTCGTCCATTGAAAACTATGAGAAAAGCAAGACATGCACATACACATAGACTCTCTCACAAACCAGATTCAAAAGAAAATATGACTCATCTACTTACTACTCAAAGTCCAAGCAACTCATGATCCAAAAAACTATTTCCCTACTTTGATACAATCTACCTAAAAAGTCCTAGGTCCAAATCCTAAACACAAAGCAGTACACGAATACATTAGGAAGTTGGAAATTAAAAGTGGTACTTGGACAAACAGGCAGCAGGCAAGACGTACTAGTCTCGGGCACAGGAACAGGCGCGTGATGGGCAGCAGGCGAGACGTATACGTTTCGGGTGCATGGGCGCAGGCGGGCACGAACTGATTGGTGATGACCGAGACAATGAAATCTCGGGTACTGGGCACTTGTACGGGCGCAGATCTGAGAAGGACCGAGATTATGGCGTCTCGTGTGTAGGCGCAGACGGGCGTAGAACTGCAATGGCCGAGACAATGGTGTCTCGGGTGCTGGGCACGAGCTCAGATCTGAAGATTGGCGAGGCTACGAGGTCGCTGGACGGGCGCAAAGTGAGACGCTGAGGGCGAGATTGCTTCGTCTCGGGTGCAGGCGCGAGGAAACACGCAAGACCGAGACTATGGCGTCTCATGGGTAGGCGCAGGAGCCAGCAAGCACGCGAACAAAACTGAGGGCGGTGAAACCTTAGTGTCTCGGTCACGGGCGCCAACACGGGCGCGAGCTTTGAGACAGGACGAGACTTCAATGTCTCGGTCCAGGCGCAATGGAGGGCGCTATTCCTCTCCCTTGTTTCCTCTCTGGATTTCACCTCTCTAACACTTATGGAGAAAGTTAAGTTTTGCTAAAGGCAAAATTTTTGAAGGCTCACATATTTATTGCGGACAATAAATTATTAATTTTTTTACTTCCCAAGTTAAAGGCAAAAGCGCAATTACCAAGCGGTATGAAGACTCAATATGACCTGCCAAGGGAGACAAGCCGGCAGGGGTGATGTCAGCAAGGTCTTTTCATGCCAAGACCATCCTCCGGAATAATCTCGGCTTGGGGGGAACTGTTCTGGACTGGGCCAAGAGGCCCACTCAGCAATTGGACATGGAGAAGCCCAATCACTTTGATCCATATCCACAATAAATCAGCCCATTTATGACTTTTATGCCTTGACGGCTCAGATTCATCCGATCGATCCGACGGCTCAAGGCTGGCACGGATCCCTATAAATACTAACTCACATTGCCACAAATAAGTACATTCTCATTCCTTGCTATACTACTCTACCATTCTCAATACTGACTTGAGCGTCGGAGTGGCATCGCAGGTACCCCACCCGGGATCACCCTGATAGTCTACTTGGGCAGCAGGAGACCTACCAGCCGCAGTCTCTACAACACTGCAAGGTACAGAACACCGTGAATTCACACGGGTGACACTGTATTTGTTATAATTTGTATTGAACTTATAAATACTTTGAAAATTGTGACACATAATAAAAGAAAAAGATAGAGGTTGATGAAAAAGTTATATTTCAAGTTGTTTAAAAAACTTGTGTTGCATAAAGTTAAAAAAAAGCCACCACTTTGTTCAAATCTTATAAATGGAGTAAAAATCAGAAAAAATAAAATAAGATAAAGATAAGATGAAGGGAAATGAAAATTAGACATTTGTGAAAAAAATCATTTATAAAAAGGCTAATCTTATAAATTGTTTTGATTAATTGTTTCCTGTTTGATTAACAACAACATCTAACGTTTTTCCCGTTGGAACTCAAAACAAAAATACAAAAATAATTATTTTGCCAATATCTAATGTTTTCTTATCTAGACTCAAAAATAAAATGTTCATTTATAAAATATAAAAACATTCAGCGAAGCTTTATATAAAAAATGATTATACCGGGTACGTGTTACGTTTCTCCGAAAAAAAATCAAAAGTAATGAAAATACTTTCTTTATAACGGCAAAAAAATAGCAATTGATAAGATGGAGATTTTAGTAGTGAGAGCAGAAGTGGATTAATTAAAAATAGTGTAAAATGATTAGTTAGAGCTCAGAAGATGTTGTAATGACATATTTGTATGATAATCGTAAAGATATTTATGAAGTCATAATACAAAAATAGTTATATCAATAATGTGTAATTGTTTCCCATCGAGACTCAAAAGTAAAGTATTTGCATGCTGACAACGTGTAATGTTTCCCCGTCGAGAATCAAAAGTATGGAAAATTTAACAACCGCATCTAATGTTTCTCCGTTGGAACTCAAAGGCAAAATATAAAAAGAACTTATAAATTAAGAGAGTCGATAAAATTATACAATAATAAAAAATTTAGCGGTCACAAAAATTATAAAATAAGAGATCAAATTATAGTGGTAACAACTGATATTTTCCCGTTGGAATTGCTTAACAACAATGAATTTGTAACAACAATAGAACATATTCATTTATACGAAACAATTATATTATAAATACAAAATATAAAAGATAATTATATTGTGGTAAGAAAAATTATAAAAGAATAGAGTTTTGAGTGAGAGTCGATAAAATTATACAATAATTAAAAATTTAGCGGATACAAAAATTATAAAATAAGACATAAAAGAAAAGACAAATTTTAGCAGTAACAAATGATATTTTCCCGTTGGAATTGCATAACAACAATGTATTTGTAACATCAACATAAGATATTCATTGATATAAAACAAAAATATTATAAAAGACAAAATATAAATTGGTATGAATAAAGTGGTGAGTGAGAAACATCTATTATTGAATGAGGAAAAAATAGTAAGTCTAAATTAGTATATATAGAGGCATGAGAGTGTAAATAGATTTTGGAGAGAAAAATTAAAATTTTAAGGTGATAGTTTTAGTAGAGTAGTGTTTGTATAAATTTAGATTAGATTAGATAGTAGAAAATTTTGAAATTTAGTTGTGTTTCTGATCCAACTTTGGCTAGAGATAATGGGCCTAGAAGCCCAATTGTAAGCAAGCCCAGTCGCACTACTATATATACCACTCCACACTCTAAAATATGGTAAGCTTTTTCCACTCCTCTCATATGCCCCATCTTTATTATGGACTGACTTGGGCGTCGGAGTGTTGGCAGGTGGCGTCCTCCCCGCACTTCACATTGGAGCTATATCATCTCGGATCCCGGGTTTACATCTCAGCATCACCACCGTGAGGTACGATTTTCTCTCAGTGAGTTCCTGTTCAGAACATTGGCGACCACAGTGGGAGCGCTCCTTTGCTCTCTCTCTCTCTTCTCACTCACGGTGGTGGATCCAAAGGTTCCAAAATCAAGTAATCGTGGCTGCTCACAAATTTCTTGATCTGTCCAAGCTTTCATCAAAGACCAGATCTGAGCTCAAGTAATCGTGGCTGCTCACATATACTTTTCTATACATCCTCTGAGCATGTCCGCTTCTTGAGTCTGCCATTATCCTCTGACCTTCCACATTATTTGAGAGTATCCTCTCGTCGAGTATCATTATCCTATGATCTTCCTCATCCTCTAAAAGTGTTGGATTACGATGAAGCTTAAAACACGAAGGAGATCTCCCCCAGGGCCAGAAGCAAACATGTACGTGGATTCGATACTATATTTTTAACCCAAAACCTTAAGAGTGTGTTTGGATGGGGCAATTTTTTAGGGTAATGTAATTTAAGAGGGTAATTCAATTGCTTCAAACCAAATTAACTTATTTGGATAATAAATGTGGAGAATTTTCAAAATGAATGGATTTTATGAGGTATTTTAGTAAGACTAAATTTATAGAATTTGAAATATCACCTAAAAGTGAAGAATTTGAAATTCATTTCTTGGCAAAAATGTTCTTTAAAAAATATTTTTTTTTACACAATTATTATTTTCTTAAAAAAAATAATTTTTCAAATATTCCAAATCAATCTCTCTCTCTCTCTCTCTCTCTCTCTCTCTCTCTCTCTCTCTCTCAATTACATTATTGTTCTATTTCGCCTATCATACAATTTTACGTCCTTTAACTACGTTCTATGTCTTCTTCTGATTTTCGATTTGAAATTATAACTTGTATTTTATTAAAAAGTAGCCATTAAAATATAATTTAAGAATTACTTGTTTTTTTTACTGGAAGAATTTCTTGTTAAAATTATATGCATATATTTTTGTTACAAGAGATGCATATCTTTACACTACTTAAGTATGAGATACTGGTAGTTTTTTTACTGGAAGTGTATTCCTTAAAATTATTATTATTTTGGGTAGTTTTTTTGCCAGAAGTGTAGTCCTTATATATCAAGCATAGGAGCATCGCAAATTTTGTTTGTTTCGATTCAGAAATGAAAATCTGATAATAAATCATGAATAAAAGTAGACTTCTGCCAAAATTGTTTTGAACTTTGAATTATATTATATTCACAATAACAAAATGTATCATTTGCTTTGAATTTTTCATAAGTCATTACAGTGAGCAATTTGGCCAGACAATGTATCCTTTGCTTTGAATTTTTCATAAGCCATTTCAAATTGGGCTTGTTAGCCGGCCTAAAAAGGCCCAAGCCCAACACAGGTCGAGTAGCCTGCTTTCCCACCTCTAACTAATCCACTCCCAGTGGGTCAGGCCTGACATTCGGTGGGTCAATCCCGTCGGTCGCCAAACTATACAAAAAAAAGAATTTAAATTACTCTATCCAAACAAAGAATTTCAAGAATGAAGATATTCAATATATTTATCTAAACAAGAAATTTGGAAATTGAAAGAATTTCAATTGAAGCATTCCAATTGCCTAGAATTTGAAATTGCCTAGAATTTGAAATTCCCTAAAATTTTCAATTGCTCCATCCAAACGCACTCTAAGAGTGTGTTTGGATGAGACAACTTTTTAGGGTAATGTAATTTAAGAGGTTAAATCAAATGCTTCAAACCAAATTAACTTAATTGGATGGATTTAGGAGGTATTTTAGTAAGACTAAATTTAGAGAAATTGAAATACCACTTAAAAGTGAAGAATTTGAAATTCATTTCTTGCTAAAAATGTTCTCTCTCTCTCTCTCTCTCTCTCTCTCTCTCTCTCTCTCTCTCTCTCTCTCTCTCTCTCTCTCTCTCTCTCTCTCTCTCTCTCTCTCTCTCTCTCTCTCTCTCTCTCTCTCTCTCTCTCTCTCTCTCTCTCTCTCTCTCCAGTGAAGAAACTGATTTATGTTTTGTTCATCAGATCAAGGTCTCAATTATAAACCGAATAAAATAAACGAAATTAATTTCTACCCAAGAAGCCCAGATACTTAGTACAATACGAGATACGGTACAACACAAATACGAGGATATGAGAATTTTTAAAAAATCAAGATTTGATATGGCCATGATACATATATAAGTAGTCTATATATGACTATCACCATGTAGAAATCATTACTTTGCAATCATAACAAATGGGCACTTACATTTATTTTCCCCACACTTACTAGAATATATTATTTCTACTATAAATGTGTCAACAAATTTCATGTTTTTAATAAGGGATATTGAAGATATATCCTATCAAGGTGAAAATCATATCATTTGTTGGTAAGCTATGTATTTAAGGTATATTTGAGAAGTATCAGGAAGTATTGTATCAGATACGTATCGAGGTTTCATAGATTTCTACCGTCTAGTGCCATCTGTTCTTATTGATGAAATGATATCTAACTTTGTTTTTATAGAATTTTTCTACCATAGTTACTTGTGGTTGTTTATTGATCGCTACAATGAATGATAAACTTTATGATTATTTAGCATATCCCTACAAATTGCCCTAAACTGAACGAGGAACAACACGGATCGGGTAGCCTACCTTTTCCACCTCTAACTCAGTAGACCTGATACCGATCCACTCCCAACAGGGTCGGGTCTCGTTGGTCGTTGAACTTGCTTGTCGTTCGACCCTTGAGTAAAGTGAAGAATTTTAAAAAATATAAAAAATGAAGAATTTTAGTTACCCCATCTAAATAAGGAATTTTAAGGATGAAGAATTTTAACTATCCAATCTAAACAAATAATTTTGAAAATGAAAGAATTTCAATTGATGCATTTGAATTGCTTAGAATTTGAAATTCCCTCGAATTTTCAAATGTCCCATCCAAACACACTCTAAGGTATTAGGTGTATAGGTCCCTTCACTTATATAGGCAAAATTACACTGACGTGGCTGTGACGGAGCCTACGTGTCATTTGTTTTGTAACGATTTGGTCCTTTAAAGGACGCCTGGTGTAGTTTTTCCACTTATATCACTAGTACAAAAATTAGAAAAGAATTGGAGCTTTTAAGTCGGATCCCCATATATCCGACTTAAAAATTGGACGCGGTGGCAATTTTGTAATAAACGTGCGAGAAAAATTCTGGTGCTCACACTTTTAAGTCGGATAACGCTTATGTCCGACGTGAAAGGTGTAACCTTTTTTTTTGGGTGAAACGAAATAATAAAAGCCTTCCCTCCCTAGCATTTTTGTTTGACTTTTTTTTTGTCTAAAACTAAAACCCATCGCTCTCCAAAAACAAAACACTAAACCGAACCCTAAATCTCCATCGCTCTCCACCAAAACTCCACCGTTCCATTCATCTTCCCGTCGCTCTCTCCGCCAAATCGCCACCTTCCTTCGTGGCTCTTTCCTCTCGGCCGCCATCTCCATCTATCTCTTCGTCACCGTCTCTCTCCTTGTGACCGTCACCGTCTCTTTCACGCTCTCTTTCTTTCCTTCGCAGTTTCTCTCTTTCTTTTGCTTTTAAGTTTGAATCTGCTCATCATCAAGCTTCGTCGGTTCCTGTTCATCGTCCAGGTCTCCCCTCCTCGCTTTTCTACAAATAGGTTAGACGATGAAACCTCAATCTTTAATTTTCTTTGTATGCATCTGTTGTTCAATTGGCACTGAATCCCTAATCTATCAATTCTTGTTTACATCTGTTGTTGAGTTTATACTGAAATCCCTAATCTATTAATTCTCTTGATTTTCTTTTATGGGTATGCATGTTGAACTGATACGCAAGAGAGGCAGAAGATTTGCCTTGCCTATCGTGGATTCCCATTTGAGAAGAATTGCTGCCATTGTTAAAGAAGGTATTTCTCTATTGTTGTCTATCATCGATTGATCTTCTTTTTTTGATTTCTGATGCTCCATATTCATTTTGATTCTTGCTTGCAATGTTCTGTCTTGGTTTATCCTTAAATTTTTGACTCTGAATGTTGTTATTAATCTCTATTGTTGTCTTTTGTTTTGAACAGAACCAGGGACTCCTAGAAAGTGACTTCAGAGAATTATGGTTAGCCAAGAATGATAGGATTCTAGATTGCTTGCTTTCTGAATCATCTTCCATTATCTGCCTCCAGGTAGAAATTCTTCTCCTTTGTTCCTTACAAAGAGTTGGTTTTTAATGATTGTGGTGACTGTGTCAATTGTTACAAGTTCAATCAGTTACTCCCTTTTTGAAAACTTACTTGTTATTCTCTCATGATTCAAGTCTATGTATAGCGAGATTGAATCTGGTGTGTAAATTCCCTGTAATACATAGTTCTTTCTTCTAATTCATTTATTCTTTTTATAGCTTTTCAATCCTAAATTTCAGGTTTCATTTGTCTTCTTGCAGTTTTATCAAATGTGGGTGAGTTTATTGTTTGATTTACATATGATATTGCTATTGCTACTGGAATGACATGTCCTTATAGTGTCACCTTCATGTTCTATCTAATGCAGTGACTGGAACAGAAGCAATTTTCATTTGTCTCAATGTTTTAAGAACCCGAACCAAATCGATTGGTTCAACTGGTTGAATCGGGTAATGGTCATGTCCGAGGTTCAGTTATTTGGGGGTTTAAGCATTTTAAAGTGATTGAACTATGACCTGAGGTCTTTCCGGATTTGATTTTTGGCCCGTTCTCAAAAAATGATTTGTGTAACCCACATTTTCACTTGATGGTTTCCGGCAGGTGTAACCCACATTTTCACTTGATGGGTCTATGAAGATTCCTTACAACCAGAACAAGAGTTGGGCTGGTAGCATATCCATGGATTCTTGCTTTCAATTGGGTATGTTCCTAACTCATCCAATTTTTCAATTGAAACTCTTTCTTTTTACTCATTTGAAAATTGACTTCATCATCAGCTCTAATTTTATTTCTATCTTTATGGCAGGATATAAACAAAAAATTAAGATGTGAAAAGATATTGTTTTAAAGAGATTTTGAGTCACACTGAAACTTGTTGATATTATTGGCAAATCAAGATCAATGATGTAAATATCCTTCCTAGAAGAAACACTTTGATATGACTCTGTGTCTGACATTTGAAACAATTACAGGTTCCAGTTCCAGGTTCCAGATTCTAAAAAATATGGGAGAGATCTTAAAATCAGGGGCGCTAGCTACTCATCAGTTGTTAAAACAACAATTTTGCATGAATTATTTCTGCTTCTTTAATTTGGATTGTATTTGAGTGTTGGCAAGATTACTAGCTAAGATCATTAATTATTTGAGGTTGCCTGACTTGAAGGACTTCAAAAAAATTAATAAGATCTATGCTAAATGTGAGTTCTTAGTATTGGTTTTGATGTTTCCTTGACATTGTTTACATTCGCTTAAAGTATGCAACAGGATGTTTAGGTGTAATGATAATCATTATTGTTCTGAACTAATTGCACTTTTTTGTTATCTCTTTTGGGTAGTTGGGTCTGATTGGGTAGTTAATAAGACTGTTGCGGTTAAAGTTCTTGCAACCGATTCTAAACAAGGGGAAAAAGAATTTCACACTGAGGTGAAAACAGTTTACCAATAATCATTTCTCATGACCTAGGCAAGCATATTGACAGAATCAGTCTTCTGTTTCAAGACATTTTCTATTTCAACTTTTGATGTTCTTTTAATTTTTCTCAGGTTATGTTATTGGGAAGGTTACATCATAGAAACCTGGTAAATTTGGTCGGATATTGCGTAGAAAAGGGACAACATATGCTTATATATGTCTACATGAGTAAAGGCAACTTGGCTTCCCATTTGTATAGTAAGTCAACTATCTATCTTTTTGGGAAATTTCTTTCAAATTCAAGTTGCATAAGCAATAATAAATGAAAGCATGTATACTTGTGTCTATATTTAGGCGAAGAGAACAGGACGCTGGGCTGGGATATGAGGGTTCATATAGCTTTAGATGTAGCAAGAGGCTTGGAGTATCTTCATGATGGGGTAAGTTACCATATGATCTGCACTGATATAGCTCTGCTTTGTATACTTAGTTATAACTGTATGAATTGTCATTTTGGCGTGTTGCTCTTTGAACTTATAGCTAGCCGAAATCCTCAGCAGGGTCTTATGGAATATGTTGAGCTTGTAATATCTCTCTCTCTCTCCCCCCTCTACAAGCACCGACAAAGATAAAACGTATTTCGTGATTTTTTCATGATATATAATACAAATCAAAACAAGTCATTACTAAGCACTTGGTTAATGAATCTTTGATGGCATTGTTCCATTAAAATGTATTAGAAAGTTAGTTTGGAAGTTAGTTAAAATTAGTTCTTGGGATATGATATGGCCTTAACACACATTAGGCTTGAGTGATTTAATGATGCTTGGCAATCTGGCATCATCTTTTAGCATTTTTTTTCATTGTTGTTTCCTTCTCTTGCCTCAGTTCGGTTGTCTTGCAGAACAGTCAATCAATTCAGGGGAGGCTACAAAAAAAGTTTTTTTTTTTTAAAAAAAAGGAACATTTAAAGTCGGGCGCAACCAACGTCTGACTTTAAAAGGTTTTCCACAGGCCATAATTAAAGTCGGACGCACTAATAATCCGACTTAAAAACGTACTTTTTAAGTCGGACTTTAATCCGACTTTAAAAAAACATACTTTCTAAGTCGCTTTGATAGAAGTCGGGTGAATGTCCGACTTTAAATGTCCGCAAGGTCTGACTTTGAATCCCATTTTTCCACTAGTGTATATTGTTCAACGTCTCTATTTTCACCTATTTTCACCTATGCCACTTGATATACTTCAACAATCTCCCCCTCAAGTGTCATGAGTCCATCCGTTCATCTAGTTTGCTCCCCCCTCCAGTAATTTTTTTCACCCACATACACTTGTACCATTGTTGGTTCACATTCATCAATGGGACACACCATCTATCCTCCACATTACTATGTAGACTTTTGGTACATGGAGCCAGTCATCTTAATGCTGATCTTTGATACCACCGTGGGGATCACAATTGGAGCCTAAAATGAGGCGAATCTTCGTCCTCATCATAGAAATCCTCAATTATTCATAATGCATTTCGCTAAAGCTTGGATAAGTTCAAAACTTAAAACATCCATGTATATAGATACTAAAACATAACCAATGTTTACAAATATGTGGTTCATTTGACACCACTAAGTTTCCACATAGGTACGTGACCCAACCGAGTACCACTACCATTTTTGTCTAAGTGGCTATCTGAGTGCCACCAACATATTACCTATCAGAGTACACATAAAGCAGAAAGAAAGAAAAACATGGCATGTGTTCAAAAGGAAAATGTTTCGACAAAGACTTTAAAAGCCTGACACACTAGCTATACAATCTCTTAGTGAGATGCCCGACTTCATCATACTAAGTCGGTATGTATAACGATGCCCGCTGACATGACGTCCTGATACATCCATCAAAAGTTCCTGGGTTTGGCAACATCCCACTAGAGTTTGGCAACTACCTGATGTACAATATAACGATGCGACCTAATTATCTCAATGGAGTTGGATGTTATAAATCATCCCCACCTGATAGTTGATCTTAATAGCCTAATCTTATTTTTACCCAATTTGATCGATAATAAGTCGGTCAGGGGAATTGACCTTGTGTGCCCATACACACGACTGTGGACTTACAACACAAATGCAACCTATATGACTTTCTTTTTATTACATGATGAGATCTAACATGATCTTTTAGGATTTGGATCTAGAAACATGGCAACTCAAATATTTTCTCACAAAAACACGTATTCAACAACAGCAAAAGAAAGACACAAATACTTACATGAAAGAGGAAGAAAGATCAAAGATGGAGAAGACTAATTGGAATGGAGGTGGAGATTGAAGATCACCACACCTTTCTTGGAAAGGTGATAAGATCACAC
This sequence comes from Astragalus membranaceus, assembly GCA_039519185.1. Taxonomy (NCBI): domain Eukaryota; kingdom Viridiplantae; phylum Streptophyta; class Magnoliopsida; order Fabales; family Fabaceae; genus Astragalus; species Astragalus membranaceus. The sequence continues at coordinate 172,878,781 of CM076847.1, forward strand.
TATCCCTAAGCTCTCCTAGCCTCAAGGAAGTGAGCTATGGTTCTCATCTCAAGAACCAAGGAGAATCCTCTAATGAACCTCACCCTCACAAGCATGAACTAGCCCTCACCACACTCTAGGTATTTTGGCTCTCAACTTTGCTAAAATGGGGAAAGTGATTTCATTCATCAAAGGAGTTCTAGGGTTTACAATGAAAGTGAAAGCATTTATATGTTGGGTCTAATGGATCCTAAGCCCAACATATAAGCCACTAAAGAAAAGAAAATAAGGCCTATGGCCACATCAAAGTAACTAAAGGCCTTAGCATATTCTAAATGGCCAACAAGACTCAAAACCAAATGTTCATTACAATTAAAAATGAGGTCCTAAATATATTAGAAAGCAAATACAAAGAAATAGGGAACACTAGAGTTTGGGTATTCTAGAAATTCCCTAAGGTATCTTTGGTCACCTTTAGTGTGTCCTTGTCAATTATCAATGTGGACACACTAAAGTATATTCCCTTTGAATGAGGAAGATCCTTCCATGAATGAAGACTCTTGACTTGTGGTTCCATTGCCTTGATCTTTCCTCTAGTGATAGACTGATAGGTCCATGTGGGGGCTTGGCTCACATCATTACACCTCTGAATGCCTTATTTATTTTGTTATTCATCACCTTGTACTATCTTTGCATCACAGTTACGTGTTTTTTCTCATTAAACGTTATATCTTTATGACCATGTTTCATTTCCCACGCCTAAATTCGTAATACAATCTTAGATTTGGTTTCTTCATCCTACTTGCTTATCATATCCCTATCATAAAGTAAAATCATGCTTTTCAACATAGATATATAAATAAGAGATTTAAGCAATTCAATAGATAATAACATATGGCATAGAAGCATTTCAAAGCATTTAAACAATCAAAGGAAACTGAAAAGTAACACAATCAACGTCCACAACAATATCATTACTGTTGGGAGGGGAGAACTACATGGGCCGGCAAAGCCGGAAACTCGTGGCCAGCCAGGTTCCCCGGCGTAGATTAGTCATCGGCAAAGCCGGTGGAAACTACGCACCAATGACATGGTAACCAAAAAAAATCATTACTATGTATTTAACAGTCCCCGACAGGCCTAAACTCCACTCAACCTTACTTGTTTAGAGTATCGTTGACTACTCAACATTAATTAGCAGAGTTTGGATCACTCTACACATATTTAAATTAATACTTTACACTAACCATCCCGATGAATACATTATCTTTCCCTCACCTTGTAGAATATCAACCACAACAACAACCAACAATGTATTCACCACTATATCCAACAATAACTGTACCTATACGTAGGTTCTAGAAAATATTAATTAACAACAAACCGAATCCGAAAAAACCCTAACGGACTAATGAGATCTGGTCAAAAAATGGAAAGAGCTCCTAAACCCTAAACCCGAACAAAAGCAACACACCCAATTTTGGTTCAAAAACTAAAACTAACACTCAAAAGATTTCTAGAGAGAGAAACAGAACGACAAAGAAAATGAAATAGCGATTTTTCCCCTTAGTAACTACTCCTATTTATAGGAGTGAGTTTTGGATCTCACTTAGTGAGCCCTACTCACTTAGCAAGTTGCTTCTAGCAAAGCGCCTTAATTTGGGTGGTCCAGGAAGCGCCGCGTCTCTATGTTGTTAGTAGGTGCTAACAAAGCATTACTTGCTCAACAAGAGTTGCCCGCTTAGCAAGCGACGTCTGACACAGATTCTTGTTGGGTGCTAGTCACTCAGCAAGACGTTGTATTTTCAAAACTCGAATATCTAGATCTTTTTACATACTAAGCCATATTTAGGTCTACTTCTAAGCCCCAAAAACATATATGCTCCTAAAAAGGGTTTCTAACTTGTTATTAACACTAAACATGAAAATTGAGATGTTACATAAAATTCCCGGGAGATCTCCATATTAGGCTGGAAGCAATCATATTGGTGGATTCGACATCACTTTTCATCCAAAACCTTAAGATATTAGGTGTATGGGTTCATTCACTTATATATTGCTCAACATCTTCATTTTCAACAAATGTAAGACTTCTTATTCGCACTTGATATTTCAACAGAGAATATCCTTAATCTGAGTCTCTCATTTTCCTCTAATCTTCTTCTCGAGTCATCTTCATACTCTGAATTAATGTCATGGGTTTGTTTGGTTTAGTTGGAGGGGGCCAAAATAGTAACAAATATATAAACAAAAATTAATGTCATGGATTTGTTTGGTTTAGTTGTCAAAGTTATCTATGTCAATTTTAATGTCGCGAGTTCAAATCTTGCTTGATGTAGTTTTTTATATTATTTTTGAGGAAAAGGTACAAAATGTTATTGGCCGATTCCAAATGTGCCGATTCTAAATGTAGGGACATTTTGAATCGGTTAAATAACCGATTCAAAATGTGACATTTTAAATGTGACATTTTAAATCGGTTATATAAACGACCGATTTTAAATGTACTAAAACACATTTAAAATCGGTTATTTAGATAACCGATTCAAAATGTCACCTTTTAAAAAAAATTAAAACTTTGTCTCTAGATCCCTTTCAGTTCAGCAATCTAAAAAAGCACTCCTGTTTGATTTCCTCTCATAAGGGTAAAATTTGTTTAATTTTTGGTTGAACTTAAGACTACATATCAGATACAAATTTAATCAAGCATTTAAGCAACATTCTTTCCCTGACCAGATATTAATAATCACATTAGTTAAGCAATTACTTCAAATTCCAAAAATATAAGTTACAGATAACAAGCGGGATGTTACAGAAAACAAATGCAAAGTTGTGAAAGAATCTAAGAAAAATTCCCATACAGAGACAAGTGTTTCACTATACAGAGTCTAGAAGTATAAACAAGTTGACAAGTATCGTGAGATTTAGCAAGCAATTGTGCAAACAATGGCTCAGTTGAATTCCACACTCAAGTCAGCAATTGTGCAAACAATGACAAGTATCCTGTTAACTTCAAGTCAAAACTGCTTCTGTATTTATGTTGTGGAGATGGCATCATGCTGCTAGAGAACACAGTTGGTGAGCCAGCAGAAAACCTCCTTCTCGGGCTTGAAAGCCTTAATGGTGATCCAGGAAGTTTCCCTTTTGCACTAAAAGCGGTTGAAACTAAATCAATTGAAACTAATCTCAAGAGATAATCTAAGATATTCTAAGATACTATGAAATAAACTTCGATACTCTAACTGTCTAACATAGTATGAAACAGTAAGTAGTTGTCTTCTAAATAGACACTTAGACAAACTGATCATGAAGCATGTACTTGTGTTACTATTAAAGGATATCACTATATGATAGTTGATACTTGAAACCAGAAAAAAGAGCTACCTTTCGTATGAGAACCACATGAAAGAAGAAAAGTTGCCCAAGTGCAGCTGAACTATAAGCTGTCAATAAGAGAAGCAACACCTGTAGCATTTCAGGATGATAAAAGCAAATCAGAATTGATTTTACATCCAACAATTTTCAAGTCTGGAGCAGAATACAGAAATGCCCAAAAACAATTCAATTAAACTATTACACACAAGCGATGATTCCTTAGACTGCAGTTAAAATGTCTCATTGAAGTAAACAAAAGATTTAGTCTCAAACTTAATTTTCTCATACACAACCTTGTAATACTTCCCAAGATGCTTAACATTTTAAGCTTCTTGTAAGATCTCCTTTGAATTTTTAAAGTCAATCTTCTAGCTTGAGTGAACACTACAATGAAGAAAGAGTAAGCCTTATTCACACACTGAGGGTTAGGTGAGTAATTGGTTGATGACATAGTCAAAGATGAATCATTACATACATAAATATCAATGTGACATACTTCTTCTAATCCAAATTGGATAAGCATTAATCTAATCCAACACAATAACCTGCTTAGGTGGCATATGAAATACAGCAGCAGAGCAACACAGACCCTGCCACTCACATATCCCTCACTAGATTCACGGTGAAAAAATAATAGCTCTTGCTTGGAAACACGAGAAAACTAGGAGTAGGAGTTCCCACACACCATAATAAAAAGTTATCATAGTAGCACTTACAGCACACAACCACAACTAGTAGTACAAACATGTAAACTGAGACACAAAAGCTCAGAAAGTCTCTTCAAAGTAATCCTTGCGTAGTATTTTGATACAACAAGAATATTCTGAAAGGTAATCGCAAAGAGTTGTCCATTGGATGACTTCCATTGTGACCACCTGCTTTAGAAGTAGCCTAGACAAAACATATAACAGGTAAACCCAATGAGAAGGAAATCCAAAACAAAATTATAAGAATGCAAACAGTACGTATGTGAGATGAAAAATAGGATAACATACTTAAAGTTTGGAATCTCAGCTATATTTTTATCCTCCAAGGTGGAATTGAGAAGGCTTGACTGCATTGGATCATGTGGTGCTAGAACCAAGTACCAACATATTCTCCTCAGGATCTGTATTAAAAAAAAATTATAACCACAGAATCTTAACAGTAAAAGAGATCCACTCAACAGGGTTATCTCTGACCGATGGAATCTCATAATATTGCCTTGTAGCAATGGCAGGGTTATCTCTAACCGATGGAATCTCATAATATTGCCTTGTAGAAACGGCAAATTTCAAGATAATAATTTAATGTGTATATAAATATTTCTACATGTTGTCAACAGCATTTACTAATTTATCTTCTCGTTGTGAATAAAGCATACCAACAAGGGGCAGATACTTTCAGAAGTAAGAAACATCTTAGAATCCCTTCCATAATAGAAGCATATAATCACACAGGCAAGAAAAAACTGAAAGCAAACTGAGCCAAGAAAATAAGTAAACTTAACCAGCAAAACTTTAAAGCTGATTTTACACTAGTGCACTAAACATACAATAAGCTGAAGATTACACAACTTCTAAGGGGTGAGAGCAAGGAATTAAAGATATTGGTACACATAAAAAATACATCAAGCGTAAAGAAACAAACAAAGTACCTAGCAGTAAAGGATAATCACCAGCAGACAGCCACATGGTACGAAATGTCACACGTTTAAGTTTCAATCTCTTTATTTTTTCTTCATACTTTTCTTTCTCAGGACCTTTACCTTTATCAAGAAAGATCCCAAGTTAAAAAAGTTCCTTATGATTCTGTATGCTTCGTAAGGGAGAAAAAAGCAAAAATTATACCTGTAATGATGAATAGCAATCTTCACTAAGATAGCAGCAACACGTCTATCATACATTAAAGCAACTTCCAAGAGAATGTAAAAATCTTCATTAGAAGTCCTGAAAATGGCACAAGTCACAAAAATCAAATCATTCAAGTCTGGCAAAGTAGCCCCTAATATAAATCTAAGAATGTGAGATTATACTATCCAACTATTCAACTTTCTCTCTTTCATTTTTTTTGTTTCGGTTTTTCCAATAGAAAATCCATCTATCCAACTTCCAATGTGCAAAAAAAATAAATTGGCCACTTTTAAAGGGATCATCAGATTGCTTTACAATTCACAGCAACAACTTTATGTTACATAAACAATATAATTGAACATAGCAGTTGATGTGATGAGCCAACAACCAACTATTTAGTTAATGTAATTATTGATGCTCATATATAAGACAACAATCTCCCAATCATAAATTTTCCAATTCCAGAATTAGAAATGTAAATGTTCCCTCACCTGCACATCATCTAACAACCCATTCCCAGATTCACCACCAACCACTATCATCTTATTCTCAATGACACGTGATGCATGCTATTCACAATGAATAATATTAATAGCTCAGTACTTCACAATAACAGTTTATAACAATTCCACAAATGACCTATGACCAAATATAAAATGTAATTGCTTACATAGGATCTAGGAATGGGTTTATCCCCAGCAATTGACAACACCATCCAATTCTCTGAACTTCCTGATGCACAAGCACTTAATTGGCAATCAAATTCCTCAGAACGACCATTTCTTCTTGCAATTCCATCACCCAAAAAAAAGCTAAAAACTTAATGGCCACATTACACTCTTTGTTTCAAATTCAATTCTACACATTACAAGGAATGTAGATTGAAAAACTTACACTAGAGCTTCCGTTTCGCTTAGGGTACCTAACAGGGCTTCTAGTTACTTGAGTGGTGTCAGAAAGTTGAACCTTCAAACTACTGAGATAATTACACAGCAACAAGAAAACATCAATACACTAAAAAGAGTAATTTAAACTTTGAGAGAAGAAAAAGAAAAATAGTAACTATTGACCTGCCAAGTTTCTTGTGGCGACGAGAGAAGCCGAACATGTTGTTTATTCTTCAAAGCTCAAATCAGCACCTGAATAGAAAGAAAATGAAGAGAAACAATATAACATAAAGTACAGAGAAAGAAAGTACAGAGAAAACCCTAACCAAAGGGAAAGAAATTACAGAGAAAGAACTCACCTTTGAAGTAAACCCTAGAAAGTAGAGAAAGGAAAAGGTGAAGAAATGCGAATCAAGAACGATGATGCTGATTTTAGCGCAACGAAGACAGAGTGAGGGCGACTCAGAGCTCGTGACAGCGACGACGAGGGACGGCGACGGCAACGAAACGAAGTGACGATGACAGCGTGACATGGAGACGGAGAGAGTCGACGGTGAGCTGGTGACAGCGAGGGAGAACACAACGCTGGTGACGGGGACAAAGGGTAAAAAATATTTATGCTGAGAAGAAGAGAATACGGCGTGAGATGCTGAGAGGAATCTGAGAGAGTGAAAAGATGCGATACATCGATGAGGGAGAGTGAAGGGGGAAACTGAAATGGGGCTTTGAGAGCGAAGAGATGTGAGAGATTTGAAGCTGCTTGAGAGGGAAACCGAAAACTGAAACTCTTGTTAATTGTTAGGGTTTGAGAGGGATGAGGCGTGTGGGAGGGAAACTGAAGAACAAGGAGGGCACTAAAAAAAATTGCCCATTAGCGAGGGATTTTTCCCTCGCTAAATGCCCCAAATCCGTCGCTAATTCCCATTAGCGAGGGAATTAGCGACGGAATCAGTCCCTCGCTAAATGCCCCAAGTCCGTCGCTAATTCCCTCCCTAATTAGCGAGGGAAAATTCTGTCGCTAACTCTGATAGGCACGTTTTTTTTATATCAGCCGATTTTTTTATATAGTTATTATTATTATTATTATTATTATTATTATTATTATTATTATTATTATTATTATTATTATTATTATTATTATTATTATTATTATTATTATTATTATTATTATTATTATGGTGTGGTGGTGGTGGTGGGGAAGGGTATTAGGGTAGAGAGAGAAGGAGAGAGAGAGAGAAATGAGCTATGTGGTGGTGTGGTGGTGGTGATGAAGGGTATTATGGTAGAGAGAGAAGGAGAGAAAGAGAGAGAAACAAGTGGTGGTGGTGGTGAAGGGTATTAGGGTAGAGAGAAAAGATAGAGTGAGAGAAGAGTGTGAGGAGGTGGTGGTGGTGGAAGAGTGAAGAGAGAAGAAGAGTGTGAGGAGAGAAAACGAGAGAAGAGTGTGAGGAGAGTAGGAGAGAAGAGTGTGTGTGAGAGGATAAATAAGCTGAAAAGTCAGAAATTTAGCGAGGGACTGAAAATTCTGTCGCTAATCACCTGCACGAAGTCCTATCATCTAAAAGCTGTCAGAAATTAGCGAGGGAATTAGCGAGGGACTGACAATTTCGTCGCTAATCACCTACACGAAGTCCTATCATCTAAAAGGTGTCAGAAATTAGCGAGGGACTGAAAAATCCGTTGCTAATTAGCGAGGGATCTAAAAATCCGTCGCTAATGACAGAATTAGCGAGGGACTAAAAGTTCCATTGCTAATTCCCTCGCTAATAAGCTTTTTTTTTGTAGTGGGGATCGTGTAAAATTGTAGTAATGAAACAGCCTTTATGAATCGGTTGTTTAAAGAACCGATTCGGAATGTATATATTTGAATCGGTTGTTCACTAAACCGATTCAAAATGTCTAAATGGGCACCTAACTAATCGGTTGTTTAAAAACAACCGATTCCTAATGTCTAAAAAAATCTGTCACACTTTCATTAAATAGCAAAAATGCCACCGCGTCCACATTTGGAATCGGTTATCCAAACAATCGATTCAAAATAGTGTTTTTTAAAGTTAATTTTGCACTAGTGATAGCTGCAAAAAAGAGGAGTGGCCAACAAAGGAATCAAACTTGGGACCCTAAATTCACCAGTAATACTCTTAACCGCTCGGCCACTGACACCTATATTGCTTAATGTTCATTCGGTTATATATATATATATTCTAACTTTGAGTATAAAATATATGTATATATATTAATTTTTTTACAAAATTTAGGAGGGTACAGTGGCATTCCGCAGCTCCCATTAAGAGGGGTTTTTTTGGTACCCCCACCATGTCCCCTAATACCCCCACATATTCTGTTATTCCGAAAATATCCTTGGCATTTTTTACACTTTTCAGATTTTGGTCCAAATTTTCTGCGTGAGACCCACTTTTTTGGTCATCGGATTTACCTACGAGCCAGGTAAATCGCTAGTCATTTATACCAGGTTTTTAACGGATTTATGTGTTGAAAACTTACTTCCGTTGTTGACTTTTTTTCAAACACGGAATTATATCCAAAAAAGATACTTCCGTTTGTCATTTAATGCACTTTTCAATAGATTTAAATTTTTGAACATAAATCCGTATTTGATTTTTTTTCAAAACGGAGTTACATAAAAAAATACATAAATCCGTTTTACAAAAAACGTAAATACGGATTTATGTGTTGCAAACTTACTTCCGTTATTTTGTATTTGGTTAAACGGATTTATCTTTTATACACATAAATCCGATTTGTAAAAAACCAAAACGGATTTATGTAAATAATAGATAAATCTGTTTGCTATTATATTTATTATATTTACTTAATTTTTTAAAAATATGTTAAAATGAAACAGATATGGATACAGAGTCACAGTTGGTTCCGTTCTCGATAGATACATCAGTGTCATTCATGACGGAGGCGGTATATTTAATTAATTATTTTTTAAAAAAAATGTATGTAGATTATTAATTAATTAACTCACTAATAATTGTCTATATTGTAGCTATTTCCAACACGTGATGATATTGTACGTTGGGTGAGAGATGTACGGGTAATGTGACTTCTATGCCCCAACTATATAGGCAACGTTACATCTACATGACTACCTTTTTTTCAAAGACAACCTAGGCTTTGCCTAATAAATTTGTCTTAACAAAATGTGTTCTCACTCTCATTAAAATTATATTCTATTTTTAAAAATGTGTTGACACTACGACAATCAATTAATATTTGAATATTCATTGATTTTTTTTTGACAATGGGTGAAATGTTCACTACTATCCAAATATTATATCCAAAAAATTTTAGTACAAAATTAAAAAACCTAAAGCATAAACAAATGCTTCGAATAGTACAAATCTCTCACGGGTGAACGACTAAAATTAACCGTATGATAATGTATAAAATGCTATGAATGGTTAAGATTGAATCAACAAGCAATAAATCTTAACAGTTGATAAACTTTTATACTACATCATACGGTCATATTTAATGGTTCACCAGTGAGAGATTTGATTTAGTCCCTCGAGTATTAACAAGGAGAAAAAAAAGGAGACGGATATCTATCCATACGCACATTTTTTTTTACATGAAAATATTTCATTAGGACCCTCTTAAATCGGAGGTCAAAGCAAAAGCAATACAAGGAGGGCTTTCCTCAAGCCATACACAGTAGGAGTGTTTTCCAGAGCAAATTTAGCTAATGTGTGAGCCACAACATTACCATTACGTCTAACATGTGATAATTCAAAAAAAATTAAATTGTGAAGATAATTTGTGGCAATCAAATAGAACTCTGTCAGAGTAGGAATAGAACTGTCGCAAACTCCTCATGTCCATCACTAGCTGCAAACAATCTGATTCAACTTGTAATTTGAAGAAGCCCATCTCAAGCGCAAAGGTAAGTGCATAGCGCATTGCAACAGCCTCAGCTAGAAAAGGGTCTGGTGGACCTTGAAAAAACCCAAGTAGCAGCAGCAAAAACAAGACCTTTGTGATCTCTAATGACAGCTCCTGCCCCCCAATTTCCATTGCAAGGTCCAGCTGCATCAATATTAAGTTTGAAGCAATCAGCATGAGGTGGTGACCAAAAGGTTGGGCCTGGCGGTACAATTGGTGGCATAAAGGATGGTAAGGCAGCATCTTGAGTTGAAAATAATAACTTAAATTAAATCTTGTACGGTGATCCAAGCTCTTTTAATAATTCACCCACTAAAATACTTTTTCCTTCAAAGCATAACTTATTTCTCGCCCACCACATGGAGTATGTCAAGGATATAATATATATAACCACATCACCTGCTAAATGTAAAATACAATTGGTCAGCCAATCTTTAAATTGCTCTTCAATATTGTCCAAATTTATTCCCAAAGGAGAGGAAAACCAGACAATCTTTGCCCAATGGCAATTTTTAAACACGTGGTTAATATCTTCCAATTTATCTTCACATCTTGAGCAAAAAGGTTCACATGTCACTCCTCTATGAGACAACTTGTTCTTTACCGGAAGAGAGTTATTAATTATCCTCCAAGCAAGGTGGACGTGCTTTGGGATTGTTTGAAGCTTCCACAATTTTTTCCAAACATCATTTGTATCCGTTGTTGACGCTCCAAGTGTGTACTTGATGCATTTCCCCGAGTTCGGATCCTCTACATGCTGTAGAGGGTGCAGCAAGTTGCTGCACCGTCCGATCTAGAGAGAGAACGGCGCAACAATTGTTCTCTCTCTAGATCGGACGGTGCAGCAACTTGCTGCACCCTCTACAGCATGTAGAGGATCCGATCTCGCATTTCCCCCATTGTTTAATGTTGTGATAGGCAGATTTGACAGTAAACAAACCTTTCTTGTTGGGACCCCATACCATAGTGTCAACTTGACTTATCCATACCCACATTACCCATGATCATTTGAAAAAGAAAGCGAAAACGTTATTAATAATATGAGGTGGAAATCAGATGACAATGGCAACTTACGCAACTTAACTAAATTTTCCCATGTCGCATACAGTGGAGATGCAGTAGGAGTATTTTGATGGTGCATCTATCATTTTCTGATATGACATCCAAAGGAATTGCACAATAATGTTTAGCCAGTAGCCACCACACACTCCCATTCAATTCAGTGTTTGGATTTTGGAGTGACAGTTTACATTTTATAAAAAAAAATTACAGACCTGAATTTATACAACAGTTCATTTTAGAATATGGTGTAATTATTTATAAAATGAATTGATGTAATTAAATGCACTAAGCCACTAACTCAGCCAAAAAAGATTTACTAACTCAACATCTTGGAGTACAAAAGAATATGGTTTAATTAGTATATCTTCTTGCTATAAACTTTTTTATCACATCAACCAATAAAAATTTATGATATGAATCACTTTGAAAGTTGTTGAGATAAAATTAAACTCTTTTATGTCGTGTCGTTTTGTGATTAGATAACGTCGTAAAAAATACTATACAACAATACTGGATATGAAATAATTATATCTAACTTGCATTTTTTTCCTAACATTTTGACAAAGCAATCAAAGATTGCCGACACATGGGCGAGTTTCTCATAATACTGATGGTGCAGTGAGGGTTACAGACAAAAGAGCTGGATCTGGTGGTATTGTTAGAGACTCATCAGGAAAATGGCTTTGTAGATTCGCCAGGTTTGTTGGTTTTTGTTCTGTGTTAGAAGCTGAGTTGTGGGTTTTTTTGGAAGGGCTTCACTTGTGTTAGGCTCGAGGTTGGAGAATTATAGTCTGTCAGGTGGACTCTGATGCTGCTATTAGGGTCATTAAAAGGGATCGCGTTGGGTATAATGCTGGTGGTGGACTGGTCTGGGAGATTCGGAAGTTGCTAGCTCTTAATTGGGAGGTTTGTATTTACCATGTTTTTAGGAAAGCTAATCGGTGTGCTGATGCTTTAGCTTCCATTGGTTGTAATCAATTAGAGTATTTGATAGTTTTTGTCTTTTTGAGCAGAGCCCTCCTAACTTGGAAGCTCTTGTGCTCGCTGATTGTATGGGTCAAACAACCCCTCGTCGTATTTCTTGTTAATTGATTTCTTTTTGGGGCTCGACCCCCATTTTCTGCCAAAAAAAAAGATTAAAAATGCACGGAAATCAAATCTAATGGCTACTATTTTTTTGCGTTGCATCATGCACATACAGAACCATAAACCTTCACTACAAGAATTAACGAATACGGCAGCGACTATTTCCCAACAAAAATAAGCTTGTTGATAAATGTATGCTTGTAGTAGCAATTTTTTAATTTGTTACAATAAGAAAAATTTTCCCCAACAATATCATTCTCGTTAAGAAAAAAGGACTTATCTCAATAACAATTTAAGTTGTTGGGAATAACACAATTTTTTGGCTACAACATAACTTGTTGTTGGGAATAACACAAGTTTTGTTAACAATACAACTTATTGTTGCTAATAGTGCAACTATTAATTTGGCACCAACGTTATAACGTAGTTGGCAAACTATATATTTATGTCGACGACATAGTTTTTCGTTGTGAATGTTAGCAAAATTAACTCTTGTCAAAAAAAAATGTTAGCATTATTAACATACTTACACCTTTTTTGACAATAACATTCTTACACGTTGAAACTATATTCTTTTTAAAATTGTGCAAACTAGATATGTTTAATTACACAATTAACGCATATAATCTAGTATGAGTATAACTTTGTGCAACTATTTTTTATCAATCCTAATAATAAAATAAATTAAACCAAACTTTTTTATAGCAATTAATTATTCAGTTCAAACTTTAAACTACTGAATATATTTAATTACGCTAGAAATAGTATGTTAAGCAATATTTATATTTTTTGTAAAAAAAAAAAGAAATATTTAAATTTTGGTTTAAACATTTCACCTCAAACTGATTTTTAGCACTAACTTTAGGAGCTAAAACTGAAAAGTTACCATCCCACTACTAGTTTCCACCAAAAAAAACCACCCAACTACTAGCTGATGTTGGGGGTCAAAGATGTGGATGCTGAGTTTGAGGAGTATAAAACTAGTGAGATTAAAAAAAAGATCACCAAAGTGGAAACCCTTCTAAAGAACAAAGACATGTGGCAGGGGGATATAGATGGTCTGGGCAGATATAGAGATCTTGAGAGGAAACATGCTGATCTTTTGAAGAATGATCGATGAAGTGGCTTGGAGACAAATGAGTAGAGCTACTTGGTTGAAAGAGGGGGATAAGTATTCAAAATTCTTCCACAGGAAAGCTAGTCAAAGAAGCCAAACTAATACTATTAAGAAGCTGAAGGATGAAGATGGAGTCTGGTGGCATGGCAGTGAGCATGTGGAGCGAATTATATTAAATTATTTCACCGACCTTTTCTCTTCTTCTGGTTCCTTGGATCCTGAACAGGTTTGTAGTAAAATTCAGAAGCAGCTCTCCTTATCTCAACAAGCTGATTGCAACCAGGATTTCAGCATGGAGGAAGTTAAGGAAGCAATTGATCAAATGCACCCTTTGAAGGCGCCTGACCCAGATGGTTTACCAGCTATCTTCTTTCAAAAGTACTGGCATGTGGTAGGGAATGACATCCAGAGATTGGTCCTAGCTATTCTTAACAGAGGCAAATCCCCTGATTGTATAAACAAGACTTTCATTGCCCTTATACCCAAGTGTAAAAATCCATCATCTCCCAAACACTTCAGACCAATCAGCCTTTGCAATGTTGCCATGAAAATTGTCACCAAAACTATTGCCAACAGAGTTAAGAGTTTTCTTCCTAGCATCATTGATGAAGAACAAAGTGCCTTTGTAAAAGGAAGACTCATTACTGACAATGCACTTATGGCTATGGAATGCTTCCATTGGTTGAAGTAGAAAACTAAAGGTAAAAAAGGAATGATGGCTCTCAAACTTGACATGGCCAAAGCATATGATAGATTGGAATGACAATTCATCCAAACTTCCCTATTGAAATCGGGTTTCCCTGAGAAGATCACCACCCTCATTCTGTCTTGTGTCAACATTGTCAGCTACCAGGCTCTTACCAATCGACAGCCTAACAAAAATTTCATTCCTGAGAGAGGTATCAGACAGGGTGATCCACTATCACCTTATCTGTTCATCATCTGTGCTAATGTTCTCTCTGGCATGCTCCATCATGAATCTCAACATTCCAATCTTCATGGAATTCAAGTTGCAAGGGGTGCCCTTCAGATCACTCATCTTCTGTTTGCAGATGATAGCCTGTTTTTTGCAAGAGCAAATGAGAGAGAAGCTGATTCCATTGCTTCTATTCTTAACTCTTATCAAGCTGCCTCTGGTCAACTTGTCAATTTTGATAAGTCTGACATGTCATATAGCCGAAATGTGCCTATCCAAGACCAAAAAATTATCTGTAACCAGATTGGGATAAAGGATGTGACACACCACACTAAGTACCTAGGTCTTCCTGTGGTATTTGCTAGGTCTAAGAAAGAGGTCTTCTCTCTTGTGCAAGACAGAGTATGGAAGAAGGTCAAGGGGTGGAAGGAGAAATTCCTTTCTAGGGCAGGGAAAGAGACTTTGATTAAATCGATGGCCCAATCCATTCCTAACTACATCATGAGCTGCTACAAAATTCCAGAAGGGACTTGCAAGGAAATTGAATCCCTAGTAGCTAAATTTTGGTGGGGATCAACTGATTCTCAGAGTAAAATTCACTGGATTAGCTGGATTAAAATGGGAAGGGCAAAATCCAAAGGTAGCATGGGCTTTAGAGGCTTTAGTGACTTCAACACAGCTCTCCTTGGTAAGCAATGTTGGAGGCTTGTGAATGATGCCTCTTCACTCATGACTGTTGGACTATATGATATCCTTAGAGGGGGGGTGAATAAGGTTATGTGCAAAACTTGAATTCTTTTCGGTTTTCAAAACTTTTACAATGCTTGTTTAAATCATATGCGGAAACTAAGATTTAAACTATATGTATTAACTAAGCGGGCAGATAAGGCACAGTGCAATATTACTCTAATGCTTCTATTATCGATATTCACAATAACAAGATATTTATAAGCAGCGCAATGATATCAACAATAGACTAGTATAAGCGATAAAGAGAGTAACGAAAGAGGGATAGAGATACACCATGATTTTTATGAGGTTCGGGATAAAATCCCTACGTCCTCGGCCTCCGGCTTTGCAACCTTTGGACTTGTTGACAACCACTATATGATGTATAATGTTTTACAAACAAGCAACTTCAAATAGCAAATCCCAATTTCCCCAAATTGAGAACCCGAGCTCCCCGCTAAGGATTTCACAACCGCTTCAATCTCCCTGATTGAACGACCCAAGATCACCTCCCAGGATTTCAAACCAACTCAATTTCCCAGATTGAGAGACCCAAGAACACGTCCCAGGATTTCAAAATAACCGCTTCAATCTCCCCGATTGAACGATCCGAGATCACCTCCTAGGATTTCAAACCAACTCAATCTCCCAGATTGAGAGACCCAAGAACACGTCCCAGAATTTCAAAGCCACCACGAATACAGATCAATACAATTGAGAACCTATGAACCAATCACTCCAACAGAATAACAATATAGTAGAGAGAGATGATTGGTTTTGAAATGAAGAACTTTAACAAAAGATTTGACAATGAAAGCTCTTTTTCTCTTTTCTATTGATTTGAAAATGTATGTAGAAGAGAAGTGTAGTGGTGTGTTTTTCATTTGAGATCCAACATCCCTATTTATAGAAAATGTAAAAAATTGACCGTTGGACTAAAAACACAAGCACCATAATCGATTGTGCTCTGTGGTTAGCAATGACATAATCGATTCATTTCATAAAAAGGAAACAAGTGACAATCGATTATGTGCTTAAAACAAGGAAATGTATAATCGATTCCTTTCTTAAAAAATGAAACATTTCAATCGATTCTTTGCTAAATGAAAGGAGTGCGAAATCGATTATGTGCTCTGAAACATTCAGGCACATAATCGATTCCTTGCCTGAATAACTAAGGCATGTAATCGATTGTTTCAAAAAAGGAAAGTAAGGAATCGATTCTTTGCTTCAAAATAAATGATGTTAAAATCGATTCTTTTCTTTTAAAAGGAAGCCTGAAATCGATTATGTGCTCTAACCAACTAAGGGAAAAATCGATTATGAACATTGTAAAGTAAGCATGAAATCGATTTTTGCTTTAAAAACATTTTCCTTTGTTATGTGCCTTTCTCATGCATGCATGCATTTGACTAAAATATTTTTCAAGGCCTTCAACACAACAATTTTATTTTTTAAACCTTTTTTAAAAACATCATCTCTCTTCTACTAAATGTCATAAAGCTGAAGGGATAGGATCTTACATTCGAATCCTATCAAAAGCAGATAAACAATTAGGTCTTCAACTTCATTGTTGCTTCTTCTGCAAGCCATTGCACTTTAGTCCATGCTCTTTGATTTAATCCACGTTCTTTGATTTTGTCCCTGTACTTTCATTCAACTGCACCCATTAGTAGATAAGATGTAATTTGTTATCATACAAAACAAAGAGCGTTTGTCCTTGGTTCAACACACTCCCCCGTTTTGATGATAACAAATTACATTATGCATAGGGGGGTGATAATAATGAAAACTTTTCAAAGAGCTCCCCCTAAGCATAAGCATAAAAATATTCAACTAAACCAAACATATAATTCATCACAATATAAGCACAGATAGCAGCACATATTTTCTCCCCCACATAATCACATTATATGCAGATATTTTCTCCCCCATGCATATATTTTCTCCCCCTTTGTTTTCATCAAAAAGGAGGGGGGGGGGGGTGAACACATAGATACGTAATCATACTATAAACTTGCAAAATCACGCAACAGTAGCACATAGCATAAGATATATCAAAAACAGTTTAATGCTGTGCTCCCCCTTACTTGATGATCCCTCTGATTGATTGTAGAATGCAAAGCTTAGCCAGAAGAAGGTGGACCATCACAGTTTAAAAAAGATATTATAGAAACTAGGATACCCATGAGATATGTCATACTTGGTTCAACAATATAGGTACCATATTTATCTTCAAAAAAGGTTGCATCAAAGATCCAGCATAATAACATTTAAAAAAAACTTTGATGCACACACAGAAAAAACTTTTATCTCACATATGTGTCTAATACTTGATAAAAATCTTAAGTTCTTCTATATAACACATTTTCAATAGAGGTGAATAAAAACTTTACCAATCTAACCTTCACCGGTGATTCTCCCTCTATTGTTGTTATCACAAGTCACTTGACTGCTGTTTGAGTATTAAGAGCCTTTTAGCGACTCCAATCATGAACTTCGAGTCTCTGCTATCAAGGTACTGATCTGACCCCCATACCTTGTAGCACACCTGCACTAAAATCAAGTAGAAAATTTTGGTACCCAATTCTCTTTGGGTCCTTGTGGGTTAGTCATCAAGGGGTTTGTTTTCACAATCCACCTTGGTTTCTCACAGACAGGTATAAGGGTACCAAACTCACACAATTTACGAATAGGACATCTAAGTGAGCTATGGTTCCCTTTTTGACAATAAGTGCAAGAGAAAACAGTAGGTGTATAACTTGAAGTAGCAGCTACAAAGTTTACTTTCTTTTTCAAAACAGAGGAGGTGGAATCACCTTTATACCCGATACCTCTCCTATCAACATATTCATGTTGGGAGTGGAGTATCTTGGTTAAGGTCATTTCACATGCCTCAAACCTTTTTAAAGATTCTTTTAAAATTTCATTTTCAACCTTGGTTTTTTCAAAATTTTGTTTAAGCTCAAGAAGCTCAAGGTTGAGAGGTTTAATTTCAAGTAGCTCATTCTTCAACTTAGCTACCTCATTTTCAAGAGTCTCAATTTGAGTGAGCATGCTTTTGTTGCTCTTTGTCAATTTCTTAGATTTTAACAAGAGAGCTTCATGTTCAAAATAAAGAGCTTCAAAAGCCTCACTCAAATCTTGACTACTATACATATCATCAATTAAATTATCATGCTCAAGTGAATCAGAAAGATTATGGTTATCAAGGATTACCTCAGGTGCGTCATTTGCCGTATGACAAACAACATTGGTAGTTTGCTCTTCTTCATCTGTTTCACTATCAGTGCCAAGACTGTCCCATATTGTAGCCTTAGGTGTTTCACTTGCCGTGAGACAAATAGCATTTGCAACATTCTCTTCTTCATCAGAATCACTATCAGTATCAGAATAGTTCCATGTAGCCTTCTTATCTTTCTTCTTTTGGTACTTGGATTTCTTTGAGTAGTCACCCTTTCCAAGCTTGTTGAATCTCATGAATTCTTCAAACATTTTAGCCATGTCTTCATCATCAGACTCAACCTTTTTCCTTGCCACTTTAGGAGTTTTAGCAGCAGGAGCAAAAGACTTCTTTTCTTTGACTACTTCCTTTTCTTGAACTTTCTTCGCGGCCAATACCACCTCAAATGCAAGAAGTGACCCGATCAAGTCTTCTTGGGGCAGAGTGCCAATATCTTTGGCTTCAGTGATTGCACAAGTTTTTGGAAAGAACTCACTGGTCAGGGATGCAAGAATCTTCCCATTTATATCCTTTGTAGAATACTTCTTCCCCAGTGCCCTCAAGTTGTTCACTATCAGATCCAGTCTCTGGTGCATAGCTGCAACAGATTCACCTTCCTTTATTTTGAAGGCTTCATACTCAGACGTGAGGATTCTGATTTTTGTATCCTTCACTTGGCTTGTACCGACATGTGTAGCTTCCAAGCAATCCCAGAGTTTTTTGCTGTCTGACACCCTTTTACTCTTCCATATTCTTCTTCACATAGAGATAAGTGAAGAATGTTCATTGCTTTGGCGTTTTGAGAGATTTTGTCTAACTCAGACCTTCTCAGCTCACTCAGATCAATGGTGTAGATATCTTCAACAGGAACTTCTTCTGCTTTGCCAGTATCTTGAATTTTTGTAGTATCTCCGTCAACAGCACCACCAGGTTTTGTAATTTTGATCTTCATAGGAATCAGTGGTCCATCAACAATAATTCTCCACAGAGTGAAATCTATTGCCTGCACATGACACTTCATTCGACTACTCCATGGCCAGTAGTCATAGTTAGTCCCATCAAACCGGGGTGGCCTATGGAAGGACACCCCCTCTTTCATAAAAGAACCCATGATCAAATATAGATAAATAAAATAAAATTGCGAGATGTTAAGCTCTATATGCAATTTCTAGCTTTGATACCACTTGTTGGACTATATGATAACCTTAGAGGGGGGTGAATAAGGTTATGTGCAAAACTTGAATTCTTTTCGGTTTTCAAAACTTTTACAATGCTTGTTTAAATCATATGCGGAAACTAAGACTTAAACTATATGTATTAACTAAGAAGGCAGATAAGGCACAGTGCAATATTACTCTAATGCTTCTATTATCGATATTCACAATAACCAGATATTTATAAGCAGCGCAATGATATCAATAATAGACTAGTATAAGCGATAAAGAGAGTAACGAGAGAGGGATAGAGATACACCATGATTTTTACGAGGTTCGGGATAAAATCCCTACGTCCTCGGCCTCCGGCTTTGCAACCTTTGGACTTGTTGACAACCACTATATGATGTAGAATGTTACAAACAAGCAGCTTCAAAGAGCAAATCCCAATTTCCCCAAATTGAGAACCCGAGCTCCCCGCTAAGGATTTCACAACCGCTTCAATCTCCCTGATTGAACGATCCAAGATCACCTCCCAGGATTTCAAACCAACTCAATCTCCTAGATTGAGAGACCCAAGAACACGTCAAAGGATTTCAAAATAACCGCTTCAATCTCCCCAATTGAACGACCCAAGATCACCTCCCGGGATTTCAAACCAACTCAATCTCCCAGATTGAGAGACCCAAGAACACGTCCCAGGATTTCAAAGCCACCACGAATACAGATCAATACAATTGAGAACCTATGAACCAATCACTCCAGCAGAATAACAATATAGTAGAGAGAGAGATGATTGGTTTTGAAATGAAGAATTTTAACAAAAGATTTGACAATGAAAGCTCTTTTTCTCTTTTCTATTGATTTGAAAATGTATGTAGAAGAGAAGTGTAGTGCTGTGTTTTTCATTTGAGATTCAACATCCCTATTTATAGAAAATGTAAAAAATTGACCGTTGGACTAAAAACACAAGCACCATAATCGATTATGTGCTCTGTGGTGAGCAATGACATAATCGATTCGTTTCCTAAAAAGGAAACAAGTGACAATCGATTATGTGCTTAAAACAAGGAAATGTATAATCGATTCCTTTCTTAAAAAATGAAACATTTCAATCGATTCTTTGCTAAATGAAAGGAGTGTGAAATCGATTATGTGCTCTGAAACATTCAGGCACATAATCGATTCCTTGCCTGAATAACTATGTAATCGATTGTTTCAAAAAAGGAAAGTAAGGAAAGTAAGGAATCGATTCTTTGCTTCAAAATAAAGGATGTTAAAATCGATTCTTTGCTTCAAAAAGGAAGCATGAAATCGATTGTGTGCTCTAACCAACTAAGGGCAAAATCGATTATGAACATTGTAAAGTAAGCATGAAATCGATTTTTGCTTTAAAAACATTTTCCTTTGTTATGTGCCTTTCTCATGCATGCATGCATTTGACTAAAATATTTTTCAAGGCCTTCAACACAACAATTTTATTTTTTAAAACTTTTTTAAAAACATCATCTCTCTTCTACTAAATGTCATAAAGCTGAAGGGATAGGATCTTACATTCGAGTCCTATCAAAAGCAGATAAACAATTAGGTCTTCAACTTCATTGTTGCTTCTTCTGCAAGCCATTGCACTTTAGTCCATGCTCTTTGATTTAATCCCTGTTCTTTGATTTTGTCCCTGTACTTTCATTCAACTGCAACCATTAGTAGACAAGACGTAATTTGTTATCATACAAAACAAAGAGCGTTTGTCCTTGGTTCAACAATGACTAGAGTTTTCAAAGGTAGATACTACCCAAGAACCGATCTCCTGTCTGCTAAAGCTGGTTTCTAGCCAAGCTATGTGTGGAGGAGTATCTTAAGTGCTAGGAGAGTCATTGAGAAGGGTACTAGATGGAACATTGGCAATGGAGCTAAGGTGAAGATTTGGCAAGATAATTGGATCCATGAGTAGGCCAATTTCAAAGTCTGCAGTCCTGTCAAGATCTTAAATGTTGATGCCTATGTTTGCTCCTTGATTGACACATATACAAAACAATGGAACAAGCAGCTCATCAACACTATTTTCCATCAGTTTGAGGCAAATCAGATCATTGATATCCCAATCTCTTGGAGGCTGCCTGAAGAAAAATTAGTTTGGCATTGGGAAAGGCATGGCAACTATTCGGTTAGATCAGCTTATCACCTGCTAAAAGATGAAAATGATAGGAACCTAGCAGAGTCTTCTAACTCTTCCAATAGAGTCATTTGGAAAGCTATCTGGAAGATCCAGGCTCCTAACTGTGTTAAAAATTTCATTTGGAGACTTGCCAAGGACATTCTTCCAACCAGAAGCAGACTGGAGAGTAAAGGTATAAGGCTTGACCCTCATTGTCCTATTTGCTGTATGGGCACAAAAACCACCTCCCATCTCTTTATGCACTGCTCTCTTGTGCAACTGGTGTGGTTTTGTTCTCCTCTGGGAATCCATACTCCTAACCACTCTGATTTCATGAGCTGGCTCCATCATTGGATAACTGTGGATGACATTATGGCTAGGAAATTATTCTGTGTCACTCTGTGGAAAATTTGGAAGTCCAGAAATGATATTATCTTCAATCAAACTTGCTTCAATGCTATTGCTATTGCTGCTGAGAGTGCTGATTTTGTGGAAGACTTGAATGCTGCAAACTTGAAGGTATCTAGAGCCCAGGGTTCCTCCTCCCTGTGTCAAATGGATGGCTCCTACAGTTGTATTCACAAAATTTAACTCTGATGCTAGATGCTTTGTTGATGAAACATCAGCTTGGAGCTTTATTGCCAGAGACTCTGCAGGCTCAGTCCTTCGTGCTGCAACTCATGTTTAAGCTGGGAAAGTTAGCCCCTCTGTTGCTGAAGCTCTATGTCACAGATGGACAATCAATTGGGCAAAGGATCACCATATCTCCAACTGCTGGTTTGAATGTGATGCTGAGGTTGTAACACTCTGCTGTCAAGGGGTAAAAACTGATATTTCTATTGAGCCTATTATTGCTGATTGTATATTTTTATTAGCTCAAATGCTAAACTCTAGGATTTCCTTTGCTAGAAGAAATTGTAATCAAGCAGCTCATGCGCTTGTTTGTACAGCTAAGCAACTAGGTGATATGTATTGTCCCTAATCCTGTTAACACTATTGTTTGTAATGATGCCACAGGCTCACTTTCTACTCAATTAATAGAATGAGTTATATTTGTTGTCAAAAAAAAAACAAGAAGCCATAACATTTTGCTAGGTATGTCAAACACTCACGAACAAGATATAGACATACACATGATTAATGTTTCTTTTCCTCAACATACGCTTATATTATAGGCTAAATTGCTATTTTGGCCCTTTATCTTTGGGGTTGTGGTCACTTTAGCCCTTTATCTTTTTTTTTTCTCATTTTAGACCCTCATGTTTTTTGTGTGTCATTTTGGCCTCTGCCGTTATGTTTATGTTTTTTGTAGCAAATTTTTAAGGACGAAAATGAAATCAATTACAAACATAAGGGCCCAAAATGAAATCAATTAAAAACATAAGGGACTAAAATGAAATCAATTAAAAACATAAGGGACCAAAATGATAACGGCAGGGGCCAAAATGACACACACAAAAAACATGAGGGTCTAAAATGAGATAAAAAAAGATAAAGGGCCAAAGTGATCACAACCCCAAATATGAAGGGCCAAAAGAGCAATTTAGCCTATATTATATTATTCGTTGGGTAACATGGTGAGGGTGCTTGATTCTTTGATGCAGATGAAGCTTGAGTTGATTTTCGTCAGATGAGAAATGCTCGATGTTGTTTCATCTTTCCAGAATCCAGACGCCTTCAGAAATTTTGGATAAAGTTTAAAGGCTTGACTAAAAATACCAAAGATACCCTCATTTAAAAAAATTCACAACTTACAGATATATTCATAATAACACAACTGGGTGAAAAATTATGTATAATTAAACACCAATTAATCGTTATATTTATGGCAACAATTATTGTTGTTAACAAAAATAAGATAAGGCAACAAGTTTTTGGCTATCACAAAATACTTATGGCGACGGTAATAATACTACAATAGCAGCGACTTTAATTGTTGAGACATGTTCCGTATCGTAGCAACTTTTGTGGCTAATAATATGGCAGCAAGAAATTGTTTAAATAGTAGAGACAATTGTTGTTATAAAAACCTAAGTAATGACAACAACATCAAATGTCGCTGTTAAACTTTTCGCAACGGGACTTATCGCAACATGCAGCGACGTTTTCTCCATTGAAAAAAGTATTTTTATCAACAACTTTGAATATTTTGCAAGGACTTTTATGGCTGCAATAACATTGAGGGGTTTAGGGGGATAACTTTTCTTCCCATCATTAAAGAATTAACACTGCTCATGTCTTCCCCTCCCCACCCCCCTTCCCTCCAAACTCCCAAACACACCCTAAGTGATCACTCCAAACTCCCAAAGACACCCTAGGTGATCAGCGGGATACAATCCCTCCCATTTACTTTGTGCAATAGAGGTTGACTACTAAAACACAAGTACTAGTGTATTTTAACGAGATCTAAGACATCATTTTAGTAAGAGTTTCGATTACGTAACATTAATCAAACACCATGCACCAATGGCGTTTCAGATTTTAATACACTAATCCATAAGCCAATCAGCGCCCATAACCAATATAATTACCAACACATGCAGCAAATGCTACAGCATATACTACTACTAGATGTGTCAATTTGGCCCAAGCCCCCGAGCCCAGCCCCATTGGCCCCCAATCAAGCCCCATAAAATTGAAGCCCCCTATTAATGGGGTTTTTTTAGCCCCAGCCCACACTTTTAAATTTTTTAGTGGGTTAGGGCCAGGGCTTTGTGGGCTGGCCCCCAAATTTTATTCTCATTCTTTTCCCACTATTTACACCTCCACTTTCATTCTTTCACCCCCCTTCCTCTTCTCCCTCCCTCTTACCACCACCTTCTTCTCCCTCTCACCACAACCACCACTACCATCACCTCCTTTTCCCTCCCACCACCACCACCTCCTTTTCCCTCCCACCACCACCACCTCCTTATCCCTCTCGCCACCACCACCCCACCTCTTTTTCCACTATTTATACCTCTACTTTCATTCTTTCACCCACTTCCTCTTCTTCCTCACTCCCACCACCATCACCATCTTGTACTCACCACCACCACCACCACCACCTCCTTTTCCCTCCTACCACCACCACCACCACCTATTTTCCCACTATTTACACCTCTACTTTCATTCTTTCACCCTCTTCCTCTTCTCCTTCACTCTCACCACAACCTCCTTTTCCCTTTCACCACAACCACCACCACCATCTTCGACTCACCACCACCTTCTTTTCTCTTTCACCACCACCACCTCCTTTTCCCTCTCACCACTATCACACAATAACCACCACCTCCTTTTTCCTCTCACCACCACCACCACCACCAACTATTTTTCCACTATTTACACATTCACTTTCATTCTTTCACCCCCTTCCTCTTCTCCCTCACTCACCACCACCTCCTTCTCCCTCTCACCACAACCACCATCATCACTATCTCACACTCACCACCACCAAGAGTGGGTCATTTTTTGCAAAATAAATATTCATGGCCCATGGGCTGAACTAGGCCATCAAAGTTGAGTGGGTCATTTTTTGCAAAATAAATCTTCAGGGCCTATGGGCGGGGCTGGGCCCACATGGGCCTTATGGGCTTGGGGCCTATGTGGGGCCTTAGGATGGTGGGCTTTTGGGCCCATGGGCTTTTTGGCCCATGGGCCATGTGGGCCTAGGATGGGCTGGCCCATGTGGGCCAAATTGACAGCTCTAACTACTACTAGTTTCATTTTATTTTGCTAAATAAACAACGATAATACAATCACCCCAATCTACAATCCTTCAAACAAAATTCATTGATTATTCCTCAGAACTACGTTCTACAAAGTACAAACGTCAAGAAACATACTACAGAACTTTCTTACTAATTCGAACAAAAAATATATACATAACATGGAACAAAAAAAGCCTCAGAAAGTTTCCCAGTAAACCTTATACATACCATTATTACATATATGTATCATTAATTCACGAGTTAATGATATTTATGAACGCTATACTAAACGGGGGATAAATTCAAAACACTAGAAAACATTCAACAAGATGGAACGACACCGTATCCTGAAAAACCGTCATCCTCAACGAGTAAATTCACATCAGTGCGTTTCGCAAACCTTCCTTTAATCCTTGGTCTGGTTTCCGCATACGCTTTCCTCGAAGCGTAACGAATAGTTTTCTCGAACCTTCTATTCTTCCTCTTCTCTCTATACCTCAAAACCCTAGCTTCTCTATCCGCCGCCGTCATCTGCACCACCTCCGCCGCCGGCCTACCGTAACAACAGTATGATATATCCGTCATCGCATTCCCGTCTGGCACTACACCAACCTCCATCGACGGCGACGATACCTAAACAACACAATAAGAAAAAAAACACACTCAGATTTCAAATCAAGCAGGTTCGTTCAACGATTCTTCATAATAATTTAGTAATTTTCTATTTCGTTTTCTGATTTAGTTCTTACGTTGTGATTGTGATTGTAACCGTAAGTAAATGGTTTGGAGTTAATGAACTCGATGTTGTTATCCGAGTAGTGTTCAGTAACGGTTATGCTGTGAGATTGGACCGGCACAACGCCGTCTGCGGTGCCGGCACTGTTATGCTCCGGCGACGGCGATATAGGTTTAGCATCGACGGAGACGAAATCGAGGTCGCCGGCGTCGATTTCGTTGAAGGAATAGTTAGATAAATTGAGATCGGGGCCTTTAGGGTTAGGACTAGGAGTAGGAAGGAGCCAAGAAGCAGCTTCTGCTTCTTCGGTGCTGACGTCATCATCTTGTTCACGGTCTGAGAAGAAAGGTTGGTGGCCGTGGTGGTGGAAGGGAGTGAGTGGAACACGTTCGTGACGGCGAGCGAGGGGATTAGCAGAGTGAATATCATGGTCACATGAGACACAGAGAGAAGCAGCGTCGGCTTTGCAAGTAACGTGTGCAGGAGCTTGTTCACAGACTTCGCAAAGGGAAACACGTTGGTGGCGGGAAGCGAGTTTGTTAGCGGCGTGGATTTTTGCGTCACACAGGAGACAGAGGAAGGCTGAGTCAGAACGGCAGAATAAGGTGGCTGTTGCTGATTTGCAAGAATCGCAAAGCTTGGAAGCCATTTTGGTGAGAGTTGGAAGTTTAAACTTTGAAGTTGAAAGTTGAGTGTGTTGGTGAGGAAGGGTGTGTGGTTGTGGTTATGGGTGGTTCATGTATGTGGTAGGGTAAGGGTGATCTAGAGAATGGCCAATGGAGGGAGAACGCGTGGGTGAGCCTTAGCCAAAGGAGTCAAAGACACTCTACTGCCACTGGGAAATTTGGGGACGGGGAGATGCAAGGACGCGGGAGGATATAGAATAGTACAAAGCGAAGCGAATTATTGCTTCTTTCCGTCTCTGTCTTTCTACGCAAACAATATTCTTTTTCTTTTTTGAAAAAAGGAGTTTAATACATTGTCGACATAATAATAAACCAATCAAAAAATCATAATATTGTGTATATGAAAGATTTTTAAGATAGTTGAGATGAAGTTAGTTTTTTTTAAGATGTGATATTTTGTGATTATTTGATGGTGTAAATGCTGGAATTTAATGCAGTTCTTAAAACACCCTCTGGCTTTGCCAATGGCTACTTAATAGCAGTATAGCCATTGGCCCAGAAGTCTCAAACAGAATTAGTTATTAAGTATAGTTACGGTTTAAATTCTATTTTAAATCTGTTACAAGTAGTTACATCATGTAACTGTTTATTGACAAACCCAGTGAGGGGTTACTATTGTGTAAAAATAGACCTATAAGCTATTACATTATGTACCGATCATTACAAAGTAAATTCAAAAGGTTTACAAGTTTTTACACTGTTTTCTCTTCCTCTGTGTGCTATCTTTCTTTCATCACTGTGTATCTCATCTTCGTTCTTCTGAGTGTGTGTGAGCCCAGTTCTTCAACAAGTGGTCGAA
Source organism: Astragalus membranaceus (assembly GCA_039519185.1). NCBI lineage: Eukaryota > Viridiplantae > Streptophyta > Magnoliopsida > Fabales > Fabaceae > Astragalus > Astragalus membranaceus. Next base: position 172,906,118 of record CM076847.1, read on the forward strand.
GATACCTCGCAACAAGAGGAAAAACAGAGAGAGTTAGTGCTTCATGACCGAAATACTCTAAGTGAAAGAAAATACAAAGAAAGGGTGAAGAGAAACTATACCTTCGTGATCTCAGGTGGAGATCCTTGATCTGATGCTGTGTGTGTTCTTCAAGAACACAGTTGCAGTACATACACAGAAAGAAAAAAAATCAGAAGGCAATCATCAACAATAGAAATAAAATACATCACTGAGAAGAGTGATTTATACCTGTTTCTGTTGTTGACCGTGGTTATTGTGGCTTTCAATCTCTCACAAGTTTCATACAAAGCACAAACACAAACATAAAGTTAGGGTTTGTGCTAAAATTGTGAAACAGAAGTAAATCAGAAAGATTATAGGCTCATTACCTCCGTGAGGAAGTCCGATTCAAACCCTGATACTCAGAACTCCCAAATACCAACTGGTGTGATTCTAGGGTTTTGTGGAATCAGTGAAATAATCAATCTAGCCAAGGGGCTTTTACTTGATTCGTGTTTTTATCACTTGTTACAGATAGATTAATGCATTTGGAGGCATCAATCTTCAAGAATCAGTGAGAAATAGAAAACCCTAGCAGAGCTACGGGTGAGAGAAGAAAATGGACGAATCTGAAGAAAAAAAACCAGAGAGAAAGAAAGAGAAAACAGTGAACAGTCGTAGGGTTTGGGTTTTTATTGAAAGAACCGGCTCATACCCGTATCCGTAAGCAGCTCCACGTGTTGCTACATTGGCTGATCCGGTGGGTGTCGCATAAACCCGTTTGTTTAAGTGGGTTGGTCTTCAAGTGCTTGGGCATGCATTCTGGGCTGGTTAGTCTGATTCTTGCACACCCAGAATTACTATTTTGCAACCTGTAGTGAAAAACAAACATCAATTGGTCATTTTTCAGTATATGGTCATAAATTTAACATGGTATCAGAGCATGGTAACAATCCTGGGACAATTCTAATCATAAATTCTAGTTCTTTATCTTTCTTTTACTATTCTTTAAAGTTTCTTTACGGATTCTTTTAACACACAGCAAGCAGGCTGTGTGTGAGTTTTTTTCACAATTTTAGTGTTTTTGGAACAGGTGCTAATCAAGGTTTCAAATCAGCATGTCAAATGCTAGCTTGTCTACCCAGATTCCTAAACTAAATGGGAAAAACTGGGTTAGGTGGAGTTTGCAAATGGAAGCCATTTTTGGCTTCCATGATGTCTTAGAAATTGTTCAAGAAGGGGTTCCAGCACTAGCTAAGGACCCAACCCCTGAACAAAGGGCTGAACATAAGGAAAACATCAAGAAGGATTGGAAAGCCATTTATCTCATACACCAGGGGTGTGATGAGAGTAACTTCGACAGAATTAGAGGCATCAAAGTCTCTAAAACTGCCTGGGACCTCCTTGACAAATATTATAATGGTGCTGCACCAGTCAAGGAGGAGAAACTGCAATCATTGAGAAAGCAGTATGAGAATTTAAACATGCAGGAGGGTGAGAGCATTGCTGATTTCTTTGGGAAATTAAAGAAAATCACTAATGCAATGAGTCTCAATGGAGAGACTTTACAAGAACAAACTGTTTGTAAGAAAATTCTTAGATCCTTAACAAGAAAATTTGGTTTTTGTTGTAAACAGCATTGAAGACACCATCAAGCCTGAAAATCTTAATTAAAGTTGAAGACCTCCAAAGTAGACTTGAAGCCAAAGAGATTAGGTTGAATCTCTTGAATGATGAATGTGAAGAAGATCAAGCTATGTTTGCTGCCAAACCAAAGGGAAAGAAATGGACTAAGGGCAGTAACAACAACCAGTCAGGTAAAGGTAATTTGGTCTAAGGGTAAGTCAGGTAAGTCTAGTGGTAAGGGTGACTCCACTAATAAAAATTATGATTCTAGTAAAAAGAAGGACAAATCTAAGGTACAATGCTATAGATGTGATAAATATGGGCATTATGCTACTGAATGCCCTACTAGAAAGGATTTTAAGCCTAAGGAAACTGAAACTGAAGGCAATATGGCTAAAGAAGATTCTGATTCAGAATCTGAACATGTAGGCTTTAGTATGATAACTGATGAGTTTGGAAAAACCGAAGCTAGGGAGGATTTTGATGTAACTAACCTAGACTTAAAGCTAAACAGTGATTGTGTAGTCCTGTCAGTTACTACAAGTGATGGCAAAACCATCACTAAAATTTGGTATTTAGATTCAGGGTGTTCCAATTATATGACTGGAAACAAAGAGTGGTTAGTTGACCCTGATTCTAGTAGAAAAACCACTATAAAGTGTGCTAGCAATAAGGCTATAACTGCTGAAGGAATGGGAAACATAAGGTTTACAAAAGAAAATGGACAAGTAATTTTTATAAAAGATGTTTTCTATGTCCCTGGAATCAGCTGTAACCTTATCAGCCTAGGACAGCTTATAGAGAAGGGTTTTTCAGTAGTAATGAAGGATCTAAAACTAAAGTTGTATGATGTTAAAGACAAACTAGTTTTAACAACACCAGCTTTAGCCACCAATAGAACCTTCAAAACCAGCATTAGTGTCACAGAGACAAATTGTCTAAGTGCCACAGCTAATTTTGAAGGTATGTTATGGCATAAAAGGTTTGGGCATTTAAACTTCAAAGGCCCCTAAGTAACCTAAGTACTAAAGGGTAAGTAGAAGGGTTACCTAAAATTGAAGTTACTAAAGAGACATGTACTACTTGCCTAGTGGGTAAGCAACCTAGAAAGAAGTTTAATAAGGAATTGAAACATTTTTCTAAGGATATTTTGCATGTTGTATATTCTGACCTATGTGGACCACTTGATGTACCCTCTATTAGGGGAAATAAATACTTTATGACCTTTGTAGATGAATTTTCCAGAAAAATTTGGCCATATCTACTTAAGACTAAAGAAGAAGCCTATGGTGTTTTTAATTAGTTTAAGGCAATGGCAGAAACTCAAAGTGGTAAGAAACTTAAGGTCTTAAGGACTGATGGTGGTGGTGAGTACACCTCAAAAGATTTTGAGGGTTACTGCACCACTCAAGGTATAATAAATGAGGTAACATCACTCTATACTCCTCAGCATAATGGTATTGCTGGAAGGAGGAATATGACAATACTTGATATGGCTAGGAGCATGATCAAGTCAAAGGGGCTACCTAAAAGGCTATGGGCAGAAGCTGTTCATACAGCTGTCTATATCCTAAATAGGTGCTCTACTAAAGGTTTGGAAGACAAGGTACCAGAACATGTCTGGTGTGGTGATAAGCCTAAGGTTTCTCACCTGAGGGTATTTGGCTCACTTGCATATAGCCATATACCTGATGGTAAGAGAAAGAAGTTAGAGGATAAGAGAAGGCCCTTAATCCTTGTTGGATATCATCCTACAGGTGCTTATAGGCTGCTAGATCCTAAAACTGACAAGATTGAGATATCTAGGGATGTGGTTGTGCTTGAAGACAAGCAATGGGACTGGGACAAAACTGAACTAGTAAGTTCAGTGGACTCTATAATCCTAGAGGAGGTTTTAGACACTGAACCTAATCCTAATGGTGATAGTTCTGATGAAGAATGTCCTATTCTACCTAATGAGGATCAGAATCCTCAAGAAGAGGAAGAGGACAATGCTGAAATAGAACCTGAACCTACTGTTCAGGCCTTGCCTAGAACACAAAGGTTGAGACAACCTCCTAGGAGGCTTGCAGATTATGATATTGCCATAGATAGTGAAGTGAATGAGCTAATTAAAATCTATCCCCATGGTGCAGTGGAGTTGTATGATGCAGATTATCCACTATGCTATGATGGCTGATATGGAACTAGTGGACTTTAAAAAGGCTTTAAAGGATAAAAACTGGAAAAATGCTATGATAGAGGAGCTGGCCTCTATTGAGAAAATAAGACCTGTACTTTGACAGTCTTGCCTAAAGGAAAGAAGGCAATAAGTGTTAAATGGGACTTTAAGCTTAAGTTGGACCCCAATGGCAAAATAGTCAAGCATAAAGCAAGACTTGTTGCTAGAGGGTTCCAACAAAAGTAAGGGATAGATTATGAGGAAGTTTTTCACCTGTGGCCAGGCATGAGACCATTAGATTGGTCACTGCCTTGGCCCGCAGTAAGGGTTGGGACTTACATCACTGAGATGTTAAGTCTGCATTTTTGAATGGACCCTTGGAAGAGACTGTTTTCATCTCACAACCTCTTGGTTTTGAGAAAAAAGGAAAGGAAAACCTAGTGTGCCACTTGCATAAAGCACTCTATGGTTTAAAACAGGCCCCTAGAGCCTGGAATAAAGGAATTGACACTTTCTTTGTTGAAAGTGGCTTCACAAAATGCACCAATGAGTTTGGTGTATATGTGAAGGGTTCCTTAGATACTAACCTATTACTAATATGTTTGTATGTTGATGATCTATTGGTAACAAGTAGCAGTACTAAGGAGATTGAGCAGTTCATGGACTCTATGAAGGCTGAGTTTGAGATGACAGACTTGGGACACCTTACCTACTTTTTGGGATTGGAATTTTTAAGAGTACTTGAAGGAATCACTCTACATCAGCTTAAATACTCTAAAGAGCTGCTTGCAAGGTTCAGAATGGCAGAATGCAATGCTGCCAGCAACCCTGCAGAAGGCTATTTGTGTAAAAAGGAAGGTGAAAAAGGCTCTAAGGTGGATCCTACCTATTTTAGACAAATTGTGGGGTCTTTGAGATATCTGTGCCACAGCATGCCAGATATTCTGTTTGCCACGGGTATGATTAGTAGGTTCATGAATGAACCACTAGGGATACACCTAAATGCAGCAAAGAGAATACTAAGATATATACAAGGTACTCTGAATTTTGGGCTGTTTTTTCATAAAGGGGCTGACCTAAGGAAGTTTGAGCTCCTAGGATACTCAGATAGTGATTGGTGTGGAGACCACATTGATAGGAGGAGTGCCTCAGGTTTTTTGTTCAAGTTTCAAGGTGTATCTGTTTCATGGAGCTCCAAAAAGCAACAAATTGTTGCTCTTAGCTCTTGTGAGGCAGAATATGTGGCTGCCTGCAGTGCTGCCACTCAAGCAGCATGGTTGGAAGCCTTACTTAGGGAATTGGGTGTGACTCTAACTCAAATTCATATGCTTCTGATTGACAACAAGTCAGCCTTGTGACTTGCCAAAAACCCTATGGGTCATGGCAGAACCAAGCACATAGAGACACGGTTTCACTACATAAGGGATCAGGTGACTACTGGGAATTAACCTACTTAGGAGATTGTTTTGAGTGTTATACCAGGGGCATGTCCTGGATTTCTTATTTTCCTCTTATCGTAGAATTAACCTAAGTGTTTTTTAGGTCTTGCATTAAGGGAGGATGCTGGAATTTATTGCAATTCCTAAAACACCCTCTGGCTTTGCCAGTGGCTACTTAATCAGCAGTATAGCCATTGGCTTAGAAGTTTCAAACAGAATAAGTTATTAAGTATAGTTACAGTTTAAATTCTGTTTTAAATCTGTTATGTGTATAAATAGACCTATAAGCTATTACATTATGTACAGATCATTACAAAGTAAATTCAAAAGGTTTACAAGTTTTTACATTGTTTTCTCTTCCTCTGTGTGCTATCTTTCTTTCATCACTGTGTATCTCATCTTCGTTCTTCTGAGTGTGTGTGAGCCAAGTTCTTGAACAAGTGGTTGAAGATACCTCGCAACAAGAGGAAAAACACAGAGAGTTAGTGCTTCATGACCGAAATACTCTAAGTGAAAGAAAATACAAAGAAAGGGTGAAGAGAAACTATACCTTCGTGATCTCAGGTGGAGATCCTTGATCTGATGCTGTGTGTGTTCTTCAAGAACACAGTTGCAGTACATACACAAAGAAAAACAAATCAGAAGGCAATCATCAACAATAGAAATAAAATGCATCACTGAGAAGAGTGATTTATACTTGTTTCAGTTGTTGACTATGGTTATTGTGGCTTTCAATCTCTCACAAGTTTCATACAAAGCACAAACACAAAGATAAAGTTAGGGTTTGTGCTAAAACTGTGAAACAGAAGTAAATCAGAAAGATTATAGGCTAATTACCTTCGTGAAGAAGTCCGATTCAAACCCTGATACTCGGAACTCCCAAATACCAGCTGGTGTGATTCTAGGGTTTTGTGGAATCAGTGAAATAATCAAGCTACGCAAGGGGATTTTTCTTGATTCAGTGAGAAATAGAAAACCCTAGCAGAGCTACGGGGATTTTTCTTGATTCCGTAAGCAGCTCCGCGTGTTGCTACAGTGGCTGATCCGGTGGGTGCCTCATAAACCCGTTTGTTTAAGTGGGTTGGTCCTCAGGTGCTTGGGCCTGCATTCTGGATTGGTTAGTCTGATTCTTGCACACCTAGAATTACTATTTTGCAACCTGCAGTGAAAAACAAACATCAATTGGTCATTTTTCAGTATATGGTCATAAATTTAACTGTAAAAAGTTTCTTACACATATAGTGTAAATAAACTAAATTTAGAAAAAATACTTCTTGAATTGTGGATTTAATTTATATACACCTACAATTCATAAATATTTTATAATGTCAACCAATTAGAAATTAACATATTATAAATATTTTTGACTTTTATCTCATAAAACTTAAAAGACACCTACTATAACTTTTAATTAATTGACTGCGTAAAAAAGTTTTGCATTTTCTCTATATAGCAATCAAACTCTTTAAATTAGTTATCTATAGTTTTATTTTCTGTTATGTTATTTTTATTCTCTGAAGTGATGTTAATCGAAGAGCCGAGTTTTCTTGTTCGATATTTTAATATATCTCTTTTACACTCAGTTCTGTTCCTGACATTTTATAGACCCTGTGCAAATTGCGAGAAAAGGGCCCCTTACATAACTATTTTAAATTTTAAAATATTCCCATAAAAGACAAAAAAAAAGAACTTATTTCAATTAATATAATGCTCCTTAATACATAATAATAGTTTTACAAATTATCAAAAACTTCTCTTTCACGAAAAGTCATAAGAAACGGTTTCTTCGAGCATTTTGAGATGCAAAATCATTAATAATCTCATCAACATCAATGTTCACCGACATATCCTTCTCAATTGACAAAGTTGTCAAACCGTTCAATCTCTCTTGTGACATCGATGATCTCAAATAGGTTTTAATCAACTTTAGTTTTGAAAAACTTCTCTCCGTTGATGCTACGGTCACAGGCACCGTCAGTAAAACTCTCTTAGCAATTGCTATATTCGAAAGGAGAAGGTGATGCAAACTTTTCCATGCTTGTATGAAGTCCTATGGTAAGAACATTAGAAACAATGAGTATAACATCCAACAAAACATCAATATCCCTAACCTATGCAAATCAGCGATCCAATATAAACCTTACCACTACCATGCATATAAGTGTGAAGCCTATGTCCCTTAGTCTTTATGTCACGGTTAAACACAAAGTCAATGTGTGGCTATGCCTGGCCACATCTCACTCCATTAAGTGTCCCAAGACATAAACACCTACTTGTTGGGTCATGAGGGGAGCCCGGGGGATCATCCACATCGGGCTAAGAGCAAACACACAAGTGAGTTGGACACCACATCTTAACCCAAAACCTTAAGGCATTGGGTTTATGAGTCCTCTCACTTATATAGTGCTCAACGTCCACTTTTCCATCCAATGTGGGACTCTTACTCACACTTGAATACCAACAATCTCTCCCTGAAGTGTGAGTCCATCCATTTTTTTATGGGCATGCTCCCCCTCAAACGGATCCATATCTACTTGCACCGCCATTGGTTGCCCCCAACGAAACGTGCCGCCTGAACACCTTGTCAGGAAGACTTTCGACACAAGGAGCCGACTCAACCATCGACTCTGATATCACAGTTGGGTCATGAGGGGAGCTCGGGGGGATCATCCACATTGGGCCAAGAGCAAACACACAAGTGAGTTGGGCACCACATCTTAACCCAAAACCTTAAAGCATTGGGTTTATGGGCTCGCTCACTTATATAGTGCTCAACATCCACTTTTCCATCTAATGTGGGACTTTTACTCACACTTAAATACCAACACTACTATGTTGGAGGGAAAATTATGTCTACATCACTCACGAGTCACGTTTGTCACATGATTCATTATTGGCCAAAATACTGCCTTTATAATCGTTCGGTTAAAGGTGAAGTATGACACCATTTAAAGCCAACAACTCGAAACGTAGAAATTGCAATTACTTGAAGTCAAAGGACTTCTTAGCTATATGGTTAGCATGAGGAATAGGGGTGGGAATAGGCTGGGGCGCCGAGCTGGGCTTTGCATGGCTTGGGCCTGGCCTGCGTCGAAAATGTCTGGCCTGTGGCCTATCGTACGCTCATTTTTTAGGCCTGTCCTAGCTTTAGGAAAGCCTGACAAGGTCTGAAAGCCTGTTTAAAAGCCTATTTCACTAGTTTTTTACGAAACCTACAACCTTTTTATGGTGTAAACTTTTGAAAATAAACTAACAAGCTAATAGGTCAATGAGATTAGATTCTAATTTGAGATCTAACAAAACATTTTTAGAAGATATCTTTATACGACATCCTATTTAAATTCTATTTTATAATAATAATTTTAAATGTCAAAAAATTGACGTAGGTCAATATGTTTAAATTAATAGAAAATGCTAGCTACACTAATGGAAAAAAGGCATTTCATATCGGTTAAAATTGACATTTCATATCGGTTCCGGAACCGATGCCGAAAAAGGAGATATAAAAAATAGGGACATTTCATATCGGTTCCTGAACCGTTATGAAAAGATGTTTTTATATCGGTTTCCCCTAGAACCGTTATGAAAAGTCAGTTTTCGCTTATATTTGACATCGGTTTTATATGGGAACCGATATGAATACTGATTTTTAACATCGGTTTTCTATCAGAACCGATATGAAATACTGATTTTTAACATCGGTTTTCTAGAACCGATATGAAAAGTCGGGTTTTTTTTAAAAAAAAAACTGGTTTCTGTTCAGCAATATACATGGAACAATACTCTGTACATAGAAGCAACGAATGGGAACAACTGTGTTATTTTTCAATGTTATTTTCTCCTCATCATATATACTCCAATATCCTAGTTATAATCATATGGAGGAAATGGTAAAAATACCAGTAGATGAGAGAAGAATAAGGAGACAAGGTTGGAGAAGTAGGTGGAAATTCACATTGGAATTATTCCCTCCCCTGCCCAATGCTATACTATCACAACTATTTGGCATTAAATTCACTACAACTATAAGAGATAAATCCAACAATTTTCCTTCTGCAACATGCAATTTATTAATAGATAACTTAGTTAACCATACAATACAGTTGCTATCTATATATCAACAGCCTCTTAGCTGCATAACATAACAGCATAGGGCATAAATTGTAACACTTGAAACAATTATCAGATCAACTTTTTTCTCTTTCTTGATCAGTACTGTCCACCTTGGACCACCTGTTAACACGATTACGATCTACGATAACCTGCATAAAAATGATTTAATCATGTTTAACATGTATAATTATAATGTACTCTCATTTGGAATGTGGTAGATAGAACGTAGAAGTAATATAAATAAGTTAATTACCTGCTCATCCCAATTAGTTTTGTAGGTGATTATAGTTAGCACTATAGTTTGAATCAATGTTCCAAACAACATTCCCATCCATATTCCCTGCACAAGTTGAACAAGTTGTTCAATAATAAGGCAGCATAAAGGTGCAATTTCAAAACAAGAGTTATATAGCTATAGCTTACCTTCACTTGCCAATTGATAACATTACCAAGTAAAATTCCAACAGGAATACCTATGATGTAATAACAACCTATGTTCACATATGCTACAATGCTTTGCCACCCTGCTCCAATAGCCACTCCTGTTGAAAATTCACATTTCTTTCATATTCATTCAAATTCAAATATATATAACCGTTGTAGTTGTCTACGTAACACTGACACTTTAATTACTTCAATTTTCTCAAATTGAAGACGTGTCAACTCACAAAGAGGAAATGTTGTCATTAGTGCCTGAGAGTACAGGTTGAACACTGTTTAGTAGTATAGAGATTGATAACAAAGGCGACAAATCGCCTACAGCTGTGGCCACGTCTTTATTCGAGGTGAATATATAAGCAAGTCTTTCTCTAAAAAATAAGACAAATAAAAACAGAATGAATCCAATGGCCAATGATGTGAGCACTGTCACAACAATAGAGAACTTTGCAGCTTTGGCACTTCCTTTTCCTAGCTCATTTGCTCTCTAACACTACAAAACAAGTAGTAAAAATCAATATTCAAGTGTAAAAAACTTATACAACATGTAAATCAAACAAAGCAAAATGGAATGTTGATGACACAAAAATGCTGATATGAGATTATTACCTAGCAGCAGCCATGAAACCAAGTGATATCATCATTTCCCATCCATTAATATTGAGACTGTCAATAGTAAAAATTGATCTTTAGCAAGCAAAAAACAAGCCTTTTATACTGTCAATAGTAAATATATAAACATAACACATAAAGTTTAATAAAAAGGTTGGTATAGTGCAGAATGATTACCATATAGAAAGAGCATCAATTTCAACTTCTGCATTTTTCACGTTACCTGTCAAGAGAACCAATATTGTGTTGTACCATAGCTCAAGACTGCAAAATATAAACAGATTCAAGTTAGTCATGCCTATATCTATTCACAAACATTCATAAGAAATAACATTAAAGCAATGTCGATAACCAAAACTTCATTATCTAGTCCAAGAAAAAATGAAATCCAAATCAGTTTAGCAACTATGAAAAATAGAAGTAATTGAAGTGTCAATGTCGGTGTCTGACACGACCGAAAACGTCTACAATCCCTTTCTTGTCACCTGCCCCATCAAGAACAACAGTGTCATCCTTAAAAATTGTCACCTGCAACATTAAGAACACTAGTTAGTCATCTACATACACCCAATAGACTATGACTATCAGGTTGTGAAAGAACTTATTCCGAGCTTGAAAGGTTGCTCCAGGAAAGCTAACATCTGGTACAACAGTCATTTATTGAAGAACAATGACCGCAAGTGTACTAAATTTCTACGGTGGATTCAAATGTAATGCTTTACAAATTGAGCTGAAATCTTACTTTTTTGCAGGTGCCGAGCATATCCAGATCCACCTTTTCAAGATTCATGCCAAGCTCTTCAGTGATAAGCTATTAGGACACAAGAAAGGTATCATTGACATGTTCATAAGATAGATTTAATGCAGCAGTAACCTCAGAGAACATGAAATTTACTGTTCCTCCTATAAGAACTGTAAGATCTTGAATCTCCGGTCCTGTAAAACCTTCTTAATGGCCGATGCCTCTCCAGTTTCCAAACATTTTGCCTAAGAGAGCAATTATCAGCATGTGCAATAATAGGTGGAGATAGCAAGAGTTATGAATATAGTATTACATACCTGGAAAACAATTCCAAATGATCCAGTTCCTACTACCTGTTCTGCCATGTAATTAATAGTCTACAAAAATCATTGTACAAGACATCAAACCTCCAATCCAGGATAAATTTTAAATGGCATTCTTAACAACTCAGCAAATCATTCAAAAGTGTAGTATTATCAGCAAAATGGGATTTACAAAGATAATACCTGTTTGGGCTCCCCATTTTTGCCTCCAATTGTTGTTGATATGATGTGACCAGTGAGAGAATTATCTCCATTGATAACAGAGGTAGACATCTCCTATGAATTATCATGTTTATGACACAAGTTATATGGAATATTAGAATTTTGATTCTTTCACAAAGGATTTCAAAATGGTTTGTTTTCAGAAGAAAGCTAAAACTAAAACTTGTGCAAAACAATAAGTAAAGACTCCGAACATATGGTTGTCAAACTCGAGAGTCTACATAGACTCGTGAGGGGACCGTAGACTCGACTCGTAGACTCGACTCGTAGACTCGACTCGTAGACTCGTAAGAGTATACGAACAAAAAAAATTACACTAAAAAAATCGGTAAAATAATTACTGTAATGTCAAACAGTATCAAACTATCAATAACAATGAAGACATTTCATCAATACATAAATATGGACTTACTATGCCATTATATGCCACAAGATGATTTCAAATACTTAAGCATGTACATAGATAATGATAATAATTAATAATACACTTGATTCAGTAGCTTTAGAACATTAATACTAATTCAAAGAGCAATAACACAGTAGCTTTAGAGCAATAACACTAATCCAGCAATAATAGTACTTGATTCAAAGAGCAATAAGACTATCATTTTACTAATTCTAATTCGGCAATAATACAATAATAAGTGAAAACACATTTAAATGATTTTAATTTATTGTGTGTTTTTGTTATTAAAACTTGTTGAAAACACATTTAAATGTATTTTTTATATGCTACTGACAATATATGATTGTATTATATATTTATTTTATTTTTATAAATATTAATATTTTAGATGCTATTAATTTACAAATTATTTTGGGTTATGGAGGTGTTAAAATGATATCTATATTTAAAATGGGCTTTAAAAATGAAAAAAAAAAAACTTATTTTGGGCTTGTTTACTCGCATACACCCCCTGCTTTACTGATTACACCCCTGATTGTGGTAGATTCGATAGAATCGCTTCAGACTCGCGAGTCTATCCGAGTCTACCCGAGTCTATCCGAGTTTACCAAAATTGCGATTCTACATGAAATTTGACTCGTTTTGGGGGTCGTAAACTCGTAGACTCGTACGTGTTGACTCGCGAGTTTGACAACCATGATTACGAAGATCAACAAGATACACAACTAAATCATCATATTTCAAGATCATATCCAATAGTTCAAGAGGTAACTTTCTATCAATAGCAACTCAAAGCAGCAGAGACACAAAGAGCACGATCTATCAATAGAATAAAAAAAACCTTTGACTGAGACAGTACAAAACTAGGTCATGAAAATCAATATCATTATTAGCAAGTTCAAGATTTTGAATGTCCAAATGATAAAAAAAAAAACACTAAACAAAGAAGCTTCATCATTGTTTTCCCTTTACTCAGACTCACAATTTAACAAGCTAGCTATTTTGAAGAACTTCAATCTAGCTCTGATATAGACTTCAGAACCAGAAGCATAAGTAAAATGCTCAGAGTATATAAGCACGTGCAAAAACTAGATGGTTGACAAAATATATGTAACACTAGACCTCCCAAGTTTTAGTATGAACAACTGAGCATCACACAAGTAGTCAGTACACGTCTAATGCCTTCCAGCTACTGTTACCAAGTATAGATTTCAAAACTATTGGAGACCCAAAACACTTAATAGAAAGAAATTACTTACCACAGTATCATTGGAAAATTACACAGATTACAAAACTCGGAGTAGTAAAATTTAGGGATAAATATGTTTTTAGTCCCTACAAAATCGGCTCCTTCTAAGTTTAGTCCTTACATTAATGAAATAGGCGTTTTGGTCCTCATCTTATTTTGCCGTTTTCAATTTTAGTCCCTCATGACTTTTAATAGCGCTTCAAAACTTTTAATAGCACTTTTTTGACCTTTTATAAGCGCTATTAAAAGTTTTGAAGCGCTATTAAAAGTCATGAGGGACTAAGATTGAAAACGGAAAAATAAGATGAGGACCAAAACGCCTATTTCGTTAATGTAGGGACTAAACTTAGAAGGAGCCGATTTTGTAGGGACTAAAAACATATTTTACCCTAAAATTTATACCACAGTATCATTATAAAACTACATTTACATTATATCACAAAACTTAGAGCATTATACAGATTACATAATTTCATTGTAAAGTTACAAAGACTTTGGGTGTGCCAATCCATTGGAAACTCAAGAAAAACTTTTATATCACATGAGAAAAAAATTGATCAATTCAATAATCAGAGCAGTAACATACGCATTTAAATGGATATATTTGCATCATTTATATCAAAGCAAAAACATTTATATCAATTTAGTAACGAGAGCAGTAACATACCCATTCAATAAACAAATTAAAAAACCAAAGCAGAAACATTAAGCATTCAGAATCCCAAATTGTACCTGAGGAAAATTACACACCCTTGTTGAATATGAGAAGACCAGAAGCGAGCACCACACCCAACCACAAATCGTATCTGGGTTAAAATTCCACTGATTAGGGTTCCAGAGAGGGTTCAAATAACAACCAGAATGTTCAAATCGCAGTCAGAGGGTTCAAATCATACCTGAGTTAAAATCGTTTCAGAGGGTTATGGTTCAAATCGCAACCCGAGAGCCAGAGAGAAGCAGAATCACACTTCTGATGAAGAGAAGCAGAATCGCAACCAGAGAGAAGTAAAATCGTTGATGAAGAGAAGCAGAATCCCTGATGAAAAGAAGCAGAATCGCCGATGAAGAAGTAGAATCGCTGATGAAGAGAAGCAGAATCGGACCACGTTAAAATGTTAGGGTTCAAACATTAGGAATCAAATAGTTAGGATTTTGCGTTTTGGTGGGGACGATGAGTGGTTGGTGGTGACCGGTGAGCGACAGTGAGGGTTCTATGAGTGTTGTACGTGGTGATGGAGTGCGAGAGTGTGAGAGGCTTTCAAAAGGAACCTGGTTAAAGAAAAAGGAACTGTTTCACGATGGTTGCAGCGAGATGGTTGTCGTTTGATGATATTGTTCCAGCGAGTTTCAGTTTGATGATAGGGTTACAGTGAGAGGCTTTCTGGAGGTATGCGAAAGGGTTTTTGCAGTGAGAGGGTTTCTGCACCTAGTTTGATGATGATGGTTCGCGAAAGGAAAGGAAAGGAAAGAAAGGGAAAGGGTTTATCTCTTGTTTCCAGCGAGTTCCAGCGAAATGGAAGGGAAGGGAAAGGGAAAGGGTTTTTGCGCTCTTGTTTCTGGAGCGAGAGGGAAGGGAGCGCACGCGAATAATTTTGGCTCCGTGCCTAACAAATTTGCGTTTTCTATAACGGGTCTAGCATGGACCCGATATGAAATATGTAAATTAGCATTCAGAATTAGCGTTTTCTATAACGGGTATAGCGTGGACCCGATATGAAAGATGTAAATTACCATTTTCTATATCGGTTTGAGAAGCAACCGTTGTAACGTTGTTAAAATATTTACAAAATTGCCACCGCGTCACTTTTAACATCATGTCGTTTTTAACCGATATGAATATATTACTGTTATAAAATGCCTTTTTTCCACTAGTGCTAGCAGCAAATTAATGATTTAACACATAGTAGACAATTTGATATAATAATAACAACAACAATAATAATAGTAATTAAAAGTACTATTGGTATTTACTTAAATAGGCCGGCCTGGTGAGCCTAAATGGCCTTTCCACTGGCCTTTTTAATAATAATAGGCTTTTAATTAAATAGGCTTTTGAAAAAGCCTTGGCCTTATCTATTTAAAAGAAGTCTGGTCTGGCTTGGGTCTGTCGTAGGCTGGGCCGTAGGACCCTGTTAGGCGGCCTGACTTATTCCCACCCCTAATGAGGTACGATTATGACACTTACATAACTATTATGAAATGTCATTATAGTGGGTCAATCAAGTGCTAAATATTTGATATTCAATACCTGCGTGTTGACTTGATATATCATATACATGAAGTATGAGACGGGGGTTATCGGCTACACATACAATGGTCTTAATTTGTGGTTGTTGTTGTGGTTGTTATGGTCATTGTGGTCGGCATCGTCATCGTCCTCCCAATTATCTAATTAGTTATAGAATTATTACGGTGATGTTCTCCCAGCTAATAAAACCCCTGAAAAAAGAGAAAGGGTCTTGCTCTCTAACATCTTGATGGTCATCAAAAGGTCTCCAGATAACGTCATCAGGGGTCAATGCATCCAACCTCCTACGATACACTTGAAATTTTACAGCACCAGTCATCCTCTTCCACCTCCCAGCACGTGGACCCGTTAGTACCCCAGTGGTACCCCGCTCACATATGTTGGGAAAATATTCATAATCCAACACTGAAATATACAAATGAACAAACTCGTTAAAAATAATGTATAAAAACAATATATTAAAATAATAAATGTTACCATGATCAGCGTCGCGTACCCCCTAGACATCCATAGTTAATCTGATCATACAAATATGCCAAGCAAGTTGAACCCCACGCCCATGAACTTGTTTGGTTTAGGTCCTCAAGTAATAACAACCATTTGGCCTTCACTCTGTTTCTTGTCTTGCTATAAAATATACTCATTCCCAATAAAAGCAATATGAATGCCCTCGCAGCAAAAATTTGTCGACCATGTGCAAAGTGATCTTGGCAGATCGCCAGTACCCATTCAAACCGGAAAAATGCTCCCCTACTAGCTATCGTCTCCTCTGTAGCGACAACAGTAGTTACCCCCAACAATTCACAGCCAGCTGAATGGTTGTGTCAATAGTCACAGGATTGGGTATGGAGCTGTAAAACTTGCCCGTTAAGGGTAAATGAAGAAGACATGACACATCATCCAAGGTGATTGTTATTTCACCAAATGGTAGGTGAAATGAACTAGTCTCTGGGTGCCATCTCTCAACAAAAGCAGAGATCAACTCATGGTCAACAGTGGGGAGAGATGAACATACCAGGGGCCCTAAACCTGACTGATCAATTAAGTGATAAAAGCAAAGCACTACAAAAAAAATTGGATATTTGCGAGGGACATTAGCGAGGGAATGATGGTCCCTCGCAAAAATTGGAATTAGCGACGGACTTTGCGTGGGAATAAAGGCCCTTGTCATGTTGAGCATTAGCGACAGATTTTCAAGCAATAGCGGCGGATTGTCCGTCGCTAAATCCTGGGCGCCAAATTGAAAACTGCACAGCACGAAAACCAAGAAACGTTAGCGACGGTTTCCCTGGTCCCTCGCAAGTTTCGGACCGTTGCAGGTACTTGGGAAGCGTGGAGGAATAGCGACGGACCCATCCCTCGCTACGTCCGTCGCTAAATCCCAATTAATTCAATCCGTAGCTCTCTTCTCTCACTCTTCTCTCATTCTTTCATTCTTCTCTCTCACCTCTCACCACACCACCCACGAACCCTAACCCCTTTTCTCTCATTACCACCACCCACGAAATCGTCTCCTCTTCTTCTCTCTCTCTTACGAATTCCTCTCCTCTCTCTCTCTCTCTCTCTTACGAATTTACTTTCCCCTTTCCCTCTTCTTCTCTCCACCTTCCACCACACCACCACCGGAGCTCTCCCTTTGTATGTTTTAATTTTCATTTTTTATGATATTGTTTTGATTTTAATTTTTATATTGAATTTTTTTAATTTATTTATTTTTGATTCAAATTGAAATTGTTTAGGATTGAAATTATTGGTGTTTGAAGCCTCACAACCGCACAGGCGTTGGCACCGTCACCGAACCACCACACTGGACCTCAATCTCATAACGATTAGTTTTTAAAAAAAATTTGTTGTTGTTGTTGTTTTTAAAATAGAATTGAGTGTTGTTGTGAAATGTCAGTTATAATTGAGTGTTAGGATTAAGTGTTGTTGTGAAATGTGAGTTAAATTGAGTGTGAAATGTGAGTTAGAATTTGTTGTTGTTGTTCTTAAAATAAACTTGTTGTTTTAAAGGTTGTAGGATTGAGTGTGAAATGTGAGTTAAAATCGAGTGAATGTTGTTTGGGAAACTATGTTAGAGATGATTGTTGTTAGTAATTGAAAAGTGAATTTGAATTTGTTAAATTGAAATTGTTGAGAAGAGTTAGATTGAACATTGTGTATGTTGTTAATTGTGTTAAATTGTTGAAATTGAAAAATGTATGTTGTTAGAGCAAGACTTAATTAGAGATGTTAATTGAAATGTGTTATTGAAAAGTGTATTATTTTAGAGTTGTTAACTGAAAAATGTTTAATTGTTGTTTTGATGAACCCTAGGTTAGATGACTGTGTGTTGTTGATGGAAAAAGGTGAGGTGCTGTCCCTCACCCCCATATTTTACTCGAAATCATCTCCATTGAGATAATTGCGAGACGATACTAACAACGGTAAGGTTGGGAGTTATACGAAATAACTTCCTTCACTACTTGGATGGAAAAGGGTTTTGTGCTGTCTTTGACCCCCATACTCGGCTCGGAATCATCTCCACTGAGATGATATCGATGCCACTAACTTGATAGTAGAGCTGGCAAAATGGGTCGGGCCCGCCGGGCCGGGCCGGGTTAGCCCGAAAAATGGGAGGGCTTGGGCCGAAAGAATTGAGCCCGCTTTTACATCCGGGCTTTTTAGCCCGGTCCGCAAAAGCCCGAGCCCGCGCCGGGCTAGCCCGTCCGGGCCATGGGTAGCCCGCAAGCCCGTGAATAAAAAAATCGCGCAAAATGAAAACTGTAAATTAAGAGAGCTAAAATTTAATCCTCACATTCACTAGGAACATTATGACAGTTTGCATACCTGATTCTGAGATACATCTTCCAACCACTCTCCTATAGCTGTTTCACAAACACTGCCCCAACCATAGATTCCAGAAGCATGAACATGTTTCAGGTTAAGTTCGATACCCTGGGTCAATTTATAAGTATACATCAATTCCAATAACACGTCCTAACAAGAAACTATATTTATTTTTATAAAATTTGAGCTTTTTTAGAATCAAACCACAATAATAAGTTATTTTGCAGTAGTTGTAGAAATCAAAAAAGGTGAACAATTCTTGTTATATAATTTTCAGACTACAGAAGCAGGAGTACTACATACTTGCCACGCCTTAGTGCTGCTACATCTACATGATTGGGACTGTAATCCACCCGAATAAGAATAGGCCATATATCTAGCTTCTGAAACAAAAATTAATATTAATATACACAGAAATCGCGCATAATGCGGGCTAGCCCGAAAAGCCCGCAGCCCGCATAGGGCCGGGCTTGGGCCATAAAGGGTGAGCCCGAATTTCAACCCGGGCTTTTTAGCCCGACCCTTAAAAGCCCGAGCCCGTAGCGGACCGGCCCGATATGGGCCGGGTAGCCCGTTTTGCCAGCTCTACTTGATAGGTTATTGGGATTGTTATGGGAATCTAACACGTTTTCTTAAATGCGTGTAGATGAATTGGTATGAATTTAATCGTGATTGCGTGTATGATCGGTTATTTCCTAGAAGAGCGGGTTTGAAGGAATCTTTTGTAATTCACTACAAAAAAACGCCTTATTAGCGACAGAAAATTAGCGAGGGAACCAAAATCTGACGCTAATGTTTAAGTAGCGAGGGATTTTAGCGAGGGAACTAAAATCTGTCGCTAATAATGACGTAGGCGCGCTTTTTTTAACAAAAAATTTAAATTCCGTCGCTAAATTTAAATTCCATCGCAAAAAATCCGTCGCTAATGTTGACGTGACCGTTGCGCATACCTTGGAATGCGTAAAATTCTGATTCTGTCGCTAATTTGAATTTCCGTCGCAAAAAATCCGTCGCTTATTCCTTGGAAATTGCACCATTTTAAAATCCGTCGCTAATTTGAATTTCCGTCGCTAAACTTCCGTCGCTAATTCTAATTTTTTTTTATTAAACCGAATCCTCCTCACTTCTTCTCTCTTCTCTTCTTCTTTTGTTTTCTCACACTTCACTCACTTTCTCCCTTACTCTCCTCTCTCTACCCAAACCCACCCTACACCACCACACCACCACCACCAAATCATAGCTCCTCTCATCCTCACACTTCTCTCTTTCTCTCTCTCTACACACAAACCCTCTTCCCATATTTCACCTCCACCACCACCACCACTACCACCAAAAAATTAACTTCCACCCTCACTCTTCTCTCTAACCATACCCCTCTCTCTCTCTCTCTCTCTCTCTCTCTCTCTCTCTCTCTCTCTCTCTCTCTATACACAAACTCCTTCCCATATTTCACCACGACCACAAAATTAACTTCCACCCTCACTCCTCTCTCTAACCATACCCCTCTCTCTCTCTGTAACAGTCTCTCTCTCTGTCTCGCTACACAAACTCCTTCCCATATTTCACCACCACCACTACCACCATATTTCACAATAATTTTATAATAATTTTATAACAATATTATAATTTAATAATATTATAACAATAATTTTATAATATACCGAATATTAATAATATTATAATATTATAATAATTATTATAACAATAATTTTATAATATACTTTAATGACGAAGGCGCGCTTTTTTTAACAAAAAACACAGATTATGAGGTGATTAGCGACGGCACATTAGCGACGGATTTTTGATCATTAGCAACGGAAAAATCTGTCGCCTATACTGCTTTTTTTGTAGTGATTTAGGTTGAACAGATTCTTGTGGTAGCGTGGCGAAATGAATTGGCTATACGGGAAAAGGGGGTTAGATGTCCATGCTTAAATTGCGACGGTGTACCTATTAGGACCGATGATGAAATCAGGGAGCACTTGTATCATTGGGGGTTTAGGCCTAATTATTGGATTTGGGTGGATCATGGAGAACAACGAAGTCCAAATTTTAAGGTAGGGGCTTCAAGCAGTTCTGGTGTTGGTGTTCCACGTAATGAAATTTTGGAGTCTATGGAAAACATGATTTGTGATGGTCTCAGGGTGAATGTGCCATTTGATGAGCCTCGGCATGACGATCATGATGAACTTCCAAATGAAGAAGCACAAAAATTTTATAATTTGTTAAGAGATTCAAACAAACCGTTGTTCGAAGGCTCGCCACAGTCAAAATTATCTATGTGTGTGAAACTTTTAGCTCTCAAGTCCATGAGTAATATTTCTGAGTTGGGTTTAGACTATGTGACTGAAATAATGTTGGAAGCGACACCTAATAAGGATAATTTGCCAAAAAGTTATTATGAAGCAAATATGTTAGTTTCGAAGCTGGGATTGGAATTTAAGAAGATTGATTGTTGTGAGAAAGGGCACATGTTGTTTTACAACAACGAATTTGGTAAAAACGATGGTGAGCTACTTGAATGCAAATTCTGTGGAAAGTCGAGGTATAATGATCGTAAAGGGGAAAAACGTAATTATAAACCTATACCTGAAAAATCGATGTTCTATTTGCCTATAGTTCCAAGGTTGCAAAGAATGTTTGCATCGACCAAAATTGCGCAGAAAATGACTTGGCATTATGATAATAGGCGTACCTCAGACATTTTACGTCACCCATCTGACGGTGAAGCGTGGAGGCACTTTGATCAAGTGCATTCAGATTTTGCCTCAGACCCACAGAATGTTCGGCTTGGCTTGTGCTCTGATGGATTTACTCCATATATCCAAGCATCGGCGTCACTCTACTCTTGTTGGCCCATCATTGTTACCCCTTACAATCTTCCTCCTGAGATGTGCATGACTAAACCGTATATGTTTTTGACTTGTCTGATACCTGGTCCATCCAGTCCAAAAGCTAACATTGATTTTTTTGGAACCTTTGATTGATGATCTTAAGAGATTGTGGGGGGGGTGTTTTGACATATGATGCAGCACGAAAGAAGAATTTTATGATGAGAGCGGCATTGATGTGGACAATTAACGACTTTCCTGCTTATGGTATGTTGTCTGGTTGGGGGATTCACGGTAAATTGGCTTGTCCCCACTGCATGGAACACACAAAGAAGTTTACACTAAAGTACGGGGGCAAGAGTTCTTGGTTTGACTCGCATCGTAGATTCTTACCGCAAGATCATAAATTTAGAAAGAACAAGAAAGCCTTCAAGAAAGGGGTATTGAAACAGATGGACCACCGCCTTTGTTGACATCAGGTGAAATCTGGAGCAGAGTTATGGATTTTCCACAAGCCACGGAGGTAGGGGAGCTCACCCGGCTGGATGGTTATGGAAGGGTGCACAATTGGACAAAAAAAAGCATATTTTGGAATCTCCCGTATTGGAAAGATAATCTGTTGAGGCACAATCTCGATCTTATGCACATCGAGAAGAATTTCTTTGACAACATATTTGTCACTGTGATGAATGTGCAAGATAAAACCAAAGACAATAAAAAGGCTAGATTGGATTCTGCTCTTTACTGTAGCAAACATCGATCCGATTTGAATTTGTTGGAAATGCCTAATGGGAAGATGGTAAAACCCAAAGCCAAATACTTTCTAACACCAGATGAAGCGAAAGATGTTTGTCGATGGTTGAAAGGATTGAGGATGCCAGATGGTTATTCTTCTAACCTTGCAAGATGTGTCGATGCGAACACCGGGAAGATGTATGCGATGGATAGTCATGATTGTCATGTATTCATGGAGTGTTTGCTTCCAATTGCTTTTAATTCATTACCAAAGTGTGTTTTGGAACCACTTACTGAAGTGAGTCCATTTTTTAAAAATATGTGCTCTTCAACATTGAGAAGGGATGATCTTATTAAGATGGAGCAGAATATTCCTTTCATTATCTGTAAGTTGGAGAGAATGTTTCCTCCCGGTTTCTTTGATTCCATGGAGCATCTACCGGTTCACCTTGCGTACGAAGCAAGGCTTGGTGGACCAGTTCATTATAGGTGGATGTATCCATTTGAGAGGTAATTATCTATTTCAACATTTTATTAAAGTTATCTTAATTAGTATGATTATTAGTTTAATGAAGTGTTTTTCGTTCATATGTAGATTAATGGGTGATTATAAACGATCGGTGGAGAATAAAACTAGAGTTGAAGGATCGATCTGCACAACTTACCTACACCGTGAAACAATTTATTTTTGTTCACATTATTTCAACAACTGTATGTTTTCAACAAATAATAGAAACGAAATGGAGGTTGAAGAAGAAAGACACCCGCTCACTTTATCTGTGTTTAGCAAACCTGGTCGCCCCTCGGGGAAGAAGTCAACCAACTACTTATCATATAAAGAACATAAATCAGCACATGTTCATGTCTTGATTAATTGCACTGAACTTAAACCATATCTTGAGTAAGTCATATCTTGAGTAAGTATGATCCAATTCAGTTTTTAAACTATACACCTTTAGAGTATGAAGTTAAATCAGGTTTTGACCAACTTTCAATCTAAAGAGTATGAATAATTCCTTTTCAGTGCATTCTTACGAATTGAGGGTATAGGCGCTGAAGAATCTTCTATTCGTATACATGAAAGTTTTCCATCCTGGTTTAAGGCTAGAGTAAGTAACTAAAACTAATGTTTTAATGTCACAAGTTTAAATTAGATATGAGACATGACTTATTTTTTTCCATATGTGGTTACTTAGGTTTATGAAGCAGAACCAACTCCCCAAATCTGACACTTGAGGAACTTAGCCGATGGTCCTTTTCTTGACGTGACCGAGTGGCACACGTACTTAGTTAACGGTTACAAATTTGACACCCAATCATGGAGTGAGGGAAAAAACAATTAATAGTGGGTATATGTTAAAGGGGAAACAGGAGGAGGTGAAAATGACTACTACGGTGTGATCGGACACATTTATGAACTTGAATACCCACGGTTAGACTATGAAAAGAGAATAGTTTTGTTTTTCTGTAGATGGTTTGATCCATCAGTTAGAGGAACAAAATTGAATCCAAAATGTAATACCGTGGACATTCGAATGAATGGAAGGTATACACTTTATGATCCGTTTATCATGGCAGAAAATGTGAGGTAGATGTATTATGTTCCATATCCATCAACTCAGAGGATGGTGTGTTACAATTAAGACAAAACCACGTGGTCGCATTGATGCGGAGGATGGGGTTCCTTATCAGGTGGATGAAATTTCGGGAGTAGATGAGGTAGTTGAAGATGAACCGATTGACTCCTTATGTGATGATCGACTCCTAGTTGAAGAAGTTGAAGCAGTATTAGAAGTTAATATGAAGATGAAGAACAGAATGAAGATGAACAAGATGAAGAAGAGAATGAACATGAAGAAGATGGGGAAAAGAATGAATATGAAGATGAATAATTTTATTAATCTTATGTTGTATTTAAATTTATTAGAGTCATTATTGTTCTTGTGTTTTCTTAGTCTACTTATGTTGACTCTTTATGTTGTCTTTAAATTTATTAGAATCATTAATATATCCATATTGTTCTTGTTAATTTACTTTATTTAATTTAATTATAAATATATATCATTAATGTTGTTAGTATCACATTTCGTTTCTCTTTTTTCATAGATATGCATCAAGGAGGAGGTTCTGACCCACCGAGACGTCATGAAAAAGGGAAGCACAATATGGTTGATGAACCTCCCAAGATGAGGTGTAATCATCGTAATCGTGAGGTGGTACTTAATATTGGGAATATGAGGGGTCATACGTTTGTGGGCCCACCAGCTACCGATCCGATTGCCCCACGACCTCCGTCTCCATCTCGCCCCGGATGGTATCATTTACCCTCACATGGGAATTTTATGGGCCTACCAAATGCGTATACAGTAGGGTATATGGGCACACCAGCTGGGTATATGCCTACACCAGCTGGGCATATGGGCTCATCATCTGCGCATATAGGTTCATCATCAGGGCATATAGGCTCATCATCTGGGCATATGGGACCAGCTGGGTTATCTATGCCTACACCAGAGCCCCAGGATGATATTGAGCCCGATATTGGTGGTGGTAATTTTGATTCTGATTCATCGACTGATGACGAGAGAGTGGAGGTGGTTGTTATTAATGGTGTTAAACTCAAAGTCATTTAAACCTGTGGTGACGCGTAAGTATTATATTTTTTCTTTTTTAAAGTTAATTATGCAACAACTTATATATATTTGATTGTTTGATGATGTATCTTTCATTATGCAGGCTTCTTCCTGCAAAGGTAGCTTCGTCAACCATCACCCATGTCATCCGCAAAAAGTACTTTCAAAAGTTCCATAAAAAGTGGAGTAAAGTCGATGAACATGACAGGAAGGATCTGTTTAATTTCTTTAGGGTAAGTGTCAATTACTTATATTGTTATTTTAAACTTAATGGTTAATAAAATTTAATATAATTACTAATACATATTTTCATTTTACTTACTACAGACCAAAGTGACATGGGACATAGAAGATGATGAAAATGTGCAGAGACTTTTTTTTAAAAGGATGAGCTCTCAAATATCAGATTTTCTTTATAAGTTGCGGTGTAAAGATAAGAAGCCAGACTACATGAGTGATGAAATTTGGAATTCCTTCAAGGGCCATTGGGCTACAGAGACATTCAAGAGAAATTCTGCAAAAGCCAAGAATAATAGAAACTCAGAAAAGGGTGGCTCGCTTCACTGCGGCGGATCCATCTATTGGACTATATGATAACCTTAGAGGGGGGTGAATAAGGTTATGTGCAAAACTTGAATTCTTTTCAATTTTCCAAAATATTAACAGTGCTTGTTTAAATCAGATGTGGAAACTAAGATTTAAACTATATGCATTAACTAAGCAGGCAGATCAGGCACAGTGCAATATTACTCTAATGGTTCAGTAATCAGATTTATATGCAGCGCAGTGATATTGAATATAACTATAAACATATATAAACAATAAAGAAAGTAAGGAGAGAGGGATAGAGATACACCAGGATTTTTACGAGGTTCGGGATAAAAGCCCTACGTCCTCGGCCTCAGGCTTTGCAACCTTTGGACTTGCTGACAACCACTATATGAAGAATGTTTTACAAACAGGCAACTTCAAATAGCTAATCTCAATTTACCCAAATTGAGAACCCGAGCTCCCCGCTAAGGATTTCACAACCGCTTCAATCTCCCCGATTGAACGACCCAAGAACGCTTCCCAGGATTTCACAATAACCACATAGAAAATGAATACAAATGAGATCTACGAACCAATCACTTCAGTAACATAACAATATAGTAGAGTGAGAGATGATTGGGTTTGAAAATGAAGAACTTTGAAATATAGATATGAAAATGAAAGCTCTTTTTTCTCTTTTCTTTTGATTTGAAATTGCGTAGAAGAGAAGTGGAGTGGTGTGTTTTAGTTTTGAATCCAAGGTCCCTATTTATAGAAAATGTAAAAAATTGACCGTTGAACTAAAACACTTGATGTAGTAATCGATTATGTCCTTTGATGCACTAGATGCCATAATCGATTCTTCTCTTAAAATGGAAACATTTCATAATCGATTCTTTGCTAAATAAAAGGAGTGGGTAATCGATTATGTGCTCTAAAACATTCAGGCACATAATCGATTCCTTGCCTGAATAAACATAGGCTCATAATCGATTCCTTGCTCTGAAATCTAAATAAGGAAAGCAAGCAATCGATTCTTTTCTTTTAAAAACAGCTTGGAAATCGATTGTTCTCTTTCATTTTGCTTTAGAAATCGATTTTAGAGAACAATGAGACCATGTAAAAATCGATTCTTTACTTTTAAAATACTTTCCCATGTTGTGTGCCTTTCTCATGCATGCATGCATGCATTTGACTAAAGTATTTTTCAAGGCTTTCAACACAACAATTTTATTTTTTAAAACATTTTAAAAACATCATCTCTCTTCTACTAAATGTCATAAAACTGAAGGGATAGGATCTTACATTTGAGTCCTATCAAAAGCAGATAAACAATTAGGTCTTGGACTTCAGTGTTGCTTCTTCTCCAAGCCATTGCACTTTAAGAATCCTGCTCTTTGATTTAGTCCAGTACTTTGATTTTGTCCCTGTAGTTTCATACAACTGCAACCATTAGAAAACAAGATGTAATTTGTTATCATACAAAAAAAAGAGTGTTTGTCCTTGGTTCAACACCATCAATCAGGCTCAGCATGCTCTTAGATTGGTAAATTATTTTAAAAATCTGTGTGTTTTTTTACATTAGTTAATTAGTGAGCAATTTTTGAAAATGTGTTTCATTTTACATAGTAAGAAGGCGGGGCGCCCTATCACTGCTGCTGAGCTGCATAGAGCCACCCATGTGATGAAAGGCACTAGCGAGTATGTTGACGAGCGCTCCAGGATGACTCTGGTAAATATACAACTTGATTTGTATTATATAATGTTGCTTTGATAAATTGGAGTGCTAATTTGTGGTTATGCAAAATAGGAGAAAATTAATGAGATCATGACTCAACTGACTCAGGGGAGCTGGGACCCTAAATCACTTGATCAACTTACTCCTGAGATGATAGATTTGGCAAACAAAAATTGGGAGAAGACAGTAGGTTGGTATACGGATCGCCTGTATGGTACGGGGCCGTTGGCTCCATGTATGGGCCAGTCTGGGGCCGGGAGCAGCAGACGACGCAGTCAACCAGCTCCTACTTCTTCAGCTGCAGAGACAGAGCAGCTTAGGCAGCAGCTGCAGTCTACTCAACAGGAGCCGCAGGATACTCGACAGGAGGTCATGACCTCTACTGAGGCTATGAAAAATATGCAGGAAGACTTTGCAAAGGTGACCCATAGGCAGGAGCTGATGTTTAGCTATTTTAAGAATATGAGGAGCAAGATGAGGAGCAAGCTGAGGAGTCTGATGGCAGTTTTTAGGATTTGTTATATCAGTTTGACATTTTAGTATTTTGTTATAACATTTTAGACTAAGTTATGTTGATTCGGATCTTATGTTATCGAAATATTTTATTCTCGAATTTTTATTTTAAACTGTTTTAGCTATTTTAGATTTTATTATTTATTAATAAAAAAACAGGTATAAAATCAGGTTTAGCAAAAAAACAATTAAATCAGTTGGGCATTAGCGAGGGAATTAGCGAGGGAAACTGAACGCGTGGCTGTCAGAATTTGGCCACGTGGCTGTCATTGTTAGCGAGGGATTTGGGTCTCTCGCTAATTAGCAAGGGAATTAGCGAGGGATTCAAATTCCCTCGCTAATGGGATTAGCGATGAGCAATTTAGCGAGAAAACCAGCCCCTCGCTAATTCCCTCGCAAATTGGCATTAGCGACGGGTTTTGGGCAATTAGTGAGGGAAATATCCCTCGCTAATGATCAATTTTTTTGTAGTGAAGGGCCTATGTTAGAGGGGCCAAGTGTTTGTGGATTTTATTGCAATGTGCAGTTATTTTCAATTTTTCTCGCAACCGAATAAATTAAAAAGAAAACAATTATTAGAATAAATTTATATAAGAAGACTATGTAAAAAAATTAATTTAACTATTATATACACGACCTCTAAGCATTTTTTATGCTACGTGAGCATCAAATCGTGTAAGCACTGAACCATCGAAAGGTCCAACATACGGCTGGAACGCCTGACCAGGCTTCTCCTCCTCCTCGTCATCATCAGAGTCCGAAGAATCAGCTGGATGAGGAGCCCTGGTAGTACTACTCAGGAGCTGCGTAATCAATTGGATTAGTAGCCTCATACTGCTCTTCCATACGGTCATAGCCCTCCTGTCCCCGGGCACGTCTATGCCGATTAGAAGCATGACCTGCTATTCTCACCCTAGTGCGTGTACTCACCGGTGTTTCTTCCAGTTCACCATGACCAGCAAAATGTGACGACCCCGCTCGCATAATCAAGCCCCTCCTCGCGTCTAGGATTTGTCTGTTTCTACCCCTGGTTGGCGCCACTGTAATCAAAAAACAGACGTTAGTAACAATTAATTAATAATTAAAGTTTTGAATTTAAAAATTAAACAACTAAAATATCGGATTTACGTAAATCCGTTTTGGTTTAGAAAAACTTCCAAAACGGATTTAACATAAATCCATTATGTATGCGTGAAAAAAAATTTAACTACGGATTTAAGATAAATCCGTTTGACAAGTTTCAAAACCCAAAACGGATTTATCTTGCAAAAGATAAATTTGTTAGTTATGATTTCCGTACTAACGGATTTAACCGTAAATGCGATTTGAAAATTTTTCTGAGGAACACGGATTTACGTAAATCCGATGAGCAAAGAATTTGCAAGACGGATTTAGGTAAATCCATGCCATCAGATTTAGATAAATAATTGGAAGTGATAATTTTGGACTCACTCTCTCTCTTTCAACAGATGTATGTGTGAAATGAAAAAAGGTTGAGGGTTTTTGTTAAGGCTGAAGGGTATTTTTAGTTTTTCACTATGGGTGTGGGGGTATGAGGTATAATGGTGGGGGTATAAAAAATACAACCCAAAGACAAGGATTCCAAAGAAAACTTTGGATTGAAATTGTTTTTCTAAGAAATCAATGAGCTTGCAACAAAATGGGATCCCGTGATCCAAAGGCCAAAAACTTCGGGCCATACTTCCTACAACCCCCCAACTACTTACTGAACACCCCCAAACCCTGTGAAAAGACTAAAATGCCATTAATGAAATGTGCGCGTCCATTTTTTTTGAGATTACGCAGGTTCAGAATTTTGGTTCCGTACCCGTCCGGAACCAAAGTGTCAGGTCTTATATCATGGAAGACACCCTCACTTTTGAATTTTGAAAAGGTTCGGAACTTTGGAACCGAACCGGTAGCAAACCAAAAGTCCCATACCTGTTCCCAACTTCTTTTTTGATTCAGTACTTCATTTATGTCTCAAACTTCATAGACAAGGCTTAAGGGTAACAATACCATCAACAGTTCCATCAGGTAACTTCATTTCTGTCAGATCTAACGTACATTCATATGTATCCGAGTTTTTCAGATTTGTTCAGAGGAAGTGATAGAGGGGTGCAGTTAAAAGGAATTCCTTTTGATTTGTTACAACACTAACTACCCTTAAGCCTCCTGGATTTGTTCAGACTTTGTTAAAAGGAATTCCTTTTGATTTTAAATTAATGCATCTGTCTGTTTAGTAGTGGGAACAGTGCAAACAGGACATAAGCAACAGTATATAAGTTTTGTCCGAAACAAAAAACCAGTAACTGGGTTTAGTCTAACAAGTTCGGTACTTTAGTACTGAACCGGTTCGCGCGTTGTATCTCAACTCTCTGAATAAACTGCCTCAACCGCCCTTCTACTCTTCGGGCGCGTATTTCATCTCTCGTAACCTCCTTTGGAGTCTTCTTCGAAAATTTCATGTGTACCTTTCAAATAAGTAGCGTTTCGAATACTTTTGCCTTCGTGTAACCTTCGATTTCCACTTCAGAAAATTGCTGATGTGTCCTTCTAGCTAATTTTGATTTCAAAATTCAGCTATAACAAATAGGCTTTTATTTTGTACCCCCCCCCCCCCCTTATTAGACCCTGTACAATTGCACCTCTGAATTCACAAAAAGTTTCCAGAATTACGTGTTTAGGCATAATTCCGGAACGCATTTTTCAGAGTTTTCCGGAAATACCTCATAAGGGCATAATTCCGGAACGCATTATTATAGATTTTCCGGAATTATGTCTTAAGTGATAATTCAGGAACACATTTTTCACTTCCGGAATTATGGCCTTTGAGGTAATTCCGGAAAACTCTGAAAAATGTGTTCCTTAATTATCCCACAGGACATAATTCCGAAAGTTTTTTTTTAATTTAACCTTTATTTTAGTTCCCTAAGACATAATTCTGGAAGGTAAAAAATTTAAAAATTCTAGAATTACGTCTAAAGTGATAATTCCGGAAGGCCAAAACAATAAACTTCCCAGAATTAAGTCTTTTTACATACTTTCGGAAGGCAAAAAATTTAAACTTTCTGGAATTACGTGTTTTTACATAATTCCGGAAAGACAAAAACTCTCCGGAATCATCAAAATTAGATAATTCCGGAACACATTTTTAGAGTTTCGGAATTATCCTCTATAAGTGTTTCCGGAAAACTAACGAAAAAACAATTCCGGAAATACCTTTTTCGGAGGTAATTCTGGGAAAGTGAAAAATTTTGGGCACTGTTGAGATTTTGGTAAAAAATGTGTGGGGTATTTTGGGGATAAAACGAGTTATGGGGGTACAGGGTCTAATAGAGTGGTACAAAAAAATGCCTAACATATATTCACACTGAACGGTACCTCAAGATCGGGCAGATAGGCCGGTGAGGTGTTCGGTCGTTCTATTGAATTGTTGATCGTGCACAGAGCTCAGCCCGGGTTGTACCCTACAAAGACACTCCGGCGCCCAAGTCAGTGGAGTAGGAGTGTGAGCAGGGTAACTGTATGGGTTCAAAGTCTACCTGTCAACAAAGAGAGGACCTCTTTATATAGCGTCAGAGAGTCAGCATTGGTCGTTGGATCAACGTGGGTCGATCTCGACCGTTGATCATGCAAGTTTGGCCATTGATCACCTGCCTTACGAATTGGGCCGATCTCGGTCAGTCCCAAGGTGGATTGGGCCTTTGGCTCAGTCCAGGACACACACCATCCCCCATCATCCAATGACACCACTTCCTTAAGGACCAAGCGGGCCTCATGAATATTTCGCCACACATCATAAAGT
Organism: Astragalus membranaceus; assembly: GCA_039519185.1. Classification (NCBI taxonomy): domain Eukaryota; kingdom Viridiplantae; phylum Streptophyta; class Magnoliopsida; order Fabales; family Fabaceae; genus Astragalus; species Astragalus membranaceus. The sequence continues at coordinate 172,937,315 of CM076847.1, forward strand.
CGCATTGCGGAAAATACTTGGCCTTATAAAGTCTAGCCATTAAAGAATCCGGACAATTCAACAACCTCCAACCTTGTTTCCCCAATAACGCCATATTAAAGACATACAAGTTTTGAAAACCCAAACCACCATGGTCCTTGTCGATACAAAGCTTATCTCACGAAAACCAACGCATGCCACGACTAGATGAAGCACTACCACCCCACCAATAACCACTTATCCAACTCTGAATTTCATCACCTAAGGAAGAAGGTAAAAGGAAAATACTCATGAACAATGGCGTATCTAGGACCCTGGCTCAGGATGGTCAAATTATTTAGTTTAATACAATTTTAAATTATAATATACATATATATGTGATTTAATTTATATACATCGATGTCGTAGAAATTTTTTTACAGTATTAGTCAAACACGAAACAATATATCATAAAAATGTTTGACTTTATCTCACATGCCTTAAAATTTTTTTACAACGATAGTGTATACCAATTAAACATATTTTGCTTTTCTAATTTCGTAACTTTGGTCCCTCTGATTTTTTCATTGCAGTTTTGTCGCTAAATATCATGGATTATGCAATTTTAGTCCTCCGTTTTTCCAAAATTCAAGATTTTTGAGGACCATAAGCGCAATTATTGCATGGCTCTGAAGATAAGAATTGTGAAACTAAGACAAATGGGACCATAATTGTCAAAAATAAAAGGACAAAAAATCACCATATTATTGTGGCTTAATGCATACTATGATAATAATAGACTAATGTGACTTAAACTAATGGACTTGTTATTATTCTTTTATCTACTTAGACAAAAATAAGCTTAGTTGGGTAGCAAAATAACATATTATTGGTGTAGCTAAATATAATATAATATATACTTAATTGTCTAAATACATATATTATTTTTGGGTAGCCAAAACTACTCCATAGTTACATTACCAATCGCCCTAGGAGCTGCAATAGAAAATGGTAACTAGCATTAGAAAGAGAAAAATGGGAGAAGGGTGTGCAAATAACAAAACTAGAGGTGTCAAAATATATTTTTTATATGGGTATTGGTGCAAATTTTTAAATTCGAGGGTGTTGATAACTCTATTTTATATAGAGTTATTTATGCATCTAAACATAACTAATTACTTGAAACCAAGTGTAATATGTGTTAAATATAGTAGTATGAAGTAAAATAACAACATTCTATGTTTCAAAGAGGATTATGTAATGATTTAAGCATTTTGTATATATATTGGTATGTTTGATATGTTTTTTCAGTGCACTTGCAGTTAGGTGCAACTACACCAAAGAAACAAACAGTGCATCTGCACTAACCACATTTACAACAGTGCAACTGCACATAGGTGCTTCTGCACCATCCTGCGCTGAAAGTTTATAACCCCCACAATGGAAGCACCTCAAATCATACCTGTAACAGCCCAAATAATTTGTTTAATTATTTAATTGATTTAAATGATTTAGTTGATTTAATTATTTATTAATTGATTTAATTATGTCCTGAAGAAAATAAAATAATTAGAAAGGTGTTATAATATGTGAGCCTAGTTGGGTTGGAAATAATTAAAGTAAGGAGTGGTGTGTAGCATTTGGGCTTAAGTGGTGGAAGAAGGCCCGTGATCCATGGGCCCATGTGGTAGGCGCATAGTTGAGGCATTAGGGTTGGCTAGGCATTTGCGAACTCTTGGAGAAAAAGAAAGAAAAATTAGCGTGGAGAGGAGAGGAGAAGGAGTAGGGGCGCGGCGCCCATGGAGAAAAAGAGAAGAGGAGGCGCGACTTGGAGGAAGAGAGAGAAAGGGGCGTGAGGCAAGAGGAGAGGGGGATCGGGTTGCGGCGATTCTTGGAGCTTACGTATAAGGAGATCGTGTTCGTCATAACCTAAGGTAAGGGTGGGTCTTATCTTCTCTATAATAGGGTTTTTATGATGGGGATTATGTAGGGGCTAGGCTCTATGTATGCCTTTTTATGTATTCCTAGTGATTATTGATGAACCCTAGGCATATGAAGACTTGTTGTTAATAAAATCATGTTGTGCGTGCCGAGTGTTTGAGTAATTGTTGATGATATTGTGATTTATGATGATTGGGGATGATTATGATAATTTGATGTTCGTATTGTTGAATTGAGCCTTGATGATGGAATTTGGTGTTTAATATGTTGTATGTGATTTGAGGAATTTGTGTTGCTCGAATTCGTTGTTGATGGTGTCATAGGCGCATAGGGCGCCATTTTTGTGTTTATGATGTTGCTGAATTTTGATGTTTGATGAGTGATTTTGATGATTTTATATGTGCTCATGAATTGTTGTAAGTTGGTGTTGTGATTGGTCAGGTGAAAATTTGAAGAAAAATATATATGCTGAATTTTGTGCTGAAATTGTGTTGCTGGAACTGTGCTGGGCGCTGGGCGCCCATGGGCGCTGTGCGCGTGTTGCAGTGTGGGTGTGTGTGGAGCGCTGGGCGCTGGGCGCCAGTGTGTGCGTGGGTGTGTGTTGCGCTGGGCGCTGGGCGCCCGTGTGTGTGTGTGTTGCGCTTTGCTGGGCGCTGGGCGCTGGGCGCCCAGGGCGCCAGTTTTTCAGGATGTTCCCAAAATTTTTATGAAAACTGTTTTCGCTATATCTTTTGACTCGGACATCCGTTTTAAACGTTTCAAAAAGTGTTGTGAAGCCCATTTCGTTGTCTATCTGTGTGTCCCATTTTTAAAAGCGAAAACTTATTATTTTCTGATGGTTCTGGGCGCCCAAGTGGCTGCCCCGATGGTAGTTGTTATTGCGTTGCAAAACTGTTTTCGGTGTCTAAAACCTTTTTGATGTCAATGATGATGTTCTAAAGAACGTTTCTGCCTTAATGGCCAACTTTAATGATAATGATGTGTAAATGACGATGATGCCCCTGGTGGCTAGTTTATTGACGATGATGCCCTTAGTGGCTAGTTTATAGGTGATAGTGCCCTTAGTGGTTAATGTTTGATTGACGATGATGCCTTCGGTGGCTAGTACCTTGATAAGTTGATGATTTTGACGGTAATGCCCTAGTGGCTATGCTTGTGATTGACGATGGATGTTATATTGATGATGATGATTCTAAATGATGATGATGCCAGAACGGCTAATAGCGACGATGAATAATAAGCGACGATGAATATAAGCGACGATGAGGCCCAAAAGGCTAAGTGACGTTGTTATGGGTAATTGTGAATTAAAATAAGTGACGATGAGGCCTACAGGGCTAAGTGACGTTGTTGTGTGTAATTATGAATTGACAGGTGCTGTGCCTCTTATTTGGCAAATTGGTAAGTGACGTTGACTGTGATTGTGTGTTTGTGCGTGGTGCATGTCATAGTGTCTCATGCCTCCCATATGCATAAACCCAGTGACGTTTGAGGCCCAAAAGGCTAAGTGACGATGAGGCCATAAAGGCTAAGCGACGTTTGTGAAAAGGTACCTCATGCATATGCCCGCGAGTGGGTTGCATTTCATATGCCTACATGACATTGTGATGAGCTTTTGTAGTGATTGAATTGATGTTTGTGATGTGGTTTATATAGCTGGCATTGCGATGATTTGTTGTGGTGATTAATATTGATGACTGACTTGATGTGTCGTGGTGTGGTTGATATAGTGTCATAACTCTAGCATAGTGCTCATCATAAGCTTTATTATATTGTTAGATGAACTCACCCCTTCTGTTTGAATGTTACCCCTATGCGGTAACGTGCGGGTGATCTCGAGTGAAGGCTTAGGTATCTTCACTAGCTGAGTCGGGTCGTCTGCTCTGATTATGTAACACTAGGGGGAAATGACGTTGTTTAAGTTACTTATGATTGTTGTTGTTGTTGGATTTTAGTATTGTAAGCCTTGCCTGGTTGTAATGCCTATTATGACTAAATTTGTTGGATTTTCCGCTGTGGGGTTATATTTTTAATTTACAATGACGTTTTGTAAGTATTCTAAGACTGTTTTCGAAAAGCGAGTAATTTGGCGCGTGACGTTTAACGAAGTAAGTGTGACATCCCTTGTGGTGTATTTAAAATTTGGAAACTCTGATTTTTACGCAAATAAATTAATGGGTAGAAAAAGGGGTGTTACATTAGTGGTATCAGAGCAATGGTTGGTCCGTCCGGCCAAGTCGTAGAGTCGTTGTGTCGGTTAACGACTAACTGTTGTCTTTTAGTCTTGACCATTGGTTTGTGTTGTGGTGATGTTCCTGCAGGTACAGGTAAACGGAAGCTGCTAATGGTAAGTGAACTAGTGGGGGAGATGCCCCTGCTGGTATTGTGTACTGTTGTTATTGAAACTACTATTGATGTTGCCGTTTGTTTGTTGCTGCTTGCTGTGTCGCTGAAAATTGATTACTGTGCTATTTTATCGTGCTAATTAGGTGCCGTTGTTGTTTTAATTTACACCAAGTTGCTGCTACTGTTTAATCATTGTTGCCGAAATTACTGTGCTGTTGCGGTTTAATTGCTGTTGGTTGCAAAAAGCTATTTTCGAGAATTGTTGCTATTTCTGAAAACCGTTTTATTTGAGTAATACTAATGCCTTGTGCTATGTAGTTTTGTGATCTGAAAAGTAAAATGATTTCTGAAATTGTTTTTGAAATGTCTAATGGACGATTTTACGGTTGGATACTAAAATTAGTAATAAAATCTATTTTTAATGAATGAACGTGGGTGTTGAAGTGGTGGAGATCAAAAGAAATAAAATTATTTTTGACTTAGGATTTTAAATGAGGAAGTATAGAGGTGAAGTTTTTGTTGGATTGGAAATGATTTTCTAGTTGGTTTTATTTGAAACAGAGTAATGATTTGTTGTTGTGTCGATTTTAAAAACCTTGTCAAAAATGATTTGATGACGATTTTGAAACTAGTATTGGGTTTCTTTGGGAGCAAAAATGTATTAGTATGTATGAAACCTTGTGTGCTCTATGATGTTTAAATTGGTTAAGAAATTTGGCGTGCTCTATGTATTGTTTGATCTATATGGAATATGTATTGCTTGTAATTTACATAGCGAGTGTGTTGAAGTGATTGATGTATTTTAATTGGTTGGTATATGATTATTGGGAAGTTTAAACTATGCTTGATGGCTGAATTTGTGGCTGCTTGGATGCTTAATTTGTTGCTAAGCTCACTGTGTGGGCACTTTCTGAGTAGGTTTGACTTTCGGCTAAACTGGGACTGTTTTACTGGTTGATAAATTATGTAGCACACAATTTTAGAAACCTAGACTGAACGCTGGTCATTTTGGCTTTGGTTTGGTCGCATTTGGAATAGTATAGCTCCAGTTATCGGCTTCGCAAGTTAGGATAAAATTCTGGGGACCGTCTGGACATAGGGTCAGTGTTTTGATTGTGGTGTTTTCAAATGAACTCCTTTTCGAATGAATCCAATTTCTTTGAAAACTAGACAAAATGATTTACCGTTTAGGCTGAAGTTTCGTATTATTTGGGTTTGTTTTGGGCATTGTAGGAGAGTCACAACTTTGGACACAGTCGCTGCCCCATTTTCTAGAACTTCTGCCTTGTTTGCGAAAACTGTGCTACTGGACTCATCATTTTGAAATTCTAAAAATACAGCCAGAAACTAGACTCCGTAAGTTTTCCGTAGAAGGGTTGTTCGCTAAATTCCGATGTCGTTTGATAGGGTAAATAAATTGTTGAAGTTTATGTGTGAGTGCTGGAATTTCCTGCGTTGCTTAGTTGTACTATCACTGTAACGGAAAAACTGTTTTGCAATATCTTTTGAACCAGGAGTCCGATTTGAGTAAACTAAAATGTTTCGGAAAGCTTATTCAGAGGCCTAACTGAATATTCTAATTTCAAGGCAAAATTGACTCGTTCTGGTGTTGTTGATTTTTAGGCGTGTCGGTTGATTTAAGTTGTTGTGGCGTTTTCAGTGTCGTAGTGCCCGTAATTGTTGTTGTGTTGTCGGCGGCCTAGTGCCCTAGTTGCTGTTGTTGTTGGTTATGGGATTGTTGGTCCCGGAGTTGTCTCCGCATTGTTGCTTTGCTGTGCTTTGTGGTTGCCTTGTTGATGATAATGATTTTTCTTTGATGTTGTTGGTTGTTGTGTTGTGGGTAACGCCGAATGGCCCACAGTGTTTTGTAGTGGGTACCGCCGATATGGCCCACGTTGTTTTGCCGAGGGTACCGCTGAATGGCCCGAAACGTCTTGATGAATTTTGTGTTGTAGGCCTATGGCCGATGTGGTGATTTAGTGTTGATGTCGCCTGAGTGGCAAAGTCGTTTGTTGATGTTGTTGTCGTGTTGTCAAATTATGTGGCTTGTTGTACAACTGTTATGCACTCTGTAAACTTCATTGTGATGCTGTGATGATTGATGAATTTTGTTATCCTTAAGGGTAGATGAGTGAGGTAAAATGCAAGCTAGTTTATCAGAGTAGCGCAGCGGAATCTTAGCATGTCGTATTGGGGAGGAACTTTGATAGGGCTTGGGGGTGATCACGTGGTACCAACGTGATTACGCTCAAATCCCTATCGGAGGTCCTTCGGGAGAGGAGGTGTCTGGTTGTCATTTCTCAAAGTTACCTGGCTGAAAAAGTAGGAGGGACGGCCGCCCAATCACTTACCGCCGGTAATCCGAGAAATGGTGATCAGCACGATGGATAACATTAGTTGTCTAGATGGCTTAGTCGTTGATGGGAGAGTGTTAGCCTTGGCGGATAAAAATTTCGAGGACGAAATTCATTAAGTGGGGGAGAGTTGTAACAGCCCAAATAATTTGTTTAATTATTTAATTGATTTAAATGATTTAGTTGATTTAATTATTTATTAATTGATTTAATTATGTCCTGAAGAAAATAAAATAATTAGAAAGGTGTTATAATATGTGAGCCTAGTTGGGTTGGAAATAATTAAAGTAAGGAGTGGTGTGTAGCATTTGGGCTTAAGTGGTGGAAGAAGGCCCGTGATCCATGGGCCCATGTGGTAGGCGCATAGTTGAGGCATTAGGGTTGGCTAGGCATTTGCGAACTCTTGGAGAAAAAGAAAGAAAAATTAGCGTGGAGAGGAGAGGAGAAGCAGTAGGGGCGCGGCGCCCATGGAGAAAAAGAGAAGAGGAGGCGCGACTTGGAGGAAGAGAGAGAAAGGGGCGTGAGGCAAGAGGAGAGGTGGATCGGGTTGCGGCGATTCTTGGAGCTTACGTATAAGGAGATCGTGTTCGTCATAACCTAAGGTAAGGGTGGGTCTTATCTTCTCTATAATAGGGTTTTTATGATGGGGATTATGTAGGGGCTAGGCTCTATGTATGCCTTTTTATGTATTCCTAGTGATTATTGATGAACCCTAGGCATATGAAGACTTGTTGTTAATAAAATCATGTTGTGCGTGCCGAGTGTTTGAGTAATTATTGATGATATTGTGATTTATGATGATTGGGGATGATTATGATAATTTGATGTTCGTATTGTTGAATTGAGCCTTGATGATGGAATTTGGTGTTTAATATGTTGTATGTGATTTGAGGAATTTGTGTTGCTCGAATTCGTTGTTGATGGTGTCATAGGCGCATAGGGCGCCATTTTTGTGTTTATGATGTTGCTGAATTTTGATGTTTGATGAGTGATTTTGATGATTTTGTATGTGCTCATGAATTGTTGTAAGTTGGTGTTGTGATTGGTCATGTGAAAATTTGAAGAAAAATATATATGCTGAATTTTGTGCTGAAATTGTGTTGCTGGAACTGTGCTGGGCGCTGGGCGCCCATGGGCGCTGTGCGCGTGTTGCAGTGTGGGTGTGTGTGGAGCGCTGGGCGCTGGGCGCCAGGCGCTGGGCGCTGGGCGCCAGTGTGTGCGTGGGTGTGTGTTGCGTTGGGCGATGGGCGCCCGTGTGTGTGTGTGTTGTGCTTTGCTGGGCGCTGGGCGCCCAGGGCGCCAGTTTTTCAGGATGTTCCCAAAATTTTTATGAAAACTGTTTTCGCTATATCTTTTGACTCGGACATCCGTTTTAAACGTTTCAAAAAGTGTTGTGAAGCCCATTTCGTTGTCTATCTGTGTGTCCCATTTTTAAAAGCGAAAACTTATTATTTTCTGATGGTTCTGGGCGCCCAAGTGGCTGCCCCGATGGTAGTTGTTATTGCGTTGCAAAACTGTTTTCGGTGTCTAAAACCTTTTTGATGTCAATGATGATGTTCTAAAGAACGTTTCTGCCTTATTGGCCAACTTTAATGATAATGATGTGTAAATGACGATGATGCCCCTGGTGGCTAGTTTATTGACGATGATGCCCTTAGTGGCTAGTTTATAGGTGATAGTGCCCTTAGTGGTTAATGTTTGATTGACGATGATGCCCTCGGTGGCTAGTACCTTGATAAGTTGATGATTTTGACGGTAATGCCCTAGTGGCTATGCTTGTGATTGACGATGGATGTTATATTGATGATGATGATTCTAAATGATGATGATGCCATAACGGCTAATAGCGACGATGAATAATAAGCGACGATGAATATAAGCGACGATGAGGCCCAAAAGGCTAAGTGACGTTGTTATGGGTAATTGTGAATTAAAATAAGTGACGATGAGGCCTACAGGGCTAAGTGACGTTGTTGTGTGTAATTATGAATTGACAGGTGCTGTGCCTCTTATTTGGCAAATTGGTAAGTGACGTTGACTGTGATTGTGTGTTTGTGCGTGGTGCATGTCATAGTGTCTCATGCCTCCCATATGCATAAACCCAGTGACGTTTGAGGCCCAAAAGGCTAAGTGACGATGAGGCCATAAAGGCTAAGCGACGTTTGTGAAAAGGTACCTCATGCATATGCCCGCGAGTGGGTTGCATTTCATATGCCTACATGACATTGTGATGAGCTTTTGTAGTGATTGAATTGATGTTTGTGATGTGGTTTATATAGCTGGCATTGCGATGATTTGTTGTGGTGATTAATATTGATGACTGACTTGATGTGTCGTGGTGTGGTTGATATAGTGTCATAACTCTAGCATTGTGCTCATCATAAGCTTTATTATATTGATAGATGAACTCACCCCTTCTGTTTGAATGTTACCCCTATGCGGTAACGTGCAGGTGATCTCGAGTGAAGGCTTAGGTATCTTCACTAGCTGAGTCGGGTCGTCTGCTCTGATTATGTAACACTAGGGGGAAATGACGTTGTTTAAGTTACTTATGATTGTTGTTGTTGTTGGATTTTAGTATTGTAAGCCTTGCCTGGTTGTAATGCCTATTATGACTAAATTTGTTGGATTTTCCGCTGTGGGGTTATATTTTTAATTTACAATGACGTTCTGTAAGTATTCTAAGACTGTTTTCGAAAAGCGAGTAATTTGGCGCGTGACGTTTAACGAAGTAAGTGTGACATCCCTTGTGGTGTATTTAAAATTTGGAAACTCTAATTTTTACGCAAATAAATTAATGGGTAGAAAAAGGGGTGATCAACTGTACCAAAACTTCTATGACATCATGCTTTGTCACAAATCACATGGAGGCACATGCCAACATGCATAAGGAGGCGCCCACTATTTGAATTCATCATGAAAGGCTACTCATCTAAAGACACATGGCCTTCCACAATTGGACCTCCCCTTGAGGATGAGTGCTGGACTCAATCTCCAGAATTAATGATCAGAAAAGTAACCATGGTTAAGCCTCCTTATGTTAACTTGGTTTTCAAGTAAATCCTCACTTGAAGGAAACCTCCAAGGCTATAAAAAGGCTTCCACTTCTCACTTGAAGATCATCGCATATCTCACACCATAATATGTAGATCATACACTTTACTTATAATTTAGTAGTTTCATTTCTTATAGTTTTAGTAGTAGTTAGTTGGCAAGAAGGTAAGGAAGGAATCGACAACTTCTTCATTCACTTCTTCATCAACTTAGTTAGGTGCAACTGCACCAGAAAGTCAGTGCTTCTGCACTGCTGGGCAAATTTATGCAAGGGTACTTCAATCAGTGTAATCTCTACCCTATTGATATCTCTTGTACTTTCATCTATATTAATATGTTTTATTTCATCTATCTTTGCCTTGCAATGCATATTATGAGCTAAACCTTTTTGGTTGAGATGTTCTAACTTTATAATGAGCTTTTGAGTAAGTTATTTTGCTTTTTAGTGTTGTATGCATTTTGGGCCTTGTGTTATACTACATCCATCTTATTTTAAGGTTGATCGCTTAGAATAAGAAGAGTTATATTCACAGACATGGTTTATAATTAGAAATCAAGACTAATAAGGGTAAGTGTTTTAATGAAGGCTTTGTTAACTAGTGTAATAAAGAAAACTTTGTTAAAACCATGTTAAGTCCTAGACATAGGATAACATAGTCCTTAGGGTGAAACAATGGGTACTTCAAAGGCAGGAGTGAACTTATTTAGCAAGCCCAGACATGGGAAGCTTGTAACAAAACTCTGAAGAAAGTAGCTGAAAAGCACATACTCATGCAGCTGCACTCAATGCTTCTGCACCACTAAAAGCATAAAACTCTCAAAAGAACATTATTTAGTGAAAACATTTCTACCATCATTCTCAACTGATTTCCTTCGTATTCTTTTACACATTTGCATTCTGTTTTCACTTAACATAAAAAACCCCAAATTTGTGAGTAGTATAGTAGCACTAATTTATATGCTTTCTAAACATACAAGAGTTTAACCAATCCCTGTGGGTTCGACCTTTCTTGTCATTATATTACTTATTTGTGACTGTGTATACTTGCACACCTTTTTCACACACCAGGTGTGCAGGTGCACACCCTGAAGGGCATGTAAATTCGCCCCTGCTCTTGAAGTAAGTCGGAATAGATTGGAGAACCGACTTAATCTTAACTTCTTTCCCCGTCTTAGATTACGATCGGCCACCCCACGAATTGATCTTCTTCCAAATCTGATCCCTAATAAACTTAAAAAGGGATTTCTTGCTCCTACCAACCATAGACGGGAGACCCAAATAACGACCGGTACCTAAAACAACATTCACACCAAGACCATTAGCAATTGTATCCCTGTCCTCCTGAGCCACATTCTTGCTAAAGAAAATCACAGACTTCTAAAAATTAATCTGTTGCTCGGACGCTTGCTCATACACATCCAAAATTAATCTCAGACTTATCAAAATATACTTCTTGTTAACTTTTGATAATTGGATATTTTGTTGAAAGCCTAAAAGGGTTCTATTTGTTCTCCCCTTCTTCTCCTCTCATTTTCTTTTCTATGATTGTTCATATTGTTAACTTTAACAATAATATTTGGCTACATATAATTTACGAATAACATTATAGTTTAATGGATCTCACGACCAAGTCACACTTAATGTTTTTGTTCTAAATCGATTGGAGTCGCAAAACTTTGTCCTTAAATATAACATTATAGTTTAATGGATCTCACGACCAAGTCACACTTAATGTTTTTGTCCTTAAATTTAGTTTTTTTTTAATAAAGCATCTAAATAAAAACATTATAAATTTGGACCGAACAGTTTTTGTTCTAAAAAAGACAAGGGTTCCAAAGGCCCAAGAAAAAATTGAATTGAAATGATTTTTCAAAGAAAACAATGAGGATGTTGGTTTTTATAGCCCCACTTGGCACTTATATCTCCATAAAATTTTTTAATCCTCATTTTACTCCTATCAGATTTACTACATACGGATTTATGTATTTTAAAGATAAATCTGCAGTTTGAAAAAATGGACTACGAATTTATCAATTAAATAGATCATTCCGTAGTTTAAAAAATGTATTACGGATTTATCTATTTAATTAATAAATTTGTAATTAATTAGATAAATTCGTAGTTTAAAAAATGTATTAGGGAATTAATTATTTAATTGATAAACATGCACATACACTGAATTAACAGCTATAAACATGCACATACAACAAACTCTAAACTAACAGCTATAAATATACATGCACATACACTGAATTTTATAGTTTTCAGTTTTTACAAGTAAATAAAGTCTTTACATTTTCTTAAGTTTTCTTCTCTGTTTTCCCTTCTATGTATCTCTTTCTGTGTACCTCTTTCTTGAGTTCTGGGTGTGAGAGTTTGAGTGTGTGTTCAAAGAGTGTTCACCTTGAAAACAAGAGAAACAATACAAGTTAGGTGTTGTTCTAAGTATTACAACCAGAAAAGATAGAATAGAAACAAAAGAGAGGAAAAGAGAAGAAATTATCCGTGAAAGTAGTCACTGGTTGAGGATTTCATAGTGTTGAAATCTTGTGTGTACTCTCCGGTTATCATTCCAGTCATAACACGTTTCAAGTGTACATGCAATAAAGTCAGAATCAAGATTAGGATTCTGAAGGTTGTAAAAAGCAGCAAATCAGAAAGTAAAGAAGTGATTTACCTTAGTTACGGTGTCCGCAACAAAACCCTAGCAACAGAATACCTGAAACACCAACAAACAGTGATTAGGGTTTCAGCAACAGTAACTGTTTCAAGCAAAAGAAAGGATTTCCAAGATCAGTTCAGTGATTTACCTTCGTGGTGGTGATCGGTGGAAAACCCAGGAAGAAGGAGGCCATTGAAGCTGAGATACGAAACTAGGGTTTCGTGAAAATCCCTAACTTCATGTACAACATCAACAGGTTGTCCAGTAAACAACCACAGCACAACATCTACGAAGAGATTGAAGCGTTTGGAAGCTTCAATCACAAAGAACCAGTGAACACCCAGAACTTTGTTCGTAGGCGACGAAGCTCAGATTGCTGCGATTCAGTGCATAAACCAGAGGGGTTCTTTGCATCATCATCATCACACATCATCATAGGTGAGAGAGTGAAGAGTTTCATCACTTCAATCACTGAGAGCAGTGAAACCCTAACCAGAAGAGAAGAAGAAGACGAACCAGAGAAACATCGTGGAACCAAGAAGAGAGAGAGGAGAGTCTTGAAAATCTGACCAGTTAGGTCAAAATTTTCCTTTTATAAGACGGGTCTAGATAGGATCCGCGTGCTGACCCGTTTGCACCGGGTTCGGGTGCGCAAAATCCGCTTCCGTATTGCTTTGTTTGGAGATCAGGTGAGTGAAGGTTGGGTTGGGCCAGCAAGTGGCCTTTGTGCTAATTGCACCCCCTGTATCTGATCTTTGTAACCTGCAAGAAAACCAAACAAATGTTAGCAAATTCCAACATGGTATCAATGAGCTAGTTACAATCCAGGGAAAACAGGAAAATTTCTAACTCTATGTCCTTCTTTAGATTTCTTTAAGGTTCTTGTTAAGTGTCAAAGAAAAATTTCTATAAAACAGCAAGTGGCCGTGTGTGAGTTTTTTTCTTTAAATCTTTCCTATTTTAAGCTTGCACAGTGTGAAACTGTGCAGCAGCAGTGACTAACTGTTTTAGTGTTTAAAGTTTCAGTTTGTAAGATGACAAGTACAGGTTTAAACACACAAGTCCCTAAATTGGATGGGAAAAACTATGACAGATGGTGCATTCAAATGAAGACAGTTCTTGGCTGTCATGGGGTCTTGAGAATAGTCAAAGATGGCTTTCAGCCATTGGCTGAAAATCCTACTCCTGCCCAAACTAACACCTTCAATGAAAATGAGCAAAACGACTTCAAAGCTATGTACCTCATTCATCAAGGATGTGATGAAACCAACTTTGATAGGATAAGGAAGCTAGAGACTTCTAAGGCTGCCTGGGATGCCTTAGAACAGTACTACACAGGGGCTGCTCCTATTAAAGAAGAGAAGTTGCAGGCTCTAAGAGCTCAATATGAAACACTAAGGATGAAGGAAGGGGAGTGTATTTCCGACTTCTTTATAAGGTTAAAGAAAATCACTAATACTATGACAATGTATGGGGAAACTCTTACAGAAAAGGTGATCTGTAAGAAAGTCCTAAGGTCCTTGACTAAGAAGTTTGGCTGGGTAGTCAACAGTATTGAAGATACAACTTTACCAGATGACTTTAAAGTGGAGGAGCTTCAAGCAAAGGAGCTAAGGATCAATCTGCTAGAAGGTGAAGAAGAAGATGACCAAGCATTATTCACCAAAGCTAAGGGTAAGAAAGGATCCACAGACAGCAACCAATCAGGTAAGCCTAATTGGTCTAAAGGTAAGGCAGGTAAATCTATCCCTAAATCTGATTTCAATAAGGGAAATAGCAATGCATCTAAAGGCAAAGATAAGTCTAAAGTGCAATGCTACAGATGCGATAAGTAAGGGCACTATGCTACTGAGTGCCCTACTAAAAAGGACTTTAAGTCCAAAGAAGCTAAATCTGAAGCCAATGTGGCTAAAGAAGATCAGATTCAGAATCTGATCCTGTAGCTTTTAGCATGATTATTGTTGAACCAGAGGAGATAGAGACTAAGGAAGTCTCTGAGATCACTGGTGAATTAGAAGAAACAGAAACTAAGGAAGTTTCCATGGCTAAAATTGAACCAGAAACAGAAACTAAGATAGTTTTTGTGTGTTCTAAAGCTGAAACAGAAACTAAGGTAGTTTCTGTGATTGAATCTAAAACAGTGGTTAAGGAAGTCTTTGTGAGGTTTAAGGCGAAATCAGAAACAGTAACTGTGGAAGTTTCCGTGGCTGAACCTAAGACAGAAACTAAGGAAGTTTCCGTGGCTACTAAAATTGAAAAACCTATGGGAACTGGCACTATTTGTGTGCTAGGAAAACAACCTTTGGAAAGGCTGCAATCTGAATTGAATAACAGATTGTATGCTGCATTTTCATCTATGTGTAGGCCATTTAATGTGTTGATATTATATGGTAGTAGTTATGTTCTAACTTGTGTAGATGAATATTCAAAACTATGGGTCTATCTAATCAAAACAAAGGAGAAGCTTTGATGTGTTTTAAACTGTTTCAGAAAATGACTGAAAGACAAGGAAGCTGTCCTAAGGAGAGAAGTAGCCTTAAAGACCCTATGAAGAGGAAACTTGACATTGAAGAATCTACCATACCAATTTCAGAACCTACTGGCCAAGTTATGACTAGGGGACAGAGGCTGAAGCAATCCCTAAGGAGGTTGACAGATTGTGAACTTATCACAGAAGGTGAAGTGTATGAAGGAAATCTCATACACTATGTCATAAAGACAGATTCAGAACCAATGGACTATGGCTCAACAGAAAAGCAAGTGGCTGACTGGTTTACAAAAATTCTCAAAGGGAAGGTATTAGTTAAGCTTAAAAAGAGAGATAGGATTGGTTGCCTTCTAACTAAGAAAGCAACCTCTAAAGCTACTGCTTGGGGGCTTGTCCCAGGTTGTTCATGGTCTACTGCTAGTCCAGGGGCATGTCCTGATGATTTAGACTCTCTCTAAGCTTAAATCCCTTTAGGCTTAAGGAAGGGTTATAGTTTTTAGGGTTTGACTTAAGGAAGGGTGTTGATTTTTTAAGAAAAAACTCTAAAAACTCTAACAGCTATTTTTCAAAACAGAAAATAGCCGGTGGAAGTTATAAGGTCCCTGTTTACAGTTTTTTGTACAGCTGTGAAAGTTAGTTACTAACTAGCTATTAGTTTGTTAAACTAATTAACAAACTGAGTTTGTTAGCTACAACAAACTCTAAACTAACAGCTATAAATATACATGTACATACACTGAATTTTATAGTTTTCAGTTTTAACAAGTAAATAAAGTCTTTACACTTTCTTAAGTTTTCTTCTCCGTTTTCCCTTCTGTGTATCTCTTTTTGTGTACCTCTTTCTTGAGTTCTGGGTGTGAGAGTTTGAGTGTGTGTTCAAAGAGTGTTCACCTTGCAAACAAGAGAAACAATACAAGTTAGGTGTTGTTCTAAGTATTACAACCAGAAAAGATAGAATAGAAACAAAAGAGAGGAAAAGAGAAGAAATTACCCGTGAAAGTAGTCACTGGTTGAGGATTTCATAGTGTTGAAATCCTGTGTGTACTCTCAGGTTCTCATTCCAGTCATAACACGTTTCAAGTGTACATGCAATAAAGTCAGAATCAAGATTAGGATTCTGAAGGTTGAAAAAAGCAGCAAATCAGAAAGTAAAGAAGTGATTTACCTTAGTTACGGTGTTCGCAACAAAACCCTAGCAACAGAATACCTGAAACACCAACAAACAGTGATTAGGGTTTCAGCAACAGTAACTGTTTCAAGCAAAAGAAAAGATTTCCAAGATCAGTTCAGTGATTTACCTTCGTGGTGGTGACCGGTGGAAAACCCAGGAAGAAGGAGGCCATTGAAGCTGAGATACGAAACTAGGGTTTCGTGAAAATCCCCAATTTCGTGTACAACATCAACAGGTTGTCCAGTAAACAACCACAGCACAACATCTACGAAGAGATTGAAGCGTTTGGAAGCTTCAATCACACAGAACCAGTGAACACCCAGAACTTGGTTCGTAGGCGACGAACCTTAGATTGGTGCGATTCAGTGCATAAACCAGAGGGGTTCTTTGCATCATCATCATCACGCATCATCATAGGTGAGAGAGTGAAGAGTTTCAATCTTCAATCACTGAGAGCCGTGAAACCCTAACCAGAAGAGAAGAAGAAGACGAACCAGAGAAACAGCGTGGAACCAAGAAGAGAGAGAGAGAGGAGAGTCTTGAAAATCTGACCAGTTAGGTCAAAGTTTGCCTTTTATAAGACGGGTCGAGATAGAATCCGCGTGTTGACCCGTTTGCACCGGGTTCGGGTGCACCAAAACAGCTTCCCTATTGCTTTGTTTGGAGATCAGGTGAGTAAAGGTTGGGCTGGGCCAGCAAGTGGGCTTTGTGCTAATTGCACCCCTTGTATCTGATCTTTGTAACTTGCAAGAAAACCAAGCAAATGTTAGCACATTCCAACATGGTATCAATGAGCTAGTTACAATCCAGGGAAAACAGGAAAATTTCTAACTCTATCTCCTTCTTTAGATTTCTTTAAGGTTCTTGTTAAGTGTCAAAAAAAAATTTCTGTAAAACAGCAAGTGGCTGTGTGTGAATTTTTTTTCTTTAAATCTTTCCTATTTTAAGCCTGCACAGTGTGAAACTGTGCAACACCAATGACTAACTGTTTTAGTGTTTAAAGTTTCAATTTGTAAGATGACAAGTACAGGTTTAAACACACAAGTCCCTAAATTGGATGGGAAAAACTATGACAGATTGTGCATTCAGATGAAGACAGTTCTTGGCTGTCATGGGGTCTTGAGAATAGTCAAAGATGACTTTGAGCCATTGGCTGAAAATCCTACTCCTGCCCAAACCAACACCTTCAATGAAAATGAGCAAACGGACTTCAAAGCTATGTACCTCATTCATCAATGATGTGATGAAACCAACTTTGATAGGATAAGGAACCTAGAGACTTCTAAGGCTGCCTAGGATGCCTTAGAACAGTACTACACAGGGGCTGCTCCTATTAAAGAAGAGAAGTTGCAGGCTCTAAGAGCTCAATATGAAACACTAAGGATGAAGTAATATTTTGCTGTTAAATAACATTTTGCTGTTAAATTTAACAAGTAACAACTAGGGGTGGGAATAGGTGAGGCTGTCTGACAGGGGCCTGTGGCCCAGCCTACGTCAGACCCAGGTAAGGCCAGACTTTTATTTTAAATAGATCAGGCTAAGACTTTTTAAAAAACTTATTTAGCTAAAAATGCGAGACTACATGCCATCAAAAAAACCTTTTAGGCCTACCTGACCGGCTGGTAGGCCGGCCTATTTAAGTACATATAAATAAAAATAATTTTATTATTGTTATTATATTAAATTTTGTATAATGTGTTAAATCATAAATTTGCTAATATTTTTAGTTAATTTAAACGTATTGACATACATCAATTATTGACATATTTAAAGTCATTATTATAAAATAAAATTTAAATTGGATTTCATATAAAATATAACTGAATTTCATTGACCTATTAGCTTCTTAATCTATTTACCAAAGCATACATCACTCAAAGGTCGTAGGATTTCGTAAAAAACTAGTGAAATAGGCTTTTAAACGGACTTTCAAGCCTTAACAAGCTTTCAAAAAGGTCGGGCCAGACCTAAAAAATGAGCCTACGACGACAGGCCACAGGCCAGGCTCGACCTAACACTTTCGGCGCAGGTCAGGGCCCATGCCATGCAAAGCCTAGCTCGACCCAACCTATTCCCACCCCTAGCAACAACTCCCTGTTTTTACCGAAGCGGATCCTCTCCCGTGGACTATTAACTACAGAAAATAAAGTGAAACCATCTCGACCCTTCATTTTATTTAATGAGAGATCTATGGTTAAAAATTAAAACACCCAAATCACTGTTCCTCTTTCTTTCCAATCTTTTCTTCCACTTAGGCCCTCTTTGACGCGTCCCATCCGCTAGCGGATAGTGGATGAAAGTAGCGAGTGAAGAGTACACGTGTTTGGTAAGCACTAGCGTTTAGCGTTTTTTCAAACGCTACTTCAAGTAGCGTTTGAAAAAACGCTAGCAGATAGCGGATAACGTCTCACTTTTTTTTTTCGTATTTTTACCCTTTTTATTTTTCTTAAATTATTTCTCTATCCTTATTAAATAATTGTAATCATGAATTAAATAAATATGTCATTTTATGTCATTTTACATTTATCAGTTAGTTCAACCGCTAGTTTTACCAAACATATCATTTACTATCAACTAGCTTTTCCATCATCCGCTATCCGCTATCCCTTATCCGTTCATCCGCTAGTTACCAACCAGAGCATCGGTTCATAAACCTATCTCCCATGAATCTAGTTCAGAATTCACTGTTCTGTTCTGCTCCGACGCTGCCATCATCTCTCCTCTACCAATGTCGTCGTGATGCCAATGCCACCCCACCCCTTTTCAGGAACCGCTGTAATAAAAAGCTCGAACCATTACAGCAATTTCAATTAGTTTGTATTCAATGCCTTTATTTTACAATGTCCTTTGTCGTGAAATTTTATCAGTTAAATTTGAGATCTGCAAAAAAAAGAAGTGGATCTGTTCTTGTAGAAAGGAAAAATGTCTTGTTTATTAAAGTGATCTGTTTGACAGTGAGATAGTTTTTGGATAAAGGCGAGAGAGATGATGGGCAGCGGCGCCGACAACAGATAAGGTGGGAGCGAAAGAGATGATGGGCAGCGGCGTTGGCAACAGTGACGCAGCAGTAGCGCTTCGTGTTATTATAGGAAAGGAAGAGGAAAGAGGAACAATGATTTAGGTGTTTTCATTTTTAACCGTAGATTTCTCATTAAATAGAATGAAGGGTCAAGATGACTTCACTTTATTTTCTGCAGTTAATAGTCCACCGTGAGAGGATCCACTTCCCTGTTTTTACTCTATTTAATGAGGTCGGAAACCCAAAGCCTGTGCAAGTGGTTAATGCACTCTATCTAAAGAGGCAGACTCAGCTAGTACCTGCATTCGTTCCCAGATGATGGAACAAATTGGAGTCAGACTTTACTTACCTCCCGACCGAACTTTGGATTATTCAGGGCCTCTTTCTCCTAGAGCTGTCAATTTTGGCCCAGCCCAGTGGCCCAATTTTTTGATTGGGTCGGGCTCTAAAAATAGAGGCCCAAAAACACAGCTAAGTTTTTTGGCCCGACCTGATTGGCCCGTGCTTTGGGCTCGCCCGATTGGCCAGATCATACATATGATTCTTAGGGGCCAGCAAAAAAATACGGTACTAAACGTGTTATAATATGTTTGGATCCGCAGCACAAAAAATTAGATGCACGGTGAGAGCTGATCCTTCCTTTTAAGCGGATACACCCTAGAGCCAATATTGGCGCCAAAGCTTCATAGGATATTTCGGTAATTTTCCTGCAAACTTTTGATGCATGTCCAACACGTTTCCTGACTCAAAGCTGAGCTGAAACCCACTACTACTATTACACCTTCACCAACTGTAGTACTGTATTGTGTCAATTAATTTTGCAACTTTTTTTTTCTCTCAACATATATTCCTCCTCAAATTTCCACCCATGTTAGACTCCAACGACAACACTGCTTCATCTTCTGCACCTTCTTCTGAAAATGGAGTAACAGCAACAACTAACAAAAGAAAAAGAAGACCAGCAGGCACACCCGATAAAACCCACAACAAAAGTTAATTTCAACCTTTTTATCTCAAACAATTATGGGTTTTTCTAAATTTTTAATTTTTTTTTTGTATATATATGTAGATCCAGATGTTGAGGTTGTGTCTTTATCACCAAAGACTTTGTTAGAATCAGATAGATATGTGTGTGAGATCTGCAACCAAGGGTTTCAAAGAGACCAGAATCTTCAAATGCATAGAAGGAGACATAAGGTGCCATGGAAATTACTGAAAAGGGAAACTGAAGGAGGACAAAAGAAGAGGGTATTTGTTTGTCCAGAACAAAGTTGTTTACACCGTGACCTCCGATGAGCACCACCATCACCACCGTCGCAAACCCACAACCACCGTGACCTCCGGTGAGCCTCACCCCCTATCTCTACTCGCGCATCACCACAACCACCACACTCCGGTGAACACCACCGCGGCCACCATGACCGCTGCCGTCGCGTCCCTCTCCCTCACCATCAAGAAACCCACATCGTAACCACCACCGAAAACCCCACAGACCACCGTGAACCACCATCAAAAACTTCACATCCCCTTCACCAAAAACCCCACATAACCACCACCCAAAAACGTCCCTCTCTATCAATATCTCTCTCTCTCTCTCTCTCTCTCTCTCTCTCTCTCTCTCTCTCTCTCAGGCTCACCCTTCTTCTCTCCCACTCTTTGTTTTTCTTTCTCCATTTTTGCGTTTTCCTTTCTCTCTCCAAGAGAAAAGATGAAAACGGCGCTTTAGAAGTGAGAAGGAGCGATTATGGTTTCTGTTTTAGGTATTCTTGTATTTGTTTTATTTTTATTCTAAGTTCAGATTAATACTTGCACCCCTATGTTTTTCTGATACAATCCCCTGCTGCTTCAATTTCTTTTGTATTGTTGCTTAACCCACTAACCACTACACTTGCTTATAAAAAAAAACTAACTTAACTCTAGCTTAATTGTATTAACATCCTAACTATTTAACTCTTCACTAACTTAACCCTCCATTAATCGTATTAACATTCTAACTATTTAACACTTTGCTAACTTAGTCCTAACTATTTAACAATTTGCTTTTATTTATTTATTTATTTATTTATTTATTCTTAGTTCATTTTGCTCTTATTCTTATTTGTTTATATATATATATATATATATATATATATATATATATACTGACCTAACCCTAATTAATCGTATTAACATTCTAACTATTCAACACTTTGCTAAGTTGATCCTAACAATTTAACCACTTCTTTTTTTTTACTTATTTTTTACTTTTTATCCATGTGTTTTTCTTATTTTGTTTTAGATGTTCATTTTGCTCTTATTAATTCTAACTACTTGACTCTTTGCTAACTTAACTCTAGCTTAATCGTATTAACATTCTAACTATTTAACACTTTACTAACTTAACCCTAAATTAATCGTATTAACATTTTAACCATTTAACACTTTGCTAACTTTGTTCTAACTATTTAACCATTTGCTTTTATTTACTTATTCTTACTTTTTATTGTTATCTTTTTCTTATTTGTTTTAAGTGTTCATTTTGCTCTTATTAATTCAAACTACTTGACTATTTGCTAACTTATTCCTATTTAAGCATTTTCTGTTTCATTTTCCTTTTATTTTTGTTTTAATTATTCTTATTTGTTTTTATATATATATATACATATTTACTACTTAACCCTAATTAATCGTATTAACATTCTAACTCTTCAACACTTTGCTAAGTTGATCCTAACTATTTAGCCACTTGCTTTTATTTACTTATTTTTTACTTTTTATCGTTATATTTTTCCTATTTTGTTTTAAATGTTCATTTTGCTCTTATTAATTCAAACTACTTGACTCTTTGCTAACTGTTTTTTATTGTTGTGTTTTTGTATTTGTTTTTACTCTTCATTTTTTTCTTATTTCTTTGCTAACTTATTCTTATTTATGCATTTCTACTTATGCATTTGTTGTTTAGCTTTACATACACACACCTTTCCCTCATTCAAATTAAAAGGATTAACTTATTTAATACTAGCTCTCCTGTGCATCGCAAGGGTGCTAAGACTAGTTTTTTTTAACGTGGATGGACAATGCACCTACACTGTTTGATGAATTTTTTGGTGTTTGGTGAATTTGATTGTAATTAAATTAAGCTTTTAATCAAAAAGAATGTTCATTTTCCCTCCTATTAGTTAATGAGTAATATGTTAGGATATAGATAGTAAGCCCATTAGTTAGTAGTAAGACTCATTAGTTGGATAGTATATAAGATAGATGGTAGACCCATTTGTAATCATCCATTCTCATTTTATAATACTCCCTTCGTCTCAAAATAACTGTCCTGTTTAGAATGTTTTTTTGTCTCAAAGTATCTGTCACTTTAGAATCCCAATACAACATTTACTATCATTTTCCAATAATACCATTAGACTTTCCTTTTTCTAATATTTACTTTTTGCGGTCAAAAGAAAAGCATCTGTATTTGAAGTTTCCAAAGCTCATCATCATTACTTTTAGCCGTAAAAAAAAAAATCATGGCTGACAATTGATATTGAGTATATGGAGTGATATGACTATACCACACTTCTTCTTTCTCTAACATCAATATTTAGATTTGGTAGTTGAAAATGCTCATCTTCATTACCATTGCTAGAATTTGGTATTTCTAAATTTAAATCTATTTCCATTGAAAATGGTTTGCCTTGTATTGATACAATATTCATACTTATATAGAAAAATTAAGGAGGGAAAATAAAAGATTTGAGTACATGTTTAAATGAGTATGAAAAGAAAATTGAGAGGGAAAAGTGAATTTTTGTTTAATGCTCCTAGTTGAAACTAGAAATTGAGTGAATTAAAAAAAAGTTGATTAACAAAAAAGTTGAATGAATAAAAAAGAAATCATGAAAATAAGGTGCACATCAGCTGCACTTCTTTTTTGAGAAGAAACATCACTTCTACTCCTATCTCACGTAATCATAATGAGGAAAAAAGTCAATAAAAAAATGGGTTTCTTTTGTTTTAATCAAGAAACAAAATAATCATACTTAGGGGTATTTTAGTCTAAATATATTTTTTCACCATAAAATTTAGCACATCCAATAATTTCCTTAATACCCGCGCATAACCTTAAACGACGGTTATTTTGAGACGGAGGGAGTACCTATCTAGTTTTAATATAATAGACTTTTAAGGGTTTTCTCTCTAATTTCCATGAATGCCGTGTTTTTCAACGGGCTCCGTGAACTCTGCTGCATTCAGGTTTTGATAATTATTTTAGGCTTAAATATGTTTTAGGCCCCTGCAAATATAGGGTGTTTTGGTTTAAGCCCCTGCTAATTTTTTTTTTTGTTAAAAGCCCTTGCAAAATGACATATTTTGTTATAAGCCCTTCTATGACTAAAATGTTAGCCTTAACATGGAATGCTATGATTGCTGGATATGTTGAGAAGGGCTTATAACAAAATATTTCATTTTGCAAGGGCTTTTAACAAAAAAAAAATTTACAGGGGCTTAAACCAAAACACCCTATATTTGCAGGGGCTTAAAACATATTTAAGCCATTATTTTATTAGTTTTCATTGCGTCATTTTTTTAGTTTCTTGATCGGTTCTTGAATTTTTGTTCGTTTTCAATCTCTACACATTTGGTATTCTTAATCTGAATTTCTGATCATTCTTTCGGTCTCTAATGTTGTTCAAGATCATTCGTGATTGATGATTCTTGATTTTTGGTTCCTTTTTGTGTGTCTGACATTTGATTCTCTCGGTCCTTTTCTGTTCACCTTCTATTTGGATTTTTGTTTCTCTGAGCTGTTAAGAGTCTCTCGTTTTGTTTTTTGGATCTGATCCCTTGTGTTCATTACATCTTGCGATTCAATTTCGCGTTTACGAATGTGTCTTCTTTCAACCGATTCTTGTGATTTCCGTTTGCGATTCTAGTTTCGATTTTTCTAATTGTTTTTCTGTTTTGCCATTCTTGCAAGTTTATTTGCATAAGATTCTATTGTGGTGATGTGGTTCTGTGCAACGACGTGACGGCACCACGGCGTGATGGTGTGACGGCATGCGTTTCGTCATCTTCCTTTTCAGTTCGGATCTCATTGTAGTCTCGCGTTTGCATTACTTCGTTTCTGTGTGTTATTAGAACCAGCCATGTGGATTCTGTTCATGTCGCCAATGTTATGGTGTCCGTCTTTGCCAAGTACAGTTATTAACCCAAACAACATTCAAGCTGTTTGATGAAATGCCTCAAAGAGATATCCTAGTTTGTTTACTTGATTCAAGCACGCCACCGAACTCATGAGATTGTCCATTCTGGGTGTTGTCTTTGCCGCTTTCACCGATGCTGTCATCTCTGCCAACTAGTTCTTTAGTTTCTTTGCTGTTGGTTAACTTGGTGTTTGGGTTCGCAAGTGGTGAATTGTTTGTATCACAGTTGCTGTGCTGCAGTTCAGTGGAGCTGGGGTTGGTGGCTATAAGGGAGTAGATATGAACAAGATGCAGGGTTGTTGCTAGGTGGTTCAATTGGGTTAGCTTTGGTTGGTGTCAAGAATTAATGCCTTCAGGTGCCTACCTTCTGCCATGATGCAAATTGAAGGTAATATTACAACTAGTTTGTTGGTGCACAGATTACCATTTCAACTAGCGCTGCAGGAGTGCTCTTGTTGGTTTGTAGAGGGTATACTTGCTTTGGCTTTCTTATAATAATGGGTGCTGCTACAACACCTATACAATGTTTATGATCTTGGAATTAGTGTATCGATGTTTATGTATGTCACACTTGGAAACAAAACATGTAGGCATTTATGTTTCTTTGGATGATGACTCTCCAACAGATGTGAGGTTGAGCTTGGTATGATGGTAATCAACTTTGGGTGATTAAAATTAGAGGTAGTGTTTTTCTATGGCATCAGGTTCGCTACATGGTTGCTGTTGAATGCAAAACTTATCAGCTTCAGACTGCAACGTTTCATGAAGCTATTGCTTTCTCTACCAAGCTTCAGATTCTCAGGGTTTGAATTTAATTATTTGTTCTTAACCTTTAATTGAGGACAAGAGATGTTAGAGCTTGGACGGAAATGATACATGGTCAGCAAAGAGATGCATGACTTTGCATTCAAGTTTGGGTTTGGATCAAATATTTGTGTCAAAGTTGCATTGCTTGTTTTTTTAGCTTCTGTTTATGGTGGTTAAGCATGATGCTTCTGTCATGGATGGTTAAGCTTTACTCTCTTTGTTGTTTGTGCTTCTGCCAAATGGTTAAACTTTAAGGTATAGTTTCTGTTTGGTGGTTAAGCCTTTGCCCTATGGCATTGTTGATGTTTGCTTCTGCCCTATGGTGGTTAAGCATTTTGCTTCCTTCAAGTGATTAATAAGCCTTGAGTTGTGTGCTTGAGGGTTAAGTGTTGGACGTTTGTTGCTTCCTCCGAGTGGTTAAACCTTGAGTTGTGGTTCATGCCCGATGGTTAAGCATTTGTTGACTTCTTTAGCACTCAGATGGTTATGCCTAAGAGTGGGTTTGTTGATTCTCTTGGAGTAAATGTTTGGAGACGCCGGGAAGCTTGAAGAGGCCCAAAAGTTGGTTGAAGACTTCTAGGAGCAATGCACCTCAACTGCTACCAATTCAGATTGTTCTTTAATTTTCTTTACTTTGATAGTATTTTGTATTGTTTATCTCAAGTTGGAAGTGTTGTGAACACCTTTCAGCTTGCGGGAGACTGTTAAAATATAGATAGTAAGCTCATTAGTTAGTAGTAAGACCCATTAGTTGATTAGTATATAAGATAGATGATAGACTCATTTGTAATCACCCATTCTCATTTTATAATACCTATCTAGTTTTAATATAATAAACTTTTAAGGATTTTCTCTCTAATTTCCTTGGATGCCATGTTTTTCAACATCATACGTGCATTTCATCGAATAAATTCATAGTGCCTCTTTTGAATTGAAAGGGCCCGGTAGAAAAAAGCTACTTGGTTGGTGCTCTAAAGCTTCAAATCACATAATATACTTAGACAAATTTTAAATGATATTTATATTATCATAAGTCATAATAGCAACAACCGAACTGGCTAACTGGTGTATTTGACGGGTAAAATCTAGGCTAAAGTGCTTTTTGGGGTCCCTTATCTTTATTTAAAGTAATGATTTGGTCATTTATCTTTTTTTTGTCCCAAATCAGTTCTTTATGTTTTAAATTTTTGACATATAAATCTTTTTCTGTCCCAAATCAGTTATTTCTGTTTCAAATTTTTGACACATAAATCCTTTTTTTTGACACATAAATCAGCACTGTTAACAAAAAATGATTTATGTGTCAAAAATTTGAAAGATAAAAGACTTATTTGGGACAAAAAAACATAAAAGACTAATTCGTTACTTTAAATAAAGATAAGGCAACCCGGGAGCACTTTCGCCTAAAATCTATTTGCATAATGTTCATAGAATTATTGAAACTCAAATGAGCATATCAAGTTCCACGGACAAAAGCTGAAGATAATGAAGACACTGTCGTTTCAATCCTTAACAAGAGAAAGTCATTTTGTCCTTCTCTTCTTGGATAAAGACCAAAATACCATAATGATAACATTGTAAACAAGTGACGTTGGGCTGGGTCTAGAGGTGTCAATTTGGCCCCAAGCCCCAATTCCCTGCCCCATTGGCCCCCTAATTTAGCTCCCAAATATTTCAGCCCCCTATTAATGAGGTTTTTTTTAGCCCCAACCCACATTTTCAATTTTTTAGTGGGTTGGGGCCAGGGCTTTGTGGGTTGGCCCCCAATTTTTTTTATCATTCTTTTTCTACTACTTACACCTCTCTTTCATTCTTTTACCTCATTCCTCTTCTCCATCACCTCATTCTCTCTCTCACCACAATCATCACCACCATCACCATCTCCCACTCACCACCACCACCACCACCTCCTTTTGCTTCTCACCACCACCACCACCATCACTACCACCTCCTTTATATTTTTAAAACATAAAAAATCTTTCACTAAAAAAATATTCTTATTAATAAAAATACTTTTAAACATCATTTTAATATATTTTTATACTTCATATTTTTTTATTTATATTTTTAATATCTGTAAATGTAT
Source organism: Astragalus membranaceus (assembly GCA_039519185.1). NCBI lineage: Eukaryota > Viridiplantae > Streptophyta > Magnoliopsida > Fabales > Fabaceae > Astragalus > Astragalus membranaceus. The sequence goes on from CM076847.1 coordinate 172,964,379, forward strand.
AAATATAATATATATATATATATTTATATATAATATAATAGTTATAATATATATATATATATATATATATATATATATATATATATATATATATATATATATATATATATATATATATATTTAAATATGGAGGTGGTGCCGTGCGGCTCTCCGGCGGCCCGACGGCGGCTCTCTGACGGCCCCACGGCGGCGGACGACGGTGCTCCGCGATCTCACAACCATCCACAAAATTAAACAAAAAATTTTAATGGCGACTTCATTGAATAGGAGTTTAGCTTCTTTTTTTTCAAATAACTCCCAGCAAATATAGGGTCTTAACAATTCATAAATTCCCCTCCTATTCCCTCTCTATCCCTTCTTCATTCTAAAATACCACCATCATGCACCAATCCCCATCATTTTCCACATTTCCCTGCAAGTAGTTTCTAGCCAACCTTCCCTGGAACATTACGCTTTTCTATATGTTATGCATTAATAAACGATCATTATGTCTCTGTCTTAGTGGACGGACATAGTAAGTTCCCATAACAATATTCAAAGATGACCAAAATATTAAATACCAGAACCACATACTACTAGTTTCTTATCCAAAGATGACCAAACCAAACTTGATTCATTCCTTACCCATGGTTTAAAAAACATATTGGATAGATCACAACCATCCACAAAATTAAACAAAAAATTAAGGGCCTTGGGACTGGCCCTGGCCCACTGGGACTTGGGGCCATGTGGGCTTATGAAATGTGGGCTTTCTGGCCCATGGGCCTTTTGGCCCTAGGGCCACGTGGAGCTGGGGCTGGGCTGGCCCTTATAGGGCCAAATTGACAGCTCTAGCTGGGTCAGGAAAAATACAGCCCATTAAAATAATGAGGCCAGAAACAAGTGACAACTTTATGCGATTTGCCTTGGCTTGTCGTTATATTGAAAGGAAACTCTCAACATTTCTAATTCTATTCACCTTATAAGTTATTATAATAATTAAATATTTACACTCACTGTTTCTGAAAAGACCTCTGTAATAAAGGCAAAGAAAACTAAAATCCACAAATATACAAGAGAAGAAAGTAGGGTACATAGTTTGTTGAAAAAAAGTAGAATATAGTGAATTATGGAAGATTAAAAATAAAATAAATTCATCCCATGATCACTCACTCCCTTAATTCTAAAATCTAGACCCATTACTACCCCATAACCTCACCAAATTACATCTAGTGAAACAAAATTACTGCCTTATGTTATGAAGAACAAGAACCTTCATTTTCTTGTGGAGTAGCAAGAACAAAGTTGTCAATTTCTTTGTCGGTGTTGGGTAACACAATAGGAGTAGCCAAGAACGTTGGTTTCTCATCCCCCGCCATAATGACAAGGATCTTCTCTTCGTAGGTTTTAACGGGTTCCTTAGTTTCAGTGTCCCCTTCTTTGTTATCCAAGTTATTGTGGGCCCCATCTTGATGGTTCCTTGAGAATCCACAATAAGAGCAAGCAAGAACCAATAGAGAGAAGGCTATTAGACCTAGAATGGCAGCTAGTCCTCCAAAGAGGTATGGAATTGGAGTGTGCCATAGTGAGGGAGTAATGGTTGTTGTGGTTGTGTTTAGTTTTGAGGTTGGAATTCGAATGCTCCTCATTTTGTTTGTTTGTTTGTTTCTTTCTTTCTTTGTTTTTGTTTTGTTGAACCTATTTATTTATAGGGAAGAGGGTGTTTTAGGTGTTGTAGGGAAAAGGAATCAAAGAGAGTGAAGGAAGTGAGCTTGGCAAAGAAGCATGAGAAGGTATAGTGTATTTATAATGGCCAACATCCTCCAAGAGGAAGATTGAAGAGACATGACATAGAGTCTAGTAGAGAGAGAAAGAAGATTCATCTCTTTTAATATGTAACCGTAACCAACTTTTTATCATCTTAAAATTAGTTTTTTACACGTGCGTTTGCATGCGTGGGTATGCACGGGGTGATACTGTATGGTCGGTGTATTGCCATGAAATAATAATAGTAATTTGGACATTGAGTCGAAGAAATTAAAGGAGATTGACAATCAGAATTACATTGATCCAGAATAATGTATTTGGACATTAGGGGTAAAATATGCATCCCCGTTGACTCTCCCGTTTGCATTCTCGTTGGCCCTCCCGTTGGCGCTCTCGTTACCTAACGATGCCACTCCCGTTGCCTCTCCCGTTGGCGCTCTCGTTGCCACTCCTGTTGGCGCTCTCGTTGCCACTCCCATTGGCATTTTACTCCTTTTTAGTAATTATAAAATAGTTATTTGGTAATTTTTTGTAGTGGTTAAATCGATTGATTTTAACAAAAGTAGTTAAATTGAATAGTTTTAGTAGCTATTTTGTAATTTTTGGTAGGGGGTAAAGTTTTTTTACAATTCTCTTTTTGGTAATAGATAGTGGTTAAAATGATTAGTTTTACCGTTGTCAAAAGAAATTATTAATTTTATTAGTTTGAGTAGATTATAAAAATAGTGACTAATTAATTTATAGTGAGTAATTGTTTTTATAAAAATAGTGACAAACGAGAAAAAAAAATAAATGTTTTGACCAAAAAACGGAAAAAAAATGATGAAAAAAAGACTTTTTTTTTTTAAAAAAACAGTTTTTAAAATATTAATTAAATTAAATTTTTAAAATTATAAAAAAAGACTTTTATAACAAAACAGTTTTTTTTAAATAAATGATAAAGAAACCGTTTATAAAAAAAATTTAAAAGAAAAGTCAGTTTTAAAAAAAAACACGAATTTTTTTAAAAAAGAACATTTTTAAAATATTAGTTAAATAAAATTTTAAAAATATGAAAAAAAGACTTTTATAAGAAAAACAATTTTTATAAAAAATTGAAAAAAAAACAGTTTAAAAGAAAAATTTAAATAAAATTCAGCTTTTAAAAAAAACGAATTTTTATAAAAAAAAAACAGTTTATAAATAATAATTAAATTATTTTTTTTATAGAAAAAAGACTTTTACTAAAAAAAGTTTCTAAAAAAAACAGTATATAAAAAAAACTTTAAAAAAATTGTTTTAAAAAAAAACGATTTTTTTTTAAAAAAAAAAACAAATAACTGACACTAGTCAGCGCGTCATTCTGCGCGCGGCAGAAGCCTGTCAGACACGGAAGTGTTTTTTTTTTCAAAAGCTGCGAAAATAATGTAGCGTTTTGTCTTTTTGCGGTGAAATATATATTTTGCCCCTAAATTGAGCTAAATATCTAAATTTGGTGATGTCTACAAATGTAAATTGGAAATTTGCTGGTATGTGTTTTTATTAGATTAAAGTTGATTTCTTGATAAGTGTCAAATTTCCATATTTTTAAAATAATTCCCTTTACGGTTTTTTTTCCTACAATCCTTTTCGTGTTCTAACATTAAAAAAACTAAAATAACAACGAAAAAATAAAGATAAATTGATCTTCAAATTTAACGTAGCTGGCATTTAAAGATAGAATTAGAGGCGGATTAATTTGATATTTTCTTTCAATAAATCGACCTCAAAAGTTTATTTTAGTTTTGGCTAATACTCCCTACAGTGTTGTAAGAATCGAACCGGATGGTTCAACCGGTTGGACCGAGAACCGGACACTCCGACAGTTGGTTCAGCTCCATTTGAACCGCAGGTCAATTGAACCGCACAGAACCTGAGTTGGACCAAATTGAACAGCCAATCGGCCTAGGTTGAACCGCCCGCAGCGAAATGCATTTTATGATTTTTTAATTTACTTTTTCTCCAAAATTTAATAATTTTCATATTTTTTATTTAATTATTACTCATCCAGTTCAACCATAGTTGAACCGAGTGAACCAATTAAACCGAGTGAACCAATTGAACCATAAGTAGAGATCTCTCCGGTTCGATCTCCTATCCCATTTTAAAAATGTTGCTCCCTACCCAGTCATACCTCTTGCTGCCCAAAATATTCCAAAAATAGTACACAGGTATTTATTTATTTATACCTTTCTACAGCTACTTTTATGTTGCAAATGCTACATCTCATATGAGGATACAAGCTGCTTTTTCAGATACTTTTTTGCTTTTAATTTTCAAAATTGTTTGAAATTTTAATTTATTTATTATAAAGAAACAGATGATTAACTTTTAAACATAGTTTCAGACTTTCAGTTCAGGACTAATGTTATTGGTGTTATTATATCTTTTCATGATAAATTTGATTATTCAATAAAAAGTTAATTAATTTTTTCTCATTACTCAAATTTTAATAGTACAAACTAGGGGTGAGTAAGACCCGTCCCAACCGAAAAACCCATCCCGTCTTCGTTCCCTTAAACGCGCAAAACATCGAGTTTGTTCGGGTCTAAGGATGGGTTAGAGTCTAAAAAATTGGCCCGGTCGAAATTTAGAGGCTGGTTAGGGTTAGGTATAACTCGTCCCTTATTCACTCATCACCCTAATTTTTAAGTCTATTACATTGGTAATAAGACTTTTATAAATAAAATATTCAATTTGAAATCTATAGTAGTTTAAGTAGAAACATTGTTGTAAAGTAATATTGTAAAAGTCATGTTTTGAGTTTGAATACATGATAAAATACTAAAAAATTCAATTGATCACTTCTAACTTTTAGTCATACTCGAGTGATCACCTGATAATTTTGTTTCAATTGTTCTTCGAGCCAACTCAGGTCTCGTCCTAAATAGACCCAGTCTTACTTTGTCCCTTAAGAACATCAAGTTTGTTCGGATTTAAGGGCGAGTTAGGTTTTAAAAATGACCCTATATATAAAAATTTAGGGCTGAGTAAGGTATCGATGAGTATAACCCGTCGCAATCGATCCCTTGCTCACCCCGAGTACGAACTATATAAGCTGGAGTTTCTTCATATATAATTAAAGATTCGTATCTCTGTAGTGTAAATGTTCCCGTATAAGAATCAATTTCGAGTTGTGTTTTCGATGGCTCAACTGGGAAGTGAGAGAAGGAGAGAGCAACTAAACTAATGTCTCAACTCCAACTACACAGGAAGATGTCATGAGAAAATTGCAATGCAAAAAGTGGGGATCACTAAATAATAAATTAATAAAAGTGATTCAAAATCATAATTCTTTCAGAATATGATGCGTACATGCATGAGTGAGGTGATGGCAATATTCTTTAACTTCCTCCACCATTACTAAAAGCATCTCTTATCCATGTTTATTTAGGGGTTGCTTAACCCCTATAAAATCACATCCGTAAACAGTCTTCAAGTATTCTATAGACATTTTATTTCAATAATAAAATATTTAAGCTACTCTTAAAATTTAAGTGTTGTGGAGTCCGAAGGAGAAACAATTAGCTAATGACCAAGACCACTAAGAGATTTATGCTACTCTTAAAATTTAAGTGTTGTGAGACTAACAACTCATTGAATTCCTTGTTGGGGAGTGTGACAGAGCACTAGGAGCAACTAATGACCAGGACTGCCAAGACACTTGGATATCATATCTCCACCCAAAATCTTAACGAATCTTCTACTATAATAATAATAATAATAATAATAATAATAATAATAATAATGATAATAATAATAATAATAATAATAATAATAATAATAATAATAAGAGGAAAGCAACCCTCCAACGAAATTACTATGCTGCCCTCCTACACGAAAAATTAGCAAAACATCAACCATGAGGGTATTTTTGTAACTCAAAAAAAATTATTAATAAACAAAAATTAAAAGACAAAAAGCTGACGTAGCCACTGACGCGCAGTCTGCAACACTGACGCACGTGCAGTCTACTGCCGTCAGCGCTGACCCAAATTTCTTTTTCTTTTTCCAAAAATAAACTTTTTTAACCATTTACTATTCTCTACTAAAACTACTAAAATCAATCAATTTAACCACTAATAATTGTTTAAAAAATACTAAACAATAACAAAAAAATCCAAAATAACTTTTTTTTAAAAATAATTTCATATATTTATGAAAATGATTAATTTAATATTAATGGCACTCTAGAATGATAAATATTAATTTTTATTCTATTTACTATGGTCTACTGAAACTATTAAATGTCGACAAAAAATCAACCACAATTAAATTTCGAAAATAATTTTTTTAAAATAATATAATAATTTAATTAATATGATTAAATTAATATAAAATGATCTACAATTCGAAAACAACTTTTTTAACCATTTACTATTCTCTATCGAAATTACTAAAATCAATCAACTTAACTACTAACAATTGTCGACAACAATTCACTATAATCTACTGTCGACACCAATCAATTCAAAATAACTTTTTTAAATATTTTAATAAATTAATTAAAATGGTTAAATTCATATTTAATGATCTAAAATTTACTATTTACTATAATCTGTGTATTAAAACTAATAAAATCATTTAGTTTAACCACTAACAATTGTCAAAAAAAAAATTAACCACTATCAATCATTAACAATTATAATATGAATTCCCAAACAATCAGCACAAACATCAAATTTTCACGAAAAGGGTTTTTCGCCCTCATCAAATACGCCTTTGCACAGAAAACAACACGAAACTGTAACCAACGTGAATAAAAAAAATTCGAAACTCTAAAGATTAAAGTGAGGAAAACTCACAAGTCTCGGAGTGAAGGCGTCGTTCACGGAGGAGGGAGGACGAAGCAGCGCCGTTCACGGAGGAGGGAGAAGCAGCACCGTCGCTCACGAAGGAAGATAGGAGGAAGAAGCTGCTTCGTTCACGGAGGAGGGAGGAGGGAAGGCGCTGTCGCTCACGAAGGAAGGAAGGAGGGAAAAGCTGCTTCGTTCACGGAGGAGGGAGGGAAGCTTCTTCGTTCGCAAATGAGAGGGAGGCCGTACTGTGTGTGTGAGGGAGGCGGTACTGTGTGACTTTTCGCAAATGAGAGGGAGGTAGGGTAAAAGAGAGAAATTGGGCATCAGGAGCGCTTTTAGAAAGCGCCTCTAAAGCCTGAGCATCAGGGGCGCTTTTAAAAAGCGCCCCTAAAGGCCCTGCGTGTTCTGGGCATCAGGGGCGCTTTTTAAAAAGCGCCCCTGATGCCCAGAACACGCAGGGCATTTAGGGGCGCTTTTTTAAAAAGCGCCCCTGATGCTCAAAATACGGAGGGCCTTTAGGGGTGCTTTTTAAAAAAGCGCCCCTAAAGGCCCTCCGTATTTGGGCATCAGGGGCGCTTTTTAAAAAGCGCCTCTAAAGGGTGCGCCCTTTTTTTTGCAATTCTGTTGCAGTGTCTCTTATATATGATCATTTACCTCATTTCTAGTCGATGTGGGATTAACCACTCACACTTGAATTCTCAACAATCTCTTTTTCTAGTGCAAGTCACCCACACCACTAGACTTTATTTAAACTGGGATCCACACTTCCCGCTCCCTTACTATGCCGAACCATGGCTCCGGGAGTAACAATGAGCTAAAGAGTCAAACCACCAACAGACTTGAACACCACATCTCTATGCAAAACTTGTCATTCTGTATATGAGATGAACCACTCACACTTAAATTCTCAATATTAAGCTATCTATAATATTTTATTTGTAAATAATACCAAATTTGCATTTTTTACAAACAACACCCAACTTAACTAGTTTAACTAACGGTTGCATAATAATAAAACAACAACCCTAAGCAACCATGGATAAAGATGTATAACAAAGCATTTCGAAAAGGAATGTTTCTTGTACACATTTTAAAAAGTGGAAATAAAGAAGAAAAAAATTCTCTTAATAGATTCATTTTAGGAGAGCCTCTCCTGGGAGGGTCCCCATCCAAGGCTATAATGAATGAGCACTGTGCATCTTGATTGGATGTTTATATGGTGAAAGATTGAAAGTAACCACAATCATCAAATAGACCTAAAAGAGAATAACCAATGTGTGCAAAGTGGAAACAAAGTTAATTGCGGCTTTTCCTTTTGTTTCCTCAATTGAATTTCAGACATCATCTTTGTATAGTCTCAAACTTAATGATTAAAATAACACCATAATTGTTTAAAAGATAATCAGAAAGAAGGTGTAACATCCCGCTTAAATGAAATGACAAATAAACAATACTTATATACACTACTACACCCGGGTTCGAACCTCTGAATCGGCATTTCCATATTGCTAAAATTGTAAAGGTAACCAATAGTAGAGGACATCCGACACAATTTAGATCTGAATGGGTATTGCGCCAAAAAAAAAAGAAAATTAGAATTGAATAGAGAAAAGAAAAAGAATCCTTGCCTCTCTGATCTTTCTTTAGTTCATATTCATAAATGGATTTTATATCTTTTCAGCATATTGGCACTTGGCCTTCTTTATGCATGCATATAACTTTTTTTTTGATAATATATACAGGGATTTAACTTCTACTAAGGCTTGTTTGGTAAAAAGTTGCAGATAGCGGATAAGTTAGCGGATAGTGGATGAGCTAACAGATAGTGGATGAGCTAGCTGATATCAAATGATGTGTTTGGTAAAACTAGCGGTTGAACTAGCTGATAAATGTAAAATGATATAAAAGGACATATTTATTTAATTCATTATTACATTTATTTAATAAGGATAGAGAAGCAATTTAATAAAAATAAAAAGGGCTAAAAATGGCAAATAAAAGTGAGACACTATCTGCTATCCGCTAGCGTTTGAAGAAACGCTACTTAAAGTAGCGTTTGAAAAAACGCTTAACGCTACCCGAAAAAATGCTAAACACTAGTGCTTACCAAACACATGTACTCTTCACCCGCTATCCGCTAGCGGATGGGACGTGCCAAACAGAGCCTAAAAGGTTGGGCCGTTAGGGTCTGATTGATTTTGTTTTTAATAAGTGTTATCTGTTTTATAAGAAATAACAAAAGAACAAAATTATTCTTGTTAAAATTTTGAAATATAAGAACCATCTTTAAAGAGATAAATCAAACAGGCTATTAGTGTCCCCTAACTTGTGTTACCAATTACCAAAAGAAGCGTCCCCTAACTTGTACAACTAAGTTATACTCATTTCAATTATTATAAGGAATAAAGACCCAAGTTTTACACATACATCATGAATTGCATTGCAATTTAATTTTTCTAATTAATGCTATTAAAGATCAAGTTTGTTTTTATATTTATTACACTTTATAAAATGATGAATAAATCATGAATAAGTCCTAGTTGTTTTCTTGCCCACCAGAGATGGTGTTCTCGGTCAGTTTTTTGACCTTACACTAGTATTTTACCCGTGCATACGCACGGGTGATACTATATGGTCGGTGTATTGCCATGAAGTCATAATAGTAATTTGGAAGATAATCATAAGTTGTGAACAATGTCCAAAATGTATGATTTGAAATTCAAAGCGGAAAGAGATAGGTATTATGTCATATAAGATACAAATGAAAATTATATTGAGTCGAAGAAAATAAATGAGATTGACAATCAGAATTACATTGATCCATAGTGTCACACCCTAATTTTGTCCGTTAGATTAATGTGATTTGTTTTTTTTTAGAAATAATAATATTGTAGAAATTTGATTTTAGTCAGTTTCTTGTGTCATTTTCGAAAAATCCCAAAAAACATGTTCCATGGTGCATACGTATTATTTTTAGTCGCGTACACGCGTTAGCCTAACGTTTTTTTCATTGTTGCGTGCACGTGTTATTTCTAACCACATACACGTGTCATTCCTAATCGTGTGCGTGTCGTTACTCTCTTTGCACGCGCGTGTTCGCCTCTCGTCGTGTACGCATTTTTTTTGGTACTCGTTACTTTATTGTTATCATTATATTTATTAATCGAAGTTGTTATCATTATTTTGTTATAAATAAAGTGAGATATGCAATTTAAGTTGATTAGTCAAAAGTGTCTTTTATTACAAATACAAAAATAATTAAATTTGTATGTGTTATAATATGGACAAAATCAAAAGAAAAGTGAAAAACAATTTTAAAAATAAAATAACAAGAGTGGACTTTCAGCAAGGCTGTTGCCACTACTTTTACAGATAGAGAATGAAGCCAAGTGTTCTTTCTCCTTGCTCCCTTGTTTTTTTCCAAATCAGCAGCAACCAAGCAGCTTTGGGCAGCACCTCCCTTGCTGCCTTGTCTCCTACAGCTCTGCTCCAATGCCACCATCCCTGCAAAAGAATAACAGCAAAATTTGTCCCAGAGTGCTGAGTTACTCTATAAAAAAGAAATCAAACCAAAAACAGGGGGGGGGGGGGATACAGAGACAAAATAACACACAAACAATTACAGACACAGAACCGAAAACACGAGATCAGAAAACAGAGAGGGAAAGCCACTGAACCATCTGTGGTGGTGGCCGCCGTGCACCACCACCGTGCACCACCACAGAAACCCCCCACACCGTCACTTCGCACCACTCCTCTCCCTGAAACACCACCACAGAAACCCCCCACACCATCACTTCGCACCACTCCTCTCCCTGAAACGCCGCCACAACGCCGGTACCTCCACGGCTCCCCACTGTGTTTGGCTCCCTCCGGCGTAATCGCCTCCGTTGCCCTCACAGCACCACCACCACGCAACACGAACACCATATCTCACCATCAAACACCGTCCCATACCCTCACCGCCGTACCGTCACCATTAACCACCCTCACCGTAGCCAACCACCACCGTCATCTCGCGGTCGTTCCCTTTCGTTCACCCTTAGACCGTCGGCATCACAGTCACAGTTCCGGTCTCAACCCCAGACCACCGTCACGCCCCGGTCATCGTCTCCGGTCAGCGCCCATCTCCGTTCCCCCTCCGTCGTCACCGTCACGTCACCAGCGTGAGGAACGACGCCACACTCGGCCACCGTCGCAGCTCTCACCTCCGCGAAGCAAGGAGAGAAGAGGATTGAGGATCGGTTGAGAGAGAGATCCGCCGCGGCAAGAGAGAGAGCGCAAATTAGGTTTTGTTTATTTTGGGTGGAGGCGCAGCGTGAGGAAACTGAATAGAATTAGGGTTTCCATTTTAGTCTAGGCTTTTATATTAGGGACCCAGGGGCATTTTCGTCCTTTCACTCTTTTTTTTTTCAGATCCCTATTCGCACCCCTTGTGTTTCATCAGCGCGCCCCCCTTTTTTGAAGCCCACGGTTCTGCTTTTTGGAAGCGGCCCATTCTTTTTTTCGTTTTAAAAAAAAAGGAACGCAGCCCAGCTTACAAAAACAAGCTGGGCTCACTGTTCACACCCCAGTTTTTTATAATACAGCCCTCCTATTATTTGCACCCCATTTTACTACTGCACCCCCTGTCTCTCTTTTTTAAATTTTGTTTCTTTCCCCTAAGCGAACTTTTCTTTCACAAACCTTTTTTCCCAAATAACGAATAAATGTTTTCCTAAACATAGACATGGTTCGTTACTAATGGTCACTCTGAGCTTAGCTCGTTTGACCGTTAATAACAGCTTTAGTTTTCAAACGAGCTATGAGCGACGACCACTCTGAGTTTTACTTGTTTGGTCGTCACGAATACCTTTTCCAATTTCAAAATAAATTAAAAAAAACACCAAACTCGCAAACCTTTTTCTACCAAGAACTACGTGTGATTTGATTCTCTACCAGGAGATACGTAGGAGCAGAGGGCGGCCGACCTCTGTCAATTGCATTAATAAAAATTTTTTTTTTTTTTCTTTCTTTAAATTCATTTCTCTCATTTTTCTCAAAAAGTATAAAAATAACTAACCGTTTATCGAGTCTTTTTATTATTATTATTATTATTATTATTATTATTATTAGGGTAAAAACATTATTTTTGAATTAATCAACGCTTACACATTAGTTAAAAGGTAACCTTCCTTAGGAAGGATGTCGTAGGGTGCTAATACCTTCCCTACGCATAAACGACTCCCGAGCCTAACTCTGGTCCGCAAGACCCCTTTGTACACTCAATAGGGATTTTCCAATGTTTGCCCTTAAACTAAAACTTTGGTGGCGGCTTCATTCAAGAACTTCGAAGAATCCCTCCTTCGGATTTTTCGGTCGCTACAGCTGGCGACTCCACTGGGGACAATTAAGAGAGTCAAGCCAAATTAACTAAATGTGTAAGTATTTGTTAATTTTATTAATATTTTGTTTTTACCCTTATTCTTATATTATTTATTTATTAGCATTTCTTTATATTATTGAACCTTAGGGTAGACGACTTTTTTTTGTTACTATTGTTGTACATCTTGTCCAGCTTGGTTAGGATAGGTATTTTGCCCTCATCACACACCTCACCTACACTTTTGCACACACTTTTGAGTGGGGCCCTATACCCGGGTCTGCAAATAACCTAGGACGAGTGGAGATTATTAGTGACAGTCATTCTGGATTTTATCTGTCTGACTCTCATGAAAGTCTCAACCAGAGTACGCTCTTTCGTGGTATCCCACACCAGTTAGCTCGCTATCGTTGTGGATCATATCATGAAGGGGATTTTAGCTCTGGAGACCTTTGTGAGGAAGTGAATAGAGCCACCTGAGAGATTGATCACCTAAGCGACCCTAGACCATGTTGAAAATCCCAATTTAGACATGACCCACCTAGGACACAGGGGCATTATACTTACTCTCTTATCAATCTGGTTAGCATTTCTCCAAAATTAAACTCACTCAAAAAAAAAAAAAAACATTTTATGTTTCTTTCCTCCGCTTGCATGCATACGAGACGACATCATTCCTTTCATTCATCATACAAAAATTATCATAAAATAAAATCATTCTCATGTATCCCATTATCATTGCACTACCATACATCTCATCATCTTTAAAAAACAAAACGTCAATTTTTTATTTGTCCATTTTATCCTAGTTGCATCATCTGTCATACGCATGCATCGCATTGCTATTATAAAAATTTATTTGCATCATCTTCATGCATCATAAAAAACAAGGACAAAAGTCATTTATTCCTACCCATCTCAAATGCATCAGCCCTTCAACATGCGTCAAAACAAAAATTATAAATTTCTTCATTGTTGCATCATTCATCACCCAGTAGCATTTTGTTAGCTTTTTATTTTAGTTGAAGCATAAAAAAATAAACCATCACGCATTTCATTCATCTCTATTGTTGCTCATGTACAACAAACGTCCATATGTTCATGCATTATACTTTATTCAAAGAAAACACATAAAAAACCACCATTCATTCATACTAAAACCATTCTTCCATAAGCATTTCATTGTTACTGCACTATTACGCATCTTGTCGTATAAAAAAAATAATAATAAAGATATCATTTTTTTCAAAACTGCATTCATCTTGCATATATCCTACACCAAAAATACAAAAGTTATGTTCATTACTCTTTTCCACGCATTAAAAAGAAAAAGTCGCTGCGAGTGTCATACATTTTGTTTCCTCGCACACAAAAAAAACAATTTTTACCCATATAACGTTAGCATATCATTTGATAAAAAAAAAGAAAAAACACCAGCATCACATTTAACATGCACCGGCATTCATTCATAATCATTCAAAATCATGATCACATAGCGTAGGCATCACATCATTTGTAAAGTCATAAATTACATTTCAAAAAAGCATATCATTCATACATCATTTTCCCTCATGTTGCCATCCTAGTTTAAATGCATCAACTCCATGTTCGGGTATCATTTTCCCAAATAAAACAAAAAAATCATTCCGTTACAATTGTATCATTCGTCGTCCAATAAATTAAAAATAAGAGTCTGCATACATGTTGCACTGCCTCTTGAAAAAATAAAAATAATTGCATGCATACATGCATTCGCATTTTTCATACATATCTGTCATCATGGGCATTACATTTTGCTAGAAAATAAAAAAATCACCATAGAACGAATCACTTGTTTTCATATACATCTCGTTCTCTCGGTAATAACATGCATATCATTATCCAAAAAACAAAGACACTAGATATTTGTCCAACTTGCATCATCTTGCATGCTCATACCATTTCGTTACTCCTCTTCATGCATAGAAAAATAAAATGCATTTGTCATCTGACATGCAAAATAAAAGAAAAAATAATAAATAATGCCACCTTCTTGCATCATTCATCATCATATTGCATTGCCTCCGAAAAATCATTTCGGATAGTCAATCTTTTCAAGCGATCATTCATTCACATTCCTCGCATCTGCATTTTCGTCATGTGTTCCTTCATGCATTAGGACACAAGGTGCGTTTAACTTGATTATTTTTGTTGCGTGAGCGTAGCTAGTCTTTTAACTAGAAAATAAAAATCACCATGCATTCATAATAGAATACGGTCATCGTTTTCATTATCATGGTACCAACATGCATCTCATCATCTAGAAAATAACAAAATATCATTTTTTTTTTATTTTACTTCATCTTGCATAAGCCACACGCCAAAAATGAGAAAATAATATCACCTTGATATTATAAAAAAATTACATTCATTCATTATTTCATTACTCCTCTTCATGCATCATGAAGAAACAAAAACAAAAGTCATTCATTCTCATGCATCTCAAAAACAGCTCCTTCATGCGTCATGAAGAACAAAAACAAAAGTCATTTTTTTCCTCTCACATCCATCTCAAAGGCGTTAATCCTCTCACATGCATTAAAACAAAATTAGGATTTGCTTAATTTTCTTCTATTCTTGCATTATTCATCATTCAATAGTTTTTTTGTTGTTGTTTTGTTAGCCTCTCACTCTAGTTGAATATTTTTTTAAAAAAAAAAAAGATAATAAGTAAAAAATAAAAAAATAAAAATCACACACTTTCTTAAGGTATGATTACGCATTTCATTTACCTGCATCATTGTCTGTGTACAACATCCATATGTTCATGCATTTTGCTTTATTCAAATAATTTTTCCAAAAAATAAAAAATGAAACTCATAAGTTTTTTGACATGCTGTTTGATGAGAGACGAAGCCTTCTCGAAAATGTATTTTGATTCCTCTTCCTTGGAAAATGTGGTCATACCCTAACTTGATTCACCAACAACAAGTTCTTAACTCTTCATCCCATATACATCCTACCCACACCTACCACATTTATGGAAACCATCCACCCACCTAACCCTTCAATGGAATTCACCAATAACTCGTTCACCACCTTGGTCACTACAATATTGACCATGTCATAGACTTGACCCTTAGTCACTGCGTGCCCCACCAAGGACACCAGCCAACATATATCTCACACCCGTGATAAGAAGCTTAAATGTCTATTTTGTTAACTTGCGTGGTTTTGACAATTAAAATTGTTCTATCTTAAGCGGTGTTAACTCTCCATGAAGCATTTGCAAAATAAACTAACATGACATGTGTGTTCACCCTTGTTTGAGTCAATTATACTACCCCCATCTTTCCGCCACTTCCAAAACCAGACCCAACCATCCATAAAAGGCCCAGTCCCCACAAGAGTATTTCATTCACTTTCCCCCAGTGATGAAATTTCACGAATAACGCTTTGTACGCTCCATACTGGGGCAGAGTAATGATCACTAAGATTTTCTGCTAGCATTCTAAACACTCGTGCAAGTCCTTTGAGTAAAAAAAAAACACAAAAGAGATCCAAAAAAGAAAAGCCCGTTAGGTTGAAAACTCGCAAGAGCAGCCTGAGCAAAAATTAGGGCATAAAAAATAATAAATAAAGAAAAGCAAATATATTAAAATGAAGTTTTGTCCCATAGTTACAATTTCAAGAAAATAAGCAATCATGATTTGAATTGGAGTTTGGCCATTTTCCTATATCCAAAAATCCAAAAAAGAGAAATGCCCTTTGCTACCCACTTCGAGCCAAAAAAATCAAAAATCTTTCAAACACCTTAGACAAGGATCAATCCCATATCTAACAGCTCGCTCAGCTCGAAAGAAAAATCACAAAAAGTGAAATTAAAAAAAAGAGGATCGAAAAATCCTGAAAACCAAAACGGTAGAATTTGTGAGCTGACACTTCACACCATCGAGCATATAAAGGATCATTGTCTGAAATAAACCCTCAAACACTTCCTTTGGCCTAAGCATCCTATCCTCCATAAACCCTCAAATGCGCTACAACCCTAAAACAGGTACATTCTACCATGAAGCACATAAAAGATTCTTTGTCTCAACCAACCCCGAACACCCTCAGAAGCAAAGTAATCATTTCCTTCATGAATCATTAACCACTGGCCATATTACAATCCAAAGGCCTATTTCGATCAGTGATTGGTTGCTTCCATTTTTCTCAAAGCTTATACTCTAGGACAAAATAATCAGAATAATTTATTTGCTCAAAAAAAAAACAAAGAGAAAAATATTATTACAATAGAAAATAAGAAAAAAACTTAAAAGGGCTTGCACGCTCGAAGTTCATCAAGAGAAGATGACAGTGATCATCAACAAAGTGAATTTTCATCGAACCAAAAACTCTTGACTGTCTTAGCTTGTGGACTCCTTCCCAAAGAAAACCACAAATCCCTACTAAGGCAGTTACTTGACTTATCATATCAAAATGGGGCAATACCTCACCCCCCATTCCACTCAAACTCAGGGAGATTTTTTTTAGCATTCCCGAAATACCCTCATCTTTCATCCCGTTCACATACTACATTCTAACTTTACACCCCGTCACAATCCCACTCGGATGGGGCAATCTTCACCTTTCATGGATTGGGGCAACCTTGTCCTCTTGTATACCGGGGCTTCATATCCCTCGGCCCAAAAGAATCCTTCTGCCTCCCATTCCATTCATTCCTAGCCACGTGTCACCCTCAATACCAGCATATTTCCCAATCCCTCAATCCGTCTATAGCCTTAGTTGTCATTGTCCTCCCTAGACAAAGGCAGACTGTTTCACTCCCCACTATTTGAAGTCAAAATTGGGGCAGTCAAACATTTCTTACCTTGGGGCAAGCTTATCTCTCATAGGCTTGAGCCAATAAACCTCATCCTTCACTCCACTCATGTGTCACATACCCTACATTTCTTGAACCCTAAGTCAACTGACACATTCATTTGCATTCGCACTGTTTTTCATATTTATTAAGCAAATGCTTCAAAGAGAGAGACACACAATAATGACAATCCCTCTAAGTTAACCTCTTAGACTTGAAAGCTTAGTCATCATGGGTCATCATAACCAAATGAGAACCCATCTGCAAATACACATCTCAATCTCTAGAGAGAGCACTAATACATTGCTGCAAGCCACACTTTTCAAGATGACAATCTTGAGCTTACCAGAGTTCAAGTCCAAACCATCAAAAATTTTTCTTCCAAGGAACGATCAATTCAAAATGTTCAGCTCTCTGTTTCCAGCATCAAAAGTTTCGTTTCACATCAAACAATTTTGCATCCTTACAAAAACAAAAAGTGTTGGTATCAACAAATCATGCATTATACATGTCCTCATTATTCTAGAATTAAACCATGCATCTGATCATACCCATTACAACTCTTGTACAAGCATTCACATTCCACTTGTTTTGCCTACACAATTTTGCTTCTTGTACATTACGCATTGCGTAGGCGGGCATGCATAGCCACGCATAACATGTATCGCTTCAATAAAAATGCCAAATGGCGGTCTCATTATTACCCAAAGTCTGTCTGCATCCCAATCAATCATATCATAGCATCGCACCATGCATTCATGTACTTCCTTTTATTCACCATGGCGTTTGCATCACAATATTGCATACCTATCATATTCGCATTCGCATTTCATGCATTCATCAAATACCAAAAAGACAATAAAGCGAAAAGAAAAAAAAGAGAAAAAACCTCTCACATCCCAACAAACATCCAATCATTGCATCACACAACATCAACTCATGCGGCTACCACAATCCTTCATCTAAGCATTACGTGTGCACGTTCATTCATTCATTCACTCATTCATTTATTCATTTATTCATGAAAAGGGGTAAAACAAGAGAAAACCAAAAAGGCAAAAATCATCCACATTGCACCCGTTACTCCCACAAAAGCATAGATCATTCCATCATGCAATCATCAGTACATTTGCATTCACATGTTATCGGCATGCGCATACACAACTCATCGGTTTTTGTTCCCGACCAACTCCAGCGCCCACAATTCACGGCCTTTTTGTAGTCCATTTACTTTCGCATTGCACAATCATCACATTGCATACCTATAACACTCTTTTGATTCGATAGACGTGCCAAGTACCGGTCTCATCGCAGCCAAAGCTCTCTACATCACCAATCATATCATTTGTTTCCTTTATTCACCATAGCATTCGCATCAAAGCATTACATTTGCATCACACTCGCACTTTGCATTTCATACACCATTTATATACTAAGAAAAAAAAGCAAGAAAGCAAAAAGAGAAAAATTGCTCATTCCATTACATTCATCATTCCACCAAAATCAATCAGCACGACCACATTCCTACTTTATCTGCATGTCCCATCAACGTCAACTCACAGCATCTGCCACATTTCATTCACCCCATCGAACACTTACCATTTCACATACCTATATTGCACGCATACATCATTCATTGCATTGTTAGACATACCAAATATAGATAGCTTTTCCCTTCTCAGGTAAATGCATTCATTAGGTGTGTTCTAGGCAAGTACGCCATCTGTCAATCCCAATATTTTGTTCCCCCAAAGTCAGCACTCCAAATGCTGGTCTCATATCACAATTCAGAATCTCAGTACTCTTTTAAACCCCCAGCGGTTCCTCAGAGCCCAAGCGCTCCTTCAGACCCCCAGCGGTCCCTCAGAGCCCAAGTGCTCCTTCAGACCAACAATGGTCCTTCAATCCAGATCGCATGTCGCGTTATCGAGCAACCGACGGATCATCCGGCCCCAGGCCCTTCAGACTAGCTGTGTCCGCCTAAAAACACAGTGGACGTCCTTCGAGGTGCGCAAATCAGGTCAACGACCTGACCTTGTCCCCATGGCCGCTCGAAAAAGGCCACCCCCCAAGCAGACCGTTTTACTAGTACCGTTGCTAGTTTGCGCTCCATCAGACCCATTGGTCCATCAGGCTTAGGCATGCCCTTCAGACCTCGTCGGTCCTTCAGTTTGACTCCAATCAATGCGCCAAGCATCAATTGTGAATTAAACCATCAGAGCCCCAGTGCTCCTTCAGATCCCCAGTGATCCCTATTTACTTTCGTTCTATGTAAACCCTTCTTTCTATGATTTTCTCAAAAAAGAAAAGGTTTTGGCAAAATTAGTGTTTTTATCTTTATTTCTATTTTACTCGAGGAATTTGGAAACCCTTCATATTTCCTAGTAAAATATAAATAAAGAGGGGCAGCTGTCACACCCTAATTTTGTCCGTTAGATTAATGTGATTTGTTTTTTTTTAGAAATAATAATATTGTAGAAATTTGATTTTAGTCAGTTTCTTGTGTCATTTTCGAAAAATCCCAAAAAACATGTTCCATGGTGCATACGTATTATTTTTAGTCGCGTACACGCGTTAGCCTAACGTTTTTTTCATTGTTGCGTGCACGTGTTATTTCTAACCACATACACGTGTCATTCCTAATCGTGTGCGTGTCGTTACTCTCTTTGCACGCGCGTGTTCGCCTCTCGTCGTGTACGCATTTTTTTTGGTACTCGTTACTTTATTGTTATCATTATATTTATTAATCGAAGTTGTTATCATTATTTTGTTATAAATAAAGTGAGATATGCAATTTAAGTTGATTAGTCAAAAGTGTCTTTTATTACAAATACAAAAATAATTAAATTTGTATGTGTTATAATATGGACAAAATCAAAAGAAAAGTGAAAAACAATTTTAAAAATAAAATAACAAGAGTGGACTTTCAGCAAGGCTGTTGCCACTACTTTTACAGATAGAGAATGAAGCCAAGTGTTCTTTCTCCTTGCTCCCTTGTTTTTTTCCAAATCAGCAGCAACCAAGCAGCTTTGGGCAGCACCTCCCTTGCTGCCTTGTCTCCTACAGCTCTGCTCCAATGCCACCATCCCTGCAAAAGAATAACAGCAAAATTTGTCCCAGAGTGTTGAGTTACTCTATAAAAAAGAAATCAAACCAAAAACAGAGGGGGGGGGATACAGAGACAAAATAACACACAAACAATTACAGACACAGAACCGAAAACACGAGATCAGAAAACAGAGAGGGAAAGCCACTGAACCATCTGTGGTGGTGGCCGCCGTGCACCACCACCGTGCACCACCACAGAAACCCCCCACACCGTCACTTCGCAC
The DNA here is from genome assembly GCA_039519185.1 of Astragalus membranaceus. Classification (NCBI taxonomy): domain Eukaryota; kingdom Viridiplantae; phylum Streptophyta; class Magnoliopsida; order Fabales; family Fabaceae; genus Astragalus; species Astragalus membranaceus. Next base: position 172,984,479 of record CM076847.1, read on the forward strand.
CACTCCTCTCCCTGAAACACCACCACAGAAACCCCCCACACCATCACTTCGCACCACTCCTCTCCCTGAAACGCCGCCACAACGCCGGTACCTCCACGGCTCCCCACTGTGTTTGGCTCCCTCCGGCGTAATCGCCTCCGTTGCCCTCACAGCACCACCACCACGCAACACGAACACCATATCTCACCATCAAACACCGTCCCATACCCTCACCGCCGTACCGTCACCATTAACCACCCTCACCGTAGCCAACCACCACCGTCATCTCGCGGTCGTTCCCTTTCGTTCACCCTTAGACCGTCGGCATCACAGTCACAGTTCCGGTCTCAACCCCAGACCACCGTCACGCCCCGGTCATCGTCTCCGGTCAGCGCCCATCTCCGTTCCCCCTCCGTCGTCACCGTCACGTCACCAGCGTGAGGAACGACGCCACACTCGGCCACCGTCGCAGCTCTCACCTCCGCGAAGCAAGGAGAGAAGAGGATTGAGGATCGGTTGAGAGAGAGATCCGCCGCGGCAAGAGAGAGAGCGCAAATTAGGTTTTGTTTATTTTGGGTGGAGGCGCAGCGTGAGGAAACTGAATAGAATTAGGGTTTCCATTTTAGTCTAGGCTTTTATATTAGGGACCCAGGGGCATTTTCGTCCTTTCACTCTTTTTTTTTTCAGATCCCTATTCGCACCCCTTGTGTTTCATCAGCGCGCCCCCCTTTTTTGAAGCCCACGGTTCTGCTTTTTGGAAGCGGCCCATTCTTTTTTTCGTTTTAAAAAAAAAGGAACGCAGCCCAGCTTACAAAAACAAGCTGGGCTCACTGTTCACACCCCAGTTTTTTATAATACAGCCCTCCTATTATTTGCACCCCATTTTACTACTGCACCCCCTGTCTCTCTTTTTTAAATTTTGTTTCTTTCCCCTAAGCGAACTTTTCTTTCACAAACCTTTTTTCCCAAATAACGAATAAATGTTTTCCTAAACATAGACATGGTTCGTTACTAATGGTCACTCTGAGCTTAGCTCGTTTGACCGTTAATAACAGCTTTAGTTTTCAAACGAGCTATGAGCGACGACCACTCTGAGTTTTACTTGTTTGGTCGTCACGAATACCTTTTCCAATTTCAAAATAAATTAAAAAAAACACCAAACTCGCAAACCTTTTTCTACCAAGAACTACGTGTGATTTGATTCTCTACCAGGAGATACGTAGGAGCAGAGGGCGGCCGACCTCTGTCAATTGCATTAATAAAAATTTTTTTTTTTTTCTTTCTTTAAATTCATTTCTCTCATTTTTCTCAAAAAGTATAAAAATAACTAACCGTTTATCGAGTCTTTTTATTATTATTATTATTATTATTATTATTATTATTATTATTATTATTATTAGGGTAAAAACATTATTTTTGAATTAATCAACGCTTACACATTAGTTAAAAGGTAACCTTCCTTAGGAAGGATGTCGTAGGGTGCTAATACCTTCCCTACGCATAAACGACTCCCGAGCCTAACTCTGGTCCGCAAGACCCCTTTGTACACTCAATAGGGATTTTCCAATGTTTGCCCTTAAACTAAAACTTTGGTGGCGGCTTCATTCAAGAACTTCGAAGAATCCCTCCTTCGGATTTTTCGGTCGCTACACATAGTAATGTATTTGGACATTAGAGGTAAAATATGCATCCCCGTTGACACTCTCGTTTGCATACTCGTTGACCCTCCCGTTGGCACTCTTGTTACCTCTCTCGTTGCCACTCTCGTTACCTCTCTCGTTGCCACTCCCGCTGCAACTCCCATTGCCAGTCTCTCGTTGTTGCTCCCGTTGCCACATGTTAGCTCATATTATTCTATACGATTTAATATTAATTAAATCATATTCGTTTAATTATAAGTAAGTTATTTTGTAAAGTTTGGTAGTGGCTAAAGTTGTATTTTTATAATTCTTAGTGGTTAAATTGATTGATTTTAATAGTTTTAATAGAGAGATTATAGTAAATAATAAATTTTAGATGGAGTAAAAATGAAGAAAAAAGAAAATAAGATTTTTTAAAATATGCATCCACGTTGGCGCTCTCCTTGCCTCTCTTGTTCCCACTCATGTTCTCGTTGTCGCTCTCGTTGTTGATTCCATTAATGCCAGTCTCGCATTGCCGCTCTCGTTGTGTTGGCACTCCCGTTGGCACTCTCGTTGGCGCTCTCGTTCCCTCTCTTGCTGGCACTCCCGTTGCCGCTCTCGTTGCCGATCTCGTTGTCAGTCTCTCGTTGCCGCTCCCGTTGCCACATGTTTTCTCATTTTTTCTATATGATTTAATATTACAATTGTTAGTAGTTAAATTGATTGATTTTATTTATTACATGAAAAATTGATTGATTTTAGTAGTTTTAATAGAGAGATTATAGTAAATAGTAAATTTTAAATTATTTAATTACTGAGTGTGATATTAATTTAATAATTTATTTTTTTGGAATAAATAATTTTGAAACTATTGTTAGAGGTATGGTTTTTTTTTTTGACAATTGGTAGTAGTTAAATTGATTAATTTTAGTAATTTGAGTAAATTATAGAAATAGTTAAAAAAAATTATGTTTTTAGTAAAAAAAAACTGACAAAAAAGTGATTTTTATGGAATAAAAACTGAAAAAAATTTGGAAAAAAACTGAAAAAAAGTTGGTTTTAAAATTTGCTGTCTTTTGTCCTTTTGCTGCGTCAGTTGCAGCTTCTGATTGCAGTTTTCAATCAGTTTTTTGTCCCTCACTTTTTTGTCCCTCTATCGTTGCCACTCCCGTGGCCTCTCCCGTTGGCGCTCTCGTTGCCACTCCCGTGGGCGCTCTCGTTGACACTCCCGTTGGCATTTTACTCTTTTTTAGTAATTATAAAACAGTTATTTGGTAATTTTTTGTAGTGGTTAAATTGATCGATTTTAACAAAAGTAGTTAAATTGATTAGTTTTAGTAGTTATTTTGTAATTTTTGGTAGGGGTTAAAGTTTTTTTACAATTCTTTTTTTGACAATGGATAGTGGCTAATTAATTTATAGTGACTAATTATTTTATTAATTTTAGTAGTTTGAGTAGATTATAAAAATAGTGAAAATTGATTTATAGTGACTAATTGTTTTTATAAAAATATTGACAACCGTATTTTAAAAAAAATTAAAAAAAAGTGTATAATTTTTTTAAAAAAAATCAGTTTTTTTTTTAAAAAAAAATTGAATTTTAAAAAAAACTGTATTGGTACTGTAGCGCGTCAGAAACGTCACTGTAGCGTACTGTAGAGTGACATAAGCAGCAGAAACATCATGAATTGCATTGAAATTTAATTTTTCTAATTAATGCTATTAAAGATCAAGTTTGTTTTTATATTTATTACATTTTATAAAATGATGAATAAATCATGAATAAGTCCTAGTTGTTTTCTTGCCCACCCACCAGAGATGGTGTTCTCGGTCAGTTTTTTGACCTTACATAACCCCTTGTATCGTTTTTTTCTTTCTCTTTTTTATCTAAATAAATGATTCCAGTTAGATCTAGTTTTTATTTTGTATTTTTCTTTGATTTCGTCGTCTGAGTGTGGGGTTATTGGTGTTCGTCGTCTTGGCGGCGTTTTTAATTTTTCGTCTTCTTGCGGTGTTTGTTTGGTTCAGATCGACAAACCAACTTCGATTCATTGATGAGTCAACTAATTACTAGGGCATCAAAGCTGCAAATTTCGGAGGCATGGATATTCCAATGACTTTTATTATGTCGCATTTGAAGGCATTTTATCGTTTTATGCGATTAACTTGGGTGTTGTAAGTTTGTTCGCAGATTCATTTTTGTTCAGATTTAGCAATGTTGAATATGTGTTATTTTCGATGTAATCTATCAATTGGAATGAATGAATATATTTATTTAGTAAAAAAAAATCTCAGTTGCTTAGGAACTAAGTGCATCATTAATATTGTCTAAAAAAAGTGCATCATTAATATAAATTTTAAATAAGAATAAAAATGAAAACAAGAAATTAATACATTATAAAATTGTGCATGTTTCTTATAATAAAAACAAAAAAAGGAATCAATTATTCCTTATAAAAATAATATTAGGGAGCATGTGTTATTGTCCCCTATGTTTACAAAGATTTATATGCTTCAAGCGGAATATATATCTAACTACTATTATAGTTATTATTAAGCTTTTTTTTTTTGACAACTTAGTTATTATTAAGCTAGTTATTTTTTTTTGACACATATTAAGCTAGTTATTATAAATTAATATTCTTTATATATACATGTAACGTAGGTTGTTTACATATTCTATCTACCTTGATTGATTAGTTTCCTTCACAAAGATTTTCGGATCAAATTAGGAACCACTTTTGCCATAGGCACAAATATATTTTCCTCTTCGATGCTTCATTTTATCAGCTTTGTCGTCAAAATATATTCTCTCTCCATTTACTAAGGAGTTGAGATGCTCTCTAACTTTGATTCTTCAGGTTTCTTAAGGTCGTCGCTTTTAGTTATTCCTAATGGCTTGTCGCTGTTAAAAATTATCAGATTCTATGCTTTTGATTTGTACACAGTCACTCATTTATGTTTTGATCCTGATCCAATCTCAAGTAATTAACTATTGATCCATATTACTAATAAAAATGCTTTTTTGATAAGTAGAATTTTATAATAATTTGTAGTTCCAACGTCATTGTGCGCAAAACTTTACTCACCTTCTTAGAAGGGTTGTAAAAAGTTAACAGTAATTAATCGTTATCGCTTAGAAGAGGAGGAAGAGTGTCTAATTTGTACAATATTGGACAAAATCATCTAGCAACCAGGACCTCTAACATTGTTTAGTAGATTGTTTTTTCACCAACAAACATATTAGAGCCAATATCATAAAAGAAAGAATGACATGGGTAGGATAGACAATAGAGTTGCCATTTCCCCACAACCTATTACGAGAGGTGAGCCATTTATGAGCTGAAGAGGGCATATACACGCCATTACCTGTGGCTGACCTAGGCCCATTGGTCGTGGACACAAGGATTAAAAGTACTAGGGGGAGAGTGGAAGTCCACCACCACTGAATAGAAGCAGGAATCATAGCCATGAATTTCTCCCATACCAAGAGCCAGTTGTACACACATCATTTATCTATAACTGAGTATTTGAGATGTTGACAAAATCAACCAAGTGACAAATGGGTCCCCTACCAGTCAAATTAGAGTACCAAAAGGAAGTCTCTCCATCACCAAAATGTTATCCAAAACCTTCTTTTAAACCCTCAACTGCTTTAAGAATACATTTCCAAATAATAAATGAATTTTTGCTCTTTCCAACACACCAAATAGAAGCATTCTGGAGGTATTTGTGGCTCAAGACTCTGACCCAAAGTTTATCACAAGTTTTCGTAGCAAAACCAAATCAGAAGTTCTAGTTTCTCTGATTGCTAGGCCCCCATGTCTTTTAGGGGATGTAACCGTTTTCCACTTCACCATATTCCTTTTCCTTTGAATTCCATTTCCACCCCAACTAAAGCTTTTAGTAATCTTATCCACCCTTTCACAAACCTGTTTAGGAATATAGTGGAGTTGCATAGTGTAGATAGGCATAGCAGTAGTAACAGATTTGGCCAATCAAGCTCTCCCAAATTTGTTTAGGAGGTTTCCTTTCTAAGCTGCTAGGCGCCTCGCTAAAGCATATTTGGGACGGAATTTGCGACGGCCAAATTTCGTCGCTAAAACGGCCCTCGCTAACCTGTAGCGAGAGAATTTTGAATTCGTCGTTAACTATTAGCGAATGAATATTCGGTCGCTAATTCCCCCGCTAATAACCTCGTAATCCGTGTTTTTTTTCTTCAAAATTCCGCTTAAAATTAGCAAGGGAATTTCCGTTTTGGCGCCAAACTCCCCCCTCCATCCCCCACCCCCCCCACCCCCTCCCCCCCACCCACACCACCCCCACGCCCCCTCCCTCTTTTTTTTAATCCCTCCTCTCCCTTTTTAATTCTTCATCCCTTATTTTTTTTCCATACGTTTATCTAAGGTGTGATGTTAGGCAGCGTGTTTTGAAATATTTTAGAGTCTGGAAAAAAATTTATTGTTCACATATCCAAAATGTGTTTCTCAATAACCAGTTTGTTGAAATAAAATAGTAATTTCGCAATAAAGTACGTAAAGATAAATGCTTAACTGTTCAAATACGCGAGTTTTGTTTCTCAGTAACCGGTTCGATGAATAAAAATAATTTAATAACAAAATATGTAAAGTACGATGTTAAGTTGTGGTTTCGGATGCTTTTGTGTTTGTAAAAAAAATCAACTATTCAAATATTCGAAATTTGTGCCTCATTAACCAGCGTGTTTAGGAGTCATTTAGTGCTCAGAAAAAAAATTTAACCATCAAAATACTCAAAGTTCATTCCTCACTAACCGATTTGGTAAAAAAAAGTGACAAATATATAAAGAGTTATTTTAAGCAGTGTGTTTCGGGATACTTTAGCATTCAAAGGACCAACAAATAAGATTTTTTCGTATTGCGATTTTAAAAATAAATTTTAACAAGGCATGAATTTTACATTAACTGAAGTTGTTGCCCCGTGCAAACGCACGGGTGCACACACTAGTGATTGTAAACCTTTTTCACTAGACACCCACCAACAGTAGGTGTATCAGTCAAGCAGCCACCTCCAAAAAACTACACAAGCGCTATTGAGTATCAACATCTCACAGCATCTCCCCAAAGTTGATTCATAATCGGACAATCCCAAACTAATGAAAAGGAGAAGCAACCCAAGCAATTGCAACCAGAGACGAAAACGATGTGAAACTCACATACATACACCATGAAAAATGTGGGAAAAGAATGAGAGTATTCGGAAGGAAGAAGATTGTTGGGGGATTAGGGTTCACGACAAAGATATTTTTTTAGAGCATTTTTTATTTTACTTTTTATTTAAGAACAAAAGGAAAGAACTTAGATAAACAATCATCAATTAATTAATCCATGGTGTCATGAATAATCCGAGTTAGCAACGCTAGAAAGGACTGAATATGCGATGTTGTTTTTGAGTTTCAGAAAAGTATTTCAGAAAAACAATCACCGAAGAAATTACTGGGTTGAGTCGCGGACTAGGTCGCTCTCTTTAAAACGTTTCGTGACACTGCTCAAAATTGTGCAGGCAAGCTATCAACCATGACGTCCCCAGGATAAAACAGCCCAGTCAAAACTGTTACGAAATATCACTGCACGGTGAAATTTCGCTCAAGAAATACAACTTCATATTATGGTCCGAAGACCACTCAAATATGGTACTAAGATCACTCTAATATGGTACGAATACCACTCTAATTTAAGAAGAAAGGAAATTGGGGAGGGAGAAGAGAAGAAAACTTGGTACTGCTTCGAGTTTTCGGTGCAAAGAATGAAGTGAGGAAAGGTCCTATTTATAGGAAAAAACTCGACTTGCTGCGCAAGTAAGTTGTTGGAGAAAAATCCTCAACAGATAAGAATGGCCTACTTGCTGCACAAGTCAAGTTGTTGGAGAATAATCCTCAACAGCTAAAAACGGCTAGTTCAGCGTATCTGGTCAGTTCAACGAATCTGGACAGTTAGCGAGCAAAGCACCAAAATAAAATAAAAATAATTATTTTTCGCAAAGAATAAATTACACCTCATAGCCCAAGCCCAAGCCTAGGCCCGGTCCGGCGACCCGGTCAAACGGCGCGTGCGTGTGTGGTGTCCAAACCAATGTGGCTTATAAGCCAATGTGTGAAGTCAACACTTATAAGCACTCTTAAAGTGCCTAGTCTTAGCAATGTGGGACTTTTTCAATTCACCAACACCAAAGTTCCAACATGCGATATCATCATTTCACAACCAGTGAAGCTAATCGTGGAACGAAAAAGAAAACAGAGATATTTCCAGATAGTTATTGACAACTTTTTTTAGGTACCAAATTCAAGTGGCTTACATATTTAAGACCCAATAAAAAATGTTACTCACAATTAATATCATATATTATAATGGAGCACTGTTGTTTAGTAAGAATTGTTTTTGTAAGAAATACACTAGAAGCTAAATTGTAGGCACCAACTAACACTACACACCAAGTGCTTTGTTTTGTTATTCTTACTTTTCTTACTTTTCATTTCTTACCATCTAACATTTCTCATTATAATGGCTTACACAAGCGAGATATCTTATAACAACCTTTGTGGATAAGATAAAGGCTTGAAAATTGTGATTTGTTCCTAATATTCCTATATATAAACAAAAACAAAGTTTCTCGTTGTAACACCCTAATATTTCTACTATATAAAAATACTAGAATATACAGTTCAACATATATCAGAGGATAAATTCCTATTTCGGATATTGAACACAACTAAAAACTCTTGATAAATAACATCAAAGAGTACCACATATCTCAAGTACATCAAAATATAACAATATCTCAAGTACTTAAATTCTTGGAACTTTCTTAAACTTGACCTCACCTAATGTTCAATATCCAAAAATATAGAAATAGCGGAAACGATTTTACAACTTTTACTAATACAAGTTATATAATCGGAAATACAAAGACATCGAGGGAAATGAGATTAACAAATGAAAACTAAGTCTTCATTATCTTCATAAGCACACTATCTAGCCGTGCTTCTTCGCATTTCCTTTTCCCTATTTTTTTGTAAAAATAACAAAACATAAACAGTGAGATAAACATCTCAGTGAGTTCTACCGAGACCCCTAACTACACCCGCGGTTCAATTATGCATATTTTCATCTCGTAGTTTAATTTATAACTACGTGACTCTTTAACTATCTCGTAGTTTAACTTATAAACTACGTGCCTCATAAACTTTCTTGTAGTTTAATTTATAAACTACGCCTCTTTAACTTAGCACGCCACCGACCCCAGACATGGTAATCCCGATGAATCGTATTACAAAACTTTAACATAACACCGACCCCAAACATGGTAATCCCGGTGAACCTCCTTCCCATTACTATTTTCCCTAATGGTAAAAACAGGGCCTAGGTTAGGGGATCATAACCTTCCCCGCTTAGTATGCTAACCTCTTTGGGTCGTCACCCATACTCGATATAATTTATAAACCTAAATCAATCTTTGATGAATTATTTGTTCATCCATTTCATTACATAAACATAAACTTAATTGAACGTATAGTTCCTTGAATTATCCTGTTCTCATGTACGCTCTCGTGTAACTAATTATGACACAAGACAAGTTAACATAATTATCTCAATCACCATCACAATCATGACATTCTAACATTCATCACTGAGACATGAGCAAACAATGTTTTAGCCAATCACTAAGGGAATCAACACTTGTTTACTTTGACTTAACCAATTTATTTCATATTGTGGATATCTTGCACTGCAGGTAACTTATATTGCAGGTTAGGTTTTGATGATGAAAAAAACAAAGCCAAAGTTGATGGCCAAAGTTGATGAAAGTGACAAAGTATCTAAAGTCACGATCCAAGACAATCAAGCTCAAGAATTGAAGTCTCAAGAAATAAGGGTAGTCCTTAGGGTTTGGGGATAGTCTTAGGAAAAAGTGTAAGCTCTTCCGAGGGTCAGCTCATCTCTCAAAGTCTCGCGTCTTCACTAGCTTTTCAAATTGCATGCAAGCACACGTAAACTTAAAAACCATTTTGAAAAAGAAAGAAATCGATTCACTACTTTTAACTAAACATCAAAATCGATTTCTAACTCAATATGAAAGTATATAACCGATTCCTAAACTCCCTTTCAAAGCAAAGAATCGATTCCTATTGTTTTTACTAAGTATACAATCGATTTGCATCTCTTTCTAAACAAGCAAGAATCGATTTTCCCATTAAACATACTCAAGCACATAATCGATTTTATCTTTATGTTAAGGAAGCACATAATCGATTTTTATCTTTTAAAGAAGCACAAAATCGATTTCATCTATTTTCAAACAAACACATAATCGATTTCTCATCCTAGATCTACTTAGGCATAAAATCGATTTTCACTCTTAGTACATTCAGGCACACAATCGATTATGACACTTCTATATTTGTTTCAACGGTAATATTTTTCTCATAGCCTATAAATAGAGGCTTCATACTCTTCAATCCTTACAACCCATTTTCACGATTCAAAGCATAATTTAGAAAAACTCTTCACACTTTCATTCTTGCTCTTCTCGCACCGTTGGTCCGTCAGAGCTGATCTCTCGCAAGAGTTAGTCAGGGTTGGAATCTTCACGTTGTAATATCTGCCTACATTAGAGGTATTTTGGTCTTTACTTTTGTAATTTTTTAATTGTTGTGATTTGTACTAGGGAGTGGGGTATCTCTCTAGGGTAGCTGTTTGGACTAGGAAGTGGGGCATCTTTCTGGGGCAGCTTGTTGTAACAAGGGTGGGGTATCTCTTGTTGTATTGTGGTTAGATTTGAAGGCTCTTCAATAGGTGGGGTATCCTAGGTGAAGAGTGCCTGAGTCTGTAAAGGTTTCCAAGGCACCCGTAAGCCTTGTTGTGTTAGTGGAAAATCTCACAAGGGGGTGAGGACTGGACGTAGGTCACTAGGAGGTGACCGAACCAGTATAAATCTGCTGTGTTCTTTATTGCTTTATTTTCTAATTCCTTTTCTTCCATTTAACCTGCGCGAAAATTAATCTAAGTCATTGAAAAGGGGAAAAAGTTTTCAAAAGTTTTTAAATCTCAATTCACCCCCCTTTTGAGACTGAAGCCATTTGGCAACAAGTTGTATCAGAGCTAGACTCTTGTATAAAGGGCTTAGCAGCTTCAAGAGTAATGGCTTCAGGTTGGTCGACGCAAGAGGGTGCTTCTCTTACCCATCCTCCGGGATTCAACAGGAAAGATTACGCATACTGGAAAGAAATAATGAGAATATTTATTGAAGGGGTAGACTTAGATGTTTGGGATGCTGTGGAAAAAGAACCCTATGTCCCCACGCACATAGTAAATGGTATTCTTACAATTAAAGGGAGAAATGAATGGTCTGATGAGGAAAAGAGAAAAGTTCAACATAATCTGCGGGCTAAAAACATAATTACTTCTGCTTTGAGTCCTAATGAATTTTTTAGAGTTTCAAACTGTAAATCTGCTCAAGAAATGTGGGATAATCTTCAAGTAGCTCATGAGGGTACTAGTGAGGTTAAAAGAGCAAGAACCAACACCCTTATCAGAGAGTACGAGCTGTTCAGAATGAATACAGGTGAAATTATTCCAGAAATGCAAAAGAGGTTCACTCACATAGTGAATCAACTGAGTCTTTTAGGAAAATCATTCCCTGCTGAAGATCTGATCAACAAAGTTCTAAGGTGTCTAAACAGAGAATGGCAACCTAAAGTAACTGCTATAGCTGAATCCAGGAATTTAGCTACTATGTCACTTGCCACTCTATTCGGTAAGTTACAAGAACATGAACTAGAGCTCACCCGTTTGGCTGAGCACGAAAATACAGACAAGAAAAAGAAAAGCTTGGTTCTGAAAGCGTCTAGTTCAAGTCGACCTTGTGATAGTGATGACTCAGAAAGTGAGAATGATGAAAGTGAGGAAAACATGGCTCTCATGGTTCGAAAATTCAAAAAGCTTATGAGAAAGAAAAATTTTGCCAAAGATTTTCTCTTAAGAAGTTTTCCAGCAAAGAAAGTTCATCCGGTCCTCCAACTTGCTATGAATGTGGGAAACCTGGTCACATGAGGATGGAATGCCCTAGTTTACAGAAAAAGGGATCCAAATTCGAAAAGAAGGCATTCAAAGAAAACAAAAGAAGGAAAGCCTACTTAGCGTGGGGAGACAATGACACAAGCAGTTCAGATGGTTCAGAAAGCGAAGAAGCTCATGTTGCTCTTATGGCCAACCACAAAAGTTAAGGTGAATCAGAAAATGAGGTAAGCTCTAACTCTGATTCTTTACAAGATGCATATGACGAATTACATGAAGCATTTGTTGAATTGCATGATAATTCACTAAAATTAGCTAAGGCATTAAGTAAATCTAAGAAAACCATTGCTAACTTTCAAAATGAAATCAATGCTTTAACTAAAGAAAAATTAGAGCTTAGAAAAGAAAATGATGATCTTGTTCATTTTAAGGAAAATTATATATGTGATAAGTGTACAGAACATGAAAAGAAAGTTCATGAGCTTGAATGTACAATAGGCAAAATGTCCAACTTACAACATGTTCATCCTAGGGTTCCAAGAAATAGTTTTGTGAAAAGCAATATGCATCATAGACCTAAGCTTACAACTAGACCCTATATTAGATGTTATTACTGTGCTAAAACTGGACATACAGCATCTGTTTGCAGGGCAATAGGTAAACAAAATATGAAAAAGGTGTGGGTTCCTAAAGGGACCATACCAAACACTAACCCACAAGGACCCAAAGAGATTTGGGTACCTAGAACCCTGTTTTAAATCACTGTAGGTATGCTTCAAGGTATGGGGGACAGATTGGTATCTTGACAGCAAAAACACAAAGCGCATGACTGGAGAAGCAAAGCCCTTAAACACTTACCCCAGGTCAAGCAGTCATGTGACTTATGGTAAGAACAAAGAATCTTCAGTGAAGGTTAGTCCCTATAAATGATTTATCCACTATGATTGACATATATGCAAGAAAGTAAGTGTTTGACTTTGTCTCATGCATCTGAGAAAAACATTTATAAGACACGTCAAAGTAACTAAGCAGAACATATCTCATTCATATAGATCATGATTAGATGGAAATACAAAGGACCCTGCTAAATTCTCTAAGTCTGTGCATATAGAAATTATAATACCACCATCTTAGAGTTCATGATTTAGATAGGCGTTGTGTGATTAAGTTAGTTGAGTTCTTTCAAAACAGCAAGTTAATATTCTTTTAAAAACCATTGCAAAAGAAAATTTGTTCATTGGCCTTTTTATCAAATAAAATCTGAACTAATCATATGTTTCATAGAGTTTTGTGTTTTAAAAGAAAAATGAGCATGTTAGTATTATTTTATTGTATGGCCTGAAGCAAGCTCCAAGAGCTTGGTATGAAAGACTAAGTAAATTTCTACTTGAACATGATTTTCAAAGAGGGAAAATTGATACTACACTTTTCATAAAAAGAACAAAAGATGACATCTTACTTGTGCAAATTTATGTGGATGACATTATTTTCGGTGCTACTAATGAATTGTTGTGCAAAGAATTTTCTAGTATTATGCAGAGTGAGTTTGAAATGTCGATGATGAGAGAACTCAACTTCTTCCTCGGGCTTCAAATAAAACAAACCAACAATGGCATCTTCATCTTTCAATCAAAATATTGCAAAGAACTACTTAAGAGATTCGAAATGGACAAAGCAAAAGAAATGTCCACTCCAATGAGCACTTCATGCTACTTAGACAAAAATGAAGAAGATAAACCGGTAGAACTAAGCAAATATCGAGGTATGATTGGCTCTCTTCTCTATTTAACTGCTAGTAGACCAGATATCATGTTTAATGTTTGCATGTGTGCTAGATATCAAGAAAATCCAAAAGAATCGCATTTAGTAGCTGTCAAAAGAATAATGAGATATCTTGTAGGCACACAAAATGTTGGTCTGTGGTACCCCAAAGGCGCCACATGCAGCCTTATAGGATATTCAGACTCTGGTTTTGCAGGTTGTAAATTGGATAGAAAAAGCACTAGTGGAACATGTCACATACTAGGTAGTGCATTAATCTCATGGCACAGTAAGAAACAAGTCAGTGTCGCACTGTCAACTGCTGAAGCAGAATATGTTGCAGCAGGAAGTTGCTGCGCACAAATCCTCTGGATGAAGCAACAACTTCTTGACTATGGTGTAGAACTAGATCATATCCCGATAAAATGCAAAAACACCAGCGCTATCAATCTTACAAAGAACCCCGTTCAACACTCTAGGACTAAGCATATAGAAATTAGACATCATTTTCTTAGAGATCGTGTCCAAAAAGGCGATTGTGTGATTGAATTTGTTGAATCATCAAAACAGCTAGATGATATTTTCACGAAATTTTTACAAAAAGAAAGCTTCTTTTTCATTCGAAGAGAACTTGGAATCATTGATTCCTCTTCTATTTAAATGAAACAAACGCTGTTTCGATTCGCAAATTGTGTCATATGTCGACCCTTTTGATCATGACAAAAAGGGGGAGAAATATAGTGTTGCATGAAGCATATAATACTGTCATATAGGGAGAGAAATATTCTCACTTTGCATATAGTAAAAGAAACACGGGGAGCATCAAGTAAGGGGGAGTATAATCACACACATATATATATATATATATATATATATATATATATATATATATATATATATATATATATGTGTATGCATTATTTTCTTTGATGAACTAACCTCCCACCTTAAGATGAGTAAAGTTTTGTCATCATCAAAAAGGGGGAGAATGTGGATATCTTGTACTGCAGGTAACTTGTATTGCAGGTTAGGTTTTGATGATGAAAAAGACAAAGCCAGAGTTGATGGCCAAAGTTGATGAAAGTGACAAAGTATCTAAAGTCACGACCCAAGACAATCAAGCTCAAGAATTGAAGTCTCAAGAAATAAGGGTAGTCCTTAGGGTTTGGGGATTGTCTTAGGAAAAAGTGTAAGCTCTTCGGAGGGTCAGCTCGTCTCTCAAAGTCTCACGTCTTCACTAGCTTTTCAAATTGCATGCATGCACACGTAAACTTAAAAACCATTTTGAAAAAGAAAGAAATCGATTCACTACTTTTAACTAAACATCAAAATCGATTTCTAACTCAATATGAAAGTATATAATCGATTCCTAAACTCCCTTTCAAAGCAAAGAATCGATTCCTATTGTTTTTACTAAGTATACAATGGATATGCATCTCTTTCTAAACAAGCAAGAATCGATTTTCCCATTAAACATACTCAAGCACATAATTGATTTTATCTTTATGTTAAGGAAGCACATAATCGATTTTTATCTTTTAAAGAAGCACAAAATCGATTTCATCTATTTTCAAACAAACACATAATTGATTTCTCATCCTAGATCTACTTAGGCATAAATCGATTTTCACTCTTAGTACATCCAGGCACACAATCGATTCTGACACTTCTATATTTGTTTCAACGGTAATATTTTTCTCATAGCCTATAAATAGAGGCTTCATACTCTTCAATCCTTACAACCCATTTTCACGATTCAGCATAATTTAGAAAAACTCTTCACACTTTCATTTCTGCTCTTCTCGCACCGTTGGTCCGTCAGAGCTGATCTCTCGCAAGAGTTAATCAGGGTTGGAATCTTCAAGTTGTAATATCTGCCTACATTAGAGGTATTTTGGTCTTTACTTTTGTAATGGTTTAATTGTTGTGATTTGTACTAGGGAGTGGGGTATCTCTCTAGGGTAGCTGTTTGGACTAGGAAGTGGGGTATCTTTCTGGGGCAGCTTGTTGTAACAAGGGTGGGGTATCTCTTGTTGTATTGTGGTTAGATTTGAGGGCTCTTCAATAGGTGGGTATCCTAGGTGAAGAGTGCCTGAGTCTGTAAAGGTTTCCAAGGCACCCGTAAGCCTTGTTGTGTTAGTGGAAAATCTCACAAGGATGTGATGACTGAACGTAGCTCACTGGGAGGTGACCGAACCAGTATAAATCTGATGTGTTCTTTATTGCTTTATTTTCTAATTACTTCGCTTCCACTTAACCTGGGCGAAAATTAATCTAAGTCATTGAAATGGGGAAAAGGTTTTCAAAAGTTTTTAAATCTCAATTCACCCCCCTCTTGAGACTAAAGCCACTTGGCAACACATATAACTTGTATCTTAGGGAATTCTCCCAATTCAATCCAAACGTAAGAAATTCCAACATTTATCACATAATATCAGTCCATACAATTCAATTATCAAGCAACGTATCACATAATATCAGTCCATACAATTCAATTATCAAGCAACGTATCGACGTATAATTCGTTCCGAAAATCAAAAATACATAATATTGAAAATAACGGTTTTAGACTCTAAAATCTTTCGAAACGAAAAAAAAAGTAACAAATTCAGTAACATTAACATCAATTCCAGAAATAATAAAAGGATCTAAGCATGTGTAGACAGTTCAGAAAACAGTCTGGGAAGTTACAAATTCAATCTAACTCCAACTTCTAGAAACGCGGCAACTAACTCCAATTTCAGTTTGACAGCATCTGTAAGCAGCTTGCAGAAGGCATAACTAATTAAATTCTTGACCAAAACCATCAAACCAAGTGTCTAACATGAAGATAATTTTGTCTAGTTTCTAAGGGTTCAAGCTTCAAACTGAAACAGCAAGTATTCAGTGAGTTATGACCTAAAACAATGTGACTAGGTAAATACTAGCCACCGTTTCGAAAAGCAACTTGTTGGTACAATTTCTCCCTCCATACTTAATGAAATCAGTTCATTCTTGTGCCTATTTAGAAGGGTTTCGTGTCTAGTTTCTAAAGAAACAAAAATGAGCTTCAAATGAGGTCCGTACAGTGAGTTACAAAGAAAATACCAGAGGCTGCTCACAATAGTTTTCTGCAGAATATTTTCCAGCAACACTTTCCTTTCTTTAAGCTTCCTATGAGCTCGAATTTGGCTCCCAAATTCCTACCTCTTACTTCAATATTCCTCTCCTATTGTTCCTCTAACCCAAGGTTCAGGTCTAAGCAACATAACCATGCTCTAAAACATACATGCAACCAATTTTTCCAAAGCTTGAGAAAGTTGATTTGTGACTTACTTTGCACATAATTTTTACAGCAACTATACACATTTCTAGCCTTCAACTTCTCACGAATTTGAGCCTCCAAATAGTAGTTTCAGCTCCAATCTTCCCTTTCAAAGGTTCCTCAAGCATGAAGTGGAACTTTAACCCTTGAATCTTCTTTAACATTGTGCAAGCAACGTCAAGAACAACTTTGAAGATAAGTTGAAAAACTGTTTCTGCACACATGTTACAGCAGACCTCTCCTTGCTCCTAACCCTTCCATATCCATGAAATTGAAGCTCTAATCACCAAATCTAGCTCTAAGACCTTAGCTTGATGACTCCTCTACCAACATGGAAATCCTAAAATTTCACCTCTTACTCCAACAATCACATGCAACCCGAAAATCAAGAGATAGAGAGAGATGTTTCAAAACCGTATTCTTGAGTTATTGAAGGTAAGTATTTTCTGGTTCAAGTGAAGAATTAGATGAAATGGTAGTGAGAAGTAAGAGGGTTCAGTATGGTGGTTACACTTCTTCTTCCTTCTTCTCTCCTCTCACTCCCTTCAACTTCGTTCTCTCACTCTCTCTTTCTTTTCCCTCTTTTGCTTTCTCCTATTATCAAACTGTGAGTGTGTTATGTTCTGATTTTTGTGTGGATTTTAGTGTGTTGTTGTTGACCGATGAGCCGAAGGTTTAGTTGATATGGAAATGCCCAAACAACCCTTTTCTCTCATTCCCACTTAAATCAATTCCTAGTTAAACAATCAAGCAATAATTCATGTAATTCACATACTTAGGCAATTAAATATTGCTTTCATAACTCTAACATGTTCTATGACTTGATTGACTACTTAATCGAATAAGAAATCCCTAGTTAATTTCGTTAGTCGAAATTAACAGAATTAGGGATGTTACACTCGTGTTTAGTTTACTAGCGTATATAATTTGGGGCATGACAAAGTTTTTTTTTGAGTCCAAAGGTATTAGACTCTGCTTTGCTGTTCGACTAGAGAGGTAATTAAAACCTGACCTCAATTTGTTCCATCACTAGTGGTCGAAATCAGGTACTAGTCAAGTCCGTCACTTTCAACGGGGTGTGTTAACCACTCGAAATCCAACCTCTAGGTTTGGCGTGAAAATTTTTTTTCTATCTTAAAGATACAATAAGGCGGCATAACCTATTGGATCATTATTCCTATAAATTTAATTAATAAAATAGTTAAAGTTTATTTAGTATACACATTCTTTGTAAAACTTATTACACTATCCACCGATCACAATACATGGTACGGATGACATATCAGGTGGTTACCAATTGAGTAACTTCTTTTTAATGATGTGTCAACCTATAATTGGTAGATAGTGCAAAACATGTATACAGATATTGTGTATATAAATTAAACTCAAATAGTTAATACACCTATTGAATTTAAGCAACACATTCATGCTGAGAGACGCACATTACAAATCATACGGTTTATCGTTTCTTTAAAACCTATCTTGTGGTGTTTAGAATTTCTCACAAAGTTATAAACAAAAATTTCCTATTAAACTGTATTTGCAATTAATACTATATTATTTATTATTTAATTTGTGTTGAAACAGATAATATTAATGAACTGAAAGAGTTTATCATAATGTGCAAAATTAGAGTTTCAAGAACTCATAAAGGCGTATGTTGGTTTTTTAAAACTATAAATATTGCTTATTAGGTTGTCTCGCATAAGTCAGTCACTTGCAAAGCATTTAAATTGTCCTTAACAGGAGATATCTAAACATTAAGTCATGGCTGCATCCCACTCTTTTTGCCTATTGCTGATATTTATGACTACTTTTAGTTGGTTACTCAAAACAGGATTTTCATCTTATGTTTCTGAACCGTCAAGTGGATCACCTATTCCTCCTATAAATGATGCACAAAAACCATTGTCATCATATGAAAAGTATTTAGGAAACTGCGCAATAAAACTATTCCCCGACTGTGGTAATCAAGTTTTTCAAAGTGTTTTTCTCGGTAATCAAACTATTAGTAATGAGTGTTGCATTAACCTCGTGAAAGATGTTGGACAACACTGCCATGACGACTTGACCAAATATATTTTGACGACTCCAAAGTTCAAGGCAAACAAAGTTTCTATTTGGCAGAGAAGTAAGAAAATTTGGAATGATTGCATATCTTTTTCACTAGACATCTCACCAAGTCCAACCGAATCGGTTGGTGTATCTGCTTAGGAAATTTTACAAGTTGGAAATTATACATGGTTTTGAAGAATGTAAGGAGTGCAGTTTTATTTTAGCATGTTTTCAAATATTGTAAGAAATATCTATTATACTTTATTAGTTCCTACGTTTCACATATATATTGAGAAATTCGTGAAGGTGCCATGTATATTGCACTAAATATTGCATTTGAGTATTTCCAAAAGAAGGATCAAATTGTTAAAGATTGATCAATTGTTGGTCCGATTTGACCACCAAAAGTCTTTTTCGGACTAAAGTAAGAGATTTTTTGTACCCCTATCATATCACCATATACCCTCCACAAGAAATTTTAAGACGAAAATACTCCTGGTTAAATTGACTTAAATCGGATCTACATATAAGGTAGGTAGATCCGATTCACAAAACTAAAATGCGGATGTACGTATATCCGATTAGAATTAGTGGGGGAGATAGGATCTACCTTTAGTGAGGTAGATCCAATTTGTTAAAATATAAAGCGGATATACCTATTAGTGGGGGTATGTCCGCTTTGTTAAAATGTAAATCGGATTTGCCTCCCTGATAGGTAAATCCGCTTTGCAATTAACAAAGCGGATATACCTATCAGTGGGGGTATGCCCGCTTTGTTAAAATGCAAATCAGATTTACCTCCCTGATAGGTAAATCTGATTTGTACTAAATTCGACGGGTAGAATTTGACTGCCAATGTTGGTCAACGGTGTAGATTGCACCGACAATATCAACGGATGATAATCATTGACGAATTCTATAAATACCCATTGCCAACCTCATTTTTTTCACTCAAAAATTTCACTCTCACTTGCTTATTTCACTCATCCAAAATCGAGATATGTCTCACTCAACGCTCAGATGACAATAGGCTTTGCGGTATACATCATCGGGGCCAAATCACGATGAGAGAAGATGGTGTCCACTTCTGGAGTCCTCAACCGGTGTTATGCAGAATCCACCGCGGCATGGGGTTTGAAGGTTTGAAGGATAAAGTGTGGTCCAAAGTTCAAGTGACTGGTGACGACCTGTGACGTCACTAGTATCACTTATCGCAAACCCTACCTTGGAGACGATGGCCGCGTTTCCTTCTCGTCCATGACAATCAAGACTGACGAAGACGTGGCGACCATGTTAAACATCCATGACATGCTTCAGGGGTATAAGTCGTTGGAGCTGTACGTGGAAACTCAACGGAGTGTGAATGAGATTTTACGTCGTGTTCGACGACCAGAATTTTAGGAAAATGCATCTGCCTATTGTTATTGTAGTTGGTTATGTTTTATCTTTTATCGCATGAATGAAATCGAAATTTTAATGAAACTCCACAAATATAATAAACAAGAAATAATAAGAATCAAGTCATAAAAAAATAGTTCAAGCATACAATCCCACAAAACCCCCTAGTCACGCCCCGGTAGCATATTTAGTAATCGCGTGAGCCGAGCGTATGTCTGACTACCCATCCTAATGTCTCCGCTCCGAAGCCCCCTCCGAATCTCCTCCTCCACAATCTCGAGCAAATCTGGTTGTCCTGGTGGTGCAGCTGGCTGTACTGGTGGTGGTGGTGGTGGTGATGCAACTCGTAAGAGTCTAGGAATAGATGCTCTCACATACCAATGTAAGTGGTCCGGAGCAACCTGACCCAACTCTTCAATAGGATAAGTAGTATGCAAAACCTCCTCCACCACAGGCATATAATGTGCAATACAAAAAATGCAGTCTGCATGGCACGGACGACCAGTAAGAGGGTGACGTGGGATAGCCTGCACGTACCCAAACTGTCTGAGGCACCTATCTGGCATGTAGGGAACAATGATGTCTCCCCAGCTGATGTGTCCCTTGTATAATGACACATGCTCAAAGTCTCTATCCTCCCGGTGCTCCTCAAACGGTCGCCAACAGACATCATTCCGAGGTCAGCGCATCAATCCTCTGCCTGTATACCCCCAGCTTCACTCCATCTGTCTTCTTCTTCCTCCAACGCCCACACAGTGCTCCAGCCCGCAATCCACTCCTCCTCTCCACTAGCTAAGGAAAATACCATAAAATCCAGCTCTGAAAAAAAGAAGATAAACAACATGGTGAATTAAAAAGTGTTTAACAGAAATTTAACCAAACTCGAAAAAAATTAACTTAAAATTATTACCTGTAAGAGGGTCGCATACCCTCCTAACTGATGCCCCGGCTGAGGCTGATCCTCCTGGTACTGCTGCTGCTGATAGTGTTGCTGCTGTTGATAATACAGCTGCTGGTAGTCCTCAGGCATAGAATGGTCCTCAGACATAGAATGCTCATCAAAAGGGTGCCCCTGCTGGCCCTCCTCATAATGATAGTCTAGGGCCTCCTCCACCTGCTGATACTGCTGATGTCGGCTACGCCGGGTAGACGCATGTCCCGCAATCCTGTGGCGGGTGCGTGTACTGGGAGCAGATGGCGAGGCTTGAGCCGAGGACTCCCCTCGATACCTATTGGACACTGGGATAAAAAAAAATTTAAACAAAAATAAAACACAAATCGGATCTAGCTATATCCGATGCGAAATCGGATATAGGTAGATACGATGGGGAAATCAGATATAGCTAGATCCGACTTACTATTTCTGCTGACTCTGAGGAAGATCGGATGTATGTAGATCCGATGGTAAATCCGATGGCAAATTGGAAATAGCTCTCTGAATGGTAAATCCGATTCTCTCAGAAAACTTTCTGGTCAAACGGATGGAAGTGAAAAATGGTAAATGTTTTGTAAATTTGTAAAAATTTTAAGGGTATTTTCGTCATTTCGTAGGGTCTGTGGGGGTATATAGTGATATGATGGGGGTAAAAAAAACCCTAAAGTAATTTCAGTTTTACTTTTAGACTAACTTGTACAAAAAAGTCCATCTTATTGTAGGCCCAATTGTTGAGAAGTGCTAAAAATAATTACAATCACTTATTAAAGAAATATTTACATTTACAATTATAAATAAAAAAAGATAGACGAACGTATTATATTTTAAGTCGGAGGATACTGCGCACAAATAACACGATAACATTAAAATGACGACTAGATGAGAGAATGAGAGAGAGAGAGAGAGAGAGAGAGAGAGAGAGAGAGAGAGAGAGAACATACTTTTTTGTTCATGACAATTTCATTTTTTAATTTGTCTCTAATTGTCATTGAATTTAAATAGTGTAATGACCCAAACTGATGTTAGACTTCTGTACTGCCCCCCACAAAGCTACATGAATCGTTCCAACGTGTTTTGTCCTCACTCACACATTTTACAGGAAACTTCTTGAAATGTTGCTTAGTCTTCAAGTGCTCAAAGTCTGCATACTCAATTGTGAATTTCTTATGTTCTTGCCTTTCAAAATGTCTAGCATGTTGTTGTCAATGTGGCACTTGTCAAAATATAACACACGGTATTGTTTACGCAGTTCGGCCAAAGTCTGCCTACGTCTGCGACTACAGAGTAGCTGTAGTTCCGTTTTATTGATAATGTCTCAGTGATGCTCAATACCAAATACAAGAGAGTTTAAATAGTCTTCTCTAAGAAGACCTAACGGGCCTGGGCCAAAGCATAAGCATATAAATAAATCTACACAACTACTATTTACAGCTTTCTTATTTTCCTTATTCACATCCCCCCTCAAATTGATGCGGGTCATCAAGAAGCATCAATTTGCTGACAAGAAACTGATGGCGTGGAGAAGGAACAGCTTTGGTCAAATTGTCTGCAACCTGAAATTGAGTATTGATATGAGGGATGGATATAACGTGATTATCACAGGCTTCACGAATTGCATGGCAATCAACTTCGATATGCTTAGTACGCTCATGAAAAACCGGATTTGCAACAATCTGAATGGCACTTGTATTGTCAGCATAGAGAGATGTCGGTTCGGTTTGAGGAAATCCAAGTTCACCCAAAAGACCACGAAGCCAAAGTATTTCAGAGCATGCCGTAGACATAGCACGATACTTCGATTCGGTTGAGGACTTAGAGACTCTCGCTTGCTTCTTACTTTTCAAAGAGATCAACGAAGAACCAAGAAACATGCACCGACCAGTGACAGAGCGGCGAGTGTCGGGACACCCAGCCCAATCAGCATCACTGTAGGCACTCAACGTAAGTGGGGTTCCATTAGGAAAGAATAAACCCTGTTGAGAGGTACCTTTCAAGTAGCGAATTATACGACGAACCGCTGCCAGGTGAAGATGACGAGGAGAATGCATGAACTGACTTACTTGCTGAACAGCAAATGAAATATTTGGTCGTGTAATGGTCAAGTAGTTAAGACTACCCACGAGCTGTCGACACAATAACGGATAAGTCAAAAGTTCTCCCTCGTCACGGTGGTATTTAACATTAACTTCAAGAGGAGTATTCACAGGATTAGCAGATTCGAGGCCAGCCATAGCGATAAGGTCGATCGCGTACTTATGCTGATGGAGAAATATGCCCTTAGAAGTAGAATGAACCTCGAGTCCAAGAAAATAATGTAACAGACCAAGATCTTTCATTTGAAATGAGGCTTGAAGCTTTTGTTTAACTTCCTGTATGGATGCTGCATCAGAACCCGTAATGATCATATCATCAACATAAAGAAGGAGAAGAACAATGTCCGTAGATGTGCGGTGAATGAACAAAGACGAATCATACTGACTTTGAGTAAAAGAGAACCCAAGTAGAGTGGAACGAAATTTCGCATACCATGCTCTAGGTGCCTATTTCAAACCATAGAGAGATCGTTTGAGCTTGCACACCCCTTAGATGAAGAGAAAAGGCCCTGAGGGGGAGTCATATAAATATCTTCAACCAGGTCTCCATGAAGAAATGCATTCTTGACATCCATTTGGTGGAGAGACCACCCATTAGAAGCAGCGATAGAGAGCACCATTCTAACAGTAGTCATTTTAGCAACTGGTGCAAATGTCTCATCATAATCAATACCATATTCCTGCTTGTTGCCTAAGGCAACCAATCGAGCCTTATACCGATAGAGAGATCCATCAGAATTCAATTTCACAGAATAAACCCATTTACAGCCTATGGGTTTGATACCAGGAGGGCAATGAACAATATCCCAGGTGAAGTTGTCCTGAAGGACCTGAAGTTCCTCATTCATGGCATTTACCCAAGACACATCTTTAACAGCCGGCGAGTAACAAGTAGGAATAGATGTGCCAGATATAGAAGCAGTTAAAGCAGTATGAGAGGAACCAAACCGGTCTGAGGAATATCTGTCAGGTCCTCGAGACGTTCTACCAGAACGCCGTGGTGCCGATGGTATAGGGTCAAAACCAGGATCAGGATCAGGAGCAGGAGCAGGAGCAGGATCAGTATCAGGATCCGTGTCGGAAGGGGAAGTGGGAGTGAGTCCCGTTTTATCAAAAAATTGCGGAAGTATAGCAATATCATTCAAACCAGGAGAAGAGTAAGGAAACATAGACTGATTATCAAAAAATGTCACATTCCTAGAAATGCGAAAACGATGGTTAGAGACATCATAACACACAAAACCCTTATGAGACTGACTATACCCCATAAATGCACATTGGACAGATTGTGCTCCAAGCTTATGTCTTTCAATGGATGGGAGGTGCACAAAACATACACACCAAAAAGTATGTAAACGACTGTAATCAGGCTGAGTTTTAAAAAGGCGAAAGTAAGGAGAATCAAACCCAATCACCGTGGAAGGAAGACGGTTGATCAAAAAACATCTGTGGAAAGAGCCTCCACCCAGAACTTGGATGGAACAGGAGCCTGGAGAAGTAAGGTACGTGTCACATCCAACAAGTGACGATTCTTACGTTCTGCAACACCATTTTGCTGAGGGGTATTGGGACAAGATCGTTGAGACAGTATACATTTTTGCTGTAAGAACTCCTGAAACTCATGAGACATATACTTACCACCTGAATCAGACTGGAGAATTCTAATACTGGTTTGGAATTGATTTTCAACATACATCAGAAATTTCTTAGACATAGAAAACACTTCAGATTTAGATTTAAGAAAATAAATCCAAGTAAAACGGCTATAATCATCGATAAATGTGACAAAATATTTGTAGTGAGCGTGAGAAGCAACAGGAGAAATCCCCCAAACATCACTATGAATCAACTCAAAACACGTAGAAGCACGATGTGCACCAGACGGAAAAGGAAGGGTTTTACTCTTAGCTAATTTGCAAACAGAACAGGAAATAGAGGTACTAGAATCTATCAATTTAGTCCCTAACACACCAGTCTTAAATAAGTGAGACAAAACAACAGAGTTTGGATGGCCCAATTTCCTATGCCAATCCTCACATGCATTCAAAACACTATTACAAGCAAGAGATAAATGATTTGAATGAAACCGGAGTGGAAACACTCTTCCAACTTTAGGCCCCTTCGCGATCACCTTCCCTGACACCCGATCCTGCACAAGACAACCAGCCGAAGTAAGATTAACATCACAACCTTCATCCACTAATTGACCAGCAAACAATAAATTTGAGGCAAGCCCAGGTGCTACCAGCACATTTCTAAAAGTAGAATTTATGTCACCAATATTCGTTATAGGAAGGGTACTACCATTAGCAATTTGAATTTTTTGATTACCAATATAAGAACGTAAATTGTGCAGGAGTTCAGAGGAACCCGTCATGTGATTCGATGCGCCAGAGTCAAGTAACCAAGCAATGAAAGAAGACATACCAGTAATACCCAAGGCAGAAAGAGCAGATAGTACCATTTGTTGAATTAACTCAGGCTGAAGAGAACCACCATCAGACGCAGCAGGGATGGAAGGACCAGCAGCAGAGCTAGATGCACCAGTGGTGGAAGGACCAGCTGTAGAGCTAGTAGTGGCATGCAATGCCTGTACCGGACGCTTAGTCGGTCGAGGAGGACGCGTGGGACATGCAGAGATGAGATGAGCCTGCTGTTTGCAGTAATTGGAAAATTTCTTAGGACAACTACGAGCAACATGTCCAAATTGTTTACAACTGAAGCATTGAGTTTGGCGCATGTCACGACCCACGCCTCTATTCTGCGCAGCATAGGCAACTGTCACCGGTTCAGAATGGACGGGTGTAATACCCTAATTTTGTCCTATCCAAAAATAAGAAATTTTATTTATCTTTAATAAAAAATAATTATTTTATTTTCATGCCATGTTTTATTTTATTTTAGTTTGCTACAAGTTTTAATCTTTGAAAAAATAATAATTAAGAGTATCAAAATAAAATAGGCAAAGGAGCATATGGGGGGGTCTGTTAAAAAATATATAGAGGTGCAATTAGGATTGGGCCATCTAAAGCCCACTCCTCCACCAAACCTTAACCCAATTCGCCTAACCCATGTCCAAAACCTAACCCATGTCCAAAACCTAACCCATATCCAACCCATAACCCACAACCCAACTCACCAGAACCCTAAAATCCCTCCTCTTCTAACCCTAATTCGCATACCTCCCCCCTTTACCCTAAAAGATGTCTACATTCACTCTCCCCCTTAACCCAAAAATCATCTACATTCATCCCCTCTCACCTCCCTAGAAATCCGCCCCCCACTTCCCTCTTTTCCCTCCTTGGAACTCACAATCCCACTTCCACACACAATCACACTTCCACACACTTCCCACTTCCCCACATCTCCTTTCCCCATACACTCCACCCTTCCCTCTCTCCTCTCCCAACGGCTCTCTCTCCCTTCCTACGCCCCCTTTCTCTCTCTCCCTCACATCACTCTCTCACACACTCACTCTCATCTTTTCACTTCACACACTCAACCCTTTCCCCCCCCCCTACGGCCTCTCTCTCTCTCATACACCCCTCCATCTCCTTTCCCTCACACAACCTCCAAAACACATCACCTCCACTACCCACATCAAGCCCTAGCCGTCCCCTCCCTCTCTTCTCTCCCTTCCACGCCTCTCTTTCTCTCCTATCTCACGAAATCACCATTTTTGGTGCCCCCTTTCTCTCCTTTCCCTCACGCAAACCCTATTTTTGTCATCAACCTTCAAAAGGCCAACGGTCCCATGGTAAGTCATTGGTCCATGCGCTCTTCTCTCGGTTTTTCGTAGGTGGTTTCAGTTTTAAAGAGAAGATACATTGAGTTATACAAATTTTCGTATATGGGTGCAAGCTCCATGAAAGAACCGAAGGTCAAAACGCATCATTACAAGATCAAGTTTTAGTATAAATAGGGGTTACGGTTTTGAGGTAAGGGGGTGGATTTTTTTTTGAGAGAGAAGAGAGTGAGAGGTCGAAATCTTGAAAGATCCAGGAGCAAGAGGAAGCAAAAACGGATCTGGAGAAATTTCAGTGAGAGAGAGATTTTTCGTTTCCTTTTTCTTTTTTTTTCTTCTCCATAAAATTTTCATAGTCTTTTTTTTGTTTTCCGTTGTTGGTGGGAACGTGCTTCACAGTGTACAAGCCTCATATTTGGTAATAATTTTATTTCTACTTCCTCTCCATTTTACTGTAAATGATGTTGTAAAATTTATTTGTTGTTTGCTATGATCCTTGTTATGATGTTATGAAATTTTATTTGTTGCTTGCTCATATCTCCATGTCTCTTGGTAGTGATCATATAATACCCCTTTAAAAAAGGGCTTATCACGTTTAATCAGTTTATTCCTCCATAAGCGCATAAGGGCTCTAATTTTTGTTCATCAAATCCAAATATTTCCTTTTCCTTTTTTTTATGATAGCAAAAGAACCCCAAAAACAAAAAAAACATTTCCTAGTAATCATCAAAAGAGGGTATAGTCAAGACATTTCTTTTATTATCATTAAATAAACAAGTAAATTGATGTTTTTCTTTTATTTATTTATTTATTCGTTTTTTTTAAAATCAAAAATTAACAAAAGAAAAAGTAAACAAATAAACTGATTTTTATGTTTTTCTTTTATTTATTTATTTTTTCGTTTTTTTAATCAAAAATTAACAAAAGAAAAAGTAAACAAATAAACTGATTTTTTTGTTTTTAATCAGGTTTTTAATCTGGTTTTTAATCAATAAACAAATAAACTGGTTTTTAACAAAAGAAAAAGTAAACAAATAAACTGGTTTTTAATCAATAAGGCCCCTTTTGTCACTTAAGCCCAGTTTCGCTAACTGGGCCCTCTCATGCGAATTGGGCTTATTTTTCACACCCCCCCATTTTGATAACTTAACCCTCTCTGAGAGGGCCCAACATTTATACAGTCCATTAGAATTAATCCCTGATTTCTGCACCCCCTATTTTAAAACGCAACCCTTCTCACTGTTTACACCCCACTTTTAATAATACAGCCCTCCTTTTATTTGCACCCCCATTTTACTCTTGCATCCACTGTTTCTCCTTTTAAAAAAAAAATATATTTCCTTTCCCTACATAAATATTTTCTGACATCGAAAACAAATATTTTCAAACGTCGAAATCAACGAAAACACCTTTCAAAAACAAATCTTTTCAAACGTCGAAATCAAAATTAATCATCACTAATGGTCACTCGCGCCGTTGCCGTTTGATTGTGGGTGATGATTTCATTCCTGTGGGAGCTAGTAGTGTGGCCACTCTAAACCGTTGTTGTTTGGTCCTTACAAACGCTCTCCTTCAATTGTGAAAACCTTTTCAATGCTCAAAATAAAAACCGATTGTCATTAATCACCACTCGCGCCGTTGCCGTTTGGACGTTAATGATAATTCATTTTCATACGAGTTAGTAGTGCGACCACTCTAAACCATTGTCGTTTGGTCACTGCGAATGCTCAACCTCTTTGCGAAAAACTCCAAAAAGATTAAAAAACAAAACCCTTTTAGAAAACCAGAACTACGTAGCTTTGAATTCTCCATCGCACCGGGAGATACGTAGGAGCGGATATCCTCCGTCAAGCACA
The DNA here is from genome assembly GCA_039519185.1 of Astragalus membranaceus. Lineage (NCBI taxonomy): Eukaryota > Viridiplantae > Streptophyta > Magnoliopsida > Fabales > Fabaceae > Astragalus > Astragalus membranaceus. The sequence continues at coordinate 173,013,278 of CM076847.1, forward strand.
ATAAACTAAAAACTTTTTTTTTCTTTCTCTAAAAAAAACAACAAACACTTTTTGCCAAAAATAAAAATTTTCATTAAGTCTTTTCATTCGCTTTTCGAAAAAAGGGCAAATTTAAGTATTTTCCAAATCCGCACTTAAAACCACACTTTTAATTAAAGGTTCCCTTTCGGTAGAAAGGAGGCGTAGGGTGCTAAAACCTTCCCTATGCCTAACCGACCCCCGAACCCAAATTTTCCAGTTTACCAAAAGGCCATCCGCTTTCCAAAAGGTTTTTCTTCAATATTTTCCTTATAAAAAATATTGGTGGCGACTTCATTGATTTTCAAAAAGTTGTAAACGAAGAAAGATTCTCTCAGGGACTTTTTCGGGCGCAACAGCTGGCGACTCCACTGGGGAGTTTTCTTTTTTAAGTGGGTCAAGCCTAACTAATTAAATGTGTGGTTTAGCGTGCTATCGATGTGATTTGGATACTTTGTTACTTATATCCCTTTTCGGTTTGCTCTTCTTGTCATGTTGCGTGCATGTGCATTTATTTTCTCTCCTTTCATGTTTATTTTTCCTCGTCTTTGCTTATGTGCTTAGTACCTTCATGCTTTTCCTCCCCATCTTGTTATGTTCCTCTCTTCTTGGCCCCCTCTCTTGAGGTAAGCAAAGCACTTGATTATTGTTGAAACCCTAGGCTAGCTTATTTGATATTGAACCCTAGTGTAGACAACATGTTATCGCTTGCTATTGTCTGGACTGTTCTGGGTTTTCCTTCGCAGGTGGGGTATATGTGGGTAGTTTTAGGCGGTATGTCCCCGCTACACACACTCGCCCCCTTTATGATTATGTGCTTTGAGAGAGGCCTAAAACCCAAGGTCTGAAAAACACCTAGGAGAGTGGAAACGAGTAGTGACTGCCAATTGGACCGATGTCCTTCTGCTCTCACGAAAGTTTCAGCCAGAGTATGCTCTTTTATGGTACCTCACACCAGATGGCATTCCATCGTTGTGGGTGTTATCATGAGAAAGATTTAGCTCTGGTAGCCTTTGCGAGGGAGTGAATAGAGCCACATGGGAGGATTACCCTTTAACTTGCCTTAGATCGTAGGTCTCACCTCTTTTTAGGTCACAAGGGCTTTCCAAATTGTGTGCTGCATTGTAAACTAGGCACGTTTTCAAAAAGAAAAGGAGATATTTCGAAAAAAAAGAGAAAATAGAGAAAGAGTTGCCGTTGTAACCTTTCTTTCGCCGGTCTGTACGAAGTGACATATGAACCACTTTATTTTTAAAAAAAAAAAAGAGGGAGTGAAAGAGTTACCGCTGTAGCCTTTCTTACACTGGTCCATATGAAATAACGTACGACCCGCATTTTCCAAAAAAAAACTTGAATCACTGCCCATAAGGACTGGTCTCTGAGTTACATAGACATAGAACATCATCGTCATAAAACATACATTTTCAATAGTTTTCGCATGCATCTTTGCATTTCATCATGGTTTGCTTGCCGAGAACCCCAAGTAATGAGAAATTTTTGTCATAGATACGGCATGGAATCTAGAAGGGAAACGGTGTATACTCCAAGGTACCCCGTTGTGAACAAGGTAGATGTGACTAGCCTGAAAAAATGTGTTGACCTGATGGGACCTATTGAAAGGGGATCGTTTGACAATGCTTATGGGAACCTCCGGAAGTTGTTGTTGCTAGAGGTGCAGACTGAGGCTATCGCGGCTTTGAGTAGATTCTATGACCCAGAAATCAGGTGCTTTCTTTTCAAAAATTTTCAAATGGCCCCCACATTGGAGGAATATCAGCAGATTTTGGGTTTCACTCAGACAGAAGCGGTCCCCTACCGGTATCAAGAACAGTACTACACAGATGAGGGGTTCGCTGCATTATTGCAAGTGAGTGTAGAGGATCTGAAGCTCCAAAAGCAGAAGAGAAACAATGTGATAGGTTTCCCGCAGAGCTACCTTGAAGGTTTAATGGGAGCCTATGCTAGAAGTAAAAATTGGGTGGTCTTCAAGCGAGTTTTGGCCTTGGCAATTTTTGGGGTTGTTCTCTTTCCGCAGATTGAGAGGTATGTGGATGTGACCGTTATTGGTATTTTCCTAGCTTTTCAGAATAGGAAGAGCCCCATTAATCCAATCCCCGCCATCCTTGCTGACACTTATTCTGCTTTTACTCATCATTGTGACTTGAGAAGGAAGAAAATCTCTTGCTCTTCTCACCTGTTGTATGCATGGCTTCTCATTCATGCCTTCACCAACCCAACACGAGTGGAAAAGTTGATTAGCTACGCTGTAACTTGTGAGGTGAAAGCTATGAGTATTCAAGAATGGATCCAGTTTCTAGGGGGTCTAGATGAGCACTCGATCCGTTGGTATCTCTCATCTTGCTGGGAAGATAGGCCTAAGGTAGTCTTCCGCTGTGGTAGTTTTCAAAATGTCCCGCTGATGGGCACTAAAGGATGCATCAACTACAACCCGTCCCTGACTCTGAGGCAATTGGGGTATCCAATGAGGAATTCTCCTACTGAAGAAATGATATCCCCGTTTTACATCTTTGAAGGAGGACAAAAAGATGACAGTTTGCTTAGAAAGGTCTTACAAGCCTGGAGTACGGTGGTTCGCATGGGAAAAGTAGAGCTTGCTCAGAGGACTAATGGTATCACCTTCGCTCAGTGGCTTGGAAAAAGAATCCGGAATGTTCAACTGCCCTACCAAAAAGAGTTGCAAGTCGAGAGGGAAGTAGTAGACGCCAGCGTCCCTGTTATCGAAGAATTAGGCGAGGTTAAGTTGGCCCTGATGAAGGCAGAGGAAGAGAAGAAATCTTTGCAAGCTGAAATAGAGAAGATGGCTCTGAAGAACAAAAGGTTGAAAGAAGAAAATGCCCTGAAGTCTGATACCATTGAGAAGTTCAGTCAGAAACTAAAAGGGGAAGAGGAGAGCAAGTTAGAAGTTCAAAGGTATCTGCAAGGAGCCAAGGAGGAAATCAAGAGGCGAAGCTTGAAAGAGAAGAAGGCCCTGGAAGAAGCCAATCAGTGGAAAGAATTGTGGGATGAAGCAAAAATGGAAGAGAGAGCTGCGAAAAGCTTGCTTGCCAAGTCAAAGAGAGAATCCCGCATGTTACAGGCTGAATGGGAGAGTAAGTTAGACAGTGTTGTGCAAGAGAGAGACTCATTTGAGAACATCCTCAGAGAATATCAGCGGGCCCTAAAAGCAGAGCAAGAAGATTCTGATGAGTTGAAGGAGCGCCTTTGTCACATCAGCGATGCGTACCGGCAGGTGAGGGATGAAAGTCAGTATTGGGAACATCGCTATGTTGAGCTGCTCGGTAGGATTGAAGAGCAGGCAGTCATCATTGAGCTGAGAGATGAGGTTCAACACTGGAAGGGTAGGTTCTCCAAGCTATCAGAATTGGTCAACCAGGCTCTTGCGGATATGCCCAAGAGATTAAGAAAAGCTGAAACTGAGATGTATCCCCTCAACACCCCGCTTGAGGTGTACAAATTTGTGGAGTACTGCAGAGCCCTAGTTGAGGAAGCCAAAGGAAAAGCCGGAAGTACCTCTACCAACAACAAGAGGAAAAAGAGTAGGAAATGTCAAAGCTCTTTGTATTTGAGCTTCTGTATTGTAATTTTCCATTTTGTTGTACCTTTCCTTTTTCAATCATTGTATCAGAATGTCGTACTTTCGGATTCAGATTTTGAAGTATTTTGTTTAAATACACCCGTTTCGCTTCCAGATTCCAATTTCAGTAGGATCCAAAGAAAGTGATATAATAAAAAATAATCAAAGATTTACTTGCGTATCTATGACAAGACATAATACACTGCGATTCTCGGCAAGACAAACTAAACACGCATTCATTCGCATTGCATTCATTTATTCGTTCTTGTGTTCATAAGCGTGTTCCGTCAACAGAAAATTAGGCAAGCTGGTTAATCATCGCTATTGGACGCGTCTGCAAGCAAGAAACATGGAAAACAATCAAGCCAACCTTGATCAGAACGATCCGCAGCCACATCAGGATGACGGAATTCCAGGAGGTCTGGATCCTAATGGTCAGGGTCAGCATGGTCAGAATCAGGAGAATCAAGTCACTCAGGCTGAGATGGAAGTCCTAAGGGCCCAAATGGCGGAGGTCATAAGAGTGCTAAGTGCCTTAAGAGATGTTGGCACAATTGAAACCGCTGTTGCTGGAACGAACAATCCTCCTCCCCTTCCTGGGTCTGGGATCTCTCAAACCCTTCAAGCTGCAGCAATGGCCTCCCTATGGTCTCCCAGTGGGCTATACGCCTCCTGCTGCTGATGCAAACCCTGGAGGAGATCCTTCAGGAACCACGGGGCACGCTCAGCCTAATACAGTTGTGAATGAAGTTGGAAGAGGGACGCATCGAGCCCAGATTCAGATCCCAGTTCCTGTTATTGCTCCAGGAACTCCGGCGGGTTTCAATTCACCAATAATGGGTCATCCACACGTACAGGGCCCAGTCCCTCAGAATATTGCTCACCGACACATGACCCCGGTCGCGGCGTCGATGAATAACCCTCACTATGGTGCCGGCGGTTTCCCACAGAATTACCCTGCCGAAGCTAGAAGTCAGTATCAGATGTTGGAAGAAAGGTTAAGAGCTGTTGAAGGGGCAGGTTCCCGAGCCAGGAACGCCCATGAGTTGTGCTTGGTTCCTGATCTAGTCCTGCCGCCCAAGTTCAAAGCACCAACTTTTGACAAATACAGAGGGACAACTTGCCCAGTTAGCCATGTGACAATGTACTGCCGAAAGATGACTGCCTATGCCCGTGATGATAACTTAATGATGCATTGCTTCCAAGAAAGTTTAGCTGGAGCTCCCCTTGACTGGTACATGCAGTTAGAGCCAACTAATATCCGTTGCTGGAAAGACATGGCGGATGCCTTCATGCGTCAATACCAGTATAACAACGATTTGGCTCCAGATAGAACTCAGCTACAATGCATGTCTAAGAGGGATAACGAGTCGTTCAAAGAGTATGCTCAGAGATGGCGGAACCTTGCGGCTCAAGTAAAACCCCCTCTGCTGGACAAAGAAATGGTCCACATGTTTATGGAAACCCTTCCTGCGGTGTACTATGATAGGTTGGTTGGCAGCGTAGCCTCAAACTTCTCTGAGATGGTGGTCACAGGGGAAAGAGTAGAGAATGGCATGCGGAGCGGAAGAATAGCTCAGGGCCCGACACCTCCTGCCGGTCAAAAAAAGCCATTTTTTGGGTCTCATAAGAAGAAAGAAGGTGAAACTAATGCAGTCATCGGAGCCAGTGGTCCGTCGCGCAGCAATCCACCGCAAGCTATTTCGGTTCCTCCTCAGGCACCACTGGCACAACCTTTTCAATCAAATTATCAGTACCGGAACTATAATGAAAAGAAGCCTGTTGTCTTTGATCCCATTCCCATGTCCTACACGGATTTGTTTAATTATCTCATCACTAACAAAATAATCAGTACTCGTCAAATGAAGCCATATCAGCCTCCCTATCCCAGAGGGTACAACGCAAATGCCACCTGCGCCTTTCATTCTGGGGCAGTAGGTCATGTGGTAGAGGATTGTAAAGCATTCAAATATGTGGTGCAAGAATTACTTGATACGAAAAGCATATCATTTCAACAACCCAATGTAGCTACCAATCCGTTGCCAGGGCATGGAGGATCTGCTATTAATGCCGTTGACCGTCAGAGGGGTCAGTGTTTGGTTAGAAAAGTTGATTGCATTCAGATGCCTTTGAATTTTATCCATGCTGAATTATGCCGTTTTGGTGTCATCAAAGAAGGATGTGCTAGGAAAGACGCCTGTGATAATCCTCGCTGCATCGGGGCATGTGAAGGTTTTAAACCAATTCTCCAAGATCTCTTAGACAGACACCTGGTCCAAGTGGGAATCCAAGAGAAAGAAGAAAGTGTATTTACCTTGCAATCAGGCAATGGAGGCTTCAGGAGACCGATTGAAATTCCCCGCAATCTGAATTCCAGCCTAGCTGTAACGAGACCCTCGACTGTTGTCATTCCAGTACCTGCTGCTGCCCTTAGCGGGGATACTAGGATGACTCCATGGAGCTCCAATGTGCAAATGCAAGCGGAGGTCCCTAAAGGCACTCTGGATATGACAAACATTGCTGGAGGTAGTTGTATCACAAGGAGTGGAAGGATGTATACTCCTGAAAACCTTAGAAAAGAGCAATCCAAGGGAAATGAAGAAAGGGCCCGTAAGGGAAAAGACAAGGAAGCTGTAGAGGTCAGGGATGTGTCGGACAAAGAAGCTCAAGAATTCCTGAGGGTAATGAGACAGAGTGAATATCGGGTGGTAGACCAGCTGAATCAAACCCCATCCAAGATCTCAATGCTCTCTTTGCTGCTTAGTTCAGAGGCACATCGTGCTGCACTGCTAAAGGTCCTGAATGAAGCTCACGTCTCCCATGACATTACAGTAAACCAGCTTGACGGTATTGTTGGCAGCATTGTAGCCTCTAATTACTTGACTTTCACAGACACTGAGCTGCCTCCGGCAGGAAAGAGTCATAATCAAGCCCTTCACATCTCAGTCAAGTGTGGGGACCATATACTTGCCAGGGTGCTTATCGATAACGGTTCATCCTTGAATGTGCTGCCTAAGTCTACAATGGATAAGCTGGATGTAGACTGTTCATATCTAAAACCAAGCTCCACCTTGGTCAGAGCATTTGATGGGTCGGTGAAGGAAGTTTTTGGAGAAGTAGAAATGCCGCTGCAGGTGGGCCCTGAAGTATTTTATGTCGTCTTTCAAGTGATGGACATCAATTCATCCTACAGTTGCCTGCTGGGACGTCCTTGGATACATGCGGCTGGGGCAGTGCCATCCTCGCTTCATCAGAAACTCAAGTTTGTGGCTAGGGGAAAGCTGATAGTGATCTCCGGAGAGGAGGAAACATTGATAAACCGATCACCACCTGAATATTATGTGGAAGCGGCAGAAGAGTCCTTTGAGACTGCTTTCCAAGGATTGGAGATTTCAAACGCTGTCTTCGTTGAAAGTGAGCCTCAGTGGAAGCCTAAGTGGTCCAGGGCCGACATGATGGCTGCAAAAGTGATGCTGGGACATGGGTATCAGATTGGTAAGGGCTTAGGAAAAGCTGCTCAAGGAATTGTAATGCCTATCCAGTTGAGGGGTAATATTGAGAGGTTCGGTGTTGGGTACATCCCAAGTCTTGCTGATCGGGAGAGGCTGGCATCTGACAGGAGGGAGAAATGGCTGGCCAAACTCAGAGGAAAGGCACCGAATCAGGGGAGAATGGTCATCGCTAATCTTAAGAGTAACTTCCGGAGTGCTGGTATGCTGAACCCTGACCAGGTTAATGTGGTCGAAGAAGGATCAAGCTCAAGTGGCCGTGCTGTAGGTCTGGTGCGCTGCTGTGCGGTTGGAGAGAAGCTGCAAAACTGGGAGATCATGGATTTCCCCGTATTTTCCAATTTAAAGTAATTATCGTTGTAATGCAGATCCCTCGGCTCTGCCCAAGGCCTTGGGATATTTCATTCGGGCACACATGTTTTCGTCGAAAATCATCAATCAATAAAGTGTTATTTTGAATTTTCAATAAAATTTCTGTCTTCATCTTTTATCTGTGTTGCTTTTTCTTTGTTTTTATTCGCCGCTCCATTCTAATGCAGATCAAAAATAAACTCTGAAAATAATAATGCCCATAACTCATACTGTGATTTTGATTACCCGGTTAATCACGCCGAGGAAGATGTTGAGAATGATTGGGATACTCCTCCAGAAATCATGAGAATGGTAGAACAAGAAGAAAAGGTCATCGAACCCCATGAGGAGTCTACAGAAATGGTCAATTTGGGTACTGAGGAAGACAGAAAAGAGATCAAGGTTGGTACCGCAATGGAAGATAAAGAGCGCAAAAAGTTGATTCAGCTCCTGTTCGACTACGCTGACGTATTCGCATGGACATATCGGGACATGCCAGGGTTGAGCACAGATATTGTTGAACATAGATTGCCGGTGAAATCAGAATGTCCCCCGGTGAAACAGAAGTTAAGGCGGATGAAGCCTGAAATGTCTTTGAAGATCAGGGATGAGGTCAAGAAACAGTTTGATGCAGGATTCTTAGCTGTGGCAAAATATCCTGAGTGGGTAGCAAACATTGTTCCAGTCCCTAAGAAAGATGGAAAGGTCCGAATGTGTGTCGACTACCGTGACTTGAACAGAGCAAGCCCTAAAGATGATTTCCCTCTACCCCATATTGACGTTTTGGTGGACAGCACTGCTCAGCATTCGATGTTCTCCTTCATGGATGGATATTCAGGCTATAACCAGATCAAAATGGCTCCAGAGGATATGGAGAAAACCACCTTCATAACCCTTTGGGGAACTTTCTGTTACAAGGTCATGCCTTTCGGGTTGAGGAATGCTGGGGCAACCTACCAAAGAGCGATGGTAACCCTATTCCATGACATGATGCATAAGGAGATCGAAGTCTATGTGGATGACATGATTGCCAAATCAAAGACTGATGAAGAGCACGTGGTTAACCTGCAGAAGCTGTTTCGAGCGTCTCAGAAAGTACAAACTCAGGTTGAACCCCGCTAAGTGCACCTTTGGGGTTAGGTCAGGGAAGCTGTTAGGTTTCATTGTTAGCCAGAAGGGAATTGAGGTAGACCCGGACAAAGTACGAGCAATCCTGGAGATGCCAGCACCTAAAACAGAGAAAGAAGTTCGTGGTTTCCTAGGGAAGACTAAATTACATCTCTCGATTCATCTTCCAGTTGACTGCAACTTGCGAACCAATTTTCAAACTGCTGTGCAAAAACCAAGAGATGAAGTGGAATGATAAATGCCAAGAAGCATTTGAGAAAATCAAGGCGTATCTTCAAAATCCACCTGTCCTAATGCCACCTGTGTCTGGCAGGCCCCTCATCCTATACCTCACGGTGCTAGACAACTCTATGGGTTGCGTGCTGGGGCAACACGATGAGTCAGGAAAGAAAGAACACGCGATCTACTACATAAGCAAGAAGTTCACAGACTGTGAGGCAAGGTATTCATCATTGGAGAAGACTTGTTGTGCTCTAGCCTGGGCTGCGCATCGACTGAGACAGTATATGCTGAGTTACACTACCTGGTTGGTGTCCAAAATGGACCCAATCAAGTACATATTTGAAAAACCTGCGCTCACAGGTAGAATTGCTCGTTGGCAAATGCTTCTGTCAGAGTACGATCTCGTGTACGTAACCCAGAAGGCGATTAAAGGTAGCACACTGGCAGACTACCTGGCACATCAACCGGTTGAGGATTACCAATCAATGCAATGTGAGTTCCCAGATGAGGACATTATGGCATTATTTGACGCAGGGAAGTCCCAAGATGATGAAAGGTGGAGAGTGTTGTTTGATGGTGCCTCTAACATGTGGGGGCACGGGATCGGAGCAGTGCTGATCTCCCCAGACAACCGCTTTATACCAGTCACCGCCAGACTAAGCTTCTATGTCACAAACAATATTGCAGAGTATGAAGCGTGTATCTTGGGTATCTAGGCAGCTCTCGATCGGAAAGTCAAGAGGCTCGACATGTACGGAGATTCAGCTCTAGTTGTCCATCAAGTAAAAGGAGACTGGGAAACAAGAAATTCTGATTTGATTCCTTACCGTGACTACATTCAAGAATTAATCAAGCCCTTTGAGGAAATCACTTTCCAACACATACCCCGCAGCGAGAATCAGTTGGCAGATGCCTTAGCAACTTTGTCTTCTATGTTCAACGTCAGTTGTGACAAAAGTCTGACGACTGTCAGAATCCAGCACAGAGAACAGCCTGCTTATCACTACTGTATGACAGTCGAAGAGGGATCAGATGGTAAGCCTTGGTACCATGACATCAAGCAGTATATCACAAACAGAGAGTATCCTCCCGGAGCTACAGAGAACGACAAGAGAACCCTCAGGAGGCTGTCAACAGGTTTCTTCTTGAGTGGAGACGTCCTTTACAAGAGAAACCATGACTTGGTACTCCTCAGGTGTGTAACAGGAGAAGAATCAGTAAAGATTATGCGAGATGTTCATGAAGGCTCATTTGGGGTTCATTCCAACGGGCACGCAATGGCTAGAAAAATCCTGAGAGCTGGATACTACTGGTTGCAGATGGAATCAGACTGTTATAGTTTTGTGAGAAGATGCCATAAATGCCAAATCTATGCAGATCACACCCATGTACCTCCAACTTCTCTGAATGTTTTGAGCGCACCATGGCCATTCTCAATGTGGGGCATGGACATCATTGGTCCCATTGAACCCAAAGCTTCCAATGGTCACCGTTTCATTCTGGTTGCTATTGACTACTTCACTAAGTGGGTGGAGGCTGCTTCTTATCCCAATGTAACGAGCTCAGTGATTGCTAAGTTCATCAAGAAAGACTTGGTTTGCCGCTACGGCCTTCCAAACAAGATTATCACAGACAACGGTAGTAATTTGAACAGCAGAATGATGAAGGATTTGTGTAAAGACTTCAAAATACAACATCACAACTCTTCTCCCTACCGCCCAAAGATGAATGGGGCAGTTGAGGCAGCCAACAAGAACATCAAGAAGATTGTGCAAAAGATGGTGGTAACCTATAATGATTGGCACGAGATGCTCCCCTTTGCCCTGCATGGTTACAGAACCTCAGTACGCACCTCAACAGGGGCAACCCCTTACTCCCTGGTTTACGGGTCAGAGGCAGTTCTCCCCATCGAGGTTGAAATACCATCCCTGCGGGTGTTAATGGAGACAAAACTTGATGAAGCAGAATGGGTTCGGTCTCGTCTTGACCAGTTGAATCTCATTGATGAAAAACGGGTGGCCGCAATGTGTCATGGACAGTTGTACCAACAGAGGATGAGGAGGGCTTTTGACAAGAAAGTCCGTTCTCGTGAATTTCAAGAAGGAGATCTTGTGCTCAAGCAGATCTTGCCGATTCAGACAGACTCTAGGGGCAAATGGGCTCCCAAATATGAAGGACCTTATGTGGTGAAGAAGGCATTCTCAGGAGGAGCTTTAATTCTGGCAAACATGGACGGAGATGAGATCCCAAATCCAGTGAACTCAGATGTGGTCAAGAAGTATTATGCCTAGAAAAATAGACAAAAAAAGAGAAAGATAAGCCAAGGAAAAATCAGCTCGCTAGGTTGAAAACCCGCAAAGGGCGACCTAGGCAAAATCAGAGCGGCCCGGTGGATTGAAAACCCGCAAAGGGCGATCCAGGCAAAAATTAGGGTCAGAAAACTTGGGCTTGAGAAAAGAAAAAGGCAATCAGCGCTCCAAAGGTTCGGATAAGGGGGTGATCAGTATTATGAGTATGGACGGTGGGCACCGTTACTACAGAGACGAAATCACGAGATTTGTTCCTTTTTGCTTGTATTTTTTGTAGTTTAAAAGAAAGATTGCAATGCACTTTCGATTGGCGTGACTTTCTGCGCGTCCAATTTCTATATCAATAAAAGTCCAACTTTTCTTTCATATGTGTGCTTTTCGTGTCTCTGCTTTCATCTATTCAGTTTCTGTCAAAATAATAACTTTTATGATTGATGAAATCGAATTGCAAAACATGAGCACATTCAGAGCATTACAGGATTATTGCGAAATCTTTGAAAAAATACGGAAAGAAGTGATTCCCCAAGTGAATAAAATTGCGGAAAAGACAGTCATGACGAACCAGTGTGCAATCCTCGCGGGATCGCCGTCCAGGGACAGCCTTCGCCCGGCAGATCGAATTAACCAGCAAAAAGAGTGCCAAAGAAAAAACAAATAAGCAGAAAAAAGAAAGCTGCTTAAAGAAAGCAAGCAGAGTAAACAAAAACAAATAAGCAGAAAAAAGAAAGCTGCTTAAAGAAAACAAACAGAATAAACAAAACAAACAACAAAAAAGAAAATCACAGAAGACGGAACATAAAAGAACACAACATCTTCATTCATCATACCATCCATACCATTCGTCATCAAACAGTGGTGCATTACACTTTCAAATTCGCATCTCAGAAGAGCGAAGAATAACAAAAGAAAAAGAAGTGAATGAGGAATCAAACAGAAAAAGCATCCCACCAAAATCAATTATTGCATTCATGTGCATCCAAATACCCAAATGCATGCATTTCATGCACCATCCAAGAAGTTGCTTCGGACCAGGGAGTCCCAAAAATCTCATTTTTAGAAAATCACCATCAGCACCGAGTTAGTAAACTCCATCAACCCAGGGTTAGTAAACCCCATCAACACAGAGTTAGTGAACTCCTTCCACAGATCACAACATCGTGTACGAGCACGCGATGGATCCATCAGACTTCGTTAAGTCCTTCGGATTAGTTGTGTCAGCCTGAGGCATAGCGTAAATCCATTGATCAAATCAGTTCCGGACCTGATGTTGATCGGCTGCTCGAAAAGGCCACCCCCAAAGCTCGGACTCGACCAGAGTTCGTTAGAAGGTTTTTTAGGCAGCCTCCGAATTCCCAATTTACCGCTTTTCCCAATTTACTGCTTTCCCGTTAATGCGACAAGTGTTAACCCCCCTTTTCTCAAAAGGAAAATAACAAAAAGAAAATTTGAGCTTTTCTGGAGCGGACAAAATTAGTGTTATTTCTATATCTTTATTTCCATTTCACCAACAAATATGAAAAGGCCAAGTCATATTTCTTGACGAAATGTGAAATAAAGAGGGGCAGCTGTAATACCCTAATTTTGTCCTATCCAAAAATAAGAAATTTTATTTATCTTTAATAAAAAATAATTATTTTATTTTCATGCCATGTTTTATTTTATTTTAGTTTGCTACAAGTTTTAATCTTTGAAAAAATAATAATTAAGAGTATCAAAATAAAATAGGCAAAGGAGCATATGGGGGGGTCTGTTAAAAAATATATAGAGGTGCAATTAGGATTGGGCCATCTAAAGCCCACTCCTCCACCAAACCTTAACCCAATTCGCCTAACCCATGTCCAAAACCTAACCCATGTCCAAACCTAACCCATATCCAACCCACAACCCAACTCACCAAAACCCTAAAATCCCTCCTCTTCTAACCCTAATTCGCATACCTCCCCCCTTTACCCTAAAAGATGTCTACATTCACTCTCCCCCTTAACCCAAAAATCATCTACATTCATCCCCTCTCACCTCCCTAGAAATCCGCCCCCCACTTCCCTCTTTTCCCTCCTTGGAACTCACAATCCCACTTCCACACACAATCCCACTTCCACACACTTCCCACTTCCCCACATCTCCTTTCCCCATACACTCCACCCTTCCCTCTCTCCTCTCCCAACGGCTCTCTCTCCCTTCCTACGCCCCCTTTCTCTCTCTCCCTCACATCACTCTCTCACACACTCACTCTCATCTTTTCACTTCACACACTCAACCCTTTCCCCCCCCCCCCCCCTACGGCCTCTCTCTCTCATACACCCCTCCATCTCCTTTCCCTCACACAACCTCCAAAACACATCACCTCCACTACCCACATCAAGCCCTAGCCGTCCCCTCCCTCTCTTCTCTCCCTTCCACGCCTCTCTTTCTCTCCTATCTCACAAAATCACCATTTTTGGTGCCCCCTTTCTCTCCTTTCCCTCACGCAAACCCTATTTTTGTCATCAACCTTCAAAAGGCCAACGGTCCCATGGTAAGTCATTGGTCCATGCGCTCTTCTCTCGGTTTTTCGTAGGTGGTTTCAGTTTTAAAGAGAAGATACATTGAGTTATACAAATTTTCGTATATGGGTGCAAGCTCCATGAAAGAACCGAAGGTCAAAACGCATCATTACAAGATCAAGTTTTAGTATAAATAGGGGTTACGGTTTTGAGGTAAGGGGGTGGATTTTTTTTGAGAGAGAAGAGAGTGAGAGGTCGAAATCTTGAAAGATCCAGGAGCAAGAGGAAGCAAAAACGGATCTGGAGAAATTTCAGTGAGAGAGAGATTTTTCGTTTCCTTTTTCTTTTTTTTTCTTCTCCATAAAATTTTCATAGTCTTTTTTTTGTATTCCGTTGTTGGTGGGAACGTGCTTCACAGTGTACAAGCCTCATATTTGGTAATAATTTTATTTCTACTTCCTCTCCATTTTACTGTAAATGATGTTGTAAAATTTATTTGTTGTTTGCTATGATCCTTGTTATGATGTTATGAAAATTTATTTGTTGCTTGCTCATATCTCCATGTCTCTTGGTAGTGATCATATAATACCCCTTTAAAAAAGGGCTTATCACGTTTAATCAGTTTATTCCTCCATAAGCGCATAAGGGCTCTAATTTTTGTTCATCAAATCCAAATATTTCCTTTTCCTTTTTTTTATGATAGCAAAAGAACCCCAAAAACAAAAAAAAACATTTCCTAGTAATCATCAAAAGAGGGTATAGTCAAGACATTTCTTTTATTATCATTAAATAAACAAGTAAATTGATGTTTTTCTTTTATTTATTTATTTATTCGTTTTTTTTAAAATCAAAAATTAACAAAAGAAAAAGTAAACAAATAAACTGATTTTTATGTTTTTCTTTTATTTATTTATTTTTTCGTTTTTTTTTATCAAAAATTAACAAAAGAAAAAGTAAACAAATAAACTGATTTTTTTGTTTTTCTTTTATTTATTCGTTTTTTTATTTAATCAAAAATTAACAAAAGAAAAAGAGAACAAAAATTTTTTCCTTAGTAAAAAAAGAGTGGTAAGTAAAACATTTTTAAAAGGAACAAGTAAACTGTTATTTACACCCCCCCAGGCCCAAGCATAAGGCCCCTTTTGTCACTTAAGCCCAGTTTCGCTAACTGGGCCCTCCCATGCGAATTGGGCTTATTTTTCACACCCCCCCATTTTGATAACTTAACCCTCTCTGAGAGGGCCCAACATTTATACAGTCCATTAGAATTAATCCCTGATTTCTGCACCCCCTATTTTAAAACGCAACCCTTCTCACTGTTTACACCCCACTTTTAATAATACAGCCCTCCTTTTATTTGCACCCCCATTTTACTCTTGCATCCACTGTTTCTCCTTTTAAAAAAAAAATATATTTCCTTTCCCTACATAAATATTTTCTGACATCGAAAACAAATATTTTCAAACGTCGAAATCAACGAAAACACCTTTCAAAAACAAATCTTTTCAAACGTCGAAATCAAAATTAATCATCACTAATGGTCACTCGCGCCGTTGCCGTTTGATTGTGGGTGATGATTTCATTCCTGTGGGAGCTAGTAGTGTGGCCACTCTAAACCGTTGTTGTTTGGTCCTTACAAACGCTCTCCTTCAATTGTGAAAACCTTTTCAATGCTCAAAATAAAAACCGATTGTCATTAATCACCACTCACGCCGTTGCCGTTTGGACGTTAATGATAATTCATTTTCATACGAGTTAGTAGTGCGACCACTCTAAACCATTGTCGTTTGGTCACTGCGAACGCTCAACCTCTTTGCGAAAAACTCCAAAAAGATTAAAAAACAAAACCCTTTTAGAAAACCAGAACTACGTAGCTTTGAATTCTCCATCGCACCGGGAGATACGTAGGAGCGGATATCCTCCGTCAAGCACAATAAACTAAAAACTTTTTTTTTCTTTCTCTAAAAAAAACAACAAACACTTTTTGCCAAAAATAAAAATTTTCATTAAGTCTTTTCATTCGCTTTTCGAAAAAAGGGCAAATTTAAGTATTTTCCAAATCCGCACTTAAAACCACACTTTTAATTAAAGGTTCCCTTTCGGTAGAAAGGAGGCGTAGGGTGCTAAAACCTTCCCTATGCCTAACCGACCCCCGAACCCAAATTTTCCAGTTTACCAAAAGGCCATCCGCTTTCCAAAAGGTTTTTCTTCAATATTTTCCTTATAAAAAATATTGGTGGCGACTTCATTGATTTTCAAAAAGTTGTAAACGAAGAAAGATTTCCCTCAGGGACTTTTTCGGGCGCAACAACGGGATCATGAAACATGTTTCCTTGAGTATTAAGACGTTGTTCTTCCCTGAGCAGTTCACCAATACAGGTATCTAAGGAAGGAACAGGGTTCCTATTCAGCAGAGCACCTCGAACGGCCTCAAATTCCGGACGAAGTTTCATGAGAAATTGGTCCCGTTTACTAGTATCATAAACATCACGAACGACTGACAGAGACTCCTTGGGAACAGCAGCATATATAATAGCAGAGTGTTCTGTCCATATATTTAAAAAACCAGAATAATATTCTTGAATTGACAAAGTACCTTGTTTGTAATTGGCGATCTCTAACTCCAATTGAAAATGCTTGGCTGTATTGTCCTGGTTGTAAATACGCTGCAAATAATTCCATATTTCCTGAGCAGCTGAAAATGCTCGCAAATTATTGATCATCTGAGGATCAATAGTACTGAGGATCCAAGAAATAATCTGAGCCTCTTGGACTTCCCACGAGTCTAAGGCGGGTTTATCTGCTGGAGCTTTAGAGACCCCATCAAGGTGACTCCATAATCCTTTTCCTTTGACATACATCTTGAATTGAAATTCCCAAGCAGCATAATTCTTGCCAGTAAAACGAACACAAAAATTATCTCTTCCTTCCGAAGCCATTAAAAATAATTACTGTAGGTTGCAATAAGAAGAGATAATATAATTGTAATAAAACTGAAAGTCAAACAGAACACCAGTAGCACACTGTAGATCACCCTACCAGCAGCACACAGTAGCGCACCCTACCAACAAGGAACAAGAGTGCACCTTAGATCTGGAAAACGCAAAGGCGCACCGTAGCCCACCCTACCAACAGCACACAGTAGTGCACCCTACCAACAGAAGCGCACAGTAGCGAGGTGCGCACGGACGGCGAACAACGACGGTGGAGGCGGACACCGACGGTGCGAACAACAGACAGACCACAGCGCGAAGAACAACAACGCGACGGCGAACCAAACCAAGTCCCGCGCGACGGCGAAGAGATCCGAACAGCGACAGTGCGCAGAATCTGAAAACACGAACCACCAAAACGCGAAGAGATCACGCAGAACAACTAACGTCGAACAACAAGCGACGACGACCCAAACGGAGAAGGAGGGAACCAGAACCGAACCAGAAGGAGACGACGAAGGTGCGCAGAGCCAAACCCGACGCGACGCGAACCAGAAGAGTAACTATGCAACCCGACGAGGAGAGCCAAACCCGACGGCGCAAAGAAGAAGAACAGTTCGACGAAACCCAGATCTACGGAGGAAGAGAACAGATCTACGGAGGAGCAAACCCAGAGAAGGAGAGCGAAACGGAGATCCACGAAAATCCACGAAGATACACGACGATCCACGGAGAACGAAACGGAGATCCGAACAACGACGGTGAAGGAAAACCAGATCCGAACCACAACCAGGAACCAGAAACCGAACCACGAAGAAACCGAACCACGGAGGACGCCGTTCTTGAACGAAGAAACCAAAATCACAGGGATGATCGCAACCCTACTGATACCATGTCAAAATATAACACACGATATTGTTTACGCAGTTCGGCCAAAGTCTGCCTACGTCTGCGACTACAGAGTAGCTGTTGTTCCGTTTTATTGATAATGTCTCAGTGATGCTCAATACCAAATACAAGAGAGTTTAAATAGTCTTCTCTAAGAAGACCTAACGGGCCTGGGCCAAAAGCATAAGCATATAAATAAATCTACACAACTACTATTTACAGCTTTCTTATTTTCCTTATTCACAGCACTAACTAATTCTTCTGTCACAATCCTGGAGAATCCTAGTAGCACTCTCGTACTGATGTGAATTCAGCTCATTTATGTGTCAATCTTGTTGAGTTATTGTTAGTTTCAAAAAAAACTTTAATATACTGATAATAACAATTCAGGTGTCTTCGTTTTTCCTTTAAATTAAGGGTATATTTGGATAAAAGATTTTAGGGGAGAGGAGAAAATACTTTTTTTTTTCTCTTCTAAATTAAAGAAATTATGAAATATTGCTAAAAACAAATAAAGAGTGACTTAAATGTTTTTTTTTATCAAAAAGAGTGATTAAAATGTTATATGATCATTTATCATATTTTTCCTTCAATTTTCTCAAAAATCTCAAGTATATACCTACATATAACCTTTGCCCTCCAAAAACATCCCTTTTAAAATTCTCCTTCCAAATAGACCCTATGAGACTCTCTTTTAAAATGCTTTAAAACCTCAAGAAGCAAATTTTCTTGAGGTGTTGGTTCCCAACACGTTAAAGATTAGGGGAATGAGTGGCTTTAAATGAGCCATTGAGGATGATGTAAGGACAATTTTTCAAGGGACCATACTTCCTACAACCCTCCCTACTCGTTGGATATCCCTATTTTTTAAAAACTCCAAAATTACCCCTCACGTGGAACACGCCTGGAAACCCACACACGCTGATCTAATGACAGGTTCGGTAGTAACTTTCTGAACAGGTACGGTACTTAAGTTCTGTGGCAACAAAAAACACGTGTTCGGAAATGAAGCTCCGGACCGGTTCGTTACTGAACTTCTGGACTGCATTAGGGGTGTTTGATCACAAACATAGGTACGTTAATGAACCTTCGAACCGGCTCGGATATAAAGTTCCGAACCTATCTGATACTACCGAGCAACAGCAGTTTCAGTATATGACAAAAAATAAAGAAACTTTACTTTTAAAAAAAACATCCTAACAAAAATTTAACTAATTTTACTGAACAAAAGATCGATTACATGGACAAAATGTCTTGTCTTAATAAAAAATTGGATAGAAATTCAACAACATATTCAAATAACCATCAATAAAATTGAATAGAAATTCAACAACATATTCAAATAACCATCAATCCTTAGTTAAGTCTACAATACAAGGGGGTGCTAGATCTAAGTTTAACGACTTCCACTGTTGCAAGCGTCCTATAAATGGTTTGTCCCAATCCTTTGCTATGTCTGCCCTGAATCTATTCTAGAAAATATCGGCCGGTGGTATTGGGCTTCCTTTCTGCAAAAACACTTGTACAAAGTGGTTCTCTACAAAGCATATGTTGAACACGGGTGCATTTTTTAAAGGTGCAACTTGAAATGGGAAAATTGTGAAGGATGCTTTAATAGACCAGCAAACAAGAACGACCTTGTATTTGTTTGCGATCAAATAACCAGCGTTTGGGATACTCATCCAATTCTCCATTGGTTCCCTATGTTGGCGCATCAACGACTTCATTAGATAGGTGACTTTCCCCATCCCACAATACAACTTACAGTAGAATTCGAAGTCTCACTTAAGCTCTTCCAACAAATCATTTCTCACGGTATTCCAAGCATCCTCACCTCTACCAAGTAGTACAGGAATGCACCGAAATCCGTAGTTACCATCACCTTCCACATTCACTATATCTTCAACATAACGATGCATGATCTCTGGCATACTGCTAATGTATTTTTCGTAATCATCCGTATGAATAATATCAGGGGTAAGGTTTAGGGTTGGATTTGGAATTTGAGTTAATGATAGAGTGGGACATGTAGAATGGGTGGGAGTGGTTTCTTTGGTAGCGGCGGGGTGGGAGTGGGACATGTAGATTGACAATCGAAGTTCCATCTTTGACTCTATGCCAATGCACATAATGATCACGCTCCAAATAAGTCATCAATTGTTGGAGCTTAGTCCTACCCTGACGTAGACTCGACCGTAACCTTGAACGTGCATTATGTATTTGTTTAAGACCAATGTGATTATCTGTAGGGTACATACTTTTTAGTTCGGCCAGGATGCGATTGGGTGGAATCATGTTCTTACTCATTCTAGTAACTACTTCCTTTTGTTCCACCGTTAATTTAGAATTGAATGGATGACCTTCACCGTAAGACATTAATTCGTGGTTATGTGTTCCACACATAACACACAATATCCATCATTCAAGCTTTTTGATAAACTTTCCTTTCACCCTAAGTTTGCAACAGCATTTTCTACTCCCGATTGGAACCAAATGAGCGTACTTGTACTCTCCCGCTTTTTCACAAACCAAGATGCAGTATTCTTTCCCTGACCTCCATCCATTGTCAGGTCGAGATATGACAATCACCATCCCAAGAGGCCGCCCGGTAGATTGTACCCATTACAACAGGTCGTCATGAGTATCAAAGAACTTGATCAGTTTTGAACGAACTAGTATGGTCCACAACCATTAAGTCTCCTCCTGCACCATTTTCTGCCATTTTATGACCCTAAAACAATACAAAAACGAAGACAAATGTTAAAAACAGGGACTCTGCAGGAACACCTAAACTGTTATGGTTCGGTTCTTAAATTTTGTACTGGTACAGAAGTAAACTTTCGAACCACTTAATCTCAAACATCCCTTTAACAGGTACGATATTATTTTTCCGAACTGGTTCGGTACTATATTTCCGAACCATTAAATCTCAGACATCCCTTTTAATAGGTACGGTCGTTTTTTCCGAAATGGTTCGGTGGTTTACTTCCGAACCGAGCGCGATTCCAGAAAATGAAAATGAACAATGCACAGATTCAGCGTGAAAATAAAGGAAAGGGTTGGAAGGGAACATACCTTAATAGGACATCCACTGTGAAGATGATGGCTACAATGTGATTGAAGTTGCTGAGTAGGTTAGGGTGTGGAGTGGAGAGATGGGATGTGTGGGGGTTTAGGAGGGGTGTGTTGGGAGAGATGTGAAGAAGAAGGAAGAATGGTAGAGAGGAAATTTCAAGATATTTGCAAGGGTATTTTTGTATTTTCATAAGGGGAGGGGGTGTCGAGTGAGTAGGGAGGGGGTTGTAGGAAGTATGCCCCTTTTTCAAGTATAGTGGGTATAGTGACTTAATACATGATTGTTATTGACCTATCAGCCCAAAGCTTATTTAGATCTTAAGTGTTGGTAAAGTGTTGGCTCATACTCTGCAAGGGCAAGGTTTGTAACACCCCTTTTCTACCCGGTAATAATTTAACAAAATCAGAGTTTACAAAATTTTAATTCAAAATTCGAAAAAAGGATGTCACACATTCGTCGTTAAATAACACGTCTCATACGACATAAATAACACCTGGTCAAAATACATCACCACGCAGCGGAATATAATATAAGTTTTAAAACATAAAATAACAACGTCCTGAAAATGGACTCCAATTAACAATATACAATAATCCAAAGTTTAGCGTTTATTTCCCCCCCTTGAGTGTTACACATCAAAGCAAAGGACACCGACGACACCGACACAGAATAGCGAAGGTACCTAAGCCTTCACTCGCAATCACCTGCACGTTACCGCATAGGGGTAACATTCAAACAGAAGAGGTGAGATATCTCCAATATAATAGCATAAAATGATAGGAAATATGCTAGAATACGACAACTATGTCTACTACCTCACTACACACACCAAATCGTAAACACACATCAATTATAATTATACATCAATTATAAACACCACACTCAGTCACCAAATGTCATGACGATGCATGAATGCAACCCACACCAACGGGCATATGCATGTGGTACCAAAATCACCAAAAGTCTTGCCCGTAAATAGGGGCGTCACCAAAATTGAGAGCTTTCACACCAGGCTCACCAATTCACCAAAAATCGAGCTTTCACACCAGGCTCACCAGTTTTAGAAAAATTTGAGCTTTCACGCCTAGCTCCAAGACCAAAGGTCTTCACCAAAATAATGCATATGTTGTATGCGACACCATGAATGCACACAGACAATCACCAAATTAGTCACAATGTGACACACCAAAAACACCACCCACCTGACACAATGGAAACAACAAGACTTGGAACCTTCACACCTAGTTCCAACAACACCAAGGCTTGAGCCTTCACACCTAGCATCAAACCCCACCAAGACACCAAGAAGACAACAATTTCCCAAAAACAATACCAATACACCAAGATGACGACAATTTTCTAAAACATTTGAGACACGAGGGTTTTTCACAACACCGGAGACAAACGACAATTTTCCAAAGTATTTGGGACACGACAATTTCTTTTTTTAAAACATCACCATTTAACGACTACACCAACGGTAAACAACTTTTCCAGAAAAATGGTCCACTTTGCCTCAAATTAGAATATTCAGTTAGGTCTCTGAATAAGCTTTCCAAAACATTTTGAAACGTCTAAATCGGACTCTCGAGTCAAAAGATATGTCAAAAAACAAAACCGGGAAAAAATTGAGCAACATCCTAAAAATGGCGCCCAGGCACTGGGCGCCTAGCAGGGAACACGCTGGAAACTGGCCAACAACAGAAACTGGCGCCCTTGGCGCCCAGGCAACACAACAACGCAACATGACACAGGATTTGGCGCCCATGGCGCCCAGACAGCAGGGAACACAACGCAACACAACCGGAACACGCCTAGACACGGCGCCCAGCAGCAGGGCGCCAAAATCAACAACGCAACAGAAAACGCAACACGCAGAATGTGGCGCCCAGGCACAGGGCGCCAAGGCGCCCCTGCGCCAAGACACAGCAACACACACCCACACACACAGCAACACACCCACACACCCTGGCACTCGGCGCCCACACCCAGGGCGCCAAAAACAGTAATACAACAACTTGGCACACGGCGCCCACACCCAGGGCGCCAAACACAGGAACACATGCACAGCACACTGGCACACAGGACACGCACCTGACACGGTGCCCATGCACTGGGCGCCAAAAAGCAGCAACAGAACGCCAAGGCAGCATGGCCAGGCACGGCGCCCAGGCACAGGGCGCCAAAAACAGCACTGCAACATTTTCAAGGATGGCGCCCAGCACTAGGGCCCCAAAAACAGCAACACATCAAATTCACCAAAACACCAAGTAAGCACATCATATCACCAATTTAGCTCACCAATTCATAATCACCAATGCCAATCACCATAATTTGGGAATTACAACATCAAACAACATTTTATCGAACACCTAACAAGCAATTAGTTATAACAACAACGAATCACCAATGTTTAGGGTCACAACAATCACCAACAAGCAAGTATTTTCAATCAAACTAGTTACGATTCACCTACCATCAATCTACGCATCAAAATCAAACCCTAGGCATCATAGGATCTACTCCCACATAACCCCATCATAAAACCCTATTATAAGGAAGAATCCCACCCTTACCTTATATTAGGAGAGCACCAATTCTCTTGATCAAGTCACCAACAGAACCTCAGCAACACATCTCCTCTCTGCTCCTTTGAATTTGCGAAATTCTCCTCTTCCTCTTCTCCCTTGTATGCGCGCCTCTCTTCTCCTCTCTCTATTTCGCAACTCTCCTTTCTTTCTTTCTCAACAATTCGCATATGACACCAAACCCTAGCCTAAGCGCTTCTCCTATGCGCCTAGCTAGTGGACTTGGATCACGGGCTTTCCTCCAGCTTAAGCCCGATCACTAACGCCATCACCTAAAATCCAATTACACACCTCTCAATCCATCGTTAATATAATTACACCAACTAAAATAAATAAAATAAATAATTGAATACCTAAATATTTAATTAAATATTTGGGCGTTACAAGGTTCAACTCCCACTGTCGATGTAAGGACCTCTTTGGTGGGTGATCTATAAGTACCTTGTTAGCGCTCAAAGAGCCGTAAGGCTTGTCCTGACCCTGGTGAGCCCTCGGAGCCCAACTCACTTAAACTTTTTGTAACAAAAAAAAAATCTAAACCGGATATTATGATGAGGCATTTTTAAACTAAATAAAAATAACTTAATTAATTATTAAAAAGATAATAATTTGTGTTTTTATGATGAAAATTTTATGAAGTTATAATGATAATTTTAGTGTGTATATATATATATATATATATTAAAAAGATAATAATTTGTGTTTTTATGATGAAAATTTAATGAAGTTATAATGATAATTTTAGTGTGTATATATATATATATATATATATATATATATATATATATATATATATATATATATATATATATATATATATATATATATTGATCCGGGCCCCAATATTATGTGGGCGATCAATCTGATTTGGTTTACTTGGTCACGTTACTGGCTCGTTGAGGTCGTTTGCTAGCTTGAGCGAAGGTGGTGGTGAAGTCGAGCTGAATAGTTGCTGGTCGTGTTCAGAGCTCCGGCGGGGTGTACCTGCGATGACACTCCGACGCCCAAGTCAGTGGGGTAAATATTCGAGCAGAGTAATGTTATGTGTCAAAAGCGTGTCTGTCAGCTGAGGTCAGACCTCTATATATAGTGTCAGAAGCTCTGCGGGCGACCGTCGGATCGCGTATGGCTTGATCTGGGCCGTTGATCCTGCGATCTAGGTCAAGCCTCTCTGCTTCGCTAATTACGCCGCATGCGGCCAGCCCTGTGACAATGTTGGGCTCCGGCCCAGTCCGGAACATATATATATATATATATATATATCATTTGATAATTGTTACTATTTCCACTTTATTCTTCTTAGTTATATTAATGACAAACCAATTCTCATATGAAAACTTGGGTACACTAAGTTTAGTTGAGAGTATTCTTGGAATAAAAACATTTAATAGAGTAAAAACTTGTCAAATTTTGCTTATATTTTGGTCCAAAGATTTGACATTTTATTTTTCTTATATATGAGACTGGAGAGAGTATTATTTATTATTTATTTTCAATTAATGTTATTTTTTAAGTATTATTAGCTAACCAAA
Source organism: Astragalus membranaceus (assembly GCA_039519185.1). Classification (NCBI taxonomy): domain Eukaryota; kingdom Viridiplantae; phylum Streptophyta; class Magnoliopsida; order Fabales; family Fabaceae; genus Astragalus; species Astragalus membranaceus. Next base: position 173,037,910 of record CM076847.1, read on the forward strand.
ATTAGGGTATTGTAGAAAAGGAGGCTTAAAGCTCTTGCCTTGATGGCTTGCTCTTTGGATGACTCATTTAAACAAAAAAATGAAAATGAAGACCAAATAGAAATATCATGATATTTGGAGAGGGGCTAAAAACATGTTCAAGTCTCTAACCCTTTAGATGTGAAGTGTCAACCTAATTAAGTTTGTAAATATCATTTTTAATTGATATTATTTATTAAAAAAATTGGTTATATGCGACTAGTCGACATTTAGATATGCACATTTAGAACAAACCTCAAATGATCTCAAGTATAAATAAGAAATCTAGATTCTGGATGGTATCTCCTCCAATGGACTTGGACTCTTCAGACTGCATGAGATCCCAACCTTTAAATGTTTTTTAAACAAACAAAAAGTATGGCTCTATGAAACCTTGGCCCTTGATTAGTGTGACTACATGAATGTAGTGGAATTATGACTGCAGAGAATCCAGGTCCCTCGTGCAATATTTCTCAGGGCACGTGCTCTCTCTTTCATTCTATAATGCACCTTGTACAAGACTGCAGGAGATCCAAATCTCAGGCTAATCATGTATTTGGTTTTACCCACGGTATCCGTTGCCGACCGCAGTGACTAATCCCCTCGCTGACTTGTAGGTGCCTCAAGGGGCAGGACAGCTGGCCCAAAGTTTTTTCACTGCTCCGTACCCAATGTGGAGATCGAACTCCCGATCCTTGGTTAATGGAGGATCAGGCTAATCATGTATGATAACTCTCGTGTCTTTATTGAATTCCTTCCGTTCCACAATGATTGTCATATTTATGGAAAAAGAATTGTCCCAAAATGACTGTCATTATTTCAAATTTCAATGAAATATTTGTTGGAAAATTTTATTCCAATATCATAAATAATGGGCATATATTCTTTTATTAATTATATTAGCTATTTATCAATTAGGAGCCTTGATTGATATGCGATCAAAATAAGTAAAAGGCTATATTGGATTTCTAATTGTATAATTAATTGATTATTGATATGGACTCAATATGAGTGGATGTCAGTGATAGCCCATTAGAGGGATAATGAGAACCCTAATAGACTGTCACACTATAAGTTGGCTATGGTCCCCAATATACCGAACTAACCGCAATATACACACATTTGCTCTCCTCTCCCCATCTGAAGAGAGTCTAAGACATTAGGAGTTCCGGTTGAGGAAGAACCATAAAGCCGACGAGTAGCTGTTGCTCGTTTTCACTCACTCTTTCTTGTAAGGATCTGTTCTCTGCTTCTTTGCTATGGGTCCAGGTATTTATCTAATCTTTGATATATCAACATGTCGTAGATCCTAAGGTTATAAAGGTCATGGCTTTGTTCTTGATTATATAGAAGCATACTTATGTGTCTTTGTTTTCCGCTATAGTATATTCATGATTAAAAGCATGTCTTGTAGATAGATTAATTCCTACAAGTGGTATCAAAGCACGTCTTCTATCTTGATTTATTGGGATTATAGTTTTTGGTTCTGCTCTATTATGTCTTTTGTGTTCTTTTGTTTTGTTTCACAATTCTCCAATATTCCTGTATATCATTCGACTTCCATGCGTATAGGCTTCGACTAGAATGAATCAGTCATAGATTACATGAATAAAGGAGTATCACATGAATACAAACTTTAGATTGATTGTTACAAAAAAAAGGAATTTTTTTAACGTAAAAGTTTCAAGAAATTGAAAGTATTGTTTTTTTAAAAAAAAAACAAAAAGGAAAGAATTGTCATGATTGAGGATAGAATATTTTGTTGCATTCTAATTATTACTCACAATCATGATTAAGGATTCATTTTGATTCTTTATTATATTAGTTCAATGCTCATTATTGAATTGGATATCACACATGATTTTATTTTCTTATGATCATAACATATAAGTATCAGGATTTATATATGGTATCACATCTCGTCCCTGAATTACGACTACTCACAAGTATATAACGTATCATGTCCATCACGGTGTATATTTTTTTTATATATTCAATAATATTTCGGTGTTCTTATTATTGAATAATTTGCGTTGTGTGTGGTTATGGCCTTAGTACTACGGTGTTGTTTATGTGTTTATTTATTTTGGGCCGACCTGCGTGTCGTGATTTTAATTTAAATACGGTCTGCGCACCGTGACTTTCTCTTTATTTATTTTATTTTACTTTTAATATTGTAATTGATCGAGAAAAGTAAAAGGGGACAACACCATATGAGGACGTGACTCAGAAGCTAATTCTTGTGCTGAAGAATTGTAATATCATTCTTTTGCGTTTAGGAGGCCTTAATCGTACATTCAGTTTTTTTTCTAAGCTTGTGTGTAGGAAATATGTGAATTAAGACCCTTTCCCCACTAGTGGAAAAATTGGAATAGAATTGGGGTTTTTAAGTCGGATACTCAAATATCCGACTTTAAAAGTGGACGCGGTGGCAATTTTGTAATTAAGATGAAATAAAAAATTTGGCGCTTAGCTTTCCAAGTCAGATATCTCTTGTGTCCGACTTTGAATGCTTAATTTATTTACTAAACCTCACGCGTTCCCTTTTTCTCTCCTCACGCTTTAAAGACAATAAATAAATAAATATTTTCCTAATTATTTTATATATTCTCCTCACACGTTCCCTTTTTCCATCGCTCTTCCCTGAGCTCTCTCCGCCAAAACCTAGCTCCTTGCTCTCTCAGCCACCACCTTCGTCCACCCTTGCTCATTGCTCTCGGCCGCCGTCATCCACCCCTGTTCTCTCACTACCGCAAAAACCACTCGTGAGTATGTTCCCCTTCCCATTTTCCCTTTCCTTCTGTTGCCCATTCTTGCTTCCCATTCCCGTTTCCCTTACCCTTATCCAGTTTCCTCTTTTCCCTTTGCATTCCCAACCCTTTCTCACTTCAACATCGATCTAGATTCCATGCATTCTCTCCGTCTCTGTTCGATCCGCAATCTCTAAATTGCAAACCCTAGTTTTTTTGATTTGAACATGGGTCAAATCCAGTACTCCGAGAAATATTTTGATGATGCTTATGAGGATAGGTATGCACTCCTTTTAATCGATTCATTTATCTTCTCGGTGATTAACTATGTTTTATGGATTTATAATTTTGTTTCAATTTATTGTTCAGGCATGTTGTTCTGCCTCCAGAAGTCGCGAAACTGCTTCCCAAGAATCGGCTTCTCTTCGAGGTACGTAATAACCGCCTTTTCTTTTCAATTTGCTATTGTAAACTAATTCATTCATATTCTTTGTTTGTTTTGCATGTAATTGATAAGTGTTTTGTGATTTTTTCCCTTTTATTTTGTAAACCCCATGAGTTCTGTTCAAGATTTCTGGGAATTATGATTAGCTCGTACAATATACTCTTTTTTGTTGATTGATAACTGAATGTTATTTAATCAAGGAAGTCCTTTCCTTTATTTTTATTTTTATTTTCAAATTGTCAACAGTTGAAGTTTGGATTTCGAAGATTCTGCTTTTATTTCATGTTGTTTGTTATCTGTAGCAGGATGAGAACTCGGAGGATTGTTTGTTTTTGTTGCTATTATCATTATAAATAAGTTGATCTTTTCTCTATAGTCTTCAATTTAGTGGGAAGTTGAAGCAACATGACTTTAGGGTTGTGTTATGTGTGTTTTTTCAGTATTGCTTCTATTTTGTAGTTTTTGTGCGGACAATGGGCAGTATTGCTTCTCTTGGTTGTGCGGACAATGGGCTGCATTCGCGTTGATAAAATTACTGAGTATCTATGTGATCCCCTTCAAAGATGCCTAAAGGTATGCACAGAGTGCTTTATCATTGCATGTGTCTATTATTATAAGTTTGAAATTCCACTGTTTTGATTTCTTTGTGTTAATTACAGTGACATGTTTATTTGGCCTACCTATTTGTAACCTTCCCTTGTGTTTGATATATTTTGACAGGATGATGATCCGTATGTTCGCAAGACAGCAGCCATTTGTGTTGCAAAGCTTTACGATATAAATGCAGAGTTAGTTGAGGATAGGGGTTTTTTGGAATCACTGAAGGATTTGATATCTAGGTAATAATCCAATGGTTGTAGCTAATGCTGTGGCAGCACTTACTGAGGTTCAGGACAATAGCAGTAAACCCATATTTGATATTACTAGTCTCACACTCTCAAAGCTCCTCACTGCTTTAAATGAATGTACAGAGTAAGTTTCTGTTTTATAATTTTGTTTTTATTATTGAAATTGGAAATGTATTTTACTTCAGTTATAGGGCAACTCCTCTGATAGGTGCTTTTTCAGAATATTGAAGAAAATAGTGTTTATTGGTAGAAACTCTACTACATTCCATGTATTTGGAAGACCTAGGTCTCTGCCCCTCTAAAATCATCTCCAAAACTAATGATGACCCCTCTAAATCGATTGCTTATCATCTATCATTCTCTAAGTAGCTAAGTATTCCAACTAAGGGAGCTACCTAATAATGTTCTCTCCCTTAACATTCACTTTGTTCTCACGGTGGACAGCTCATAGTTGTTTAAAACATCCCCAACAGTGCCCACTACTTGAATTATGATAACCATGGTAGAAATGAAAGAATACACTCTCTATCAGTCTATCTAAGATCGAGGGTGCAATAGTTTATGGTTGAATTTGATGCTATCTGTAATAGCTGATTTTCATTATGATTTTGTTCTCTTAGGGATATCTATGTTCATAAACTATCCTTTGTAGAGTTTGTATCTATGAGAATGGGATGACGATCTTGAGGATCACTTGTATCATAAAAGCAGAAAGAAAGCATCACTGAGTTATTTTGTGTTGTCTCCAGTACTGTAATTTATTAGCCAATGTTTCAGTTGTCATCATCCTGTCTTTTCTTCGTCCATCTTTGACAGTGTTGTTTCAATCAATCTGACATAACTTGCTTTTACTTCATGTTCCAGATGGGGTCAAGTTTTTATACTGGATGCTCTTTCTAATATAAGGCTGCTGACGCGCGTGAGGCAGAAAACATCGTAGAAAGAGTTACCCTGCGGTTACAGCATGCCAATTGTGCAGTTAAGGTGATTTTCCCTTCCCCTGTTGCTTGCTATCTCGCATTACCGTTTGTCAATATTGAAGCATCAGAGATCACATTTTGCATGGTTTGCTAACCACAGTTTTTAATGATATGTAGATGATCCTCCAACAAATGGAGCTCATCACCAGTACTGATGTAGTCCGTAATCTTTGCAAAAAGATGGCTCCTCCTATTGTGACATTACTCTCAGTAGAACCCGAGATACAGTATGTTGCCCTGCGAAATATCAATCTTATTGTACAAAGAAGACCGACAATTCTTGCCCATGAAATTAAGGTAGTGGTCTAAGTTTTAGTTTGTGAACTTGTCACCGAGTTTTTTAAATTTGTAATAAACTAGGGCACCAGCGAAGAACCTTCTTGACTCCATATTGAATGATGGGATGATTATGGATCTCTTATTCTATCTGTAGGTGTTCTTCTGCAAGTACAATGATCCCATCTATGTGAAAATGGAGGAGTTAGAAATTATGATAAAACTTGCTTCAGATCGAAAGATAGACCAGATATGCTTTACATTATACTGCTATCAGTTAATATTTCCCTCCCTCCCTCCAATTTTTCATTTTCTAAAAGGTGAGTTCTATAGTGATTTGAGCGAATACCGCACGAAATGTGTTCTACCAAAGATGTGTTGTTCATTTGTCCTATGCCTTTGATAAGATTCATTCATCGCTCATGATCCATTTAACTCTCTTGTTTATGTTCTCTGTTTCAGAGGATATTTAAATTTTGTACTTTTTTTCTTCTCTCTAATGAAATTTGTTCAATGAACAAACATGTTATTTTGATTGATGAGGCTCTATTACAAACCCAAAGAAATGAATTGGTAAATTGATTGAAACAAATGAAATTGTATGAACAATTTTATTGAATGATTGAGAATTGGAGAGAGCTCTCCCCTTCAAAGGTTTTCCCTTCAGAAAGGATCTCCGCATTTACACACACTTTCTCGTTACACTTTTGGTCCTTGTAGCCTCACTAAATTTTTCAAATTAAACAAGGGTAAATTTTTTTGTTGATCTGTTGGTTTTGATATTGGCAGGTTTTATTGGAATTCAAGGAATATGCTACTGAAGTTGATGTAGAGTCTGTCAGGAAGGCTGAAAGATACATTAGTGTTTTGCTTGAGGTGATCAAGATAAAAGTAAATTATGTTGTTCAAGAGGCAATCATTGTTATCAAAGATATATTTAGGAGATACCCCAATACGTAATGTTATCTTTGCTCATCTGCTTTTTTTGAGATGGGGGGAGAAGATAGCAAAATTAACTATCAGTGTCATACTTCTAACTTTATTTGAAAATTTGTTCCATTTTGCAGATATGAGTCCATAATTGCAACTCTTTGTGAGAGCTTAGATACCTTGGATGAGCCCGAAGCCAAGGTACTTGATTTTGAGTGCCTATGTAACTGTCATTTGGCAATATCACAGATGCTTATCTTTTTGTTTTCTTTCGGGTAGGCATCAATGATCTGGATAATTGGTGAGTATGCGGAAAGAATTGACAATGCTGATGAGCTTCTTGAAAGTTTCTTGGAAAGTTTCCCTGAAGAACCTGCACTAGTCCAACTACAATTGCTGACAGCAACTGTCAAACTTTTCCTTAAGAAGCCAACTGATTAATTTATGAGATGATTCTAAACACTTACCCTCGTGTTTGATCTTCTTTTCTTGTTTACGGCCTCAGTTTTGATTGAAATATCAACTTAGTTTGCATAGCTGATACTTATGTAGAATAGCCTCTAGTTGGCCTTGTTTTGCAAGCTTTGGAAGGGAAGGTGCTATGATGTTTGCAGTTCTTGTTTCAATGGTGGAGGTATCTATTTTCATTTTTAGTTATCTTTAATCATATTGGTTTGCATTTCACACTAGTCTGGTATGGTAGTTGATTTTTGGTTGGCTTTTGGCTCATTTTCAGAACTTTATTATGTTCACATGTATATTACATCTCTGGTGCTTCTGTAAGTTGTATTCTTATGGCGAAACTTGTTCAAGGAGTCACAAAGAGCACAGGTGTGCATTTATAGCTATCATTTCTTGTTACATATGTTGTTATTTCCTTTTGACTGTTAGAAAGTAATTGTATGTTGAAATCTTGCACTAAATCATGTAGATATTATGGACATCAAAGTTTATTTCTATTATGTTTCTTATGTTGATTTTAATTTATTTGAGTGTCTCGAATATTGATTGGTCTTATATCCATATCAATAGGTGAACTTTACATGCACATGGGAAGAACATACTCAAGCAGCATCTTTGTAATGAGCTAGTCCACCAAGTCAGTTTGATGTTTGGAGTCAATGTATCTTTTTAGTTTTTTTTTTGTCTAGGCAAAAAAACAGTATTACGCCAAAAAAAAAATTATTTACCAAAATAACCTAACTTTTAGATTAAATACCAAAGTACCCCACTTTTTAAAATTAGGCCAGAAGTCGCCCCCCACCAGGGTGACTTCTGAACATGAAATTTTAATTTTTTTTTCATTTTCAGTTCAGAAGTCGCCCCCCACCAGGGTGACTTCTGAACTGCGTTTTTTAATTTTTTTTAATTATTTGTTTTTAATTTGATAAAAATATAAAAAAATATAATTAAAATACAAAAATTAAATAAAATATTACAAATAATGTAGATAATTGCTATTGTGAAACCAAAATTACCAATTAAATTGAAGGGTCGCAAAGAGATATTACAAGACATTAATTGATTTAAAAGACTAAAACGAAAAATACAATAGTAGTAAATGCGACTAGTTTACATTGCGGTTAGGGCAGTTGTTTCTGTTGTGACCCTCGTTTCTACAAATTCCGCATCTTTTGGTGCAGGTACCCCTTTCTCTTTGATCCATCTCAGTACGAATACGGGTAGACTGTGGACGGCCCTTTTTATCTCTCCGTTTAGTTGGATCATGCTGTAGTTCTAGAGTATTGAAATCAGGCCACGAGGTCTCAGTTGGCAAGGGTGGGAACTCCACAATGTAAGTATTGAAAACATTACGCATTGTGTAAGGTTCATCCACGAATTGCAAGTGGTCGAAACTGCATTTTGCGCATGCTGCGATGGCATGTGAACAGGGGTAGTGAAGTGCCTGGAATTCGCCACACTCACATGTTCTAGCTCTAATGTCGACCACAAATGTGGCCGCAGGTCTACCAGTTTGTGGTCGTTCAAGTTCTTGAACTCGGAACAATTGCCTTGCACGATCGTGAATTGCGACGTTATGCGTTTTTGAGACTTTAATGTTGCTGGCAATTTTTTCCATCAATTTTTCAGAGTACAGAGTGCCAGATGTTAACATCGCCTGTGCCTGCGTTCCCCTTTTGACAAATAACTCGTTCATTCTGAAATATGTTGCATCTATCAATGAACGGATAGGGAGATTCCGCACCCCCTTAAGGACGTTGTTGATGCACTCGGCAAGGTTTGTTGTCATGTGTCTCCAACGTGAACCTCCATCGCACCACTGCAACAATAGTTCCGGGTTTATGTCTTCAACCCAAGCCACCCCCTCAGGACCTACTTCGTCAGCAATTTTTGCTTTGTAGTGATTGGCAGATCTTTCAGTCATTGAGTATGCTGAAGCAACAAAAGTAATATGTTGGTCATTATGGAATGGAAATTAGAAATGGAATAAAGAAAAAAGTTTTAAAAATACTAACCCATATTGATGACATGTTTCCTGGCAGGAGTGTTTTTGAAGTGTCTCATGAAGTTTTGTGCTATGTGGCGAATACAGAAGACATGTTTCCAATTGCTGTTTAGACGCCGAACAGCACTTTTGATAGACTCGTGTCTATCTGATATCAAACAAAGACCCTCCTGTGGTGTCACAAACTGTTTTAAACGAGATAGGAAGAAAAACCAAGCCTCCGCTGTCTCACCCTCAACAACTGCATATGCAATTGGGAAGGTGTTGTTTCTTCCGTCTTGGGCGATTTCCTAAAGAAGAACCCATTTGTACCTACCATACAACCATGTTCCATCAACAGAGACTACTGGTTTGCAAAATTTAAAGCCTTTTATGCAAGGGCCAAAACTCCAAAAGATGCGGTGGAATACACCTTTGTTGTCAACTTGTTGTCCATTCTCAAAGAATGGTTTGGCCTGGTAGTCGTAAACTGTGTCTGGAATATAGTAAAAGAAAGTACAGCCATCTGGTTACTTCATTGTAAGATAGTTCCCAGTTACCGTAGATGTGTTCGATTGCTTTTTGTTTAGCAATCCAAGCCTTTCTGTAGGAACTCAGGTACGTTAACCGCTCCTTGATGTGTGCAATCAACACAGCCACTGATATTGTCGGGTCCTCCCTTACCAGTGGAAGGATACGAGTACACATGTAGGAGGAGGACAGATGGCGGTGATCTTGGGAAATAGTGGATGTTGTACATGTGTGTGGGTGGGTCAACTGTGTAATCCCCCACAACCTAGATTTTGCTCCGAGCCTGACTACACACCTCCACAAACAGGTATCGTGAACACAAGTAACTGTCCAAACTGACCTACTAGAATCATCCACTTTGTATTCAACTGAATTGTTTAGATGATACGTTTGGATGAATTGAATGGCAATTTCTTTTGTGGGAAATTTCATTTTGAGTTTGAGTTCGTTTGGGTCATCATGGGATAAATCTTGGTTTCTGTCCATGGCATGGCCAAACTCTACATCATAAGGTTCTGGGTTATCAGCTGTGACGTTTTGAAAGTGTGGGACAGGGTTGTGGAATGCAACACCTATGTTGGGGTTTGATTGAATTGGTTCCTCAACGTCTTCACGTTCAAGAATTTCATCTTCATCATCGCTAAAATCCCCAACGTCCTCATTATGGACACCAACAAACATACTAAACGGTGGGGTATTAGTTTGAGTATTTAGATGGTTAGTTGTATTGAGGTCAATGGGGATTTGTGAGGATGATGGTGCAGAGTGATGGATAGGTGGTGACAGATTATAATGCATGTTAGTTTGGGATGATGAAGGATTGAAGTCAGGGTAAACAGGTGGAATGAAATCATTGTATGGTTCAAATGTTTGTTGTGAAAAAGGAACGTTGTGTGGTGATGAAGATGGAATAGAATGGACGTGACTTACCTGGGTATAGTTTGAAACAGCATCAACCAAATCCGTGTAAATTTCTGGTGTACATATACCTTGATGTCTACAGTGTTGGTAATGCTCCATCATAGTTTCAACATCTTCATCGGATAGAATTTCGAATCCCGCATAAAAGTCATGACCAGCCGTGAGAGTTGTGGGGTACCGATATGTAAGACTAGAAACCATTTTGGAATGGTCAGGAGAGATTTTTTTTTCAATGGCTTCTTTAACTTGAGGTAGTTTGAATTTGGAGTTGAGTTTGACAAGGGTGTAGTTATCACATCTAAACAACATTCCCTGAGTATCTGAGTTGTGAACATAACCATTGTAAAACACCGTGATAAAAACCGGGGATGGAGTTGGAGCCATTGATGAAGTTGGGAGTAGGAGGGTATGTTTGAGTTTTACTTTTACTTGGTAGTAGGAGGATTTGTAAATGTGTGGTTAGTGGTGAGATATGAGTGGCTATTTATTGAAGTTGTCATGGTGTTGATTGCACACAGGGGTTTTGGTTTGGAAGGCCAGGATTGCACCGACAGTTTATACGGCTAGGATTCCACCGACAGTTTTGAATTGTTCAATGTGCAGGGGTCAGAGTGCACTGTTCAGCGTGCATTGTTCATGGTGAACTGTGCATTGTTCAGAATACACTGTGCATTGTTGACAGTCATGTGTGCAGCGTGCATTGTTCAGAGTCCATTGGGCAGAGTGCGTTGTTTAGTCTTTAAGAGGTCGTACAGTCAATTAGGTCGACTACATTGAAGTTGATAATTTTTTTAAAAAAAAAATTTAATTAGCCAAAAAATTTAGGGTTAGGTGAAAAAATGATTTTTACTACACTTTGTATAGACTTTCTACTAATTTAGGATAAAAAAATTATTTTGACTAAACTTTCTACTAATTGAATTTCCTTAAATAAACATTGTTAATTTTTTTTTACTACACTTTCTACTAATTAAACATTGTTAAATTTTTTTTACTACACTTTCTAATGATTTTCCCTACACTTTCTAATAAATAATTTCCTTACTTAAACATTTTTAATATTTTTTTTTTCAACACCAAAGTTGAGTAATATGGACAAAGGCATGTGAAGTATTGTAATGAGGGATGAAAACAAAAATCAAAATTATCATTTCCCCTCCATTTTACTACACTTTCTAATGATTTTCCCTACACTTTCTAATAAATAATTTCCTTACTTAAACATTTTTAATTTTTTTTTCATGACCAAAGTTTAGTAATATACTTTGTCTACAAGGTGTAATTTTTAAAAGAATTAAAAAAAAAGTTGTTAGACATAAAAATTAAACTAAAGTTAGCTAAAAAATCATTTTCCACACTTAGTAAAAAATTGTTCCAACCTAAATTTTTTTCCTTCTACAACTCAAACTTAACTCAATTACTCCTACATGAAACTTGTATAATTTAATTCAGAACCTCTACAATAATGTCATTCAATTTTTTCATTTTTTAAAATTTGTTAACATAGTCAAAAATTAATTGAAACTAGACAACAATATGACACATCTAAAAACAAACAAAGGCATGTGAATAAATGTCATAAACCATAATCTAGCCATGTGAAGAACATAGACACAAGGATCTTGACAAATTCATGTGAATAAATGTCATAATTCATTTTTAGGTTTATGTGAATGATTTTGAATGAAGAATATGGACAAAGGCATGTGAAGTATTGTAATGAGGGATGAAACCAAAAATCAAAATTATCATTTCCCCTCCATTATGGCCCTAGGTCGACTTCATCAAGTGTGCTTTTTTAAAGATGGGGAAAAAATTAAATTAGTGGAAAAAAGGAAAAAAAGTTGGGTGAAAAAGCAAATTAGGGTTAGGTTAAAAAATGATTTTCACTACATTTTCTAATAAATAATTTCCTTACTTAAACATTTTTAATTTATTTTTTCATGACCAAAGTTTAGTAATATACTTTGTCTACAAGGTGTAATGTTTAAAAGAATTAAAAAAAAGTTGTTAGACATAAAAATTAAACTAAAGTTAGCTAAAAAATCATTTTCCACACTTAGTAAAAAATTGTTCCAACCTTAATTTTTTTCCTTCTACAACTCAAACTTAACTCAATTACTCCTACATGAAACTTGTATAATTTAATTCAGAACCTCTACAATAATGTCATTGAATTTTTTCATTTTTTAAAATTTGTTAACATAGTCAAAAATTAATTGAAACTAGACAACAATATGACACATCTAAAAACAAACAAAGGCATGTGAATAAATGTCATAAACCATAATCTAGCCATGTGAAGAACATAGACACAAGGATCTTGACAAATTCATGTGAATAAATGTCATAATTCATTTTTAGGTTTATGTGAATGATTTTGAATGAAGAATATGGACAAAGGCATGTGAAGTATTGTAATGAGGGATGAAAACAAAAATCAAAATTATCATTTCCCCTCCATTATGGCCCTAGGTCGACTTCATCAAGTGTGCTTTTTTAAACATGGGGAAAAAATTAAATTAGTGGAAAAAAGGAAAAAAAGTTGGGTGAAAAAGCAAATTAGGGTTAGGGTAAAAAATGATTTTCACTACACTTTCTAATAAATAATTTCCTTACTTAAACATTTTTAATTTTTTTTTTCATGACCAAAGTTTAGTAATATACTTTGTCTACAAGGTGTAATGTTTAAAAGAATTAAAAAAAAAGTTGTTAGACATAAAAATTAAACTAAAGTTAGCTAAAAAATCATTTTCCACACTTAGTAAAAAATTGTTCCAACCTTAATTTTTTTCCTTCTACAACTCAAACTTAACTCAATTACTCCTACATGAAACTTGTATAATTTAATTCAGAACCTCTACAATAATGTCATTGAATTTTTTCATTTTTTAAAATTTGTTAACATAGTCAAAAATTAATTGAAACTAGACAACAATATGACACATCTAAAAACAAACAAAGGCATGTGAATAAATGTCATAAACCATAATCTAGCCATGTGAAGAACATAGACACAAGGATCTTGACAAATTCATGTGAATAAATGTCATAATTCATTTTTAGGTTTATGTGAATGATTTTGAATGAAGAATATGGACAAAGGCATGTGAAGTATTGTAATGAGGGATGAAAACAAAAATCAAAATTATCATTTCCCCTCCATTATGGCCCTAGGTCGACTTCATCAAGTGTGCTTTTTTAAACATGGGGAAAAAATTAAATTAGTGGAAAAAAGGAAAAAAAGTTGGGTGAAAAAGCAAATTAGGGTTAGGTTAAAAAATGATTTTCACTACCAAAGTTTAGTAATATACTTTGTCTACAAGGTGTAATGTTTAAAATAATTAAAAAAAAAGTTGTTAGACATAAAAATTAAACTAAAGTTAGCTAAAAAATCATTTTTCACACTTAGTAAAAATTTGTTCCAACCTTAATTTTTTTCCTTATACAACTCAAATTTAACACAATTACTCCTAAATGAAACTTATATAGTGGAGTTCAGAACCTCTATAATAATGTCATTTAATTTTTTCATTTTTTACAATTTTTTGAACATACTCAAAAATTATTTAAAATATTGTCCAATCTAGACCGTTTAAACTGTCGGTGCAATCTGGGCCGTCCAAGTTGCTTATAAATATGAACCTACACCAACTTATCCCACATAAACACATCTTCACCTCCATCATCTCCTTACTACACCATCTTCACCATATTCACCTCCTTCTTCGAAAAATGTCTTCTCTTATACTAGACCAATCAAATCACATTTCCAACACTCTCAGAGATGGAGCCATGGAGGTTCACAGTGGAATTGTCACCACCGACGAACATGGTGTTGTCTTTCGTTGTCCTAACCATGTCTTCTGCAGAATGAATAAGGACATCACCTTCGCCCAACTGAAGGAGAAGGCTGAGAGGAAGATTCGTCCAGAGGGAGCGTGGCGTAAAGACGTTGAGCGTATACGTTACCGAAAGTACGAACATGGAGAAGACGGGACTGGCTATTTTTCAGTTATGGAGATCCGCAGCGACGACGACGTCCACACAATGATGGAATATCATGCTACACTTCCCATGGGGCGACAAATCTTAGAGCTGTACGTGGACACAAGACGCACTCCAGAAGAAATCATTCATCTTCTTCAACAAAGACCACCCGCACCACAAGAACCCATACCGGAAAGAGTCATTACGCACACCTGTAAAGTTGACTATCAAGGCACTTACCAGTCCAGGGAACAACATGGTGTGGTGATTCATGGTAGTAAAACTAAACATTTCAGGCTTAAGAACAACATCACCTTCGCCGAATTGAAAGAAAAATTAACGGAAAATTTTCACGTAGATGGTGTCGAGCAAGAAATCACTAGTATCGTTTCAAACTCCCCCTACATCTTTAGCGGCCCACATAATCGTATTCGGATGTGCCCCGTGCCTATCAAGAAAGACAAAGATGTTCGTGAAATGTTTGAGAAACATGAGAGCTTCCAAGGTTTGATTGAACCTTATCTAGAATTGTCCGTCAAAACACAAGAGTCTGCCGAATCCATCGTCCGTAGAGTTATCCCTCCAGTCATCCGATGGCCACTACCTGAGAATGTATGGTGGAAGTAGAAGTAGTTTAAATCATGTTTGCCTCTTCTTGTTTTATGTTTTCCTGTCGTTTCGTTTTAAATTTCCTATCCTTGTATTTTTGCAATTTGTGTTTTTCATTTCTGTTCTTATCCAATATTAAATTCTGTTCCACTTTTTAATATCTTCATTTTTTACCGTGATTATTACCGTAATTACTTTATAAATAATTTTACTAATTATTCTAATTATTTCAATTAATTATTCTAATTAAATTAAATTAATTTACATTTAAAAACAAATAATTAAAAAAAATTAAAAAACGCAGTTCAGAAGTCACCCTGGTGGGGGGCGACTTCTGAACTGAAAATGAAAAAAAAATTAAAATTTCATGTTCAGAAGTCACCCTGGTGGGGGGCGACTTCTGGCCTAATTTTAAAAAGTGGGGTACTTTGGTATTTAATCTAAAAGTCAGTTTGATGTTTGGAGTCAATGTATCTTTTTAGTTTTTTTTTGTCTAAGCAAAGTCAATGTTCATATTGGTTTTTTAGGTCAATAGATTAGAGATACCCACCTAGTTATGCACTAGTTCTTTATGTTTACCTTACTGTATAGTGTATGCACTTTTATTGGAACTTCTTTGACCTGTGTTTGATGTCTTGGGCTTTATCTGATTAAATGCATCTTCGGCTTTTGCCTCCCCCAAACTCTGAAGATAATGGCAATAAGCTGAACCGTGATCTACTCGAATCAGTAAATTCAACAGGAAGTGTTTTCAGTAAAGTTTTTTTAAAAAAAAGGAACATTTAAAGTCGGGCGCAACTAACGTCTGATTTTAAAAGGTTTTCCACAGGCCATAATTAAAGTCGGAGTTCAGAAAAAACCCGACGTTAAAGGTTTTCCACAGGCCATAATTAAAGTCGGACGCACTAATAATCCAACTTAAAAACGTACTTTTTAAGTCGGACCTTAATCCGACTTTAAAAAACATACTTTTTAAGTCGCTTTGATAGAAGTCGGGTGAATGTCCGACTTTAAATGTCCGAAAGGTCCGACTTTGAATCCCATTTTTCCACTAGTGCCTATATTATTATTAATAAAATTGTCTAGTATTTTTAATTGAGTTGATTGAAATAACACGTTGCCAAAGTAACATTTGTTACGTAGATCAATTCAATTAAATTTACAAAAGATGTAGCATGAAATTATTCATGCGAGTTGTTGTCGGCCCAAAGGAAGGCGCAACTTGGCCGAATAATAACATGCATGTGATGGTAAATGTGTGGTGATTATAAAGTTATTTATCCATGTGAGTAATTGGGGTGCCCAAAACCATTGTTTGACAGGACTTATCACCAATGTTTGATCATTGCGTTGAGAGTACTGCTTGCAGTTAGTCTTTGCAATCCAAAATTGGGGACTAATGGTGCGCTTGGTATCTTGTTTGGGTCTTTTAATTTACAATTAAAGTTGTTTGTGCACATCTAATAATTATTTATAATTTGATGTGCTACTAATGTTGGTTGTATGTTTATTTGTTCCTTTTTAGTTGCTAGCTCTCCAAATTTTGTTACTCAAATTAACCAAATCCCTATGCTGAATGGGATGAACTTCAAGTCTGGGAAGGAATCCGTTGAGATCGTTCTCGGATGTATGGACTTGGACCAAGCACTGAGGGAGGAATGACCCATTCCCACTCCGGAGAACTCTTATGAGCTCAAAATTGAGAAATGGGATTGGTCCAACCGAATGTGCCTCATGATCATCAAGAAAACAATTCCGGAAGTTTTTCGGGGCTCAATTACTGAGAATGAGAATGCCAAGAAGTTCCTAGGATCAATAGAGAAATCATTTGAAAAAAGTGATAAGGCTGAGATAAGTAGCCATTTGGCCAAACTTACCTCTATGAAGTATAATGGTAAAGGGAACGTAAGGGAGTACATTATGGAGATGTCCAACCTTGTATCAAAACTCAAGGCACTAAAGATGCACATCCTTGATGACGTGATTGTGCATTTGGTTTTGATATCTCTTCCTGCACAATTTGGACAATTTGTGGTGACATACAACACTCAGAAAGACAAATGGTCCCTCAATGAGCTTATGTCTCACTGTGTGCAAGAGGAAGAGAAACTGCGGAGGGGTAGGACTGAAAGTGCTCATTTGGCTTCGAATTCTCAACACAAGAAAAGGAAGAAAAATAATGATACTGTAGAAGGTTTTACTAAGAAGAAGCCGCGGAAAAACCAGGATAAGGGCTCAGCTTGTTTTTTTCTGCAAGAAGGCAGGACACATGAATAAGGATTGTCCTAAGTACGCCGCATGGCGTGTAAAGAAGGGTAAACCTCTCACTTTTGTTTGTTCTGAAGTTAATTTAGTTTCAGTACCTAAGGATACTTGGTGGGTAGATTCTGGTGCTACTACTCACATTAGTATGTCCATGCAGGGTTGCCTGTGAAGCCGACCGCCGAGTGATGCTGAAAGATTCATCTATGTGGGCGATGGCACTAAAGTTGAAGTTGAGGCTATAGGAAGTTTTAGATTATTTTTAAAGACTGGTTCTTATTTGGATTTGATTGAGACATATGTTTGCCCGTCAATTAGACGGAATTTAATTTCAGTTTCGGTTTTGGACAAATCTGGTTATGACTGTTCATTTAAAGATGCCAAAGCTGGCTCTCTTATGGTCCAAATATTATTGGTTACGGGTCTTTAGTTGATAATCTTTATATGCTTAATGTTAAGCATTCCTATAACTAAATATTGCAAATAAGTTCACACGGTACGAAACGAAAATTAAATGAGAAATCCGCCACTTTATGGCATAAGCGCTTAGGTCACATCTCTAAACAGAGAATTCAGAGGCTTGTGTCGGAGGATATTCTTGGACCCTTAGATTTGTCTGACTTTCAAGTCTGTGTAGAGTGTATTAAGGGCAAACAAACAAACAAAAGGAATTTAGGTGCCGAA
The DNA here is from genome assembly GCA_039519185.1 of Astragalus membranaceus. Taxonomy (NCBI): domain Eukaryota; kingdom Viridiplantae; phylum Streptophyta; class Magnoliopsida; order Fabales; family Fabaceae; genus Astragalus; species Astragalus membranaceus. The sequence continues at coordinate 173,055,600 of CM076847.1, forward strand.
AGAGCTAAAGACGTCTTAGAACTAATACATACAGATATTTGTGGTCCTTTCCCTACAAATTCTTGGAATGGGCAAAGGTACTTTATTACGTTCATAGACGATTACTCGAGATATGGTTACCTATATTTAATTCATGAGAAGTCTCAATCTCTAGACATTTTCAAGTCTTTCAAAACTGAAGTTGAACTTCAATTAGGAAAGAAAATTAAAGCCGTCAAATCAGACCGTGGTGGTGAATACTATGGTAGATATGACGGATCAGGTGAGCAACGTCCAGGGCCCTTCGCTCTTTTCCTCGATGAGTGTGGAATCGTTCCGCAATACACAATGCCGGGTAAACCCAGCATGAAACGGAGTTCCAGAACGACGAAACCGGACTCTTAAGGATATGGTGAGGAGTATGATTAGTCATTCTTCGTTACCAGAGTCACTTTGGGGAGAAGCATTGAAAACTGTAGTTTATATCCTCAATAGAGTACCAAGCAAAGTAGTCGCTAAGATCCCTTATGAGTTATGGACTGGGAAAAAGCCCAGCATTAGGCACATACACATCTGGGGGTGTCCGGCCGAAGCCAAGCCTTACAGGCCGCATGAAGGTAAGTTGGACCCTAAGACAATTAGTTGTTATTTTGTTGGGTACGCAGAATGGTCTCGCGGGTATAAGTTTTACAACCCCACAACAAGAACATTCTTTGAGACGGGAAATGCAAGATTTCTTGAGGAAGTTGAGTTTGGAGGGGAAGGAAACATAAGGAGTGTTGCTTTTGGTGAATAAACTGTTACTGACAATGGTCAAGTCTTAGTACCTGTCATTGTTCAAGAAACACATCCAACAATAAATGAGAATGTTATCCCTTGCATTGCTCAAGAAGAAGACAACACTGAGTTTCCTCCTCAAGCACCACCAGAAGTTCAAACTCAACAACCTAAAGAGGTGCCAGTAAGAAGATCCACTAGAGAGAGGAGAAGTGCAATTTCAGATGATTATGTTGTATTTCTTCAAGAACACGAGGAAGGTATTGGCTTGACTGGGGAAGATCCAGTCAACTTTAGTCAGGCCATGAATAGTTCTAACTCTCTTAAGTGGATTGATGCCATGAAGGATGAGATGAAGTCAGTGGCTGACAATGGTGTTTGGGATCTTGTCAAGTTACCTGAAGGTAAGAAACCCATTGGTTGCAAATGGATATTTAAAACCAAGGGCAACATTGAAAGATATAAGGCTCGTCTTGTCGCCAAAGGCTTCACTCAAAAGAAAGGCATTGATTACAAAGAGACTTTCTCTCCATTTTCTTCGAAAGACTCTCTCAGAATTATTATGGCACTAGTCACTCATTTTGACTTAGAGCTGCATCAGATGGATGTAAAGACTGCGTTTCTAAATGGAAACATTGACGAAACAATTTATATGGTGCAACCAAAAAACTTTGTTTCAGGTGATCCAAAGTCTATCGTATGCAAACTTAAGAAATCCATTTATGGCCTTAAACAGGCTTCCCGTCAGTGGTATTACAAATTTCATCAAGTTATTACCTCTTATGGTTTTGAGACTAATGCAGTTGATGATTGCGTATACCAAAAGTTCAGTGGAGTAAATTTATCTTTTTGGTGTTATATGTCGATGATATCCTATTAGCAAGCAATGATATAGGCTTATTGCACGAAACTAAGATTTCTCCCGAAGAATTTCGAGATGAAAGATCTTGGGGACGCCTCCTTTGTCTTGGGTATCCAAATACTTAGAGATCGCTCTCGAGGTATCTTGGGATTGTCACAAAGGAGCTATATCGATACCGTTTTGGATAGATTCTTCATGAAAGATAGTAAACCGGGAGATACACCTGTGGCTAAAGGAGACAAGTTCGGTTTCAAACAGTGCCCCGTTACAGATCTTGATAAGGTAGAGATTCAAAATGTTCCTTATGCTTCGGCTCTGGGAAGTCTTATGTTCCCTCAAATTTGTACTCGTCCCGACATAGCATTTATAGTGGGAGTTCTTGGTAGATATTTGAGTAATCCTGGTATGCAGCACTGGACAGCAGTGAAGCGCGTGATGCGCTACTTGAAGAGAACAAGAAACTACATGCTTACCTATCGAAAGTCAGATAACTTAGAGGTCAGTGGGTAATCTGATTCTGATTTTGCGGGATGCCCCGATAGTAGGCGTTCCACATCTGGTTACATTTTTCTTTTGGCTTGAGGGGCTATTTCCTGGAAGTCTGCCAAACAGACTTTAGTGGCTCCTTCAACCATGGCAGCAGAGTTTGTGGCCTGCTTTGAGGCATCAAATCATGCATTGTGGCTGCGAAACTTTGTCTCAGGCCTAAGCATCATTGGAAGCATTCAGAGGCCATTGAAAATTTATTGTGATAATAGTGCAGCTGTCTTATACTCTAACAACAACATGAGTTCTACAAAGTCGAAGTTCATCGACATCAAGTATCTTGTTGTGAAGGAAAGAGTTCAGGAGAAACAGATTTCTATAGAATAGATAGGGACGAACTTTATGCTAGCTGGCCCACTAACCAAAGGCTTGACACCCAAGGTTTACCATGAGCACATTGCTCATATGGGTGTTGGTTTTGAGATTGCCTTAGATTAGTGGGAGTCTTTTCTTGTTTTCCCTTGTGTTCTAAAATTTTTGTATTGATACAGACTTTATGTTGTTTTGCCTTTCTGCAGAAATTAAGTTGAGTTATTATTAAATATGTTTGTATCATATTATGTGCAAAATAAATTTTTCATTTTCAGCAACTTCAGTTTGATCTCACTAAAGACTTAAGTTGGACCAGTTGGAAATAGGCATGACATGAGATCACGTTGCATGAAATTTCCACGCCACTCATCTATATTGATCTATGTCATCGAGTATGTTAATATGATGGTCATCTGGGTACAATCACAAAAGACGTTAGTGACGACAGCCACATTGGTCTCATTATTGATATATGAGGTGGACCATGACATCACGTTGCATGAAATTTCCACGCCACTCATCCATATTGATCTATGTCATCGAGTATGTTAATATGATGGTCATCGGGGTACAATCACAAAAGACGTTAGTGACGACAGCCACATTGGTCTCATTATTGATATATGAGGTGGACCAAATTGTAAAAGGGAAATCTAAAGATAAATAGCATTCGGATGTCGGCCTTAAGAATTATGATATATTTAATATGATATATTGCCCAAGTGGGAGATTGTTGGAATATTTTATTCCAATATCATAAATAATGGGCATATATTCTTTTATTAACTATATTAGCTATTTATCAATTAGGAGCCTTGATTGATATCTGATCAAAATAACTAAAAGACTATATTGGATTTCTAATTATATAATTAATTAATTATTATTGATATGGGCCCAATATGAGTGGATGTCAGTGATAGCCATTAGAGGGATAATGGGAACCCTAATAGACTATCACACTATAAGTAGGCTATGGTCCCCAATATACCAAACTAACCGCAATATACACACATTTGCTCTCCTCTCCCCATCTGAAGAGAGTCTAAGGCTTTAGGAGTTCCGGTTGAGGAAGAACCATAAAGCCGACGAGTAGGCGTTGCTCGTTTTCACTCACTCTTTCTTGTAAGGATTTGTTTTCCGCTTCTTTGCTATGGATCCAGGTATTTATCTAATCTTTGATATATCAACAAGTCGTAGATCCTAAGGTTATTAAGGTCATGGCTTTGTTCTTGATTATATAGAAGCATGCTTATGTGTATTTGTTTTCCGCTATAGTATATTCATGATTAAAAGCATGTCTTGCAGATAGATTAATTCCTACAATATTAATTATCTTTTTCCAGTTTTACCCGTAATAATTAAAAGGAAAATATAAATAATGAGTGTAGTTTGGTAAAATCACCATTTTTTTTAACTTATGATCTTTTCATAATTTGTGTGAAATGAGCAAATACTACTGTCATTGTGGGACTGGGACAGAGGGAATAATTTGTTTTACATAAATTCTTGCACACCCCTTTTCACTCCTTTAATTTTAATAGTATGGTCTACATGATATTGCACTAAAACATTACCACCACTTCAGAAAAGATTACCTTTTCTTTGGTATGATTCTTCTTTTGTAGTGCCAATGACCAAAGCATCCAATACACATAACCTATTAGGAAAGGGTTATGCTCTTCTACATTCATGCTTCAATTAGTCCTATACTAGTGAATAGCTATTTAGCAGAGATTCCTGCACTCCCTTTAGAACTACTAGACACATTTGGAGTGATGAAGAAAAAATATTGTAGATCTATACAATTAGAGACAAACACTTATGAAGAGAAGAACATGGTGCATTTGTTGCAAAACTTTCCTAGGCTCTTATTCCTTTATTCACAAGTAGGGAATATACATGAATATCTCAGCTTAGGTATTGTTCTAGACAATCTTTCAATTTTTGAAAAGTCACAGGTTTTGACACAAATGAGTCCATACCATTGGCAAAACATTCTTCAGCACTCTCTGACATTGTGTTTGCTGTCATCTGCATTGATATAAGATGATAAGAAAATGATAATTTACTACTCAAAGATTGTGATTATATAAGAGGTAACTTGTTCCAATTTTAAAACCACTTCCTATGCATTTTGAAGATGAAAAATTCAAAATCAGCTAGATTTTTGTTTAGTATATAAGTTTTGAGCAAAAAGCTTAATTACTTACCGCAACGATTTGGATACGCTTTTTAGGTGGTACAGAACATTCATCTGAAGCTGATAAAGTTGGTTCAATTCCAGCTATTCTGGCAGCATCCCAATTGCCCGTTTGCTCGTAAGACCGAATCAGTTTTGTTGTTTGAAGACCATTCATAACAGGCATGTAAACATCCTGTAAAGTGCAAGTAACAAACAATTACTAAAACATCATGTAGTGTTAATTTTAGGAAAAAACAATAAAATGAAGGATACAAGTTGATGCTAATAATGTAAAATTCCATAGAAAGACCTAACACAAATTGGGACAAGTGTATCGTAAAGTGGACTAGGCAGTTTTCTAGAAATTAATAGGCACCAAAGTTTAAAATGACGTTGCAATATTGGTCGGGGTCGCATCGCAATCCTTGATATTGCAGAAATATGGAATCAAATGTGGCTGATGCAGCCTCAACTGCGACCGCAACATCAAAAACCATGATATCGTGGATCTTCTTCTAAAAACCATGATAGGCACTAATTTCTATAGCAAAGTGGCAGAAATATGAATTTTGAGGTACAAGAAACTACCATTAAAATGATGTCGTAAGAATGGCTCTGAACGGCACGTATGGCTTCCACTCCATTATTCACAACATCCATACTATACCCTAACTGCTTCATCATTGACCGCGTCACCATGACATTAATCTTATTATCTTCAACAAGAAGAATGTTTGGCTTTAATGTGGATTTGGTTACTTCTGACAATGTGCTACTGCTACTACTGCTAACAACACATTGAGAAGTTATGTCTTCCTTCTCTTGACCCTGACATGTTTTCTGGGGTTCAGTTGACTTTATTGCTAAAGTCATTTCTCTACTTTCCTCCTTAAGTTGACTACAACATGCACTACAACTTTGTAGGCTAGCATGTGCCTTATCTTGGCACTGTTTGTTTCCATTAACTAAATTTTCCTGTTTTGTTTCTGTGCTGTGATGTGATGAACTTGTTGATTCAGACATATCAGGCGCATCGACGATAACTGAAGATGCGTCTTCAATTAAACTCGTTCTGTTTGATCTGATGTTACAAGAGAGTAATGAGGGAGAATTCTCAGGAAAGCCATTAAGCTTTTGTGAGGTTCTGTAGCCAGGTAATATATTTTTTGGCCTGGTAGACCCATTAGAAGAGAAAAGAGAGCCCAAAGTGCGCGGTTGGAATTGGAAAAACCCTTCTGTTAAGTCATCTTCATTATTTTCCACATCTGAAAGCTCGTCCGGGTCGTCGGAATTATCACAAGCAGTTGAAACCTTGTATGGTAGTATGAATGTGAAGGTAGAACCACAATGTTCTTTACTAGACACTGTTAGACTTCCACCCATTAACTCAACCTGTTCCAAGTTCAAGGAAAACATTGACAAGGGATAATATATAATTAGGTACAAAAGGTAGTAAAAAATGAGAGATATGAGATATCTATACAATGCTTTATGAAAAAAAGTGAAAATAACATCAGTATATTTTGTATGGATTTTTTACCTTTAGGCCAAAGTACATTTCTTTTTGGCCAAGTTACTAAAAACGAAATTGGAATGAATCTTGAGAGTCTCTTAGGTAAGAACTTTAGGCGATATCATTAAAAAAAAAATTATTTAGAAGATTTTTTTGTAATAATAACAAAACATGAAAAAATAATGACATTTTTATACTTAATAGTGAAATTAAAATTAAAAAATGCTTGGCCTTAAGAGTTTTACCAGTTGTTTGCATATTGCTAGTCCTAGCCCTGTGCCGCCATATTTTCGAGCATGGTCTGCACTGACTTGCATGTACCTTCTAAATAAAGTAGGTATAGCCTTTTCTGTACAAATTATAACATTGGAAAAATAAGTACTTTTCCTTAACAAAATTCAAACTTAGAATACTAAATATAATTAACTCAAACAAAAGGAAGGCTCACATTCACATACCTGGTATTCCAATTCCTGTATCATATACATCGCAGCAAATCCACACAGTTGCTTCAGTTGAATGAGTTTTCTCCTCAGTATCATCATTCATTGAGCATTCACTGTTAACTGAAGATCGACATTCATCGTTCAATGAATGATTTTCCGTAAGATTATCATTGTGTTTTATGCCCTCAAGAAGGTTTTGATCACATCTAGTTCTTGGTGATGATAGTTGTGTCTCTTCGTTCAACCCATTTTCTGAAATTGTTGACTGGTCTGTTGTCACCTTTTGGTGAATTTCTTCTGTTTTGGCAAATGGCGGCTCTTGAACAACATAAAGGTTTATACCAACTTTTCCTTGATGCGTAAACTTGACAGAATTGCTGCAAAATGATAGAAATAATAAATGTAAAGCAACAGGTAATAAAAAAGCTGGTTATCAACATATTTTCTACAATATTATTATCCAAGTATATAAAGTGAAGGGTGCTTGTATTGAGCTCTAGCATTAACCAATAACTATGCATGAGATTTAAGTTAACTCTATAAAATGGTTCGTATATTTTATTTGAGAATACAGAATACAAATGATGGCAATGATTGCAAACTCAAGAGATTGCCATTCACATATCATAGTACCTGACTAAATTTGTGAGAATCTGCCGGATCCTTAAAACATCTCCAGTTACCTGCAGTTGTGCATGAAACAATTTAGTTGCAACAGCAGTGAAAAACCTATGTTAGCTAAGTATGGAAGTATTCGGTAAGTTCTCACCTCAATAGGTATATCATCTGCTACATTTCCTTCTAAGATTAACATTTTCTGCAATGATGCTGCAGCTGTCTGGAGTACATGCTTTACGACCTCTCTTGGCCGGAATTTGGTAGCTTCCAATTTCATAGCTCCTACAGAGAATTTTGTGAGGTGAGAAGAAATTTAAATGATCAGTATTTACTATTAGCCTTCACTAAAATCTACTAACCCTCATGTTCCTCTTTGGATGATTAAAATCAGTCTTTGAAAAACTGTCTTAAATGTTGAGATATCATTAATAACAAGCAGTGTAGTACAAAAGAGATCTATGTAGCACTAACACTTCATATTGAAGACGGGTTTAGTGTCCAACACGTGTGGGTGTTGGACAACGACACATATATGATATGGCTACATTGAATCACTTCTATTTTTTAAAACTATTATCAGTGTCTGCGTGTCAATGTATGGGTAGTATTCGGTGTCTGTGTCTGTGTCTGTGTCCGTGTTTGTGTCAGTGCTTCATAGGGAGAGATTTCCAACCTGACTCAACCTTGGAAAGATCAAGTATGTCATTTATAAGTTGAAGAACCAAATCTCCTGAAGATATCATGACATCCAAGAGTTGTCTTTGCTCGCGATCAAGTTTTGTGGTAGTAAGAATTTCAGCCATGCTAACAACACCAGACAGTGGAGATCTTATCTCATGAGACATTGTTGCAAGCATTTGTTTTGCTCTCATAGTCTCCTCTATTAGAAGGGAGAAAAGGGTAAGTTTCTTGCTGTGAAATTAGCTTAAAGCGAAATTCTATATTAAGATTTGTCTTGAGTGATTAAACCTGTAATATGAATAGTTTTATTAAGTTCTGTCTCCTTGGCTTTCTGAACTGCAATCTCTTCCCTTAGCTTGGCCATTTTTTCTCTTTTTCTCACCTACAATTTTAGAGAAAATATAAATATAAACATTCTTTTTTTTTACAAGAAAAAGACTTCAAATTCCTTCAAAAACAAAATAACAATTACCTGATCTGTTATCTCCATTCCCATATAATTTACTCCAATTGTCTCCCCTGCCTTGCTAAACACAGGCTCTACATATATTAAGAATGTCTTTGACCCGAATAGTTCTGTCTCAAAAGTAATTTCCTTTTTTGCAGGTATTCCTTTCTCCATTACTTCTTTCTTGAAATCTTGAGATTCCTTAACGCCGGATCCCGTGAAAATTTCAACATCCGTTTTTCCTATGATATCCTGAAAATGATGAGTGCAGCTTACTTGAACTCCGAAACAATAGAAGTAAAATAACTCATCAAGAGGAAAGAAAAGCCAATTTTAAAGAAGTTTATTCTGAGGTTTATGGAGCCTTTGATTTTAAAAATAACCTTGCAAAAAGAGCTTCAACAGCAATCATTACCTCCTCTTGTAAACTTGGAAAATGATTATAGATGAAGCGATACCGCAACTCTTTGTCCTGAAACAAAAAAAAATAAGAGTCAGGCTTTTGCAGATTAAAAGATTGATTACATGGGCAAACACAAACATAAAATTCATAATAATGAACCAATTAAAACTTCAATAAAATTGGTATGGTGTAAGAATTGCACATATAACATGGTAAGTAATTTGAGATGCAGAAGAAATAAAGTCAATACTCACTGTAATATACCTGATGGCCAATAACAACAGGTGCATTTTGAAGTATAAAATGTAAGAAATTATCTGCTCTCTTCAAAATCTGTGACAATTCCTCCACAGGTGAGGATTGTCTTTCAATAGTTTCTATACTTTGTTGCAATTTCTCCACAAGTGCCTGCTCTCTTTGAATACTTGTCTCCAACTGTCTTTCAAAATCCATCGCCCGCTGTTTCCAGTACACAACCGTATCATACTCAGCATCAATTTCAATTCTCTTGCTTTGAACAACAACATCTCTTTTCCTTAATGGTACTGGTAGATCTTGCCATGTATAGTAAACATCATCCAATATAGAAACGGGGCGTTTATCGCCACCATAATTTACTTCCTCGAACCGATTGTTATCTTTAAGTATCTCCAACTTTCTTAACTCAACTTCCTTCCTTTGTTTGCTAAGATTATCAAGCTCTTCTCTTAAAAGACGTACTGCATTGGCTTGTTTATATTCCCAGTGTTTCATAAGGTATGCCAATTGAGATGACCCTTTATGTGTATAATTTGTGAGCTCCATGAGACGCTGAAAATCCGCTATCGCTGGCTCTTCTAAGATTGTTACCTCTTCTAACATATCTTGATCCCTTCCTGGCTTTTCTATATTGAACTGTTTCCCAACCTCACTTCCAACATCTTCAGGCCACATTGAAGAAAGTTCTTCAATGTCCATATCTTCAACTTCAATACAATCACTCTCCATCTCACAAACCATTGAAACTTGAAAGTAACTTCGAAACCACACTTATCACATCCAACTTTCTTTTTTACAATATACAATTTGTGATCCCAACTTCAATACCATAGCACTTGCATCTCAACAAGTATTACTCCAAAGTTAGGCCAATATGAGTTCTTATGAGTTTGGCAATGAACTTCAAAATTGAAGCATATATATGTTACAAAAGAATGAAGTTACCATGAAAGAAAGGTGGAATTGAGAAGAAAGAACCAAAAAAACTAATACACATTTTGACACTTACAAAGGTGAGTGATTAGATGATTGCAATCAAGATCCATCAACCAGAACAAGCTCAAAAAACCAAGACACAAACACAACACATTCAAAACTCAAAGGAAAAGCATGAGAATTGAAATTGAGCTTCTTTGAGTCAAAAACTCAAACACGTTAAAGGCAAACCAAACTTACTTATTAATGTAAACTATGAGAATGAATTGTTGAAAAGCTACAACCTTTCTAAATTAACAGAATTAAAGCTAGTCACCAAAAAAAAGACACTTAAAAAATAAATATGAATAAATTGAGAGGCTGACAATGTTATAAAGTTTTTTTCCTGTAGATCTGAGGAATCTCTTCAACTTTAGAGTCAAAAGCATTCAATAAGAAGAAGCTGAAACAAAACAACTGGCTAATCACTAGAGAGAGAAAAGAGAGAGGGAGAGAAGACAGCATGTGATTTGTAAACTTGGAAGGTAAAGGCAAAAACTTTATAAAAAAACACAAAAATTAATACTACAACAGAAACCCAAGCAAAGCAACCATGTGCATTAAGAGGTCAAATATGATAGAAAAATGTTCTAACCAATTTCTTTTTTCCTTTTGTCTCTTATAATGTGTCATATTGTGAGGCAACAACGTCACCTTCCACTATTCAGAGTTTTCTTACAATTGCAGAACTTCATGAAGCTAATATTATAGCTATTACTATTTTTTTTTGACACAAATTATAGCTATTACTATTAGCAACCAATTCCATGCAACTATATTTTTTTAAGCAGACCATTCAATATGTTATTAATTAACTAAATAATCATGTGTCTTATAATGTCTCGTAAGTTGTAATGCATTCTTAATGTTATCTTTATTATAAGATATGTTTTTATTTATACTGTATTAAGAATAATATAGAGTAAACACTCGATTTGATTCCTATATTATCACTCTCTTACTAATTTTGTCCCTGAACTATAGAAAAACAATAAATAGTTTCTAAAATACTTTAAATTCATCAAATTAGTCCTTCAACTATTATTCTCTCTCCTATTTTGAGATAAGTTATGAGACTAATTTGATGGATTTAAAATAGTTTAGGGACTATTTGTTGTATTTTTATAGTTTAAGTATCAAATCGGAAAGAGACCGATAGTATAGAGACCAAAATGAGAGTTTATTCAATAATATATAATTTTGTAACAAAAAAAAGGATAATATATATTACTCGGTTTACATCCGAAAATTCACCCAATATATTAATAAATATAAGTGTTGCTATTTGTTTCTTTTTGTGACAAAAAAAGGGAAATGTCTTTTGTACGAAACGAAGGTAAGAATTGTGCGAGGCAACCAGCACGCATGCAGGGTGCGTGTAGAGTGTATTGTTATTTTGTGCAGTTTAACTCAAGTAGTCTTTATATAAAGTAGCCTTGAGTTAAACCGTCCTTGAGTTAAACCGCACAAAATAACCGTACAAAAACTCGTAACGGTTTGTTACCAAAGAAACTCATAACTCGTTTTGATTAAAGAATATCAAGAAATTGGTATTACAAAGGGAATATTTTAATGAGAAAATAAAATAGATTAGTTTTATCATTTTATTGGGGATGGAGTTTTTAAATCCAAAAGGAAGCCATAGATGTATTGTTCCCCGCCATTTGCGATGTGTGTAATAGTAGTGCGACGCGTGGAATCACGCGCCAAGCAAGTGTGTGTTTCAGTTTCACCGAAACAACTCATCACATGATAGATCTTAATGCTTAATTTACTATTTTACTTTGCTCTGCGATGCATGTATTTGAGACCAAAAGAAGCAACTACTGGGGCGGTTGCACAGATTCTTAATATTTTTTTTATTAATACAAACAAGTTTATCTCTCTGATCAACTTTTATTTAATTTTAGATCTTAGATGATTAATTATAAGTTTCAGCAGCTAACATGCTACGTTTGTTTGTTATGGTAATGTTATTTTACCATGACCTTTGTCACTTAGCACACTGCACACGTGTTTGTTGATAAGCAAATTTTGATTACCTAAACAAATTATATAATATATATATATATATACATATATATAGTATGTCAATGGTTACTTCAAGGCTTATTTAATTAACCCATACGTCAACACCAGAAAATAAGGTTGTTACTTTTAAGTTTTAGCCTCATTTTTTAGTAAATCGCTGTGATTAGGGTTTTTGGCCTCGATGACAATTTAGGTATTTCCAAGTCTTTGATTTTTTTTTGATAGATTATGAGACTGAATGTCAATTCGAGTTTAGGCCCTCATAAGAATTTGGAGGAGAAGTTATGAGAGAAAGTGAAACAAACAAAAAGATAATACATTTACTGCATTTATTATTATATTGTTTGTGTCACTCTCTCTCATAACTTGTCCTACAAGTAATGGTAAGAATCCAAACTTATAACGTAGTCACCTTTCACACATGAGCTCATTATGTGTTACTTTTAAGATTTAATGATGTTTTAAGTACCTTTAATGTTTAGTTTTAAATTTTAATACATATAGACATTGTTAATTAATGTGAATCTTTTATGCACTAGTATCCAATCTTGTATTAATAACATGTTTAACATGTTTGATCAAAAAAAACTTGTTTAACATGTTATTTTAAAAAAAAAAAAAAACTTGTTTAACATGTATTTTTTTGTTCTAGAGGTTTTTGTTTAACATGATAGATCTTAAAAAAAAAACTGGTGTTTAGGGGAAAAAGGTTCCAATTAATTCGGAGTTCAATTGAGAGATAAGTAAAGACTGTCAAGTATGACTCCAATTTATTCTATTATCAGGAATCGAATGTGAGTACTAGCCAAATCCGTCAATTTCCAAGTAACTCACACTCAAACTTGGAGTTACTTGTTTAACATGTATGGTTACTAGTTGGACACTAATTTTAAGAAACTGCAATTGTTCGTATTCAGATCATCATGAAATATCAAAAATATAAAAATCATAATGCAATAAAAGTAGAACCAATTATTTCATCATGAGATCATAGCCCTATAATGTACAATTGGGTACGACGATGACTGCAATCATTATGTTTCTAGCATTATCTGGAACTTTAAAATATGTCTGCAATACTTCATATTTTTTTAAAGGTATTAAATCAAAACTTTTTCAAAGATGTACATATAACTATATATATAGTGGACTCATTGTTAGAAACTTAAATTACAATATACTAGTTGTTTTTTTGCATACACAATATATTAGAAGTTAGAATTTTAACTACTTGGGTTTATATTTTAGAGTATTTTTGATTGGGTTTGTAGTCTTTAGGTCTTTTTTACCTTATTGCCAATTATGTACGGTCTATTAGCTAGAGACACTTGTCGAATTATCCAATTAATGACAAAACAATTTATTTTTAAAAAAATAAATAAACAGTATATGGGTTATATATAGTTAGCAATATTTACAACCTTGAGGACAAGGTTCAAGTGAATCCATCTACAATATGATAGAAAGACTGTGGGTAATTGCTTTTTGCCACGGAATTACTGACGGAATCCTCCCATGGCAAATAGGCGGTCGGTAACATGTAACGACGGAATTTGAAACTCTGTCACAAATTAGTGACGACCATATATGTGGCTAGTCCATCACTAATTAGTGTGGGCTGTTGCCCGTTGCTAATTAGCGATGACCATGTCTGTGCCAAATCACTTGTCACTTGTGATGATTACCGACAGCCAAATCCGTCGCTAATCAGCGAATGGGTTAAATTTTTTCGAAACCTGCTTATTTATATTTATTACAATATTAATAAATACTAAAATGTAAAATAAATAAAACAATTTAATATAAATATTCTGGGTATAATTAAATAAAATCTGAATCGTCATAAATTAATCTAAAATGTTATAATATAATCCACAATGTCAAACTAGTAAAAAAAGTCTTAATAAGCAGCATTATCGGAATCAGAGTCTGTCTCAGAGGGCTCAGATCATTGTTGTGACTCTATTGGTCTCTGGCGCATGCTCATATACAGCCTCATGATCTTCTCCTGCTGACGGTGCATCCTCGCTATGTTATCCTACAGAGTCTTGATAGTCTGATATGGAGCCTGCACATGCTGCCTCGGCTCCTTGAAGGCGGAGTTTGACTGAAAAAATCTCTGCTAGTGTCTATGTGATCAACCCCCCACTCTGAATAAATGGATCAAAGGGCCCCGCACCATACAAGTGACCCTTATACTTCCCGCCTATCGCCTTCTTCCAGTTGTGCATCGCTAGAACAGCTTCCCCATGGGTAAGTGCAGCAGGTGATTCAGGGTTCCAACTCCTCTGAGTCGCCTGAGTCATATCCGACAGACGGCAGACCACTCTGCATAAAAATTCTCCTAACATCTTTTTCTTCCTCTGGCTACCACGCCACTTTCGTTTGTATTAAGCAAAATCAAAATATGTATTAGTAATTATATTAAACATCCTCGTTCTCAAGGTGCGTCCAATATCGATATCGAGGCCTCGTCAAAAGGCTAGCCCTAGCCCGGGAGATGGCAAAAGCATGGGGAGCGAACGGGATTAGATACCCTGGTAGTCCATGCCGTAAACGATGAGTGTTTGCCCTTGGTCTACGAACAATAAAATAAAGTTAACAATATAGGTAATAGCATTATTTATACTTACCTTACATAAATCAAAAAATCTCTTCTTATCCTTCTCACTCACTGTCGACCACTTTGGCTAGAATTGTAGATACTTTTTCTTAATCACATGGGTGATTTCTTTCGAAACGGTCTTCAAAGGAAGTAACCTGCATAATAAAAGATATATCAAACAGTCAAACACATATATAAGTCGTAGCATAATTAAATTAAATTAAAAAAGTCAAAGAATACTTATGCTCCACCACATGGATAGACGATTGGGCGACCATCCTCCATGACAACCACCTCTTCCTCATCATTATCCTCATCTATCGATGTCTCCAGATCTACTTGCTTGTCGTGAACCGGTTCTTCCCGGATATAACCCATCGTACACCCACCACGATTCAGTTGATTTCAATTCATCAATACGCATTTTTAAAAAAACGCGTTAGATTCTCATAACATTTCCAATAACCTATAAAGTTAGTGGCATCGATATGATCTTAGTAGAGATAATTTTAAGTCGAATATGGGGGTCAAGGACAGCACAAAACCCTTGTCCATCTAAGTAATGAAGGAAGTTATTTCTAACTCCCAATCCACCGTTGTTAGTATCATCTCGCAATTATCTCAATGGAGATAATTTTGAGCAAAATACGGGAGTGAGGGACAACACCTCACCCATTTCCATCAATAGCACATAATTACAACCTCAAATATAGCCATCTAATCTTAGGGTTCATCAAACATCAAAACATCAATTTAACACAATTTCAGTTAACATCCCTAACAAAAATTTAACACAGTTTCAATTAACACAATTAACAACAACATCAATCCTACACAATTTCAAATTCACAATCCTAAACCCTAACAACATGTCTATTCGACACTTCAAAATATCTTAATCTCAAGCTTTTGTTTTTTTGAAAAAATATCTTAATCCTTTCCGAAAACAAGAGTAAAAGTTATTGATAAAAGTTGAATTTAAAATCTACCACATTATAGTGGATTATAGTTTAATTTCCATTGAAAAATGTGTCCATGTTTAATATTCAACCGTATTTTGAATAAAATATGTAAAACAAGGATAAACTAACTAGAGAGACCTAAAACATAAAGAAATGTCTGTAAAGCAAAAAAAAACATAAAGAAATCATCAACAATAAAAATCATGTCCTAGTCCAAAAAATGATAGCATTAATATTAGTTAGTAATAATAGTTGGAGAGACATGGGCTTGTTATAAATTGGTCTAAGTTCTAAAAAGCACTAATAGACATTTTTGCATTTTTTTTATACATACGAACAACTAAGCCATATTCTGCTATGTTGTGTCTGCTGCCTATTGAACTCTGTCAATTTAGCCACTCCCATGTGACACTCTGTTTATTTGCCTTCGTACACTATTAATTCGACAAATGCCACGTGGCACGCTGACTTTTGTGACACTTGGTATTAATATACATATTTTATTGGCAATTAACTATATGACGTTAATATATATATATATATATATATATATATATATATATATATATATATATATATATATATATATATGGTTTATATATTCTTTATTTTCCATCTTTGTTGAATATTAAAATTGAAATGCCAGTTAACATTCGATCATCCCTTCTGGATATAATGATTAATATCCACAAGCCAAGTTGCAATATTTTTCTTGTCAAAAAAAAAGTTGTCGTGATATTACCATATACACCAAACAATCATATAACCAACACTGCCGGTCTAATGACTTAATTTACTTTGGGATATGAGAAATCGATTCGGTGCTCCGGTTCGAGTTACGCAATGGACAAATTCTAGGTTGACTAGTGTTTTTAAACACAAGCGGAGATTAGTCTTTCTTTTAAAACGTTGGGACACTCCATGGGTAGCCAGCAATGGTCCGAACAAAAAAAACAATCATATACACAGAATGACCTTGATTGAATAGGACGAGGAGAGGAAACGAATAAGTAAGCTTGAGAGAAAGAATTCTCATGAATGGTCGTTTTTTTTTGTATAGAGGTATTCAACTTTATTCCAGTGTTTAGGAGAAAGAGATTCCGACGAATCTGAAGTTTACAAACCCGGGTAATCACTAAAATGTGTTAACCATCGGCACTCAACTTTAAAATTTATAAAGTATATATAAAAGCGCTAATCACTCGGTTCTAATGGAGTTCGTATTTTATAATAGCCCTCTCAAACCCAGAGGAGATTATGTAGGGGTGTCAAAATGGTCCATTTGTCCACCGGATATCCGGTCCATCCACAACAAAATCCATCCAATCCATCCATTACAAAAAAAAAAATATTAATGGATTGGATTGAATCCATCCGTTTGATTTTGTGGATGGTTGTGATCCATCCATTATATTTTCTAAATCCATTGGATTACAATAACTACAAAATCAAAATCCATTGGATAATTAATTTTTTTAAACAAATCCATTGTATAATTATAAAAATACTTTTTTTACCAAAAAAATATTTTTTTAAATATATTTTTTTCCAGAATTTTTTTTAAAAAAAATTCATTCAAAAAATAATTTTTTTTGACCAAAAATCATTCAAAAATGAATATAATATATATATATATATATATAAAATATAATATAATATAATATATATATATAATAATATTGACCACCACCGGAGGGCCACCGTGAACCACCACCGGCCACCATCCGCCGCCGCCGGAACCACCGCCGGCCGCCGGAGCTCCGCCGTCGACCACCGAACCGGCCACCGGAGCTCCGCCGCCGGCCGCCCATGCCTCCACCACATATATAAATATATATTTATATATTATATTATATATATATTAAAAATATTATATAGACATATAGTTATATATATATATATATATATATATATATATATATATATTTATAAATCTAAAAAATTCAATTTTGTCAAAAAATGATAATAAATTCAATTTCTGAAAAAAAAATATTAAATTTTTTTTTTCTCAAAAGATTTTTTTATTGAAAGATTTGTTTATATTTTAAACATATTAGTGGATGGATCGGATATCCATCCATAAAAAAATTGCAAATGGATGGATTGGATGAATTTTTTTGTAAACGGATGGATTGGATTGGATTTTTTTGACACAATTTTAATGGATATAAATGGATAAATGGATTGTCTTCAATCCATCCATTATAATCCAAATCCAAATCCATCCGATCCATCCATTTTGACACCCCTAAGATTATGTAGCATTCTCCACCTTCAAATTTTAAAAAATTCACTAATATTTCCATTAAAAATTTATTTTGACTCTAATATTTGTGTTATTTTGCATCATTTGGCCAACTACTATGGGAGAACCTGCGTAATACTGAGTGGGTGCACTTGCACCCCCGAAAATTGAAATTTTTTAAGCAACTCTGTAAATAATATTTACTTTGAGCCCTTTAGTTTAAAACTTTTCACTTTGACAACTCAACTCTAATAGTTAAATAAAGAATAAACTATTAATTTTGTCTATGAATATATACTCTCTTATTTATTCTCCAAAGTATGTAAAACCTTAATGTTTGTGAAATCCGTCAAATTACTCTCTCGATTGAAATTTTAAGAAGTTTGTTTCACCGGTCAACATAAGGGGGGGTTACTTATAAAATTTTAGGGACTAATTTGACGAATTTCACAAACTTTAGAGAGCTAATTATTTTCATATACTAAAAAGGAGACGATGTGTAAGCTTAGAGACTAAATTGAGGATTTGCTCATAAAGGCATTCCATAATAATCCGGAGTCCAAAAGATAATGAACTCGCTTTAGAGCTCTCAAATTTAAATAAAAACGTTTAAATACTGATCTGTGATTGATGTCTCTTTTGTACTTTCTTGGAAATTTATTGAGAGCATTAACAGCTTCTAAAGCAAAAAGATTACTTTGGACAAAACATCCTTAATAAGCGGAATACCTTATTAAGTTGTTTTTTTGGTTAACGTGATGCAGTCCCTTTTACTTGGATTCTAGATGGTACTCTTGTGTTATTTCTAAATATATATGATATGTGATTTCTTATACTTATCTCTTACATGCGTGCATTAAGATGATACAAATAAACTCTAAGTCTGGAGTGCTTAACACACTCTATTTAAAGAGGTGAAATCTACTAGTACCAGAGTTTGATTTCTATAATAGAACAAATTAGAGTCAGACTTTACGTATCTTTTAATCTAATTCCAAATTAATCATCGCCACTTTCCCTTAGACACACCGGTACATGGTCAAATACCTCTTAAAAATGATGCAAATTAATCTAATAGGGAACTATTGTTTCACACAATTTTTAAATATTTTGATTTCACAACTTCAATTACATGGATTTATATTAATTGTGATTATCTCTACTAGGGAAATGCTTATTCTAGCGAGTTGGTTTTCGCAATGCCCACTATGTAGTGTGATTGGTTAATCAACACACTGACTTTAATTTTTCCGCTAGAATCGGTGAATGGTAACTTGTCGCTTCTTTAAAAGATGGCACATGAAATTCGTGGGTGATTTCATGAATAACTCTAGCGATGAATAGCATTACTTATCTCTACTAAGGTTCTGTTTAGCAAGGCCAAACCGCTAGCGTTTAACGGATAGTGTATAACGGATAAGCTTGTGATAAGTGTTTTTTATTTTTGACAAATTGTAATAAGTGTTTGATACCACTAGTTTATAGTGTTTTTTCACTAGTATATATCTGCTACTTTTTGCCAAACAGAACCTAAAATTATCTCGTGGAATTCGTTTCAGAACACAAACAGAGCCTAAACTTTTTTACATTAGCTAGGAGCATAAAGATGTTTACTATTACCTAGCTACTCCCTAGATGATGGAGATCATGCTACAAATCAACTTAGTAACACGAAGATTTTCAACCACAAGAAATCAATATAGTTATATATAGTGGAAAACACCATTCTGATTTTCCGCACAATCACTTTTCCATGTTCCTCTAATCTAGTGCTTCAAATGCAAATAATAATTGATCAGCAAAATCTGTATATCTATCCTTGTCAAACATATAAAATGGATCATGTTTATGCACTTTGAACATATTTCTTATAAAACCGTGTACTTTCAATTTATCAATTCCTTTATCTGCCACATCACAGCCACTAGGCATCCATCCTATTGCCATAAGGCTGCCACATGATAAAAATGTCACCATCACAAGAGCCGATTAAATTGGACTCCCAGCTCAATAGGGCAAAATGCAGAAAAATGGATTTAGTTAGGTCAATGACCCTAATTGGAAGAGTTTATTTTTGAGCTTATGGAGATAAATAAGTTTTTAAGTTAATTCATAAGTTCTTATTAACGGAAGTTGTATATCTGTAAGTTGTTATTTCATAAACTGTCTTGACAAGCTTATGAATAATACATAAAACCTTATTTATTTGTATAAGCTGATTTTCATAAACTCGAAAATAAATTCTTCCAAAGCACACCAGCTTTACTAGACTATGTTTTTCTAGCTCAAATCAGCCCAAAGCACACCAGGTTTGGTCTGGCCCAATCCAAATGATATTTATCAAACGAAACTACAAATAAAAATATGAAAAAGTATAAACATGAGTATGGCCTCGCTCGACGAGCCAACCAAAACAAGCCAAAATGGTCCAATTTTTTTGACCTTATTTAGCGATCAGAACCTATCCAAAACACCAGATTATTAGACTCTAAACCGAAATTTGGCATTTCTGCCATCTACTAATAGAAATTTCATCTGCTAATACAAAAAACTTAACTCTAGACACTAAAATGTTTTTTTTGGCTAAAAGGATATTCATTCATTCAAATTGATAGATTTCATCGAGATAATACAAATTTAGTATTGCTAAAAGCATAAAGGATGAATCTGCAAACAAACTCACATTACCCAAGTTAATAGCATAAAATGGTGAAATGCCTACAAATGTGACAACATAAAAGTCACCGGGGTACCCATGCCTTCGGATCTATAACTTGGAGGCTGTCATTGGTTGAATAAGCAATAGATATTTGTTGATCTGTCGATCTAAACCAAACAAACACCGCAATAAGACAGGAAATCAAAAATACCACACCAAGATGACGAACAACAATAACGTCGCATTCAGACAGTGAAATCAAGAAAAAAAATACAAAATAAAAGCTAGATCTATGTGGTTACCACTTATTTAGATAAAAAAACAGGAAAACTATTTAGAAGGGTGATTCCAGGCCAAAAACTAACCTAAAATCATCCCCTCTAGGTTTTTTAGTGAGGTTTTCAGTATGTTTGTCAGCATTAAAATGCATTTGAGCTTATATGTTTGTAAAAAATAAAATGTATTTGAGCTTATTCTTAGAAGCAAATGTTGCTGGTTCTTTCTTCAAGCTCTTTTATCTTCCTTAGCTGGTCAACTGAGATACTCTCTTTGGACTCTATTTGAGATTATTTCTCCTATATTTTGCTATGTGTATACCCGGTGGTGGATTCAGGACTCCGGGTCAAGGGGTGCAAAAAAACTAATCATCAATTCAATTTGCCGATTCACGATATTATTAAATTTTTTTCAAATATTCTTATTTTATTCAGTGAAATTAACAAATTGATTATTTAACTCCAAATTTATTTAAGAATAAATTACGAGTTTGTAAGTAGATCCTTATAAACACTAATGAGACAAATTTATTACATTTTAGATACTAATTTGTTAGATTTCACAAACTTTAAGAACTAGTTATTATTTTCATATATTTTAGGAACCAAGTAGAAAATATAGTGTAAATTCAAAAACTAAATTAAAATTTTATTCTTTATTTAATTGTCAAACCAGACAAAGGTAAAAGACGTAGGTGCAAAATTTAAAATTCAGGGGGTCAAAAAACTAGCACATATAAAACTTTGTAAGATTTTTTTATTTTTGTGAGTGTTCACTTTCACACCCTCAAGTATGAGTAGATCCACCCTAGCCTTAAAGAGGAAGGACACAGAGGGATAATAATCATATATCCAATGTTTTTTAAAACTGGACTAGAGATTGAATCAGCGATACTTCTGAGTCATGGTTTGATTGGTTCATTTGGTTCAATCATGGTTGAACAAAAAGACTAATAAATGAATATATATATATATATATATATTGGAGAAAATGTAAATTAAAAAAATTTATTCTGAGCGGTTTAACCTGTTCAAACAGACTGCAGTTCAGTTGAGGTTGAACCGGGCGGTTCGGTTCTTACAACATTAGAAATGTCAAAAAATTTAAAAAAAAAAAAGTGGAAAGTGAATGTTTAAAAAAATGAAGAAAACAAAACAAAGTTGAAATGTTGTACTTATGTCATAAAGGCAGTCCATAATAATCCGGAGTCCAAAAGATAATGAACTCGCTTTAGAGCTCTCAAATTTAAATAATAATAATGTTTAAATACAGATCTGTGATTGATGTCTCTTTTGTGCTTACATGGAAATTTATTGAGAGCATTAACAGCGTCTAAAGCAAAAAGATTGCTTTGGACAAAACATCCTTAATAAGCGGAATACCTTATTAAGTTGTTTTTTTGGTTAACGTGATGCAGTCCCTTTTACTTGGATTCTAGATGGTACTCTTGTGTTATTTCTAAATATATATGATATGTGATTTCTTATACTTATCTCTTACATGCGTGCATTAAGATGATACAAATAAACTCTAAGTCTGGAGTGCTTAACACACTCTATTTAAAGAGATGAAATCTACTAGTACTAGAGTTTGATTTCTATAATAGAACAAATTAGAGTCAGACTTTACGTATCTTTTAATCGAATTCCAAATTAATCATCGCCACTTTCCCTTAGACACTTGGTACATGGTCAAATACCTCTTAAAAATGATGCAAATTAATCTAATAGGGAACTATTGTTTCACACAATTTTTAAATATTTTGATTTCACAACTTCAATTACATGATGGAATTATATTAATTGTGTTATCTCTACTAGGGAAATGCTTATTCCAGCGAAAGTTGGTTTTTGCAATGCCCACTATGTAGTGAGATTGGTTAATCAACACCCTGACTTTAATTTTTCCGCTAGAATCGGTGAATGGTAACTTGTCGCTTCTTTAAAAGATGGCACACGAAATTCGTGGGTGATTTCATGAATAACTCTAGCGATGAATAGCATTACTTATCTCTACTAAGGTTCTGTTTAGCAAGGCCAAACCGCTAGCGTTTAACGTATAGTGTATAACGGATAAGCTTGTGATAAGTGTTTTTTATTTTTGATAAATTGTGATAAGTGTTTGGTACCACTAGTTTTTAGCGTTTCCACTATTATATATCTGCTACTTTTTGCCAAACAGAACCTAAGATTATCTCGTGGAATTCGTTTCAGAACACAAACAGAGCCTAAACTTTTTTACATTAGGAGCATAAAGATGTTTACTATTACCTAGCTACTCCCTAGATGATGGAGATCATGCTAGAAATCAACTTAGTAACACGAAGATTTTCAACCACACAAGAAATCAATATAGTTATATATAGTGGAAAACACCATTCTGATTTTCCGCACAATCACTTTTCCATGTTCCTCTAATCTGGTGCTTCAAATGCAAATAATAATTGATCAGCAAAATCTGTATATCTATCCTTGTCAAACATATAAAATGGATCATGTTTATGCACTTTGAACATATTTCTTATAAAGCCGTGTACTTTCAATTTATCAAATCCTTTATCTGCCACATCACAGCCACGTGGCATCCATCCTATTGCCATAAGGCTGCCACACGATAAAAATGTCACCATCTCAAGAGCCGATTAAATTGGACTGCCCAGCTCAATAGGGCAAAATTGCAGAAAAATGGATTTAGTTAGGTCAATGACCCTATTTGGAAGAGTTTATTTTTGAGCTTATGGAGATAAATAAGTTTTTAAGTTAATTCATAAGTTCTTATTAACGGAAGTTGTATCTCTATAAGTTGTTTTTTCATAAACTGGTTTGACAAGCTAATGAATAATACATAAAACCTTATTTATTTGTATAAGCTGATTTTCATAAGCTCGAAAATAAATTCTTCCAAAGCACACCAGCTTTACTAGACTATGTTTTTCCTAGCTCAAATCAGCCCAAAGCACACCAGGTTTGGTCTGGCCCAACCCAAATGATATTTATCAAACGAAACTACAAATAAAAATTTGAAAAAGTATAAACACGAGTATGGCCTCGCTCGACGAGCCAACCAAAACAAGCCAAAATGGTCCAATTTTTTTGACCTTATTTAGCGATCATAACCTATCCAAAACACCAGATTATTAGACTCTAAACCAAATTTGGCATTTCTGCCATCTACTAATAGAAGTTTCATCTGCTAATACAAAAAACTTAACTCTAGACACTAAAATGTTTTTTTATGCTAAAAGGATATTCATTCATTCAAATTGATAGATTTCATCGAGATAATACAAATTTAGTATTGCTAAAAGCATAAAGGATGAATCTGCAAACAAACTCACATTACCCAAGTTAATAGCATAAAATGGTGAAATGCCTACAAATGTGACAACATAAAAGTTACCGGGGTACCCATGCCTCCGGATCTATAACTTGGAGGCTGTCATTGGTTGAATAAGCAATAGATATTTGTTGATCTGTCGATCTAAACCAAACAAACACCGCAATAAGATAGGAAATCAAAAATACCACACCAAGATGACGAACAACAATAACGTCGCATTCAGACAGTGAAATCAAGAAAAAAAATACAAAATAAAAGCTAGATCTATGTGGTTACCACTTATTTAGATAAAAAGACAGGAAAACGATTTAGAAGGGTGATTCCAGGCCAAAAACTAACCTAAAATCATCCCCTCTAGGTTTTTTAGTGAGGTTTTCAGTATGTTTGTCAGCATTAAAATGCATTTGAGCTTATATGTTTGTAAAAAATAAAATGTATTTGAGCTTATTCTTAGAAGCAAATGTTGGTGGTTCTTTCTTCAAGCTCTTTTATCTTCCTTAGCTGGTCAACTGAGATACTCTCTTTGGACTCTATTTGAGATTATTTCTCCTATATTTTGCTATGTGTATACCCGGTGGTGGATTCAGGATTCCGGGTCAAGGGTGCATAAAAACTAATCATCAATTCAAGTTGCCTATTCACGATATTATTAAAATTTTTTAAATATTCTTACTTGATTCAGTGAAATTAACAAATTGATTATTTAACTCCAAATTTATTTAAGAATAAATTACGAGTTTGTAAGTAGATCCTTATAAATACTAATGAGACAAATTTCTTACATTTTAGATACTAATTTGTTAGATTTCACAAACTTTAAGAACTAGTTATTATTTTCGTATATTTTAGGAACCAAGTAGAAAATATAGTGTAAATTCAAAAACTAAATTAAAATTTTATTCTTTATTTATTTGTCAAACCAGCTAAGGTAAAAGACGTAGGTGCAAAATTTAAAATTCCGGAGGTCACAAATATTAGCACATATAAAACTTTGTAATATATTTTTATTTTCGTGAGTGTTCACTTTCACACCCTCAAGTATGAGTAGATCCACCCTAGCCTTAAAGAGGAAGGACGCGGAGGGATAATAATCATATATCCAATTTTTTAAAACTGGACTAGAGATTGAATCAGCGATACTTCTGAGTCATGGTTTGATTGGTTCATTTGGTTCAATCATGGTTGAACAAAAAGACTAATAAATGAAAAATATATATATATTTTGGAGAAAATGTAAATTAAGAAAAATTATTCTGAGCGGTTTAACCCATTCAAACAGACTGCAGTTCAGTTGAGGTTTATCCGGGCGGTTCGGTTCTTACAACACTAGATATGTCAAAAAAAAAATTAAAAAAATGTGGAAAGTGAATGTTTAAAAAAATGAAGAAAACAAAACAAAGTTGAAATGTTGTACTTATGTCATAAAAGCAGTCCATAATAATCCGGAGTCCAAAAGATAATGAGCTCGCTTTAGAGCTCTCAAATTTAAATAATAATGTTTAAATATTGATCTGTGATTGATGTCTCTTTTGTGCTTTCTTGGAAATTTATTGAGAGCATTAACAGCTTCTAAAGCAAAAAGATTGCTTTGGACAAAACATCCTTAATAAGCGGAATACCTTATTATGTTGTTTTTTTGGTTAACGTGATGCAGTGCCCTTTTACTTGGATTCTAGATGGTACTCTTGTGTTATTTCTAAATATATAATATGTGATTTCTTATACTTATCTCTTAAATGCGTGCATTAAGATGATACAAATAAACTCTAAGTATGGAGTGCTTAACACACTCTATTTAAAGAGATGAAATCTACAAGTACGAGAGTTTGATTTCTATAATAGAACAAATTAGAGTGAGACTTTACGTATCTTTTAAATCAATTCAGTTTTTCCTTTCTTCATAAATCAATTCAGACATGTTTTTTGAATGCTTAATTTCTCTCCCGTCTTTCTTTTTCTTTTTTTTTTAAAAATCAGTGAAATTATATTAACTTTAAAAAAACTACTACATGTTCGATTGATAAATACATGTATAACTATTTTTGCTATAATTAGTTCTCTTGTAATTTTGGTTTGAACTTTAACATTTATTTCATAATATTTTATTTTACTTGAGGTTGTATTAAAATAATTAATTTCAATATATATGACTTATAAAAAATAGGGCACAACATTCAAATTTCGCAGAGGACACACAAAATCTCAGGAACGGTCTCGTGCCATTGTCATTTCCCAAGCGCTCCTTCAGACCATCAATGGTCCTTCAATCCAGATCGCACGTCGCGTTATCGAGCAACCGACGGATCATCCGACCCCAGGTCCTTCAGACTAGCTGTGTCCGCCTAAAAAACACAGTGGACGTCCTTCGAGGTGAGCAAATCAGGTCAATGACCTGACCTTGCCACCCATGGCCGCTCGAAAAAGGCCACCCCCCAAGCAGACCGCTTTACTAGTACCGTTGCTAGTTTGCGCTCCATCAGACCCATTGGTCCATCAGGCTTAGGCATGCCCTTCAGACCCCGTCGGTCCTTCAGTTTAACTCCAATCAATGCGCCAAGCATCGACTGTGAATTAGACCATCAGAGCCCCAGTGCTCCTTCAGATCCCTGGTGATCCCTATTTACTTTTATTCTATGTCAACCCATTATCTTTCAATAATTTCTAAAAAATAGTCTTGACAAAATTAGTGTCTTTTTATCTTTATTTCAATTTTACTCGAGAAATTTAGAAACCCTTCATATTTCCTAGTAAAATATAAATAAAGAGGGGCAGCTATCATACCCTAATTTTGTCCGGCTAATTTAAAGCTTACTAGAAAACCCAAAATATTGTTTTTATCGTTTATGTGTATCGTTCTCATTCATGTATAGGCGTGTTACTTCTCATTGGCGCGTGTGTGCTATTGTTAATAATGTACACATTTTAGTCCCCGTTGCGGACAGGTGTTCGCGTATTATTGTGCAACGTGAATTCGCGTATTCTCGTTGTGGACGCGCGTTCGCGTCTCGTCGTGTACGTTTGTTTTTCGTCGTTGTTATCGGTTTAATTTTGTTCTAAAAATCTAATAAAAATCAGATTGTGAATAAATGCTTTTACAATCAATTTTTTTATAAAGTCAACTTTAGTACACATATATAGACAAAAAAATTAATTAAAAGCAAAAGTGCAAAAAAAAAAAATCAAAATAAAATAAAGGGACTAGCAGCCAGCCACTGCTTTCATGTTTTGAGAATGAAAACAAGTCCTCTTTCTTCCTGTTCTCCCCCGTTTCCTCTTTTGCTCCAACAAAGCAGCTTTGGCAGGCACCACCCTGCTGCTGCTGCCCCACTAACCTCTTCTGCTCCACTAACCTGCACAATTGACAAAACAACAAATATGCATCAGCTCAAAAACAACAGCTCCCTCTATAAAATAGGAAGAACAAGAGCACTGAAGGGGAGGAAAAAAAAACAGAAAACACAATAAAAGGGGGAAACACGCATAAGCACACAGTAACGGCAAACAAAAAAAGAAGAAAACGAAAAGAAAAACAGAGAGGGGGAGAAGAGGATCCCTCAGCACCACCATGCACCACTGCCACCATGCACCTTCACCATAAACACTACTCACAGCCCAAACAACCGTGACCACCCAAATCACCAAACGCCCCCACTGTCTCCTCCCCTCCACCGAAATCACCATACTCCCTCCTCGCACCAAACAGCCCCCCCCCCCCTTTTCACCACCTTGAACCACCACCCAAAACCTCCCCTAACGACCCTACCAAACAACACCCTCATTGCTGTCTCCACCACAACCAGACATCACCACTGTGGGCCACCGTGCGCCACCACAACAAACACCCCTCTCGCATCCCTCCCTCTCAGTTCCTCTCTCTGCCTCCCCGTACCGTTTGAAACCAAAAAAAAACAACAAAAACAGAGAACCAAAAACCCAAGATAAGAGAAAAGCAGAAAAAGAAAAGAGGAGAAGGTTCGGTTACCTGCAGCTCCGG
Source organism: Astragalus membranaceus (assembly GCA_039519185.1). NCBI lineage: Eukaryota > Viridiplantae > Streptophyta > Magnoliopsida > Fabales > Fabaceae > Astragalus > Astragalus membranaceus. The sequence goes on from CM076847.1 coordinate 173,083,714, forward strand.
CCACCGTAGACGGTGGTCGTTCGTCCTGGACCTCCGTAGGTACCGTCGCCATCCTCCGTAAGCACGCCGTCCACCGTGAGCGCGCCATCCACCGTGAGCACGTCGTCCACTTTCGTCGCTTCGTTCCTCTGTCCGTCGCACCACCGTCAACACCGCCCCTACGACCGGCGCACCAACGCCGTCGTGCCCCCCCGTGCTTCGCCGCTGTCCCCCGTTCCCTCGTCCCTGCATCTGGCTTCGTATTCCCTCCTCTAGCCGTGCAGTACTCCTAGAACCGTGGCACCATCAGCGTCGACCTACGCCGGCGGACGTGAACACCGCAGGCCTCCGTCGCTGTCGCAAGCAGGCACTCGCTTTCTCCCTCATGAAGCCATCTCTCTCTTTGGAATGGTGGAGCGGCGCTGAGAGGTGTAGGAAATTAGGGTTCTGAGGTAAATGGTTTCCTTTTATATCCTCTTCCCATTTTCCTATTTTTCTTTTTTTTGTAAATTAAAATTCAGATTACTAATGCAACCATACTTTTACTTCACACACCCCATTCCAAGCCTTTTTGTTGCGTAGGCCAGCACACAAAAAAACGAGTTGGGCTCTGCTTTACGCACCCCCTTTTAAAATACGACACCCTGCTGCTAACTGCACCCCCCCTTTCCTAACAGCACCCCCTGTTTCTCCTTTTAAAAAAAAATTTCTTTTCCCTAAATAAATATTTTCTTTCACAAACCTATTTTTTCCCAAATAACGAATAAATGTTTTCCTAAACATAGACATGGTTCGTTACTAATGGTCACTCTGAGCTTAGCTCGTTTGACCGTTAATAACAGCTTTAGTTTTCAAACGAGCTATGAGCGACGACCACTCTGAGTTTTACTTGTTTGGTCATTTCGAGTGCCTGCCCAATTTCAAAAATAAATAAATAAAAAAAAACATCAAACACACAAACATTTTTCTATCAAGAACTACGTGTGATTTGATTCTCTACCAGGAGATACGTAGGAGCGGAGGGCGGTCGACCTCTGTCAATTGCATTAATAAAAAACCTTTTTTTTCTTTTAATTCATTTCTCTCATTTTTCTCCAAAAGTACAAAAAATAACTAATTATTTATCGAGTCTTCTTTTTTATTATTATTATTATAAGGGTAAAATCATTATTTTTGAATTAATAAACATTTACACATTTAGTTAAAAAGTAACCTTCCTTAGGAAGGATGCCGTAGGGTGCTAATACCTTCCCTACGCATAAACGACTCCCGAGCCTAAATCTGGTCCGCAAGACCCCTTTATCCACTCAATAGGGAATTTCTAATGTTTGCCCTTAAACTAAAACTTTGGTGGCGGCTTCATTTCAAGAACGTCGAAGAATCCCTCCTCCGGATTTTTCGGTCGCTACAGCTGGCGACTTCACTGGGGACAATTAAGAGAGTCAAGCCAAATTAACTAAATGTGTAAGTATTGGTTAATTTTATTAATATTTTGTTTTTACCCTTATTCGTATTTTATTTATTTATTAGCATTTCTTTATATTATTGAACCTTAGGGTAGACGACTTTTTTGTACATCTTGTCCGGTTTGGTTAGTTTAGGTATTTTGCTCTCATCACACACCTCACTTACACTTTTGCACACACCTTTGAGTGGGGCCCTATACCCGGGTCTGCAAATAACCTAGGACGAGTGGAGATTATTAGTGACAGTCATTCTGGATTTTATCTGTCTGACTCTCATGAAAGTCTCAACCAGAGTACGCTCTTTCATGGTATCCCACACCAGGTAGCTCGCTATCGTTGTGGATCATATCATGAAGGGGATTTTAGCTCTGGAGACCTTTGTGAGGAAGCGAATAGAGCCACCTGAGAGATTGATCACATAAGTGACCCTAGATCATGTTGAAAATCCCAATTTAGACATGACCCACCTAGGACACAGGGGCACTATACTTACCCTCTCTATCAATCTGGTTAGTTTTTCTCCAAAATTAAAATCACTCAAAAAAAATTTCATGCTTCCTTAATTCGCATGCATACGAGACGACATCATTCCTTTCATTCATCATACAAAAAATTATCATAAAATAAGATCATTTTTTTCATCATATGCATCACATTGCCATTTCCCTACCGTACCATTCATCATATATTCATAGTTCATAAATATCGAAAAAATCATCAAATAGTGTAGGCATCTTGTCATTTGCAACATCATTATTACAAATTGCATGAGACATTCTATAACATTTCGCTCATATTTTCATCATAGTCCAAATGCACAATTTCTCCATACATGCATCATTTCTCCATACATGCATCATAGTCCAAATGCGCAATTTCTCCATACATGCATCATAGTCCAAATGCGCAATTTCTCCATACATGCATCATTTTATCCTAGTTGCATCATCTCTCATACTCATACATCGCATTGCTATTATAAAAATTTATTTTTAAATGCATCATCTTCATGCATCATAAAAAACAAGGACAAAAGTCATTTATTCCTATCCTTCTCAAATGCATCAGTCCTTCAACATGCGTCAAAACAAAAATTATAAATTTCTTCATTATTGCATCATTCATCACCCAATAGCATTTTGTTAGCTTTATATTTTAGTTGAAGCATAAAAAAAGGGATAAACCATCACGCATTTCATTCATCTCCATTATTGCTCATGTACAAAAAACGTCCATATGCTCATGCATTATACTTTATTCGAAGAAAACACAAAAAAAATCACCATTCATTCATACTAAAATCACTCTTCCATAAGCATTTCATTGTTATTGCACTATCATGCATCGCAAAGGTATCATTTTTTTCAAAATTGCATTCATCTTGCATATTCGTGCACCAAAAGAATATTACCCCCATATTATATAAAGGTTATGTTCATTACTCTTTTCCACGCATTAAAAAAAAGGTCGCTGCGAGTGTCATGCATTTTGTTTCCTCGCACACAAAAAAGGCAATAGCATCATAGGCACCGACATTCATTCATAATCATTCAAAGTCATGATCATAGAGTGTAGGTACCACATCATTCCTAAAGTCTTGAATTACATTTCAAAAAAAAAACATAACATTCATACATCATTTCCCTCATGTGGTCATCCTAGTTTAAATGCAACAATTCCATATTCATGTGACATTTCCCAAATAAAACAAAAAAATCATTTCATTATAATTGTATCATTTGTCATCCAATAAATCAAAAATAAGAGTCTGCATACATGTTGCACTACCTCTCGGAAAACGAAAATAATTGCATTAGAATCAAACATTTATTTCTTCATGCATTCGCATTTTTCATACATATCTGTCATCATGGGTATTATATTTTGCTAGAAAATAAAAAAATCACCATAGAACGAGTAACTTGTTTTCATATCCATATCGTTCTCATGGTACTAACATGCATATCATCCTCCAAAAAAAATAAAGACGCTACATAGTTGTCCAACTTTCATCATCTTGCGTACTCAAAAATATACTATATTCGTTACTCCTCCTCATGCATAGAAAAATAAAAAATGCATTAGTCATCTGACATGCAAAATAAAAGAAAATAATGAAATGATGCCACTTTCTTGCCTTATTCATCATCATATTGCATTGCGTCTGAAAAATCATTTCGGATAGTCAATCTTTTCAAGCGATCATTCATTCACATTCCTCGCATCTGCATCAGGCAACATTATTCGTTCATTCATACATTGCATTTTTCTTTCTTTTCGCGAAAAAGAAAAGAATAAAAAACATGATCACAATTAAAAAAAAAGTTGATTGAATATCTCATTTAGCATGCATTTCCATCATCAAATAATATAGGCATTTCATCATTTGCAACATCATGAAATGCATAGCATTCACGCACCTTTTCACTCATCCAAAAAACTGTTGTTTCATTAAATCATCCATACGTCATTTCATCCACACATCGTTTATATACCGTTTCAACATGCATCATTTCAAAAATTACGTCATCATTTTCGCATCATTCATAGATACGTATTTAGCATCTCATTTTGATACATGAAAGAGGCTCTGCATTGGTCACGTGCCGCATTGTCTTCAAAGATCATTTAGAATAACTGACATTTCCAAGTGATCATCCATGCACGTATTTCATGCATTCGCATCTGCATTTTCGTCATTTTTGACCATGTGTTCCTTCATGCATTAGGACACAAGGTGCGTTTAACTTGATTATTCTTGTTGCGTGAGCATAGTTAGCCTTTCAACTAGAAAATAAAAAAAAATTATCATGCATTCATAATAGAATACGGTCATCGTTTTCATTATCATGGTACCAACATGCATCTCATCATCTAGAAAATAACAAAATATCATATTTCATCTTGCACAAGCCACACGCCAAAAATGAGAAAATAATATCACCTTGATATTAAAAAAAAAAATTACATTCATTCATTATTTCATTCAAACGTGTTACTCTTCTTCATGCATCATAAAAAATAATGAAAAATAAAAGTTCTTTATTCCAAACCACCTCAAACGCATCAGTCATCCATGCATGAGTCATTTTCTAAATTAAAAAAAAAACACAAAAAGTCATTCATCATCCAAAACATATTTCAGTTAGCAATAAACAACGATTTGCATCATCTGTATGCTATACTGTCCCCAAAAAGTAAAAAAGAAAGAAAAAAAATCGTTTAGAATAGCTAATCTTTCCAGGAGATCATTCCCTTCACGCATTTCCCGCATTTGCGTTTTCATCGTACATATTCATCATCACGTGCATCACATTTTTTCTAGAAAAGAGTAGAGAATAATCATGAACACGATTTCAAAAATTGTGAACATCTCATTTTTCATGTATTTCCATTTTAGGCGTCTGCATTTGCATCATGCATATACATTATCATGTGTTCATCCCTACAAAAAACATGAGCACATTTTTTTAAAAAAAGATTGATGAGAGATGAGGCGGGGTTGATTATTTATTCTTCGAAAAAGTTTAGCTTAGCTATAAACTCAAGGTGTTTTCAGACACTCAATTTTCAAAAAAGGAAGTTATTCACTGTTTGCAGCTCATTCATTTCTTCAGCAAAATGATGCATCTCATCAATCCCATGATAAATGATCCAAATGATCCATTTTGTTAACTAACGTGTTATCAAAAATTTCTCCTATCATGTCGTTGACTATGTTAACTCTCTGTGAAGCATTCTTATGGTGAACTTGTATGCAACGTGCATTTATTCTTGTCTGAGTCAGTTAATGTCCACATCTTTCCATTGTATCATCATCCCTTTACACGGCCGGTCCCACCCCGACCACCCAGTGCATATTCTCCACACAAGTACCTAGTTAGCCATTTGGTTTGTTCCCAATGATGAAATTTCATGAGCTAACACTTTAGGCCCCAAGCTGGGGCAAATTTGTGATCACTGGATATCTGGTCAACATTGTATTCCCTTGGTGCAAGTCCTTTACAAAAAATAAATTAAAAGGCCTGTTAGGTTGAAAATTTGCGAGAGCGGCCTAAGCAAAAATTAGGGCAAATAAAAGAAATAAAGAGAAAAAAAGAGCGGATATATAAAAATAAATAATTTGTCTTTGAATTAATTCTTGAGAAAAACAAGCAATCAGGATTTGAAATGAAGTTTGGTCGTCTTCCCGTATCCTAAAAAAAAGGGGTTCTCTACTACCCCTTTGAGCAAAAAAAAATCAAAAAATCTTTCAGTCGCCCTAGACAAGGATCAATTCCACATCAAAAATGGTGTGTCGCTTTTATCAGCTCACTCTACAAAAAAAAAGAGAAAGAAAAATCACAAAAAGTGAAATTCAAAAAAGAGGATAAAAAAAATCCTCAAAAAGAAAAATCAAAAGCAGTAGAAATTGTGAGTTGATACATAATACCACCAAACACAGAAGATATCCTTGTCCGAATAAACCTACCAACACCTCCTTAGGCCGAATTATCATTTCTTCCACAAAACCCAAATCATTGGCCTCGGACACTTCTCTGAAGCTACTTATCTTTTAAAAAGGTCAACGTATCAATAAACCATCAAGCACCTCTCTGAGCCCATAACCATTGACCACATTACCCCATAACCGTTGACCACGTTATAAACTTTTCTTTCATAAACCTCTAAACACCGGACACATTACAAAGACCATGCAGATCAATGACTGATTGCTTTCGTTTTCTCAAAGGTTTAATTTTAGGACAAGTAAGTTTATTTATTTACAATATATTTGCTGGAAAAAATCAAAAAAAAAAGTTAAAAAAAAATCAAATCAAAGGGGCTTGCTGTAACACCCCTTTTCTACCCCTTAATTTGCACGTCATTATCAGAGTACTTTCATTTTCGAAAATAATATTTAATTAGTAGAAAGAATGTCACATCTTCATTTATAAAAACTCATCGCCTTCGCCATTAAAATTTATGCACCAACGTAATCATCACAAAAGTTAAACTTCAAAAATAATCTCATCACAGCGGAAAATAGCAATAACTCACCAAGGTCGCTCAAACACGTCTCAAAACATTAATAAAATCATTAAACAGCTAGTTAGATAAATTATCAACTTCAACCTCGCCCCCTAGGTGTTACAATATCAGAGAGCGACTCAAAACATCCCAACAGCTATAAAGGAAGGCAGCATGATCTTCAATCGGAGTCACCTGCAGCGTTGCCACAATAGAGCAACATTCCAAGCAGAAGGGGTGAGAATTTTCAACAAAATATAATTAAGCATACAGTAGAGTAATATGAGCAACTATCATACAACATCATCATTAATATCAACTTCATCGTCATTACACACAACACCATAAATCACAATTCACATCACCCGTCATAAAATAAAATGTATGCGCATGAAAATGCAACCCACACCTGGGCATATGCATGATGGTACCATACTCGTCATAATAAGCCACTATGGGCACACCGTCACTGTTTTCTCGTCATAAATAAGCCACTATGGGCACACCATTACTAAGAGGCCGAAGCCTATTCGTCATAAGAGGCCGAAGCCTATTCGTCATAATATGCACATGCTATGAGACACTATAGACGCATGTGCAAACACCAAAATCACTCACTTGTAGTACTCGTCATCGTCATCATAAAACACACTCATCAAGTGAACTCGTCATGTTCGTCACAATTTATCACAACATCATCATGAAACATCATATTTAAAGTTCGCGTAACAACTTCTTTAAAATTTGAGAAACAACACTTCTTATTTGCGGGGAAAACATCATATCATAACTGAAGAAAATATCCCATTATAACTCGGGAAAATATCACATTTTCTTACTCAGAGAACAATCACATTTCATTTGAAAAACATCACCATTTTTAATACGGAAACTTCACATTTAGACAGAGGAAAACAGCAACAGCAACATCATTTTATTTATAAAACAGCAGCCTTTTTAATCAAAAGAAACAGCAACAGCAACATCATTTTATTTAAAAAACGGCAGCCTTTTTAATCAAAAGAAACAGCAACAGCAACATCATTTTATTTAAAAAAAACGGCAGCCTTTTTAATCAAAAGAAACAGCAACAGCAACATCATTTTATTTATAAACAGCACCATTACTCGATTAAAACAACACTATTTATTTGTAGAAAAACAGCATGACAGCAGCCCATTACTTCATAAAAACAGCATTATTTATTTGTAGAAAAACAGCATGACAGCAGCCCATTACTTCATAAAAACAGCATTATTTATTTGTAGAAAAACAGCATTACAGCACATATTTTCTTTTGAAGGAAACAGCAACATCGCATATTTATTTTTGAAGAAAACAGCAACCACAGTATGTATTTATTTTTAAGAAAAACAGCACCCTTTCTTGGTAGAAATTTCAGCAACAACACATATTTATTTTTGAAGAAAAACAGCAAGGCTTCACGATTTTGTGGAGGAAAAACAGCACCTCTTTTATTTTAATAAAACAGCAACAGCACATATATTTTTATAGAAAAACAACACCTCTTTTATTTTAATAAAACAGCAACAGCACATATATTTTTATAGAAAAACAGCACCTCTTTTATTTTAATAAAACAGCAACATACACCCCATCACCATATCCAAAAACCCATCAAACAACACCAAGAACCCACCACTTAACCATCAAGGCATCATCAAAGACATCATCAAATAAATCATCAAGAATATCATCAAACAACCATCAAGAACATCATCAAATAAATCATCAAGAACGCCAACAATTAATCATCAAGAACATCAACAATCAATCATCAAGAACATCAACAATCAATTCGATTTCCTCTTAACCCTACATCAATTCATGTCCATTTCGCAAAATTCATCTCCTCACCTCCTAAGGTAATTCGCGTATCAACATAATAATTCAATCCATCATTCCTCCTAACATATAAGTTTCGAAATTCAACCACTACCAAGAATCCCACAAACCCTTCTTATACTCAATTACATTAAATTAAAAACGCTCACCCTTACCTCGAATTTGTATGCCCGAAACCACGATGAATGCGTCACGTACAAAACCCCGCAACACGACGAGCCAAGGTCACCAAAATCGCAGCAGCCCTCCTCCTCCTCTTCTAATCCAAATCGCATCCAGCATAAAAACCATGGGGAAAAATCGCAACAATGGAAAAAGGAAGGGTTTGAGACCACCACTTGGAAGAGAAAAATAAATGGAAGGGAAAAGGATCAAGGAAAGCTTACCTAAGCCAAGATGAGACAATTTCTCTTCTCCCCCTTTGCTGGAAGTGTCGCGCCTCACCTCCCTCTCACTCTCTCAGTTTCGCTGATCTTCTTTCTTTGGTGGAAAAGAGAACAATTCTTAGGTTTTAGGATAATTGGAATGGGCTTGGGTCACTTAAGTGACTTGGGCCCTATTTACACCACCCTTCTTAATTCTTTTCACCTCCTACAATAAAACAATTATACTTAAATTATTCCACTTAAACAAATATTGTAATCCCTCAAATAACTTAATTAATTAATCAATTAAATTATTTTAGGGCGTTACACTTGCACTCCAATGTTCATTCAAATTGCACTGATATCAAGACAAGGTTTAGTGATCACCAAGCGAAATTTTCATCGTATCAAAAACTCAGGATTATCATAGTCTGTGGGAGTCACCTTCAAAGGGCCAAAAGTTTTGACTAGGACGATCAAGATCACAAAGTGGGGCATACCTTTCACCTTTCATGCTTCTTGAACTTGGGGAAAATGTCTGACATCCATCCCATTCATATACCACATCCAATCCATACACCAATTCCAAAAACCCATGACCCAAACTCAGTCACCTTTCATAACCCCACTAGAAGCAATCATTTGAAATAGCATTCCAAAGTGGGGAAATCCCGTCACCCTTCACTCCCCCTAAAGTCGGGGAAATTCACCCTACACCCATCTCATCCCCTCGTCATATTCACGTCCATGAAACCACACCGGGGCAATTTCTCAACCCGCCATGCTAAATACAGCCTTTTGCAAACTCGAGTCGGGGCAACCTTGCTCTCGTCAAGATTGGGGCAACACCAAATGTCGTGGGTTGAGACAGAATCTCTTGTTTTCCACCCTTCATTCCAAAGTCATGGTATTCCCAATTCATTATTTCCTCTACAGCCGTGGCTGTTGTCACCACTAGACAGGGGCAAGTTATGCACTAACCTTCACCGGTAGTCTAAATCGGGGCAGTTCCACCTTTCATGGCTTTGGCAAAAACCTACCATTCATCCCCTCACGTGTCATATCTGTCATACCAAGTCAACTGACTCATTCATCTGTATTTGCACTACTCTACATGTTTATGCTTCAAAGAGAGAAAACACAAGTTAATAATGTGAAGTCGGAAACTCACTCAGCTAACTTTGTGGACCTAAAAATGAATCATCATGGGGCACCATCATAGGAGAGCAAAATAAGCGAGTCTGCAAATACGGTCAAACAGTTTCGCACATCAGTGTCTGTGAGTAACAACCTTGAGGTTGCCATGTCTGAATTCAAACCTCTTTCCAAGGAATGATTATTCCAAAGCACTCACCTCTCTACCCCTCGCATCGAAAGTATCATGTCTCATCTCAAAACAAAACACATCTGCATGCATTACTATTATACCATATCATTGCACCATACATTGTATGTCAACAACAAGTCATGCATCTACCACAATTACTGTATTTAAGCATTACCTGTGCGCATTCATCCATTCATTCAAAAAGAAAAAAAAAGAGAAAACCAAAAAGGCAAAAATCATCCAGATTGCACCCGTTACCCCCACCAAAGCATAAATCATCCCATCATGCAACCAGCAGTACATTTGCATTCACATTCGCATACACAGCTTATCAATTTCTGTTTCCGACCAACTTCAGCATCCATCATTCATAGGCCTTTTGTAGTCCATTTACTTTCGCATTGCACATTCATCACATTGCATACCTATAACACTTTTTTTGCTTCGATAGAAGTGCCAAGTGCCGGCCTCATCGTTGCCAAAAGCTTTCTATATCACCAATCATATTATTTGCTATGCATTCATGTGTTTCCTTTATTCACCATAGCATTTGCATCAAAGAATTACATTCGCATCATATTCACATTCGCATTGCATGCATCAAGAAAAGAAGCAAAATAAATAAGAAAAAGCAAAAAGAAAAATCCATCCATTACGTTCATCATCACACCAAAAAAAATAATCACCACAGTCACATTCACATCTCATACACCGTTGTCAACTTTCTCATTCCATCGGGTTCAACACCCATGGTACACCCACTTCATTCATCATCCCACCAGATACCAATCATTGCACGCTCGTCGCATGCATAACATTGTTCGCTTCGATAGATGTGCCAAGTACCGGTCTCATCGTTGCCCAAAAAGCTTTCCACATCACCAATCATGTCATTTGCTATGCATTCATGTGTTTTCTTTTATTTACCATGACATTTGCATCGAAACATTATATGTGCCTCACATTCGCGCTTTGCACTTCATACACTAAGGAAAAAAGCAACAAAGCAAAAAGAGGAAAATCGCTCATTCCCTTACATTCATCATTTAATCAGCACAATCACATCTGCATTCACATACGTTGTTTATAGACCTCCATGTTCCATCAACTTCAACCCACATCATCTACCACATTTCATTCATCCCATCGGACACTTACCATTTCACATACATATATGCACACAAAAGCTATCTATATTTGGCATCTCTAGGCAAGTCCGCCATGTGTCAATCCAAATAGTTTTGTTCCTTCAAAGTCGGTGCTCCAAGCGCTGGTCTCATATCACAATTCAGAGTCCCAGTACTCTTGCTGACCCCCAGTGGTCCTTTAGAGCCCAAGCGCTCCTTCAGACCATCAATGGTCCTTCAATCCAGATCGCACGTCGCGTTATCGAGCAACCGACGGATCATCCGACCCCAGGTCCTTCAGACTAGCTGTGTCCGCCTAAAAAACACAGTGGACGTCCTTCGAGGTGAGCAAATCAGGTCAATGACCTGGCCTTGCCACCCATGGCCGCTCGAAAAAGGCCACCCCCCAAGCAGACCGCTTTACTAGTACCGTTGCTAGTTTGCGCTCCATCAGACCCATTGGCCCATTAGGCTTAGGCATGCCCTTCAGACCCCGTCGGTCCTTCAGTTTAACTCCAATCAATGCGCCAAGCATCGACTGTGAATTAGACCATCAGAGCCTCAGTGCTCCTTCAGATCCCTGGTGATCTGTTAACTTTTCGGCAAGTGTACCGAATCGTGCAAGTAATAAACCGGTAAGTACCGGCGTATCGTCCTCAAGGATCGAAGTTATTTTACTAAAGATGTTAACAACTACTAATAGGAACCAGGTTTAAAAGGGTTTTGGTTTGATAATTGTTGAGCTGTCAAGCTCGAAGTAAAGCAATAAAATATTTTTGTGTTTTTAATAATAATAGCCGAAAAACGAGTTGAAAAGGATACGATGGTAAAGGATGCTAGGGACGAATTCCTATTGATTTCACCCTATTGCCACTGATTTAATTTGAAAGTTAATCTCTCTCTCTAATCTTGCTATCAAACTCACAACATTAACCAATTCCTAGTTCCTTAGGTAACTAGTCCTTTGTCGATAACTAAATCCCTAATCCCTTAGGTGATTCTAATTAACAACAAGCATTAAAGCAAGAGTTTGCATTATACAACAACTCATAGATTATTCCTAAACTACCAATTGAGGGTATCGAATTTCAAACATTCAAGAATAAAACTCCCATTTCATAATTGAACAAAATATCATTGTATGAGTTTTCCAACCATAAAAAGCATTAAGCGTAGAAATTCGATACACAAAATACGAGAGAGTACGACACAAATCTGATTCTAAACCAGCGACAATAGAGTTACATCAATATTCATTCATCCCTAACATAAAGAGATTTAGCTATTCATGATTAATGAAGAGAAACAAGGAAAATTACAAGTGGAAGATGATGATGAACACATATGAAGCTTCAATCCTTGTTCCCAAGTCTTGATTCTTCGGTAGCCGTCAGCCGGAATTGCTCCTCTCCTGTTCTAGGGTTCCCAAAAACGGCCAAAAGTTCCCCCAAACGCGTGCTGGGCTTGCTTTTACGTGTTTTTCGGCGTTTTGCGCTTCACTGGCGCTCCCAGCGCAACTTACGCGCAACTCTGCGTGACTGTCTCTGTCAATCCGCGCGCGACTCGCGCTCCCAGCGCCACTTAAGCGCGGATGGAGGACGCTACAGAGCTGAATCTGCGCCTCACTCACGCTTCACGCGCAACTTCAGCGCGATTAGGCAGAAACTTCGTTTCCTTGTATTTTTGAGCCTGCTTGCTTGCATTTCTTCGTTCTTCTCTTCACCTAGTCCCTGGGCACAAAAACATCGCAAAACCCAGCATAAACACTGCAAAGCAATTAAATCTCAAATAGAACAACTCATTAATTTTCTCCTAACAATTTCCATTCATTCATCAAATTATCAAGTGAAATTCCCCTTTTTCGCAGTGAGAAACATCATGTGATGGGGATTCATCACAACCCCCAACTTGGACATTTGCTTGTCCTCAAGCAAAGACAAGACAAGACAATATCAACATCAGATAACATGCAATCAATGTGAATCCCTTTCTAAACAAGACAATCATGAACAACCAAAAGACAAGTTGAGCAGCAACTTTCAGACTGGTCACTCAATGTCCAACCCACACGTGGTACTCTTACTAGCATAATCTTGCTCAATAGTGCGTGTGTGACACTTAACTCAGTTGGACCAGAGCTAGTTTCAAAATGTATTCACCTAAAACTAGAGGGTTTCCTTCCGGGAATGCCAAAGATGGTTCAAAATATAGGGTAGATTAACGTTTCCACATAAGGATCAAGGGGCTTCAAGCACAACAAAGGGTCTTAAATAGGCATTTCAGATTAGACCAGTGCACTAACTATTACCGCACACACATTTCACACGCAACACAACTATGTACATTTGTTTTTGGGCTGCAACCCCTTTCATTACATTGGTGTTTGGATTTGATCAACATTTGCTTTGGGATATTGCAGTAATTATCAGTTTAAACAACACAACACGGCATACACTTTAGCGTTACGGGTAGACGCTACAGTGCTGCACACACACACCCCGACACACACGGCATACACTATAGCGTTACGGGTAGACGCCACAGTGCTGCACACACACATTAACACACACGACATACACTATAACGTTACGGGTAGACGTTACAGTGCTGCACACACGCACCCAATGCACTGATCATCCTACAATCCTCATGCCCAGCCTTAGTACAACTGATGCACCCCCAACTTAGCTTCTACAACTCCCCTAAATTTTTAGTAAAAATTTGGCGACTCCCATGGTCCACCACACTAGCTTAGCTGCCCACATCTCTAGGATCACTAAGTTCCACTGGTTAGTGTTTTAAGTGTGGAAGCAAGATTGTACTAATTTGATCACCACAGGGGTATTATTCGCTCAGTTCTCCCGAATCATCACTAAGTTTGCTCAACTGACTCTTATCTTCTTTTTTTTCTTTTTTTAGCAAGAAATTCACCACATGACTGCATTTTTTCCTGATACTAACACTGACAATAGGTCCTCCCCCCCCACTTAAACATAGCAGTGTCCTCACTGATTAATTTAGGGGAAGACCTATTTACAAAGACTAAGACTAAAACAAAAATAAAATTAAAGCTAAACCTACGAACTACAACTACTAAAGGAAACACAAGGCACAATCAAATAAAGCAAAAGAGAAGGGACAGATAAAAAGTAACCTGGCGGTGAGTAGACTACTCAACCGCGTCCAGAGTCTGGAGGAGGCGCCTGAAAGATGTCCGCCTCAGGATCCAACTGCTCTCCCCGCTGCACCATGCACATAGCTCTGTACATATTTCTCATCCCTACTTCCATCCGCTCCTATCTGGCTGCCATCCGCTGCTGATCCACTGCTAGCAAATCCATTCTTGCCTGAATATGCTGAAAATCCTCAGCGTGTGGATCAACCCAAGGTTCATCCATGGAGAAGGTTGGTTCTTCCTCTTGGTAATGCTCTTGCGGAGGTTCTTCTCTGTGCACTGGCTGCTCAAAATACCCACCCCCTGTTATGGTCCGAATCCAAGACCCGGTGATTGCAGCAGATGGTTCAATAGTCTCTTCATCGGCATCAGCAACAACTCCTGCTCTCTCACATAGCAAGGCAACGAGGCTGGCATGCCTCCAATAGCTAGGCGGGCTTCCACCCTTAAAGTTGGCAAAACTGCTTATTTCCTCTTTAAGCTCCCATCCTATATTGACTGGCTCTCCTCTCATAATGCACGCAGTGAGGCATGCCCTCTCAATGTTCAGCTCTGATTGGTTAGAGCTAGGGCATATAGTGGTGAGGACGAAAGATGCCCATGCTCTAGCAACTGGGGTGAGAGAAGTTGTCATAATTTTCCATGGTACCCCACTTTTATTCCTCACCCAATCCATTCCCGGCTTGCATAGTGCCGCAGAGATCTCAGCTGCTCGCTCAGGGTTGTTCTTTATCCTTTCCCTATCGGCTTTGGTTCTGAGCCTGCTGTCCAAGATGTCCACAGGTCTGATCCCAAACAGCCCATTGATGGTGTTAGAGTCATAAGGGATATTATGACCCTGCACGTAGCTTGTGGCCTCGGGGAATGTCAATCTCCCATCAACTGCTTGCTTGGGGAAGACATTCGAGAAGAATTCATATACTAACGCCTTGATTGCTCTTTTCGGGTAGGTTACAAAATTATTCCACCCCCGGTTGTTAATGTTTTGCCGCATATCATCGAAGTCACCGGAGTGGAGAGTGATCGCCCTTTCTTTCACAAAATTTTGGTTAGCCTCAATTGACTCAAAAAACTTCTCACACCCCAAAGATCGAAACAAGTCGGAGTTGTAGGATGGGTTGTGTGATTGGGAAGATGAACCCCTGCGAACTGCCTGCCTCTTCCGTGAGCTCTGAGCCATTTCCTGCATACACCAAAGTTCAAGGTTGTACAAGTGGGTGAAGGTTAGTGCACATAGAACAAATAATCAAATTGCACAAGATCATCACCACATTGCTTCCTTGATGGAAACAATGAGTTCACCTGGCTAGTTTACCAAACCTATTATAAGCACAAGTTTTTGTTCACACATTTTTGATTGAGGCATTTTTACAAACATATAGCATGCATAACTACTCCACATATGAACAACAACAACCAACAACCTTCACATTCCCCAAATTTGTTTCTTTTTATTTGCCATCAATTAGTTTAACAACATCACAACCAATTAACCAATTCAAAAGTCATATTTTTATCAATTCCAACTTGCTCAAAATCTAGTAACAAAGCATAATTTTGGAAAAAGTATTGAATTTACTTACTTGGTTGATGATGTTGAAGAACTAGATGATGCAACAAAGGAATCTTGGCAAGAAATTCTGGTGATTTGGCCTTGGGTAGCAAAAAAAAATCGTGTGACCTAGAGTGGGAAGGAGAGAAAACGTGAAGGGTGAAGGAGAGAAACGCTGCGTGACTGCAACGCATGTGAGGCGTGGCTTAATATACTAAAGTTGCGCTTGGAGCGCGACTTAAGCGCCAGTGAGGCGCGATTTGGCAGAACGCACGCCCAGTTTTTCTTTGTGTTCGCGCTTGAAGCGCGACTTAAGCGCGAGTGAAGCGCTATTTGGCAGAAAAGCACGCCATATTTCCTGTGTTTTTGCGCTTGGAGCGCGACTTAAGCACAAGTGAGGCGCGATTGGACAGAAATCATTTTTAACATGCAGAAACACTGATTGTGACTAAATATACCTACTCTACGAAAAATAATGCAAAAATTTAAAAAGTTAAGGGTTAAGAAATGTTGGGTTGCCTCCCAATAAGCGCTTCTTTAACGTCACTAGCTTGACGTTACCTCCGGTTTTAAGGGTCGCTTAAAACCAATGCCAGCTTCTCTCTATCCAGCACTTCGCCTAGGTATGGCTTCAACCTCTGCCCATTGACCTTGAAAGATCTTTTTGACTCAGGCTCCTCTACTTCAATTGCTCCATAAGGAGTCACTTCCTTGACAACAAAAGGTCCTGACCACTTGGATTTCAGTTTTCCTGGGAATAGCTTAAGTCTCGAATTAAACAACAGCACTTGCTGTCCAGGATGAAACTCTTTCCTTGAAATATTTTTGTCATGGTATGCCTTCATTCTCTGCTTGTAAATCTTATTATTCTCATATGCCTGCAGACGCATCTCATCCAATCCATGCAGTTGTAAGATTCTCTTTTCCCCACAGGCCGAAGTGGTAAAATTCAAAAACTTTAGTGCCCAATATGCTTTGTGCTCAAGTTCAACCGGCAAATGGCAAGCTTTACCATAAACCAATTGATACGGAGACATGCCTAAAGGTGTCTTATAGGCTGTTCTGTATGCCCAAAGTGCATCATCTACCTTCAACGACCAATCCTTTCTTGAGCTTCCAACTGTCTTTTCCAAGATCCTCTTGATTTCTCTGTTTGAGACTTCTGCTTGACCATTGCTCTGAGGGTGGTAGGGAGTTGTCACTTTATGCGTAACACCATACTTGGAAAGTACATTGTTGAGTTGAGCGTTGCAAAAGTGGCTACCCCCATCACTGATTAGGACTCTTGGCACACCGAATCTAGAGAAGATGTTCTTCTTCACAAATTTTACCACAGTTTGGGAATCGCTCTTGGAAGTGGCAGTAGCTTCAACCCACTTGGAGACATAGTCGACTGCTACCAAGATGTACTCACAATTGTAAGAGGGTGGGAATGGTCCCATAAAATCTATGCCCCAACAATCAAACACTTCTACTTCAAGGATGGGATTCAATGGCATCCCCCCTTACTTGAAATATTGCCAGTCCTCTGGCATTTGTCACAGCTTCTCACGTAGTCATGTGCATCCTTGAAGAGGGATGGCCAGTGAAAACCAGATTGGAGAACCTTAGCAGCTATGCGTTCCCCATTATAGTGCCCTTCACAGGGAGAGTCATGACAATGCCAGAGAATGCTTTTACTTTCAGCACCAGACACACATCTTCTCAAAAGTCCATCCGCCCCAACCTTGTAGAGATAAGGATCACCCCACAGGTAATGTTCACTAGTGCAAAAACAAGAAAAGAATTGGTGTTTTTAAGTCGGATGTCAGAATATCCGACTTAAAAAGTTGACCCGGTGGCAATTTTGTAATAAACACAGAGAAAAAATTCTGGCGTTCACCTTTGTAAGTCGGATAACGCTTATGTCCGACTTGAAATGTCTAATCTATTTTTGGAGACAATCTCTCGCGTGGGCCTTCCTATCTCTCTTTTAACCAAAAAACAAAACACTTAAACGCTGAAACAACTCCATCGTTCCACGCTCTTCCATCGCTCTCTCCACCAAAACTCCACCGTTCCAGTGCTCTACCCATCGCTCTCTCCGCCAAAGCTCCCTCTCTCCGCTAACTCGCTGTCTTCCTCCGTCGCTCTCTCCTCCCTGCCGCCGTCTCAATCTATTTCTTCGGCACCATCCTTCTCCGTGTCACCGTCAGCTTCGTTGATTCACTTTCTTCTGGTTTTTCTGAAAGGTAAACCACAACTCTTAATCTGATTCATTTCATGAGCCGAGAATCTTCATTAAGATGAGAGCTATTGCTATGTTTGATTGAATTAAAGGAATTTCATATCTCTTTTTACATTCTTAGGGTTTTGTTATATGCCTTGTTGTTTTGTGAAATTTGTTAGGGTTTGATGTTTTTTGATTGAGTTATGAGAATTGATAGTTTTCCCTTTCTAATTTTGCAAGAATCTCTTTCTTATTTATTTGATATGACACCATTCATAGTAAATGTTGAGGCACCACAAAAAAACCAGCGTTTTGGTCCCTGTTTCTTGGATTCGGATTACATTGGGAGCAGTCAAAGTAATATCAGCAATTTCATTTAGTCAATTGGGCATGTACAGTCCACATCACCAATTAAACATTAACAGAGACCCACCCATTTGTTCTGAATCATTTATTCAATTGGGCATGTACAGCCCTCTCATTTATGTTTCATCAACAATTTGAAGACCCATTTTTTTTTAAGAAAAAGCTAATTCAGGGTTAATTACGTGATAGCCTTATTTCAATTAAATTTAAAAACATACTTGATTAAAAAAACAAGGGGATATGCATATTAAAAAACAAGTATATTCTGCAGCAGTGTTTGAACATTGTTGTAGATTAGGTTTTGGTATTCTTATCTTTCTGGTTTATCTCTTCTTTTACCAATTGTAGTATTAGAAGCTCTTAATTGCTAATTGGTTTGTTCAAATCTTGAAAAAGTTTGGTTCTTGTCATATTGTTAATTTTATTGATGTATTGCTGAGATTCTTTATGGCTGCCCGTGTCTTGTGTTTTTATAATTTGTTGAATTCTTTTCATTGTGAGGTAGTAGGTTAATAAAAGGAAGAGTTGGCAATCTGTTAGGGGCTCCGGTCATAAAAGGTACCTGCAATCTTTTCAAATTCTCCTGCAGCTTGCTTTCTGCCAACCTGGCAACCTTTATTTCCTACAGCACCAGATTCGTAGTTAGGATAATGATTTAGATTCTTTCGCTCCCCCTCTTGGTCATAGTTAGGATCATGATTTAGAAAACCTTGCTTCAAATCATTGCAGTCCTGCAACTGCTGCCAGTCCTTAGAATTCAAGTAGATAAATGCTAATTATTATCATTTGAATCTTTCTTTCATTTTCTTGAAATTTACAGTATAGAGTAGTTGATTGGGCCATCATTACTAAGTAGAATGAGACAACTTTCATGCTAATTGAAAAGCTCAAATAAGAAGATAATGATTAGTAGTATTAAGCTTCATGTTAATGAACAGTCTTATATCATTGAAACTACACTGATCAATTCATGCTTGTGTAATGTTATATAATGGCATGTATGGAATGTAAGTCAAGCATGGTTGAGGACGCATAATCTGGATATATAGTTATACACTTATACTTACATTTGAGGAAGAAAAAAACCCATATGTCTTCTTAATTTGATCCACTGAACCTGCTTGCTCTTCTTGTTGCTCTACCTTAACTGATTTTTTCTGATTTCAAGGGAAAGAATTCAATGCCATTTGCCACTTTTTCGGATTTCAAGCTTGAGGATCCCTTCCATCAAAATTTGATTGTGACTATGCATATGTATGTTGATTCAAGTTACCTTTGATTGTGACATCAAGTACATTTGAATAGATTTGAAATATACAACAAAGCTTTCACTTGTTAAATATGGCTGTTAATGTCATGTTGGTTTAAAACCAGTTTGGTGTGATTTGTTATTTCTTATATTGAGCTACATGTTGTGTGCAGGTTATGGCAACAATTTGTGAGGATCTGCCACCAGACAGCGTTGTGCTAATATATCTCTCAGCCTCAGGTTTACATTTGCTCTAATTTTTCAAGTTGATATCATCAATCTTCAAAATCATAGACACTAAGGTGCTTACCAAAGTGCCCGCACAACCTCTATCAATTTGTTAGAAATTCTAACCCTTCATAACATGACCATTTTCCCACTAATCTTCATAATGTATAAGAGGGTGAATAAGAGGAGAATAGAGTATATAGTTATGGAAATTCTGTCTTTATTCTTCCACCTTTTAATTCTGTGTAAATTTCTTTTCTTTGAATGAAGTAGATATTTATTATATTGTCTAAATATTTATTTGAATGATGTTATTTTATAGGTGAGCCTGCTTACTGATAATGGGAGCACCAATGATGACTTGAAGCTCCCTATTGGTGACAATCTGCTTACTCAGGTTTGTAGAAATCTATTGGTTTCTCTGTTGGATACATAGTCTGCAAAAGTATGTCAAAACATTTTCTATTTCTATTTCTTATTTTCACTTTTAATTGCAATTGTTTCATTCCGTTACAATTATTAGGGGCATCATTTTTCAGGCTCTTATCTCCATTTTCTTTATATCAATTGTTAGCAATTGTTATCTGTTAGTCCCATAATGTATCACTTTTTGCATTCTTATCTTGAGCTTATTATCGTTATTTTAGAACCATTATCGTTCTGATCTTGATTATAGCTTAAAAAACATTTTGATCAAGATCACATTTCTGTTTTGCTCAAGCTGGTCTAGTATGCTTAGAGCAAATTTTGCTATTTGAGACTAGTATGCTCAGGAAACATTTTGTTGTTGTTCGCTTGCAGGGCCTGTCATGTTTAGATAGTTCTCTGGGTTCACAAGCTCTCTATTATGATCTACAACATTTAGGATGTGAAGAATTAAAGGTTAGTGCCTGCTTGACATTAAATTTATGCTTAAGAATGAACATGAATATAAACAGATCAATATACCTATAACTAACTTGTCCTTTGCTGATTATATCTTTGTTTTAGCGTATATTTTGGTAAAGTATGTGTAGGAAATAATTGTAGTATTTTAATTATTTTAAAGTATGTGTAGGAAATAATTGTATAGGAAGGATGAACCAAAAAAAAAATATTACTTTTAAAGTCGGATATTCCTCTATACGGCTTTATACCCGACTTAAAAATAAGCTTTTAAAGTCGGATATTAATATCAATCCGACTTTAAATGTGTTCTAGAGAGGCCAAAAATAGAATATAATCAAACCTTTAAAGTCGGATGTATGAGTTTATCCGACTTAAAAACCGGATTTTAAAGTCGGATGCCCACTCGACTTTAAAATTTCAAACTTACTAAGTCGACGTGGTTAAAGTCGGATTAGGATCCGACTTTAAAAGCCCAAAATATCCGACTTTAAAACCCTTTTTTCCACTAGTGGTTTGGCATCATGGAGGAACTTTTTCTTTTGTTGCCATGTGAGATCTTCCGGGACCTTTCCGGCTGCCTTGTAATTTGCAATGTCGGCGAACCAAGGTCTTTCTACAATGGCAAGCAACTTTTCATCCGGAACTCTTCCAGGATTTCTTTTTCTAGAGCAGTCACTTCTTTGTTCTCCAGCCTTGACAAATGATCTGCTACCACGTTCTCGCTCCCTTTTTTGTCCTTGATTTCCAAGTCAAATTCCTGCAAAAGCAAAATCCATCTAAGGAGTCGAGGCTTAGACTCGCCCTTGGTTAGCAGATATTTAATTGCTGCATGGTCAGTAAAAACAATTACTTTCGATCCAACCAAATAGGAACGAAATTTTTCCAATGCAAATACTATGGCTAGCAATTCTTTTTCGGTTGTTGCATAGTTGACTTGATTCTCATTTAAGACCTTGCTAGCATAATAAATGGCATGGAAAAATTTCTCCGATCTCTGCCCCAATACAGCACCCACTGCGTAATCACTAGCATCGCACATGAGCTCAAACGGAGCATCCCACTTTGGGGCTACTATGACTGGAGCAGAGACAAGTTTTTCCTTTAGGATATTAAAAGCACACAGACAATCATTATCAAATACATACCCAGCCTCCTTAACAAGTAGATTGCATAAAGGTTTTGCAATCTTGGAGAAGTCTTTTATGAAACGTCGATAAAAACCGGCGTGTCCTAAAAAACTTCTCACTCCTTTCACATTTAGAGGAGGAGGTAGCTTTTCTATCACTTCAATTTTTGCTTGGTCAACCTCGATGCCTTTTGCAGAAATTTTATGGCCAAGCACAATGCCTTCCTTGACCATAAAGTGGCACTTCTCCCAATTTAAAACTAAATTGGTTTCAGCGCATCGTTTTAAAACCGCATCAAGGTTAGCCAAGCAAGAATCATAAGTAGGACCAAAAACAGAAAAATCGTCCATAAATACCTCAATTGCATTTTCCATCATATCAGAGAATATAGAAAGCATGCACCTTTGAAAAGTTGCTGGAGCATTGCATAACCCGAAGGGCATCCTCCGATATGCGAACACACCGAAGGGACACGTGAAAGCTGTCTTCTCTTGATCCTCTGGGTCTACTGCTATCTGGTTATACCCAGAGTATCCATCCAAAAAGCAATAGAAAGCTTGTCCAGCTAGCCTCTCCAGCATCTGATCCATGAACGGCAATGGGAAGTGGTCCTTCCTGGTTGCTTGATTCAACCTTCGGTAGTCAATGCACATCCTCCAACCCGTAACAGTCCGAGTCGGAATCAGCTCGTTCTTATCATTCTTCACTACCGTCATACCACCCTTCTTAGGAACCACATGGACCGGACTTACCCACGAGCTATCTGAGATAGGATAAATCATGCCGGCCTCTAAGAGCTTTAAAACTTCCTTACGCACCACCTCTTTCATTGTAGGATTTAATCTCCGCTGAGGTTGGATCACAGGTTTGAATTCTTCCTCCAGTTTGATTTTGTGCATGCAAAAAGCTGGACTTATCCCCTTGAGGTCTGAGATAGTCCAACCCAACGCACTTTTGTTGCTTCTTAGTACCCTCATCAGCTTCTCCTCTTCCAATTTGGTCAAAGAGCTGCTAATGATAGCTGGATGAAGATCATCATTTGCAAGGAAAACATACTTCAGATGAGAGGGGAGTTGCTTCAATTCAGGGATCTTTTTCTCGGGACTCTCCCCACTATCTAGCTCTTCTCTTTTCTTTGACACATTTTCTATCTGAGAAGCTTCAAACTGCATAATACAGTCTTCTATTTCACTCCCCAGATTCTCTTCTGCTTCTTCAATAGAGTTTACAATTACATTCTCCAATGGAGGAGATGGTACTTCCTGTCTAAAGGTCTCTTTCACAGAATTATCAAGTACATCCACCCTAAAACACTGTCCTTTGTCATCAGGATGGCGCATAGCTTCAAAAACATTAAAAGTGATCTTCTCATCCTGGAACCTTAAGATTAGCTTCCCTTGTTGCACATCAATCAAAGCTCGCCCTGTGGCTAAAAATGGTCTTCCCAGAATAAGTGGTACCTCTGCATCTTCCTCCATGTCAAGTATCACAAAGTCTACCGGAAATAGGAATTTGTCAACTCTGACCAGAACATCTTCCAACACTCCATAAGGATATTTTATTGATCGATCAGCAAGTGTCAGAGACATTCTAGTCGGCTTCACCTCACCACCACCAAGCCTCTTCAGCATAGACAATGGCATAAGATTAATACTGGCCCCCAGATCACAGAGAGCCTTGCCAACGGCTATGTCGCCAATTGCACACGGAATGGTGAAGTTTCCCGGATCTTTCATTTTCTGAGGGAGCTTCCTCTGGATTATAGCACTGCACTCCTCAGTCAAAGCCACTGTTTCGTCCTCTTTGAGTTTCCTCTTCTTTGTCAAAAGCTCCTTCATGAATTTGGCATATATGGGCATCTGTTCTAGAGCTTCTGCGAAGGGTATATTGATTTGTAGCCGCTTGAAAACCTCCATGAACTTAGAAAACTGCTCATCTTTTTGATTTTTCTTGCTAGCATTAGGATACGGTAACTTCACTTGCGGAGGAGATGCCTTGAGTTTCTCTTGTACCTGCACATCAAAGAACAAATTGTTTTTATTAGGGTTAGACTTCACACCTTCTTCACTTTCCTTACTCAACTCATTTTCAACTTCTCCATCTTTTTCATTTTCATTCTTTTCACTCAACTCTGTTCTTTCATTTTCAACTGACACCTTCTTTTCACAATTTACTTCAGGAGTCGGCAACTCCCGACCACTTCTTAGAGAGATAGCCTTAGCAGTTTCATCCCTAGGGTTGTCAACTGTATTAGCCGAGAAACCGCTGTTAGATGATCCAGCAAGCTACTTTGATAACTGCCCAATTTGAATCTCTAGATTCTTTATGGAAGCTTCATGATTCTTTTCCATATTCTTCATAGCTTGGTCTTGTGATTGAAAGTTTGTCCTTGTCATTTGCATAAACTGAGTCAACGCTTCCTCCATAGGAGATGGCTTTCTTTGTTCTTGACTAGGTTGCTGCTGATGTGACCCTGAGGTATCATTATTCTTCCAAGAGAAGTTGGGATGATTCTTCCACCCAGGATTGTAGGTGTTAGAATAAGGGTTCCCACCTTGCTTCTGAAAGTTGCCCATATAATTAACCTGTTCACTGTTATCTCCATGGGTTGCACAGTCACCTACATGAGCATTTCTGCCACAATAATTACATGCCCCAGTTTGCACTGCTTGAACGGTTGCAGGAGTTTGAGATCCACTTGGCAAAGCAGCAGCTAACTGTTTAGTGAGAGCCTCAATTTGAAGTGACATTACCTTTTGTTGAGCCAACACAGCACTATTAGCGTCCAACTCTAAAATTCCTGGCCTCTTTGTTGCCCCTCTATCATTTTGAATCCGGTACTTATTAGAAGCCATATGCTCCACTAGCTGTCTTGCTTCCGCTTCAGTTTTAGTACCCAAAGAGCCTCCAGCTGAGGCATCTAACATCATTCTTGTTTGAGGTCGCAAACCATGACAGAAAGTTTGTAACTGAACAAAATCATCAATACCATGCCCAGGACATTTTTTTAATAACAGTTTGAACCTTTCCCAAGCATCATAAAGAGACTCAGCATCTCCTTGCTCAAAATTTGATATTTCAGCCCTTTTCTTGATGAACTTAGAAATTGGAAAGAATCTTTCTAAGTACTTGCTCTCTAGATCACCCCAATTGTTAATAGTTCCTGCTGGGATAGTGTTTAGCCAATCTTTAGCCCTCCCAGTCAAAGTATATGGAAAGAGACGCAACTTTTTCTGGTCATCAGTCACTCCCACGGGATTTGTGGACCCACAAATTTCATAGAACTGAAATAAGTGTTGATTTGGATCTTCAGCATCAGACCCAGAGAATTGTTCTGCTTTCAAGGCAGTGAGGATCGAAGACTTGATCTCAAATGCCACAGCTCCCACAGGTTGGAAGGTGTATGCTTGAACGCCTTGATTTCTTCTACCAAAGTCGCCAAGAGTGCGAGCAGGTGGTGGATTTTTTCCCATAATTTCAGTCACAGTTTGTTGCACAGAAGATTTTCCGGTTGTTGCTCCTTGCTTCCTTAACCTTGCTTCCTTTCTATTAGCTCTAGCGGTTTTCTAAATCTCCGGATCGAAAAGTAAATCCTGAGGATTAACAGCTCCGCGCATGCACTGAGAACACAAGAAACTCGCACAAGTGTCAAAGCAAACTGTGTAATATATATACAATAATAAAAAAAAACTAACAGAAATAAAACTAAAGTGAATGTAAATATGTACGGGTTCGAATTAGCAGTTGCCTTCGAATTACTAGTAAATGTAATTTCGATCCCCAGCAAAGGCGCCAAAAACTTGTTAACTTTTCGGCAAGTGTACCGAATCGTGCAAGTAATAAACCGGTAAGTACCGGGATATCGTCCTCAAGGATCGAAGTTATTTTACTAAAGATGTTAACAACTACTAATAGGAACCAGGTTTAAAAGGGTTTTGGTTTGATAATTGTTGAGCTGTCAAGCTCGAAGTAAAGCAATAAAATATTTTTGTGTTTTTAATAATAATAGCCGAAAAACGAGTTGAAAAGGATACGATGGTAAAGGATGCTAGGGACGAATTCCTATTGATTTCACCCTATTGCCACTGATTTAATTTGAAAGTCAATCTCTCTCTCTCTAATCTTGCTATCAAACTCACAACATTAACCAATTTCTAGTTCCTTAGATAACTAGTCCTTTGTCGATAACTAAATCCCTAATCCCTTAGGTGATTCTAATTAACAACAAGCATTAAAGCAAGAGTTTGCATTATACAACAACTCATAGATTATTCCTAAACTACCAATTGAGGGTATCGAATTTCAAACATTCAAGAATAAAACTCCCATTTCATAATTGAACAAAATATCATTGTATGAGTTTTCCAACCATAAAAAGCATTAAGCGTAGAAATTCGATACACAAAATACGAGAGAGTACGACACAAATCTGATTCTAAACCAGCGACAATAGAGTTACATCAATATTCCTTCATCCCTAACATAAAGAGATTTAGCTATTCATGAT
The DNA here is from genome assembly GCA_039519185.1 of Astragalus membranaceus. Classification (NCBI taxonomy): domain Eukaryota; kingdom Viridiplantae; phylum Streptophyta; class Magnoliopsida; order Fabales; family Fabaceae; genus Astragalus; species Astragalus membranaceus. Next base: position 173,110,155 of record CM076847.1, read on the forward strand.
TAATGAAGAGAAACAAGGAAAATTACAAGTGGAAGATGATGATGAACACATATGAAGCTTCAATCCTTGTTCCCAAGTCTTGATTCTTCGGTAGCCGTCAGCCGGAATTGCTCCTCTCCTGTTCTAGGGTTCCCAAAAACGGCCAAAAGTCCCCCCAAACGCGTGCTGGGCTTGCTTTTACGTGTTTTCCGACGTTTTGCGCTTCACTGGCGCTCCCAGCGCAACTTACGTGCAACTCTGCGTGACTGTCTCTGTCAATCCGTGCGCGACTCGCGCTCCCAGCGCCACTTAAGCGCGGATGGAGGACGCTACAGAGCTGAATCTGCGCCTCACTCGCGCTTCACGCGCAACTTCAGCGCGATTAGGCAGAAACTTCGTTTCCTTGTATTTTTGAGCCTGCTTGCTTGCATTTCTTCGTTCTTCTCTTCACCTAGTCCCTGGGCACAAAAACATCGCAAAACCCAGCATAAACACTGCAAAGCAATTAAATCTCAAATAGAACAACTCATTAATTTTCTCCTAACAATTTCCATTCATTCATCAAATTATCAAGTGAAATTCCCCTTTTTCGCAGTGAGAAACATCATGTGGTGGGGATTCATCACGATCCCTATTTACTTTTATTCTATGTCAACCCATTATCTTTCAATAATTTCTAAAAAATAGTCTTGACAAAATTAGTGTCTTTTTATCTTTATTTCAATTTTACTCGAGAAATTTAGAAACCCTTCATATTTCCTAGTAAAATATAAATAAAGAGGGGCAGCTGTCATACCCTAATTTTGTCCGGCTAATTTAAAGCTTACTAGAAAACCCAAAATATTGTTTTTATCGTTTATGTGTGTCGTTCTCATTCATGTATAGGCGTGTTACTTCTCATTGGCGCGTGTGTGCTATTGTTAATAATGTACACATTTTAGTCCCCGTTGCGGACAGGTGTTCGCGTATTATTGTGCACGAATGTTTACTTTAGTACGTGAATTCGCGTATTCTCGTTGTGGACGCACGTTCGCGTCTCGTCGTGTACGTTTGTTTTTCGTCGTTGTTATCGGTTTAATTTTGTTCTAAAAATCTAATAAAAATCAGATTGTGAATAAATGCTTTTACAATCAATTTTTTTTATAAAGTCAACTTTAGTACACATATATAGACAAAAAAATTAATTAAAAGCAAAAGTGCAAAAAAAAAAATCAAAATAAAATAAAGGGACTAGCAGCCAGCCACTGCTTTCATGTTTTGAGAATGAAAACAAGTCCTCTTTCTTCCTGTTCTCCCCCGTTTCCTCTTTTGCTCCAACAAAGCAGCTTTGGCAGGCACCACCCTGCTGCTGCTGCTGCCCCCACTAACCTCTTCTGCTCCACTAACCTGCACAATTGACAAAACAACAAATATGCATCAGCTCAAAAACAACAGCTCCCTCTATAAAATAGGAAGAACAAGAGCACTGAAGGGGAGGAAAAAAAAACAGAAAACACAATAAAAGGGGGAAACACGCATAAGCACACAGTAACGGCAAACAAAAAAAGAAGAAAACAAAAAGAAAAACAGAGAGGGGGAGAAGAGGATCCCTCAGCACCACCATGCACCACTGCCACCATGCACCTCCACCATAAACACTACTCACAGCCCAAACAACCGTGACCACCCAAATCACCAAATGCCCCCCACTGTCTCCTCCCCTCCACCGAAATCACCATACTCCCTCCTCGCACCAAACAGCCCCCCCCCCTTTTCACCACCTTGAACAACCACCCAAAACCTCCCCAACGACCCTACCAAACAACCCCCTCATTGCTGTCTCCACCACAACCAGACATCACCACCGTGGGCCACCGTGCGCCACCACAACAAACACCCCTCTCGCATCCCTCCCTCTCGATTCCTCTCTCTGCCTCCCCGTACCGTTTGAAACCAAAAAAAAACAACAAAAACAGAGAACCAAAAACCCAAAATAAGAGAAAAGCAGAAAAAGAAAAGAGGAGAAGGTTCGGTTACCTGCAGCTCCGGCCACCGTAGACGGTGGCCGTTCGTCCTGGACCTCCGTAGGTACCGTCGCCATCCTCCGTAAGCACGCCGTCCACCGTGAGCGCGCCGTCCACCGTGAGCACGTCGTCCACTTTCGTCGCTTCGTTCCTCTGTCCGTCGCACCACCGTCAACACCGCCCCTACGATCGACGCACCAACGCCGTCGTCCCCCCCACGTACTTCGCCGCTGTCACCCGTTCCCTCGTCCCTGCATCTGGCTTCGTATTCCCTCCTCTAGCCGTGCATTACTCCTAGAACCGTGGCACCATCAGCGTCGACCTACGCCGGCGGACGTGAACACCGCAGGCCTCCGTCGCTGTCGCAAGCAGGCACTCGCTTTCTCCCTCATGAAGCCATCTCTCTCTTTGGAATGGTGGAGCGGCGCTGAGAGGTGTAGGAAATTAGGGTTCTGAGGTAAATGGTTTCCTTTTATATCCTCTTCCCATTTTCCTATTTTTCTTTTTTTTTTTGTAAATTAAAATTCAAATTACTAATGCAACCATACTTTTACTTCACACACCCCATTCCAAGCCTTTTTGTTGCGTAGGCCAGCACACAAAAAAACGAGTTGGGCTCTGCTTTACGCACCCCCTTTTAAAATACGACACCCTGCTGCTAACTGCACCCCCCCTTTCCTAACAGCACCCACTGTTTCTCTTTTTAAAACAAATTTCTTTTCCCTAAATAAATATTTTCTTTCACAAACCTATTTTTTCCCAAATAACGAATAAATGTTTTCCTAAACATAGACATGGTTCGTTACTAATGGTCACTCTGAGCTTAACTCGTTTGACTGTTAATAACAGCTTTAGTTTTCAAACGAGCTATGGGCGACGACCACTCTGAGTTTTACTTGTTTGGTCATTTCGAGTGCCTGCCCAATTTCAAAAATAAATAAATAAAAAAACATCAAACACACAAACATTTTTCTATCAAGAACTACGTGTGATTTGATTCTCTACCAAGAGATACGTAGGAGCGGAGGGCGGCCGACCTCTGTCAATTGCATTAATAAAAAACCTTTTTTTTCTTTTAATTCATTTCTCTCATTTTTCTCCAAAAGTACAAAAAATAACTAATTGTTTATCGAGTCTTCTTTATTATTATTATTATTATAAGGGTAAAATCATTATTTTTGAATCAATAAACGTTTACACATTTAGTTAAAAGGTAACCTTCCTTAGGAAGGATGCCGTAGGGTGCTAATACCTTCCCTACGCATAAACGACTCCCGAGCCTAAATCTGGTCCGCAAGACCCCTTTATCCACTCAATAGGGATTTTCCAATGTTTGCCCTTAAACTAAAACTTTGGTGGCGGCTTCATTTCAAGAACTTCGAAGAATCCCTCCTCCGGATTTTTCGGTCGCTACAGCCTCAAGAAAGGAAACCTGTTTCAAAGGGACGCGGGGGTTAACAAACCCCAAAGCTTGGATGAGTTCCTTCAGAAGGCGCAAAAGTACATGGACTACGAAGAAGACAACACGACGTACCAAGAGGAAGCCAGTGTTGGCAGCAAGGAGGACGAGCTGGCTTACAAGGCCATTGAAGAACCATGGCAGAAGGGAGCCCAAGATGAAAGAACTCCTCGGGAGTCCCGACCCCGACAAGGTCGCTTCTCAGAGTACACCCTGCTGAACACATCCCAAGCTGAGCTCCTTGCCGAATGCGTGGACGCGGAGTTTTGGGACATCAAACAACCCGAACCTCTCGTGCAAAAGAAAGGCCGGACCTCTAAGAAGTACTGTCGTTATCACAAAGGTTATGGGAACAGTACCAGCAAATGCAACACCCTCAGGGATGACATTGAATAGCTGATCCACGAAGGGAAGCTCGCCTAGTACGTGAATGAAGAAGAGGATGAGACCCGTGACTCTGAATAGGGAGCAAGGCATCAGGACCTAAACCTAGGGCTAGGCCTAGTTAAGAATTTTGTTGTTTAAGCACGAAGACAGAATGTAAAAGCTCGATATGAATGATTAACAAAAGTTCAGCTTACAATTACAGTTTTTGCTCTAGCTCACTAGCATTAACACTTGTTCCAAAGAAAATTCCTTAAGATCAAGAAAAAAAAGGGTCCAACTCCTTAGTTAGGGGAGGAGCGAGGTAAGTTTGAGACCCAACATACCCTGTAGGGAGGGACTGCCCGAATCACAGGGGCAACCTCAACATTAGCTCAAAGCCAAGACCATCCCTCCAAGGAGTTAAGAGTGCCATAGCACGCCAAAACAAATAAGTGACCTTGGTGGTCACAGCCCCTTGGGCGAGTTCTATCTGGGCCGAGTCCTGGTAAACTATGCCAAGGGTATACTTCAAGCTGTCCTTGGTGGTCACAACCCCTTGGGCGAGTTCTATTTGGGCCGAGTCCTGGTAAACTATGCCAATTAAGGGTATACTTCAAGTTGGCCTTGGTGGTCACAACCCCTTGAGCGAGTTCTATCTGGGCCGAGTCCTGGTAAACTGTGCCAAGGGTATACTTCAAGCTGACATTGATGGTCACAACCCCTTGGGTGAGTTCTATCCAGACCGAGTCTTGGTAAACTATGCTAAGAGTACACTTCATTACAAATTGTCCCGACGGGCGTCGACAAACTCATCTGCCTAAAGCAATGCAAACTTAGGCAACTATCTACTTAAAATTTGAAAGGATGGTGGCACAAAGTCACCAAGGTCACGACGCCCAACCAGCAGGGTTCCAAGGTCAAGGCACCCACATGGCGCCAGCAGAGGCGCCAATGTCATGAGACACGGCAGCCAGGTGCCCGACACCAAGGCGCCAACAACAAGCAGGACCCGGCATCATGGAAGGTGCCTAGCCCCTGGCAACCAGGCGCCCAGCACCAAGGCGCCAAACAAAAGCATGACCCGGCACCCCGGCGCCCAGCACCAAGGCGCCAAGGAAGGTACCGACACCATGGAAGGTACCTAGCACCAAGGCGCCAAACAAAAGCAGGACCCGGCATCATGGAAGGTGCTTAGCATCCGGCACCCAGGTGCCCAGTACCAAGGCGCCAAATAAAAGTAGGACCCGGCACCACGGAAGGTGCCTAACACCCGGCACCCAAGCGCCCTGACACAAAGCGCAAACCGGCACCTAGGAGGGCGCCTAGGTGGGCGCCAAACCAAAGCGCAAACCGGCACCCAGGAGGGCGCCTAGGTGGGCGCCAAACCAAAGCGCAAACCGGCACCCAGGAGGGCGCCTAGGTGGGCGCCAAACCAAAACACAAACCGGCACCCAGGAGGGCGCCTAAGTGGGCGCCAAACACCAAAGCGCAAACTGGCACCCAAGAGGGCGCTTAGGTTGGCGCCAAACACCAAAGCGCAAACCGGCACCCAGGTGCCTTGGAGGGCGCCAAGTTTTCACGCGTAAACCGGCATCCTGCACATTGGCACAAGGCGCCCAGGAGGGCGCCAACATCAGAACGCAGCACCTTGGCACAAGGCGCCCAGGAGGGCGCCAACATCAGGACACGACACCTTGACACAAGGTGCCCAAGAGGGCACCAACATCAGGACGCATCACCTTGGCACAAGGCACCCCAAGAGGGCGCCAACATCAGGACGCATGGCACAAGGCGCCCAGGAGGGTGCCAACATCAGGACACAGCACCTTCGCACAAGGCTCCCAGGAGGGCGTCAACATCAGGATACGGCACCCTAGCTTGGTGCTTGGCACAAGGATTACACCAAGGGAGGTGTGAGTCACAGTCGCGGTATACGACCCGACAAGACAGATGAAGTAACGCTTCGGGTAGATCGACAAAAATTCTTCAAGCCAAGACCATCCTTCGGAATAATCTCGGCTTGGGGGGAAACTGTTCTGGACTAGACCAAGAGGCCCATTCAGCACTTAGACATGGATTGGCCCAATCACTTTGATCCATATCCACAATACACAAGCCCATTCATGACTCTCATACTTGGATGACTTAGATTCACTCTACCGATCCAACGGCCCACCACAGGGCACAATTCCCTATAAATACTGGCACACATTGTCATAAAGAGGTAGATTCTCATTCCTAGCTAAATCACTCATCTATTCTCAATACTGACTTGAGCGTCGGAGTGGCTTCGCAGGTACCCCTCCCGGGTTCGCACTAACCTCCGGCCAGACAGCAGGTGACCTACCAACTGCAGTCCACCCAACACTGCAAGGTACAGAACAATATATATCATAAATTTTCGAATTACATGCACTTAATTACAACCACTAAATGTAATCTAATTTTTTATTGCAAATTGCTTTTTAAGGGAACCAAAGCTTAGGTTCTGCATCTTTGCAATTCCATTGAGCTCCAATGTAAGTATGCGTGGAAGACCATAGCTATCTTTTCTATTAGAACCATCTTACCCTATGTTTGGATGATAAATACTTCAAACCAAAATATCTTATTTGAATAATAGAGTTGAAGAATTTCAAAATGAAAGAATTTTAGGAGATGTTTTACTAAAACTAAATTTAGGGACATTGAAATACCAAGTAAAATTAAGAATTTGAAATTTATTCCTTACTCTAAAATCATTATTCCAAAATAATTTATTTCTAATTTATTTTTCTTCAAAAAGTTACCCCAAACTCTTTTTTTTGTGAAAATAATTTTTTTGTTATGCAATTTTTTTTGGATCTGCAGACAAAGTGACAATTTCTACTCGTAAACTCGCACAAACATAGTGGAGATCTGGATTTGAACCTAAATAACCACAAAAAATGTCCGGCTTAACAACGTCAATTTTACCAGTTGTGCTAAGCTCTAACAATAAATTTTAATATCAACAATTGAGTAAGCAATTTAACACCCTAAAGTCAAACAATAAATAAATTTTATAAATAAAAGAATTCCTAAAATGTTGAATCACCTCATCCAACCATCCAAAGTATAATCCGAAAACCAAATACACAATAATTCTCCTCCTTCATTGAGGGTGTTCCACTCCATATACCCTTGCATGTCTTAATTTTTGTATTAGAATGACACATTGACACACAATACAAAGATAGAGACGTCCTTCAATTTTCACTTGAATGAGATGGTTTGGGTCTCTTTCAGTTTAACCAAGGTCCTGAGTTTGAATCCAAACTTAAGAATGCAACAACGTTAAATCTCTTAAGGGAAAAGCTTTGATCCCTCATTGTGGTCATTTCCGGCTCGATGGACTTGTCTCTATAGTTGCACGTAAAAGATACCCCATTTCAATTTAATTTTTTAATTAATTAACGGTACATAACAAGAAACAACACGGAAGGTTGCTTGGCTAAAGAAGAAGGAGGCGGGAAAAAATATTATAATTCATGACTATTCATTTTATATGCATAAATATGTATAGTGGCTTATAAGCAATAATAAATTTAATGAGGCACGATGAGTGTCTTTCTCATAATAAATACTTCATTTGATCTTCTCTTCATATGAAACATCGCCATTAAAATTGGACATATAATTAAGTAAACAAAAGAGGAAAGAGTTGCTCTTATATTTATATTTTGAATATAATTAATTAAGGTCGGTTCAGTTGAACCTGAACATGGGTCACTTTAGTTGGACACAAAGGTTCCTTCTCACATGCTCATTCTACTTATTTAGAGCAAAAACCAATTTGGATCCACTTAATAGTTCCCTAATCCTATTGGTTTTGTGTCTTATATATAAAATAATGTAAGTTGTTGTCGTTTGACTAAAAACTTATATTAAAAAATCAATTGATGTGATTTGTTTATTTATTATGATCCAAATAATGCTGCCTTGGTGGATATCCCATTAAAATTGCATTATTCTTCCTTTTTGGAAGGTGAGTTGAAGATCTAAGTTACATAAGGGTACCTACCTTACAAAGAAATTGGGCCGGAAAGCCCAATATATAAAGCTATCTTGAAAAATGGGCTTGAGTTCTACTAGATTGGGTACTTATACATTACCTGGGGAAAAATAAAGGAAATGTTAATAGACCCTCAACCAGTTCATTCTATCACCTCCCATTTAATTATAAGAAGACAAAAAAATACTTTTACACTTAAAAAGCCTCAAAATAATCTCCATTCCCTTCCCCACCACCACTATCATTGTGACACATTCAACTCCATTTTGTAATTATTTTAAATAAAAATAAAAGAAAATCGTAAAACTCAGTTAGGAAGCCATATATTTGCTGAATAAAAATAAAATTTTCAAAAACTTATATTTGAGTAAAAGACACAATTTGTCAAATTGTTTGGTCAAGCATCAATACAATGAAATAGAAATTTTAAGTTTTTGAAAACACTTACAAACTTAAGTTGCAAATATAATTAAATATAGGCTTAAAGGTCATTTTGGCCCCTGCAAAATACACATTAATCCATTTTGGCCCCTGCAAAATAAAAAACTTTAAAGAAGCCCCTGTAAAATAGTTATTTGTTCAGTTAGGCCATCGCTGTTAGTTTCCCCCTAACGCTGTTAGTGGTAGCCTACGTGGACTTCTGACTTGGCATCCACTCTGAACACGTGTGTAGCCACGTGGTTTGGTTAAAGGTCACTAGGTTTCTTCTTCTCTCTCTCTCTGAAACCCATTAGAGTTCTACTTCTTCTCTCTCACATTAAGCCATTTTCGTCTTCTCTCTTCTTCTTCCCATCGTTTCGTTTCTTCTCTCTTTCTGAAATGGCAGGAAGCAACGCATCTTCGAACGCAACTTCAAGGCATGGAGAACTACCTGTTTGTGGATGTGGAGATCCTATGCGACTATGGATCTCAAATACAGCTGAAAACCCAAAAAGGAAATTCTGGAAGTGTGTTAATTGGGGGGTAATTACGATTTAGGGTTCTATCTTTTCTTCCCTTTTATTTGATTTTGTTTTCTTTTTTGTTAATTCTAATCATAAATTTATTCTGGACATTGTTTACAGAGGAAAACAACAAGCTGCAAGTTGTTTGTTTGGGATGATGAGCTTAATTTTGAGGGATGGCCCATGGTGACAGCGACTGGTCCCCATTCAAGTCGTGAAAACCCTAAAGCTGTAGAGGCAGCAACAACATCAACTTCAAAGACTTGTCAATGCAAATGTTGTGATGTATTAAACGATTGGGAGTCAAGGAAAATTACTAAACTGAAGCTCAAGTTGTTAAATGAGAAGAAAAAGATGAAGTGGATGCAAGGAATTCTCATATTTGTCATTTTGTACTTAGCATATCAGAAAAGTTGGTTGGTTTAGGATTACTGTTAGTGACCAATCAAAGTATGTTTAGGAAGTTATTTATGTAAGATGTACTAATGGATGTTATCTATGAAATGAATTTGTTTACCAACAAGTTATTAAACCATTTGAGGTTCAATATTTGCTGCATAACTGTTAAAAAATTTCTGCATACTTAACTTGTAAAATTGGTGCATAGTGAAATAGAAGACATAATGACTTGAAATGTCATACACATAAGTAAGTTGGTTAAAATAGTAAGTTGGTTTTCAATTGATTGTAAATAAGCCACCAAACCATGGGTAATTCATTTGATTTCAGCTGGATAATGTCATACACAAAATACATACGTGCACTACTACAATTTAGGCTTTTCGCATCGGTTAAAAATGACTTTTCGCATCGGTTCCGCGTCCGTTACAGATTTAGGCGTTGTTAAAAGTAAGCACATTTTACATCAGTTACAGACCTGATGCGAAAAATCTTTTTAACATCGGTCCGTACAAAAAACCGATGCCAAAAGTCTGTTTTGATTAGATTTTATCATGTTTTTGGCATCGGCTCTGCCAAATAACTGATGTTAAATATACATTTCGCATCGGGTTTTTATAAGGACCGATGTTAAATAATGCTTTATTAACATCAGGTTCTCTCTGGAACCGATGTTAAAACTATTTTTTTTTTTGCTTATACAACACCACAGAATCTCATATCCAGTAACCTGGATAATAAGCCTCCTATACAACACAATCTCATATAATTAAAAGATGCAACCACAGAAAGGTACACATTATAATCCATTTTTTGCTTGACCACTAAACAAAACATGCGATAAACTCAATTACGCCTTAAACTGCTATTCAAATCTAAGTATCCATTAGTCAGGTATGCAAGTGCAAAAAAATTTATAACATTCTGCAAGTAGGCTTACAACTAGTAAACTCTGGAATGTCACTTCTACATAACAAGCTAAGTATCCATTATTTATCTTTCATTTAAGTTGACATTTACAACAAATTTTGAACAGACCTAAATCTCAAGTCCTAAGAGAAACTGCAGATACCATGCATAATGCATTATGCTAAAGATACAGTCCAATAAACAAATCACTTTGACATCAGCCGACATTTTATCATACACCTAAAGTGCAATAAACAAAAGAAATCCTGATATGATAAATAAATCTCCTTAACATCAGCATTCTGCCAAACTAATCACTTTGTGAGTTCCATTGAGCAATAATCTCAAAACCAGTGATAAAATAAGAAACTAAAAAGAAAATAAAAACAATATAAACCAGTTTATTTTCAAAGTTCAAGAAATCACCACCGAACAGAATCATATAGAATGAAACCCATACACAGAATCATGCATTTCTAAGAAAAAATGGAAGCAACATAACAATATATACATGGCATAAGCAAAACAACAGATTACACCCAAAAATTTAAAGAACAAATCAAAGAAAAAGAGATTGAAATAGTGTGACTTACAACTATAACGGCGAATGAACGAGAAGTATATGAACGAGAAGTGTGGAGCGTAGAACCGGTTCGGACCTAAAGAACAAATCAAAGAAAAAGAGATTGAAATAGTGAGATTTACAACTATAACGGCGAATGAACGGGAAGTGTGGAGCGAGAAGTGTGACTTACAACTATAGTGAGAGTGAGTGTGTTTCGCGAGAGTGGTTTTTGGTTTCACAGTGAGAGTGCTTCACGAAGAGAGAAGGACGGCGTGAACGGCGGACGGCGTGAATGGGAGGAGTGAACCTTGTGCGTGAACGGCGTGAACGGCGTGAACGGCGTGAATGCGTGAACGGCGGACGGCAGACGGTTTTGGTTGCAGAGTGAGCGTGTTTCGCGAAGAGGGTTTTAGTTGCAGAGTGAGTGTGTAACGAAGAGGTTTTTGGTTGAAGAGGGTGAGTGTGCTTCGCGAAAGAGGGTTTTAGGAAATTGTAAAATGGGATTTTTCACATCGGGTGCAACGATAGAACTGATATTAAAAGTGTAATCATGGCTTTCTACATCGGTTCCTATATCAACCGATGCGAATAATGTTCACAAAATTTCTAAATTGCCAGCGCCTTTTTATCCACATCGGTTAGTTACTGACCCGATGCGAAAAATGTTTAAATAATTTCAAAAATTCCACCGCATTGGTATCCACATCGGTTAGTATTTGAACTGATGCGAATTCATGATGTAAAATCCATTTTTTCTACTAGTGGTGGGAAAGGTCACCAAAATACATTAGAGACTACATAAAATGGCAAATTATGTCAGTGTATCAAAATACAAACGAAGTTGGCTACTAATGCTAATGTACCAAAAATACATAAAACACAAAACACTAAACCATGTACTAAAAGGCCTAAACTATATTTTCTTGTGTAAGATCCCCATCTTGGCTAGTTTCTTCTTCATCACCGACCATCAGTGGTTTGTTTGGGTCACTACCAGGACCTGTATAAGGTAATACAGTTCTCCTAAGCCTTGTGCTATATCTTTGCCTCTTAACAGCCAGTTTTGGTCTCTTTGCCACTCTATTGACAGATGGTTCTGTAGTTTGAGATGATGCAGTACCAGTTGCTTGAAATGCAGGCACAAACACTCCCGGTTGCATGAACTGATGTGATGCAGGTGCAGTGGGATTGGAAGCAGGTGCAGAAGCAGAAGCAGGAGCAGAAGCAGGGGCTTCACCTGGTTTAGTGGGATTGGAAGCAGGTGCAGGTGCAGAAGCAGGTTCAACTAGTTCATGGGCTTCAACTGGTTCATGGGCTTCAACTGGTTCACCTTTCTTAGGTTTTCTCTACAAATAAAAGTTTGAGCAATCAATGGTGAGTTAATGTTTAAGCGTACTTCATAGTAGAAAACATAGTGATGTAGCATTACCTTTCTCTTTTGTGCTTCTGGATTGATCTCAGTGGCACTAACACCATGGCGATATGCTAGTTCATAGCTGAATCTTGTATAACAGGCATCAACAAAATCCTCAGGTTTATTTTGTCTATAAGAGATGGCAGCACAAGCATGTCTACAAGGAATACCAACTAGCTGCCAAAAATTACAGCTACATTCTAATTTCCCTAGATCGACTATAAATGCTGTACCTCCAAATATACTAATGACCGGAAACTGAAGGTCACCAGCCCATGTTGCAACCCAATTGCCACTTCCCTCAACCTCCTTATCCAACCTCATCCTAGGTTTAGGCATTACTCTATGTGGCCATCTATTTAGTTTCAATCTCTGCTTAGTAATCCTATTCATCAAATAGTCTCTAATCCACTCACACATTGAAAGGATAGGTTTATCTCTAGCAGTTAAAATTGTGCTATTAAATGCTTCAGCTAGATTATTCATCACTATATCACACTTAGGGTAAAAAGGGAATGCATGCTTACACCAATATTTGGTCGGAATTTCCATCAACCACTCCCAGCATTTCTCATCCACTCTTTTCGGGGAATTCATCTTTGCTTGCCATGCTTGAATATATGTTGCCTTTGAGGCCCCCATCATAAGATCCCTAATGACAGTTCCACCACCAAATTTCTTCTTGCAATTTGCATATAAGTGCATGACACACAATCAAGCCCCATCTCCTCAAACATTTGGATCAAACCCTAAAACATAAAAACAGAAAAGAAAAAGGATTAATGATTAAACAGAAAACCAGAAAAACAGAAAAGAAACATTCTCCAATAGATAGACATTACCTTTTGCTGGTCAGATATAAATATCCATCTTCTATCTTCACCAATATCCTCTAACAACAAAGTTAGAAACAATCTCCAAGACTCTTTACATTCTGTTTCAACCACGGCAAATGCAAATGGAAAATACTCATCATTTGGATCTCTTCTTACAGCTACTAGAAGTTGACCACCATACTTGGTTTTGAGATGGCATCCATCTACACATATAAATGGTCTACATCCTTTAAGGAACCCCTTCTTGCACCCATCAAAACAAAAGTAAAAACTTTGAAATCTTGGCACACTCTCTGGTGATGACCTCACCATATTGATTTTACAAAGTGTTTCCTTCATTTACCCTCCTCAACTCTGCTGCATACTTCCACAATAAAACATACTGTTTATCTACATCACCTTCAACCATTCGTTTTGCTATTTTTTTTTTGCCCTCCAAGCTCTTCCCCAAGTAATCCCAGCTTTGTAGTTTACCCTAATGTCATTCATCACTTCTCTCACCTTCACATTGTCAGTAGTTTGTAGTCTTTTGGCCACTGTTTTTGCAACCCAATTACTCCTAGCATTACAATTATTTAACACTCTTGCACATGTGTGGGTCCCCCTCCACGTTTTCATCCTAAAGGTCAATTTGTGTGCAACTTTACTGACACGGGCATAAAAGCCACAGCCTTGCTTGCACTCCACTTGCACCCTCTTTTTGTCATTTTTCTTAAACTTTATCTCCTTACCATTTAGTATTGACTATTCTCTAATTGCATCTCTAAACTCATCAAGACTTTTAAACTCCAACCCCACTTTGAACTTGTAATTCTTGTCAAGTTCAAGAGGATTAAACATGTCATATCTTGGACTTCCCCTTCCATCCTCCTCTTCTTTATCTGGGTCACTGCTACCCAATTCCTCAGATATGTATGTATCATCATCTGGTGCAGTAGAGCCTACAGGAACTCTACTAGACCCTGCACCCCCTCCACTAGAGGTAGGACCAACTCCACTTGAGCTTGCACCAGCCCCTCTTTTGGTTGGTGTTCTTTTTGCCCTACACTTCACTCTATATGGGGTGCCATTGATCACAATTCTAGACCCACTAGGAGATACAATTGGTGGTGATGGAACTCTATATGGTGTATGTGGTTCCTCTTCTGATTTTTCTTCCTCACTGTTGTGTTCATCTTCAGGACCAAAACCATCATCTTTCCCATGCGCTCTCTCCTCTTCACTATCATCTAAATGGACACCCTTAAGTTCATCATCACTGTAATCATCATTGGATTCCTCATCTTTGTCTTCCTCATTAGGATACTGTTACTCCTCGTTGATTTCATTAGCCACACTTCCAATTAGCTCAAAGTGCTCTACGTATATATGAGCTTCAACTCCCCTATTTGTAGCATACTCTGCTATATCTAAAGCATCAACATCACCTAAAGTTTTCCTAAATAGCCCATCTTCGTTAGCTTTCCACCATAATCTATATGTACCAGACTGATACCCTAAATCCTTCACTATATCAGTAGCGTCAAAATAACTCCATTTGTCCACATCTTGACCTTTAATAGCTGTTTCACCCCCTCCTTCGTACTCTAGTGTCTCTTTCTTAATAAACTTTCCACCATAGTGGAAGACAACAGTAATAGACATTACTATAAGAAAAAGGGTGCCAATCAGTGAACCAAAATAGACATTAAACAAGTTATACTACAAAAGGGATAAAATAGACTTTTCAGCTTAAAATAAAAGGGATAAAGCAGAAGCATTAAAGAATCTCTCCAAACTTCAACACCACACTCAATGACACGGTGGTCCCCTTTCCCTTTCCCAGAAATGAAAACAGTAGTGACAACACAACAATAGAGTACGAGAGCATGTACAAACCTGTTTTTTTTCAAAATGAAGCGTCGTCTTCTTCCTTCGTCAATCAGCAGCTTCTTCCTGCACCCTCTTCCGTGGTCTTCTTCCTGCACCCTCTTCCTTCGTCAATCAACTGAGCTGAAGAGTAGACCTCTAATGGCTTTCAGAGAGAGAGAAGAAGAAACCTAGTGACCTTTAATCAAACCACGTGGCTACACACGCGGCTACACACGTGTTCAGAGTGGATGCCAAGTCAGAAGTCCACGTAGGCTACCACTAACAGCGTTAGGGGGAAACTAACAGCGAGGGCCTAACTGAACAATTAACTATTTTACAGGGGCTTCTTTAAAGTTTTTTATTTTGCAGGGCCAAAATGAATTAATGTGTATTTTGCAGGGGCCAAAATGACCTTTAAGCCTTAAATATATCCTAAAGTACACGTCATATTAGAACCGTAAATCCACAAATATACAATCATAAACAAATTAAAGAATATACTCTTAATACTACATCTTATCATAAAATATATAGAATTTGACTCATCTCAATTACAATCCTACAAAATGAAACGGGGGACTAAAGACATACAAACATAAGGGTGGGTCTATTGAAGCTGAGTTGTTTTGTGTAGGGTAACATAAACAAAATAAAACAATATGCATACATTTAGCGATTACGTACTCTCATAGAATTCATGCACAACATCAGAAACTATATGTCCTGCAATGAATAAAACAAAATCTTCTCGACATGATCATATGCAATGCAATTATAATGTTTGCTGTATCATTCTACTACTCGGAAAGTACGACTTAGATGGCATGTTTGGTTTCATGAAGTTACATCGTCGCAATGCTAAACACTAACCATGATAATAATCGACAGATGTCAAGGTAGTTGACTCTTCTAAGTTATCCCTAGTTGGAGGAGGTTATTGGAACTGATAAGAGCATACAAACTCGAGTTATTCACCCCTAAGGCTAAGGTATTGTCATGCAAATCACTCATAGTGGCGCCTGTAACACCCTCTTCGGGTGTCACGGACTCTACACTCAATATCGAATTTTGTGGTTAACTTTTTTTTTTAAAACAAAACTTCACAAAGTATTTTTAGAAAATCTGATACCAGTTAAAAATGCCTTTTTGAAATACCACAACACAAACATTCCTCATTGATCACAAAATTTTCTTTGCCATTAGGCATACAGCATTCATCTTGAAAAACAATACTCTTGGTAACGATTTCAGAACCGAACTAAGGACACAATCTAATGAGCTGGTCTTAAGATAAAACTCTAAGTCTACTGATTTAGATTACTAGTCAGAGACACCAGAAAGGGGATCACAACCCTTTGAAGACACATACCTAAACATGGACACTTACCAAACACCTATTTGATAAGTCCAGAAATTTCACTGTTTCTTCATAGTCTTCATAAAGACGTTCTTCACGCTTCCTCGGGAATCACGCCTTCCATCACGTCGCCAATCAGTTCTCGATTCAACTTCTATACTATCCATGGAATTCATTCACATATACCTGAAACATTGTACTCGCGTACCCCAAACATGGCTAGACAAACAAATTGGCAAGGTGAAACTCTTATACACGAGTTTATCGCAAGCTATTCCATGGATACATAATACGTAATACAAGAACAAGCATTTTACTAATACGTATAATATACATGCGCAATATCACGTAATTATAACAAGAATCACTCACATAATTAATAAACACATCAATTCATAGCAAGTCATACAATTCAGCAAGATATGGTTAGTCAAACGCGAACATTACGATCCACATTAGTAATCGTTCCTCACATCGATTATCAATATCATCAAAGGTTCCATACGAAATGGAATAGCACTAGATCATCACCTAGGCCAATACTGTGATCTAGATTCCCCGTTAGATCAACAACGACAGAACATAACATTTACACCATGATTATGTCTTCGTGTCCCTTGTAACCTAGATCTGGATTCCCTGTCAAACCTACAACAATTACTCAGGCAGTCTTCAACACGGGACTACAACACGTCCGGGTTGGAACAACGCCCTAAAAACATTCTACACTCTCAACAGTCTAGGTCCTCGATGGTACCTAGATAATCAATACGAATCTTGTACTAGACATTCATACATCTAGGTTAAGGCTCAACCCCAAATTCTCATCGCTGATCAACACTTAACTTTGAAAGTCTCGTTACATAACGACAATCACTGAGTAATCTAATTTTCACAAATTTCCTTTTAAACATGATGCGCTCAAAGTTTAGAGAACTACACTAAGCATCCCATTCCACTTAGCATAGTTTTTCGGGTATTCTTATCCTTTAACGGGTGAGAGCACCGCCTTGAGTTTTTCGAAACACTTCTTTTTCAGAAAATTGAATTACTCAGAGGTTGTCTTTATTAAACTTACTTCCATCGTTAATTAATCACACTTAGTCAACTTTTTTTTTCTTTTCATTATTTATTTTTTCTTATCAAATTTTCTTCACTATTCCAACTCTACTCAACACTTAACTTTAAAAGCTTCTTTACATAATGACAATCACCGAGTAGTCTAATTTTCATAAATTATTCCTTACAGATGTTACGCTCAAAGATTAGAGCACTACGTTAAGCGTCCCATTCCACTTAACGTAGTTTTCCGGGTAGTCTCATCCTTTAACGGATGAAGAGCACCGCTTTGAGTTTTTCGAAAGACACTTTGTTCACGAAGCAAGATTACTCAAGTGTTGTCATTACTTTACTTTCATCGCTAATCAACCAACTGTAATCCACTTTCTGTTTTTCTTTCATTTTAATACCTAAGGTTTCATTTTCAAAATAAGAGCGTGTTTTTTTTCAAAATATGATTAACTCCGAATATCCGTTGGAGAAATTCGGGTTTTCACCAAATTATATGCTTTCTTGTAAAGTCATTTTCTTTTTAATCATGTCTAAGTTATCTATTTATTTTCAATGCTACTTTATCCTATTAACTCTCAAAATATTGTTTTTCATTTCAAAAACCTCACATGATCTATTACTAACATTATCATTGTCACTTCCGACTTTAAGTTCAATCAATTCACTTCAACAAATCAGCACAAAAATCTCCAAACACATTAATTGCATTCTCAAAAATCAATGCACATCAATAATTCAACCAATCAAATATTATTACTACCACATATTTCACAATTCAATTCAATTCAAACCAAACAATCAAGCTAATTAAGCAAACATCATGGAAAGCTAAAACTCAGAGATCCCCTTACCTCGGGCGCTTTCCTTTCGGCTACCTGCTTTCAGTCACGCGCGTACCTTTATCCAGTAACTTAACAACCTTCACACGTAAGATCGTATTAGTTCAATTTGCGTCTTTGGTCCTAATCCTTCATGTAGGATTTGGACAACACTTGGAACTCAGGGTTCTAATTTTCTATTTGTCTTCCTCCTCTTGATCATTTGTTCAAGAGGTGGAAACTATGGTCTTCACCTAGCTAGTTCAATAATAATTCCTTTAAACAGCTTCTTTGTAAAACTTAGATTTTTTTGTTTTCATAATAATGAGGTAGGATTCAATTCATAGACTTTAGGTCACATCCAAGACCAAAACAAACTCAAAAATTCAGTTATTTTATTACAATAGCAAATGACCACTTCTTGAAAAGCTTAGAATGTCTAGTTTTAAAAAAAAAACCATAAAGAATCAACTCAAAAAGAGAAGTATGAAAGGAAGAATCGTAAAAACACTAAACATACCCATTTTGGGTTTTAGAGCAAAATAAGATCCTTTGGGTCAAACTTTTTCTCCTAATCTTTTTCTTAAAATTTCAAAGCTTCAACTTAATATCTTCGACGTTACACATTTTCAACCAAAATCATTTGAACATATTAAAAACTAAAAATCTACTTTCTTTTTTTATCAAGGATCTCATTTTTATCCTGATTAAGAGTACTCAGTTAACTTTACGAAAACTTTTGGCGACTCTAAGTTCTAAACTTGTAAAAATTAAACCTTTTTAATTCCAAAAAATCATTCGAACAAATTTTTTTTCTTTATATCAAATATTCGATTTTTTTATGACGATCAAAACTGCTTTGTAAATTTCCAAAAGTTATCGATAATCCTAAGTTCAAAACTCATAAAAATCTGTTCTTTTTCGAAACTTTTTTCTCCTACTTTGAAATGATCAACTCCTTAAACAAAAAAATCAAAACTTTCCATCATCTAATTTCTTTTCCAATAGCCCATGGTGTGGTCCATCAAAATGGGGAGTTTGTGACTTGTTTTCCATGCAAAATTTCAAAGAAATAATGCGGTAAAAATATGATCAAAGTTCCACAATTAACTTTATCAAAGCTTTGAATTTAAAATTACAAGTATATGGAAAAAATGAAGAAGTTTCTCACCCACAAATGAGAAAGAGCCACAGTTCGAGAGAGAAAATTGAAGGAGAAAATTTGTTGATGATATTCCTCCAAGCTCCACTCCACTGCAACTTAAAGCCTTGTTCTTCTACTAGCGTTGATGATGAAATGGAGAAGACAAGAAAATTAATAGATAGTAAGGGATAGCTGGCAGCTACAGTTTGTGGTGAGAGAGAATCATGGTGAGTTTTATCTTGATGAAATGATGATGGGAGATGGTAGAGAAAAAGGAATAAAATCAAAAGATGAAAGATGAAAATGTTTTAGAATGAGAATGGGGGGTGGTGTTGCTTCAGCCGAAGTGGGTCACAAAGAGGAAGATTGAGTGAACTAATGAAGGAAAATAATTTGAGGTGGGTTGGGTTCTTTCGTGGGAGTTATAAGGAGAGGAAAAAAAGGATTAACTTAGTAATTAATATTTAAAACAAATATCTCTTATGATAATCTAATATCTAACTTTTATTATCTACTATAATCTACTAATAATTAAAACTACGAGATAACTGCACTGATAAATAAAAAACACGGGATAACTGCAGTGATATATAAAAAAAATAAGCGATTAATATTTACCATTGATATTTATAATTTTTTTGACAATTTATAATTAATATTTACCATTGATAATTATAATTTTGGAAAACTACTATAAAACTACTATGTAAAAAAACACGTGATAACTTCAATAATCTACTATAATCTACTAATCAACTCAAATAATCTAATATAAAAACACGATATAACTGCAATAATCTACTATAATCTACTAATCAACTCAAATTAATAATCAATTGAAACTATGAGATAACTGCAATGATATATAAAAACACACGAGATAACTACACAAATATATAAAAAGACACAGGATTAATATTTGTCATTGATAATTAAATTTTTTGAAGACTACTATAAACCTACTATCTAAAAAACAATAATATTTAATGACTATTTAAACTGCTGATTAATATTTCAAATAAATATTTCTTATTGATAATCTACTATCTATCTTTTACTATCTACTATAATCTATTAATCAACTAAAATAATTAATTGAAACTACGAGATAACTGCACTGATATATAAAAAAACACGAGATTAATATTTGTCATTGATAATTAAAAATTTTGAAACCTACTACTACAAACCTACTATCTAAAAAATAAGCAGACTTAATGACTATTTAAATTACTAATTAATATTTAAAACAATTATTTCTTATTGATAATCTACTATCTAACAAATTTACTATCTACTATAATCTACTATCAACTAAAATAATCAATTGAAACTATTAGATAACTGCACGGATATATAAAAAACACAGGGATAACTGCAGTGATATATAAAAAAACACGGGATTAATATTTAAAAACACGCGACAAATATTTGTCACTAATACCTAAAAAATGACAAATAATTGTTACTGATATATAAAAAAAACACGGGATAAATATTTGTTATTGGTAATCTACTATCTATCTTTTACTATCTACAATAATCTACTAATCAACTCAAATAATCAATTGAAACTATGAGATAACTGCACTGATACATAAAAAAAACACTGGACAAATGCACTGATATATAAAAAAATACGGGGATAATTGCAATGATATATATATATAAAAACACGGGATAGTTGCACTGATATATAAAAAAAACATGGGATAACAACACTAATATATAAAAAAACACTGCACTGGCATATAAAAAAACATTGCACTGATATATAAAAACACACGGGATAAATGCACATATTGTTTTTAAATGATACTTTTACATTTTAGTTTTAATATTTATCAATTTTTTATTTGAAACTCCTTTTTTATCTACTTTAAATTTTTCTTTATTTTCACGGGGTAATGTTCAGACTATTTAAATACTGTCTAAATTCATTCCTAAAAAGAACACGACAGTACCTGTCCGTATGCAAGTCATCATCTATATTTTACAATTGATTTTAGATTAATGAGATTTCAAACTTATGTTTCTATTTGAGGTAATCGTATGACGTAACGCGATCGGCCCGTGCGGATGCACGGGTATAGTACTAGTTCTTTTTTTTAAAAGATAACTTGATGGTTAAGGTTAGGTAAATATCTTAGATATTTATAGTTATATTATTATAACTAAGCGTTTCAAAGAATTAACATCGCGCTGGATGCTAAATAAATTATCCTAATTGTCTTTTAGAACTTTGAAGTCAAATATTTTTAGGTTTGGGTCACATTTAGAGTTTATAAGCAGGTAAATTTCGCCCGACGGGTCCAAAACGCGTCCAAATTCAGGTAGAATTTTGGAACAAAATGTAAACCTCGACCTAATATAATATATTAGGTCCTAAATCTAGTTTCGGTTTTGTTGAATTCGCACTCTCGATCTATCATTGAGAATATAGGTAATTGGGTGTTAATACGGCTAACTATAATGTAAAACAACACAACAAAAAAATGGAATTTCAGAAATTTGAGGGAATGATAAGATTTCCCTTCCAAAATAATTTTTATTACTTTCAATTACTTAAAATTGTATTTATCAATAGAAATTATCATACACTAATTTTTGGGTTGAATTTATAAAAATACAATTCTCATTATATTACTAAGATACAACGTGAAAAATATTTGTAAAAAGATATTATTACTGTCAAATTGATTTTCGTTTCAGATATACTTGATCGAAAACTTGTATCATTAATATAAGGTTGATCATGAGTCAATTCCTTGACTCTGATCCCGCATTTTCTAATATAATCAAATTAACAAGTAATGTAAGTTTACACTATTGATTAACTTGATTGTTCACAAAAATCATACTGAAAATTTGTAAATCATATTATTAATACAATTAATAGTATGATAAACGAATCTTCAAAAATTCGGGGTGTTACGGCGCCTTCCTTTCAATTCAATAATACTTCCCACAACAGCCTATTGAGGTCAAATGATGTATGACATACACACATACAAGGTTGGGTTTCCCTCATGAACTCCTCAAGATCATAGGGCTAAATATGGACCAGTGTGACCACACTTGGCTATGAACACCATGCAATTGACTACTATCGTGGATACACATAGTTATGGATACTTGAAAGTTCGATATGGGGCCACTTAAAATAATACTTGACTGAATCCAACGACATAACTCTTGATTTGAAGTGCAAATGACCCCCAAGAGAAAAATTTAAGAAAGAAATGTGATGTCCCAGCTAATAACAACTGTGTAAGATTTTAATTGTATAAAGAACTTGGTTTAATCTTAAATTCCTTAATTTGCACGCCGAGTCTATGAGGGTCATTGAGATTTATTTCTCACCTCGTTTGTATTTATTTTAGATAAGCAAAAGATAGAGGATGCTTAAAGAGTTCTTTAAGACTTAGTATCATCTCTTAGCTTTATGTATTCTGCTTTATCTTAAAATCTAATGAAAGTGTGTTGTAATGTTATATTCAAGTATTTGGTAACTACACTTGTATTTAAAGTGTAACATTAAACCTTAAGACTTGTATGGTTGACTTAAATGATGTTTAAGTTTAATTCCACGTATTTTTTATTCAATGAA
Organism: Astragalus membranaceus; assembly: GCA_039519185.1. Classification (NCBI taxonomy): domain Eukaryota; kingdom Viridiplantae; phylum Streptophyta; class Magnoliopsida; order Fabales; family Fabaceae; genus Astragalus; species Astragalus membranaceus. Next base: position 173,132,913 of record CM076847.1, read on the forward strand.
TGTCTATGTATAATCCTAGACTAGCTATTGTAGGATAATGTGTTACATAAATCATGTCTAATATATGTATATTACAAGATAGCATAATAAGTCCTTAGAATAGTTTGTTCATTGGAACATCAAATATGATTTGATCGTGAGAGCCTATGGAACTATAAAATATTATATTTAAAGTATCCATAGTGGAGTATTATTTGTTAATTAGGACGATAAAAATGCATAGATTCTATTATGTGAATACGCTAATGACCACATCTTACGGGTCATGGACATGTGATATCAAGTCGGCACATATGTATAAATATTAGGAATAATGTTTATATATGATTGACTCATTATGAGGACACTTCATAATAGTTATGTAAGTGTCATAGATGCTCCTCATGTTGACCAAAGTAAGGTAGTTATTCAATTTGAAGTCACTACGATTTATACATGATGAGATGTAGGCTTTAATGCTATCAGCCGTCATTTGTAATAGAATGATCATAAAGGTAGCACTTGTGCTTTCAGCGAGTCATGTTGAGTGGCGTGAGTGATGTGGATAGGATTTTCCCCCTACATAACAAGAGTAGTGTCTCGAACCTCTCAATGGAGTATGACATGAAAATATGTGTGGCCTCGTTGAGATGAGCTAATTTGAGATATTTGGATCATTTTGTGATTGCAAGTCTACTAGGAGATCGAGGAGCATATGATTGAACATAACAAAGATGACCCAATTATATCTTGTGTTCTATCAAGACATATGGTTGAAGAAATATTGGCTTCATAATGATTATGGTTGCAATAAGGTTAATATCGAATCATCAATGTTCTCATGGATTGAATATCAGTGGTCATTGATCACACACCTAAAGGGTCATTGATCACACACCTAAAGAAATACTATAAGAATATTTAATATTATTGTTAATGGGAAACTACAGGGTCATTGATCACACACCTAAAGAAAATTATGAAGCATTAGCGCTACAAAAAAACGCCTTATTAGCGACGGATTTTTAGCGAGGGAACCAAAATCCGTCGCTAATAATGACGAAGGCGCGCTTTTCTTAACAAAAAATTTAAATTCCGTCGCTAAATTTAAAATCCGTCGCAAAAAATCCGTCGCTAATTCCTTGGAAATTGCACCAATTCTGAATCCGTCGCTAAGGCACTAATCCGTCGCTAATGGTCCGTCGCTAATGCTGACGTGACCGTTGCGCAGACATTGGAATGCGTAAAATTCTGAATCCGTCGCTAATTTGAATTTTCGTCGCTATATTTCTGTGGCTAATTCTAATTTTTTTTATTAAACCGAATCCTCCTCACTTCTTCTCTCTTATCTTCTTCTTTTCTTTTCTCACACTTCACTCTCTCTCTCTCCCTTACTCTCCTCTCTCTACCCAAACCCACCCTACACCACCACACCACCACCCTACTCTCCTCTCTCTCTTCCCATATTTCACCTCCACCACCACCACCACCACCATTACTACCACAAAATTAATTTCCACCCTCACTCCTCTCTTTAACCATACCCCTCTCTCTCTCTCTCTCTAACCGTCTCTCTCTCTCTCTCTCTCTCTCTCTCTCTCTCTCTCTCTATACACAAACTCCTTCCCATATTTCACCACCACCACCACCACAAAATTAACTTCCACCCTCACTCCTCTCTCTAACCATACCCCTCTCTCTCTCTCTCTCTCTAACCGTCTCTCTCTCTCGCTCTACACAAACTCATCCCCATATTTCACATCTACCATCACCATCACCACCACCACCACCACCACCACCATATTTCACAATAATTTATAATAATTTATAACAAAATTATAATTTAATAATATTATAACAATAATTTTATAATATATCGAATATTAAAAATATTATAATAATTACTATAACAATAATTTTATAATTATTATAATGATATTATAATATTAAAAAAATCACGAATTACGAGGTCATTAGCGATGGAAAATCCTTCGCTAATTTTAAGCGGAATTTCAAAAAAACACGGATTATGAGGTGATTAGCGACGGAAGTTCCCTCGCTAAATTCCGTCGCTAACCAGTAGCGAGGCCCTTTTTAGCGAGGGATTTGTTCCGTCGCTAATTCCCACGCTAAGGCACATTAGCGGCAGATTTTTGGTCATTAGTGACGGAAAAATCCGTTGCTTTACTGTTTTTTTTAGTGTAGATTAAACTAAATATGATTTAGTTAACTTAACAAGGTTTGGATAAGGGGTAGGTCAAACTTAGGGTGGGCTGTTATGCCTATAAAGAAACTTGAATTCCTTATTCTATGACATGTTTGACGTCGACCACTCCATGCAGTCGTCTGCTAGCACCGACACCCACTCCGATTTTGCTTGCGTGAATTGAGTAGAGGCGTTGTTCGCTTGCGACGCTTGGTGATTGAGAAAGCACACTTCAACGATCATTGGGAAATTGGATTTTTCCGCTCAAGAGGATTTTTCAACTAAAAATTAAAGTTGTTCCTCTTAAAACCCAAACACCTCCCACCTTCATCTTTTGCCCAAAGCTTCAACCCCGCCATCTCCCATGACTGTTGTCACTGTCACCACTCATTCTTGATCTTCCCAATACACTAGCAAGCACTAATTTTTTAGTTTTCAGAAACACGTACAAAGTCTTAGGATGTTTTCTTTACATGTTTGGAAACACTTTTTAGGGAGAATAAATCCAACATTGGCCTTATATGTGAGTAATCATGTGTAGTGGACTGTCACTTAAGATTAAGCCCAATTAAAATTATCTAATAAGGTTAGGCTAATATGGGCTTTTGAGTATCTAATAGGACGTGGGCCTTTAATGTGTAGAGACTAAAGGGTAATTCTAATTTTGTGATGGGCTAAATTAGAAATACCAATAGATTACCCTAATTAGGGTTCTATAAATAAGGAGGTTATGGTCCCCAGGTCACACTACATAAAAACAACTTTTGGAGCCGTTCTTACCTGACATCCCATTATCAGGAAGATACAGAGAGAAAACTAAAGGGTTCTCTCGGAGAGAGTGCGTGTTGACCTGGAAGGCCGCCAAACCTTAAAACGGATTAACATCAAGATGAGGTACGCTTCTGCTATGATTCAGGTACGCTTCCGCTTCGGTATTTTCTACTGATTAACATGATTGATTCTGGTTTTATAAAAACTATTTTGGATCTAACAAGTGGTATCAGAGCCAATCATGTTTGATCATCAAGAAAATTATTTTTTGTTGCCGTGGTATTTTTCGTTCAATTCGGCTTTTTGTATTTATTTTTCTTGATTCTGTGCTTTTGCTTTTAAAATTGCCGCACCTGAATTGAATTCAATCACATATTATTATTATAATAATAATAATAATAATAATAATAATAATAATAATAATAATAATAATAAAAAAAGGGCATTGAATTCAATCACGTATAATAATAATACATAATTGAATTCAATCCCATATAACAAAATAATGACATTGCAAATCAAAACTTGAATTCAATCACATATAATAATAATAATAATAATAATAATAATAATAATAATAATAATAATAATAATAATAATAATAATAATAATAATAATAATAATAATAATAATACATAATTGAATAGCACAAAACCATAAACCGAAATGCAGTAGCAAACTTTCAAGATTAAATGTCAGAACCGAACCAAAATGCTGCAATCACATTGAATTGCCGAAACTGAAACCTGAATTACAAACTAAAGAAATCCATCTATGGACTTAAGCAAGCATCTCGACAATGGTATTTCAAATTTCATCAAGTGATCATCTCGTTTGGTTGATTATTGTGTATACCATAAGTTCTATGGGAACAAGTATATTTTTCGGGTTTTATATGTTGATGACATTTTGCTTGCCAGCAATGATATAGACTTATTGCACGAAACCAAGAGATTTCTAGGTAGGAATTTTGAGATGAAAGATCTTGGTAATGCATATTTTGTATTGGGCATACAGATACACCGAGATGTTTCTCGGGGTATTCTTGGATTATCCCAAAAAGGCTATATTGAAAAGGTTTTCAAGAGATATGGCATGCAGGATTGTAAACCAGATGATACCCCTATGTCTAAGGGAGACAAGTTTAGTCTCCATCAGTGTCCTAAGAATGACTTTAAGAAAAAGGAAATGCAGAAGATTCCTTATGTATCAGCAGTAGGGAGTCTAATGCATGCTCAGGTTTGTACGCATCCAAATGTGGCGTGCATTATGGGATGTTGGGAATATTTTTAGTAATTCAGGATTAGACTATTGGAAAGCAGCCAAATGGATCATATGGTACTTACAGAGAACAAAAGAATACATGCTCTCATATCGGAGATCAGATCAGCTTGAGATCATTAGGTATACTGACTTTGATTTTCGGTGGATGCCAAGATAGTATGAAATCTACGTTGGGCTATGTGTATCTGTTGGATAAGTGCAATTTTTGGAAGAGTGCTAAACAGTCTATTATAGTCTCTTCCGTTGTGGCAGCAGAGTTCATAGCGTGTTATACAACATCCAAATCATGGAATTTGATTGTGAAATTTTGTCACAGGGCTGCACATAGTAGATGGTATTGAAAGACCACTAAGATTATTTTGTGACAATAACTCAGCAGTTCATAAATTCATAGTGAACAGTTGTCTATAAAGCATATCGGAACAAACTCAATTTTTTGCGAATTCGCTCATTAAAGGATTGTCACCTAAAAGGTCTCATGAGCACACTGCTCGTATGGGTGTGTTGCGTTAAAAACACACTTAGAGCAAGTGTACTCTTTCGCAGAAGTAGTATAAAAGATTATCGTCTCCACAGGGATTAATTAACAAGTACCAAACTAGTCGAGATTATTTAATGTTTAGACGAACCAATATTTTGATGATTGTAGAAACAAAATAAAAACAACTAAATAACTAGAATTAAAATACTAGATTTAATAAATGGAGAGAGGTCTAGGGTCACGGTTTCACTTGCAAGGTTCGATTCCCCTATGTCTAATCCTACCTGAATTCCCTTATTTTACTTAATTACCAATCCCTTTATTAAAACTATTAATCCGTTTGGTCATTCGCGATTAATATTCTTTTTCCTAAATTAACCCTCGTTTGGTCATGCAAGAATTTAAATTCAGGAAAAGCATAAAGAGCAAAAAGGTTGAATGATTGGAAGACTAAATTATGGTTTGGTCATGCCCTAGTTATAACCCCAATTATCCTATAGGTCCACCAACTAATTGCAGTACGGTCGCTGATCAACTAATTGATTATAAACATGCAAAAGGTAGCTAATCCTAATCATGTGATAAAAACAATAGGACAATATTAATTAAAATAAAAACAGGAATTCAAACCAGAAATTAGAACATAAAAAGGTCTCTAATCATGCAAGATCCACCTAAGACCCTAGAAGAGGATTTAGCTATCCATAGTGTTTGAGAACAATAAAATAAAATTAGGAGTCATAAATTACAGAGATAAAAATAACCCGGAATAGAGAAATTTCTGATCCTGAAATTTTAGTCTCCTTTTTCTGCTCCAGAGCTCTCTCACGGTGTCAAGAACGGGTACCCAAAACTCTCTCCTCTATTTGCCGGCACTACCGTTGGTGCGCGGCTACTGTTACTCGCGTATGTACGGTCGTCCTTTCAATTCAATTGTGTGCGGCTCCGTTTTATCACGTACTGTTGCCGTATATTTATATATTCCTTCCGCGGCACTGTTCCCTCTGAATTCAATTCCTTTCCAATTCAATTCCTTTTTCCATTCCTTCACGGCAACTCATAATGCCCAACAATTGGGCTTTGACAATTGAGTTGGGTTGGATCCTACTTTTCTTTTAAAATCATCACCTGCTTTGACACTCCTTTCTTTTTCTATTGGCAGCCCACATGTATATATATATATATATATATATATATATATATATATATCATAATTATATAAATTCACGAATGGTCCAAATCAGCAGTCCATGTCACTAATCAAAAAAGCCATGTATTATAAATTAAAAGTAGGTGGCGTCCAAGTCATCCATCTGTCGAATCTGAACGACCCAGTCTCAAAGTTACATATGTGTGGCGATTTGGACGACTATCATTTCACAAAATTACGGCTCCTTTTTTTATGGGTAATAATAATTGCGTTTAATTGCGGCTCCTTTTTTTACGGTACCAGTGTGACTATGCAAAGCAAACACAATCGAGTCCTCTTCTAATCATTAAATGGTGACTTTTATTTTCCTTATTCTTTGTTATGATAATCAATCAATGAATCATAATTAATTTAAATTTTGGATTGTCAATTTGTGGGTTCAAGTTGTATATGATACAAAATTCGGTCCAAGTACAATTACATGGTATAACCAACTTGAATGTGGATCCACAATTTCCTCATGTACGATCAATGCTAATAATTAGAATAAAATTTCTACTTTTTACGTCTCAAAAAAACACATCAAAAAATTTCAATTGAATAATAATTATAAACACATTTTTTTTAAAAAAATGAACATATTTAAAAGATTGTTAAAATTGCGTCAAAAAATAATATTGTTATAATAGCCCGAACAACCTCATGTTTTCGACTCCATTAACTATCCACATCAACTTCTTAACAAATTATTTGCTTATAAAAAAATCTCCTTACCAAATATAATATGTCACAAAATCAATTAGTAATTCAAGTGAAGAAGTTTTTCATTTAAATTTATTACAAACCAAATAAAATATGTGAAGTCAATTAGAAATCCAAATGAAGAGAGTCCTCATTTTAAGTTACTAGAGGAAATCAAAGTGGGGTAACCAAAAAAAATATAGGTAGTCAATTGTGTCTTTTATGGAAATACAATACTATATATAATGCCATTTATTCCAATTCAATTTCAATATTTGAAATAAATAATTGTCAAAAAAATATTTGAATTAAATTAATAGACTAAAAGTTAACACATTAAAGATGTGCAACGGAACATTGAGCATTTACCTTGACCAAAATACCTTGAAGAATTTTCTCTTGATTTTAAGTTTGTAATTATATAGAGAACTGATACATAAAAAAATTTAGTGTTACTTAAATAGTTTACGATAAGGGGAATCACTTCTAAGGTGGCATTTTCTACCTGCGCGTGGGGATCTTGACGGGACTTTCCCAAAGTTCCCCACGAACCGGTAATTTAACTTGGGAATGGGGATGGGGACCATTCCATTATATGTATTTTTTAATTAAAACTATTAATAAAATATTAAAATGAGTTAACTTTAATGTTTTTATTCTTAATTTTATTTTTTGAATATCTGAATAAAAAGAGGACTAAATTTTATATTATTTATTATTAGAATATTAAACTATGATTTTTTTAGTCTAACTATTATATTTTTCCCAGTTTATTAAATTTAAATTTACATTTTTGATAATTTTTGATGATTATACGAGGTCTCCGTGGGAACTGTGGGGACAAGGGAAAAAACTATTTGTGGTGGGGATCAGGGAAGTACTCCCCCGCCCTCACCCCACCTCATTGTAATTCCTAAGCACTTCCACAAATTTATGCATGTTTATTTTCATTTTTATATGTGCATTTTGTAACAATTTCACATACTTTAGTATTTTTTTGGTGAAATAACTACAACACAGTTTATATTATTTTTTGCATAATATAAAAACATTTGCACATTCTTATAATTGATAGGTACCATCCTACAACTAAAAATCAGAGCCAAATATTTTCTTTTCAAGATAACGTTTACCCGTGCAGCGCACGGGTCATACATACTAGTATATATATATATATATATATATATATATATATATATATATATATATATATATATATATATATATATAATTTTTATCTTTTATTTCTTTCTACAAAATAAAGAGCAAACTATGTCAATGATTTATATAATTAGCAATATTTACTCTAAAAAGTAATCCAAAAGTATCTCTAAAATTGCGCTAAGTTAGAGTTTATCAACTCCCCCACACTTAACTTTTGCTTGTCCTCAAGCAAATTTTCTGGCTCAACAAAATTTTCAAATAAGCAATAGAGACAGCCAAATGAGGGACCCAATCAGAAGCACAATGACAGACAATAGACAATATGACACATATGAGGTGTCAAAAGGTTGCCCAATTAGAGGCTCATGTCCCTGAAGAATACATTTCTGTGAACAAAGGCACTCGCTCACAATCTCTCTAAGTGTTTAGGGACTAGGGAAAAATACACTCAAGTTTCAACAAAATGCACATTACCATATGTTTGTAATTTGACCAGATCTCCACTAAATAGTTCACATGCATGCAAAAGATGGGGTTTCATGGGTTGTAATGGGGCCAGGGTGAATTCATGCAAGGTAGTAAATAAGAAGAAAGGGATAATCAAAGGGCTAAAAAAAAGAAATAAATAGTAACATTTGAAACCAAATATGGAGCTCCTATCTAATTTACAAATTTTGCCCAAACTCCAAATTAATTTCACTTCATTCTTCACTCTTCTTTTTCCTATTGAGTCGACTCTTTTTGATTTGCTTTTTGCTCTTGAGTAGACTCTTTTGTTGCTTTTTTTTTTTGGATTTGCCCTTTGGCTCTTTCATTCTTTTGATGTGCCTTTTCCTCCTTGTTGTTTTCCTTTTTTTTTTCAAATTTTCTTCCTATATTTTTTTTTTCATTTTTTTTTGGAGGAAAAGGTAAGTACATGATTCACTCTTTTTTTTTTCCTGACAAGATAGACAACTAAAGAATAGGACAAAGTTTCAGCCCTAACAATGTAGACAACTAAAAATATAGGACGAAATTGTAATTTTCAATAGTTGCTCCACATTTAATTCCAAATGGTTACCACAAACACAAAAAAAGGAAAATTATATCTGGTTACCAAAGAAAAAAAATATAACAAATAAGCTCAAAGGGGGCAACTAAGGGATAAATTCAACAAACAACTCTGAGGCCAGAAAAATACCTACTTTCCCCAAATCTTTTTACATGATGCAAATCAAAATCCGTCGCTAATAATGACGAAGGCGCGCTTTTCTTAACAAAAAATTTAAATTCCGTCGCTAAATTTAAAATCCGTCGCAAAAAATCCGTCGCTAATTCCTTGGAAATTGCACCAATTCTGAATCCGTCGCTAAGGCACTAATCCGTCGCTAACGGTCCGTCGCTAATGCTGACGTGACCGTTGCGCAGACATTGGAATGCGTAAAATTCTGAATCCGTCGCTAATTTGAATTTTCGTCGCTATATTTCCGTGGCTAATTCTAATTTTTTTTATTAAACCGAATCCTCCTCACTTCTTCTCTCTTATCTTCTTCTTTTCTTTTCTCACACTTCACTCTCTCTCTCTCTCTCCCTTACTCTCCTCTCTCTACCCAAACCCACCCTACACCACCACACCACCACCCTACTCTCCTCTCTCTCTTCCCATATTTCACCTCCACCACCACCACCACCACCATTACTACCACAAAATTAATTTCCACCCTCACTCCTCTCTTTAACCATACCCCTCTCTCTCTCTCTACCGTCTCTCTCTCTCTCTCTCTCTCTCTCTCTCTCTATACACAAACTCCTTCCCATATTTCACCACCACCACCACCACCACAAAATTAACTTCCACCCTCACTCCTCTCTCTAACCATACCCCTCTCTCTCTCTCTCTCTAACCGTCTCTCTCTCTCGCTCTACACAAACTCATCCCCATATTTCACATCTACCATCACCATCACCACCACCACCACCACCACCACCACCATATTTCACAATAATTTTATAATAATTTTATAACAAAATTATAATTTAATAATATTATAACAATAATTTTATAATATATCGAATATTAAAAATATTATAATAATTACTATAACAATAATTTTATAATTATTATAATGATATTATAATATTAAAAAAATCACGAATTACGAGGTCATTAGCGATGGAAAATCCTTCGCTAATTTTAAGCGGAATTTCAAAAAAACACGGATTACGAGGTGATTAGCGACGGAAGTTCCCTCGCTAAATTCCGTCGCTAACCAGTAGCGAGGCCCTTTTTAGCGAGGGATTTGTTCTGTCGCTAATTCCCACGCTAAGGCACATTAGCGGCAGATTTTTGGTCATTAGTGACGGAAAAATCCGTTGCTTTACTGTTTTTTTTAGTGTAGATTAAACTAAATATGATTTAGTTAACTTAACAAGGTTTGGATAAGGGGTAGGTCAAACTTAGGGTGGGCTGTTATGCCTATAAAGAAACTTGAATTCCTTATTCTATGACATGTTTGACGTCGACCACTCCATGCAGTCGTCTGCTAGCACCGACACCCACTCCGATTTTGCTTGCGTGAATTGAGTAGAGGCGTTGTTCGCTTGCGACGCTTGGTGATTGAGAAAGCACACTTCAATGATCATTGGGAAATTGGATTTTTCCGCTCAAGAGGATTTTTCAACTAAAAATTAAAGTTGTTCCTCTTAAAACCCAAACACCTCCCACCTTCATCTTTTGCCCAAAGCTTCAACCCCGCCATCTCCCATGACTGTTGTCACTGTCACCACTCATTCTTGATCTTCCCAATACACTAGCAAGCACTAATTTTTTAGTTTTCAGAAACACGTACAAAGTCTTAGGATGTTTTCTTTACATGTTTGGAAACACTTTTTAGGGAGAATAAATCCAACATTGGCCTTATATGTGAGTAATCATGTGTAGTGGACTGTCACTTAAGATTAAGCCCAATTAAAATTATCTAATAAGGTTAGGCTAATATGGGCTTTTGAGTATCTAATAGGACGTGGGCCTTTAATGTGTAGAGACTAAAGGGTAATTCTAATTTTGTGATGGGCTAAATTAGAAATACCAATAGATTACCCTAATTAGGGTTCTATAAATAAGGAGGTTATGGTCCCCAGGTCACACTACATAAAAACAACTTTTGGAGCCGTTCTTACCTGACATCCCATTATCAGGAAGATACAGAGAGAAAACTAAAGGGTTCTCTCGGAGAGAGTGCGTGTTGACCTGGAAGGCCGCCAAACCTTAAAACGGATTAACATCAAGATGAGGTACGCTTCTGCTATGATTCAGGTACGCTTCCGCTTCGGTATTTTCTACTGATTAACATGATTGATTCTGGCTTTATAAAAACTATTTTGGATCTAACAAGTGGTATCAGAGCCAATCATGTTTGATCATCAAGAAAATTATTTTTTGCTGCCGTGGTATTTTTCGTTCAATTCGGCTTTTTGTATTTATTTTTCTTGATTATGTGCTTTTGCTTTTAAAATTGCCGCACCTGAATTGAATTCAATCACATATTATAATAATAATAATAATAATAATAATAATAATAATAATAATAATAATAATAATAATAAAAGGGCATTGAATTCAATCACGTATAATAATAATACATAATTGAATTCAATCCCATATAACAAAATAATGACATTGCAAATCAAAACTTGAATTCAATCACATATAATAATAATAATAATAATAATAATAATAATAATAATAATAATAATAATAATAATAATAATAATAATAATAATAATACATAATTGAATAGCACAAAACCATAAACCGAAATGCAGCAGCAAACTTTCAAGATTAAATGTCAGAACCGAACCAAAATGCTGCAATCACATTGAATTGCCGAAACTGAAACCTGAATTACAAACTAAAGAAATCCATCTATGGACTTAAGCAAGCATCTCGACAATGGTATTTCAAATTTCATCAAGTGATCATCTCGTTTGGTTGATTATTGTGTATACCATAAGTTCTATGGGAACAAGTATATTTTTCGGGTTTTATATGTTGATGACATTTTGCTTGCCAGCAATGATATAGACTTATTGCACGAAACCAAGAGATTTCTAGGTAGGAATTTTGAGATGAAAGATCTTGGTAATGCATATTTTGTATTGGGCATACAGATACACCGAGATGTTTCTCGGGGTATTCTTGGATTATCCCAAAAAGGCTATATTGAAAAGGTTTTCAAGAGATATGGCATGCAGGATTGTAAACCAGATGATACCCCTATGTCTAAGGGAGACAAGTTTAGTCTCCATCAGTGTCCTAAGAATGACTTTAAGAAAAAGGAAATGCAGAAGATTCCTTATGTATCAGCAGTAGGGAGTCTAATGCATGCTCAGGTTTGTACGCATCCAAATGTGGCGTGCATTATGGGATGTTGGGAATATTTTTAGTAATTCAGGATTAGACTATTGGAAAGCAGCCAAATGGATCATATGGTACTTACAGAGAACAAAAGAATACATGCTCTCATATCGGAGATCAGATCAGCTTGAGATCATTAGGTATACTGACTTTGATTTTCGGTGGATGCCAAGATAGTATGAAATCTACGTTGGGCTATGTGTATCTGTTGGATAAGTGCAATTTTTGGAAGAGTGCTAAATAGTCTATTATAGTCTCTTCCGTTGTGGCAGCAGAGTTCATAGCGTGTTATACAACATCCAAATCATGGAATTTGATTGTGAAATTTTGTCACAGGGCTGCACATAGTAGATGGTATTGAAAGACCACTAAGATTATTTTGTGACAATAACTCAGCAGTTCATAAATTCATAGTGAACAGTTGTCTATAAAGCATATCGGAACAAACTCAATTTTTTGCGAATTCGCTCATTAAAGGATTGTCACCTAAAAGGTCTCATGAGCACACTGCTCGTATGGGTGTCACATCATTAAGTGATGTTCAATTTTTTGTGGGAGTTTGTTATTTTTTAATGCTTTTATGATATAGACATATTTCAGTTTATGTAAGGTTTAAGAATACATTCTGCAGAAATTAAGTTTTGGTATTTACTACACTCTGATTCTGTTACAGTTTGATCTCACTAAGGTTTAAGGTGGACCAGTTGGAATTAGACATGTTAAGATCACGTTACATGAAAACTCCATGCTACGCATTCACATCATGATCCATGTCATTCTTTTGTGTCAGCATATGTGATCATTGGTGGATTTAGTTATGATAGTTGTAACGACGACTGCTTTGATCCTATGTTGGTATGATTGATGGACCGGATTGGTTATAGATATATTCAGTAATGACAATTATTTGAGCTCATAAGGATAATTATTGCAACACATAATTATAAGGTTACACGTGTAGTCCAAGTGGGAGATTGTTGGATTCTTAATCCAACATTGGCCTTATATGTGAGTAATCATGTGTTGTGGACTGTCACTTAAGATTAAGCCTAATTAAAGTGATCTAATAAGGTTAGGCTAATATGGCTTTTGAGTATCTAATAGGATGTGTGCCTTTAATGTGTAGAGACTAAAGGGTAATTCTAATTTTGTGATGGGCTAAATTAGAAATACCAATAGATAACCCTAATTAGGGTTCTATAAATAAGGAGGTTATGGTCCCCAGGTCACACTACACAAAAACAACTTTTGGAACCGTTCTTACTTGACATCCCATTATCAGGAAGATATAGAGAGAAAACTAAAGGGTTCTCTCGGAGAGGGTACGTCTTGACCTGGAAGGCCAAACCATAAATCGTATTAACATCAAGATGAGGTACGCTTCCGCTATGATTCAGGTACGCTTCCGCTTCGGTATTTTCTACTGATTCACATGATTGATTCTGGCTTTATAAAGACTATTTTGGATCTAACAAATAACTTTTTTCTTCCATAAAAACGGGTTTCTAGGATGACTTGTTTTTTCCTGAAATGCAAAAAATGGTTATTTCGAAAACCTTTTTCTTTTTCAATACCAATAAAACACCCGGTGAAAGGGAGAATGAGAGATAAGGTTGTGACTGAGGGGGACTGGGAAGTGGGGTGGGAGAGAGTGGTATGGTAGCGATTTGGGTGGAGGAGATATTGGGGGAAGGGGGTACATTTTTGGTAGGGAGAGGAAATGCTGACAATTGTAGGGGAGCGGAGGGGGAAGAGATGGATTGGTGATGCAAGGGAGTGGGTGGCATTGGAAGGGTAAGTTGGGGTTAGAGTGGGATTGCTGAGGTAGGGATGAAGGTAGTTTAAGAAGAAAAAAATTGGGGAAGTGACAAAATTGATTTGTTGAGATGGTGATAACTTTTTCTAAATAGAAATATAAAAGTAGACCAATAAATTGTGCACACATCTAATGTAAGTATCCATTTAATGCAATGTATGATAATGCACATTTTGTGGGCATTAGTACTAACACCCCTATTTTTTAGACTATGCACCCACATTCTTGGAAGTTTATTTCTCGGCTACCTATTTTGTCTGGAAATAATTTTCTAGACGATAAAATGATACACCTTTAAAAGTTTAATTCCTCAGATAAGTTGCATAACATCAAAACCGAGAAATGCTAGTTGTAACATCCTAACCTTTAGACGTCACAAAGATTAGAATATTAACCATTTATACAAATCAGAGTTATAAACCTACTTGATTTTTTGGACGTAACATAAATTGACGGGAAAAATTACCGTCACTCCGAGTTCCTTAAGGTAAGATACCGACAATAAAATAATTTAGTCGTGCTACTAAAGATGTCCAAAATCCCAAAGAAAAGTTTATAGTACATCATAGCTTGATTAAAATCAAGGATTCAGACTAAAGGGGTACAACATAACTATAGCTAGGGAAAACCTAAACAAACAGAAATAACGTGGTCCAAACGGGTCCCTCGATAAATTAGCAGCTACAGCAACAACTACTTCTCATCGGTCTGCGTTGCTTTGCCCTGTACATCGGAAAACACCATAAACATAAACAGTGAGATTACAAATCTCAGTGAGTTCCTTCACAGCCCCTCATAACTCCACTCTCGGTGTTTTATTTATCTTTACTTGTAGCCCAGTTCAGCAGCTACAATATTCTCGTGTAACCCAGTCTAGCAGTTACACAATGTGACTAAAATTTCTCCCTCAATACTAAAATTTCTCCCTCAATACTTAATGAAATTGAAGGGTTTTGAGTCTAGTTTCTAAAGAAACAGAAATGAACTTCAAAAGAGGTCTGTGTAATGAGTTACGAACAAAATACCAGAGGCACTCGAAACAGTGTTTGTGCAGAAATTATTGTGAGTTGATATCTTCAACTTCCAACCACCATGAACCACGAAATGGAGCTCCAAAATGCTGACCATGACTTAAAACTTCAGATTTACATCTTTCTCTAGCTTTCACTGAGTCACCAAGTCACCAATCAACTCCTAACTAGGGCATGCAAGGCTTCCAAATTGATGAAAACTCTTTATTTCTACTGTAGAAATTTTTCCAGCAACACTATCAAAGTCATAGCTCCACAAGGACCACGAAATGTGTCCCCAAACCTCCAATTCCAAAACCCATCTTCAAGCTCTAAGTTTCTTCTTATACCACTTAAGCCCTCCAACAACTATTCTCTTCAAAACTTGAACATGCAAGGACATATGGAAGAGGGGTGGTGAAGGTTTTAATTTCTCAAGTTTGGGGTTTTTGTAATGGGTTTGATTTTGATTATTGAATGGTAAGAGATGAAAGAAGCATCAAAATCTGAAATGGAAATGAGGAGAAATAATAATGAAGTTTGGGGCTAAGTTTGTAGAAGAGTTAGGATTTTAAGAACAAGAAAAATGGATTTATCACTTCCCTCTCCTTCCTCCTCTCACCATCGGCTCTCCCTCTCTATCCCTCTTTCTTTCTATGTTACTTTTGGGAGTGAGAGAGTGTTTTAATGAGTGTGAGAGTTGTTTGTTTCAGCTGAAGGTTAAAATGGTTGGTGTGGGAAATGGGAAGAGGATTCCCAAACCATTCAGACTAAATTCTTAGACACCGATTAGGATAATATTCCTTGTAGTCCTAAAAAGAACTATCTCTTGGAAATGGTTATCAGTAGTTATAGCCTTTTAGAAATTGTTAAAGTCTATGAAAACCACATACCATTAGGCATTCCGCTAAATGTTGTCAAAGGAAAAGTTCAGTTTACCTAGGTGATGAATGTTTGCTCTCTAGGTAGGATGAGTTCCGAATTGGGTTGATTATGATAGTTGTAATAATTTCGTTGTATTGTTTATGGAATTCGGAAAGACGGAGGACCAAAGGAATGTTCGAAATGGTTGGAATTCGTTTTCCGAATCAACTCAGGATACACTAATCGTGCGTCCATTTGATTCCTTAAAAAAATCCTTCGATTTTTGCATTTCTTTGATACTACGATTATTCTAACTCCGTATGCAATCCAAAGGAAGCCATTTACACCTGGATTACTCAACGACTCCTTATGAGTAAGGTGAAGTCTTTAAGTTCTAGTAAGCCTCTTTTCTTTTAGAGGAAACAGTCAGGCCTCGCCAGGGAGATCGCTATTGTTTAGAACTTCTCATACCTTAATGTCTAAGTATTGGAGATCCAAAGAGGATAGTCAGTCTTTGAAAAGCCAGGTGGCTAGTAGATTTCCAAGACACCGTATATCAGATAGGATTACTGTGTTTTGCAGTTGAGTACCCAAGACCAATTTATGAAGAAGGGAGACACCCTTACTAGTATTTCGGGTTTAGTTGACGAAGCCGACTCCTACGGGTATGTGGAAACATCGTTTTACGTTCAAATGGTTTCAAACAAATTTTTTTATAAAAACTCTACCCACTTACGAGTCGGTCGCGAACAGTGATTGTTCCCGAATCCAACCCAAAACACTAGAGGTATCTTCAAGTGAACCAAAAGGAAATATTCCAAACGTTGCCAGCCGCGAGAGTGGAGTTCAAGATGAGTGCGCCAGTGCGTTAACCGATAAAGAAAGGTGGAAGTATTGACCATTGTTTGGGTAATATTCCTCAAGCCTCGCTGTTTACCCTAGTCTTCACCATGGTGGTCGAGTTCTAATTGTTAATCCTCGTTTCAGAAGATTAGAGGTAGTCAGTTTGACTCAAGTCGACTCGACAAGTAAAAGAGAGATAATTATATTGTTTTGTCTTGAGCTATAGTTAGTACAAGTGAGTACACAAAAGTCATGTTAAGTCAACGAACTATAAGTTCAATTAAGTTATGTTCATGCCGTGTAATGTCGAAAATATCATGTCATGGCGTATTCTTAGGGTTTTGTTTTCACAAGGTGAGAATTTCTTATTCAGGTATTCTATTGTTAAATGTCAATAGAGTAAGTATGTGCTAGACTTAATGATCATTCTGATTTTAGCACAAGTCATGGAATCAATTGTCTTCAAAATTCAATGATTCGGATATATTGCTTGAATGAGATGTTTGATGATTATTATGATGTGATTTGATTGGATGATAGAGTGTTCCGAATTGACGCAAGGTATTAAATTAATCTAAAAGTGGTTAATGTAACGCCCCGAATATTTAATTAATTATTTAATTGAATTATTTAGGAAATTAAGTGGTAGGAAAATATTAGAGTAAAAATATATTTTCGTATGTGGGCCTATTGTTGGTGTTAGGAGTAGTAAAATAAGGGGTGTAAAGAAGGCCCAGGAAGCTAAAGTCGCATAAGTGTATGAGAAAGCCCATAAGACTAAATAAATTATAAATAGGTGTTATTTTAGGGTTTGCTCATTTAGAAGAAAAAAATAAGGATTGAGAGAGAGCCATGGAGAGGGAGCGGCGAAGAGAGCTAGGGCAAGGACCAAGGAGAGTTTCAACTTCAATCCAAGGTAAGGGTGAGGTTCTAACTCTATAATCGGGTATATGAAGGGCTTTATGTAGGAAGATAAGGAACCCTAGGTGTTTGATTAATCCTTGAAACCTATTGTTGATGCTTGAATTGATTTGTTGATGCTTGAAATATTTATGTTGATGATGAATTCGGTTTAGGTTTTTGAACAATGATGCGAAAATTTGGTCCCGGGCGCCATGGGCGCCGATTGTGGTTGTTGCTGGGCGCTGGTGCGCTGGGTGCTGGTGCGCTGGGCGCTAAGGGCGCCGTAGGTGGCCGCCCGTTTGGTTGCTGGGCGCTGGTGCGCTGGGCGCCATGGGCGCCGTTTTGATGTTGTTGCTGCTCTGGCGCCAAGTGCGCCAAGGGCGCCAATGTCTGGCTGCCCTGTTGCTGTTCTGGTGCACTGGGCGCCAAGGGCCCCAATGTCTGGCTGCCCTGTTGCTGTTCTGGCGCACTGGGCGCCAAGGGCGCCAATGTCTGGCTGCCCTGTTGCTGTTCTGGCGCACTGGGCGCCATGGGCGCCATGTTGGCTGCCCTGTTCTGTTGCTGGGCGCCTTGGGCGCCAAGGGCGCCAAGTGTGGCTGCCCTGTGTTGTTGCTGGGCGCAGTGGGCGCCAATGGCGCCAAATGTGGCTGCCCAAGTGTGAATTCTATGGTTGTTGCTTGAAACGATTTGTTGATGTTGAATATATATTTAGGTCCACGGTTGGCTAATTGTTGGTTAAGTCGTTAAATTATTAATCGTTGATTGTGGAAGTTGTTAACCGTTGGTTGAGTTGTTACACTGTTAAAATTGTTAAGTTGCTAAATTGTTGACTCAGTTGTTGAATTGTTGATAATGTTGCACCTAGTTGTATTGCCTCTATTTATTGGCAGGTGTTATGTTGTAGGCCTATGGTCAACGTTGAGATCCCATTGTTGTTGTGCTGTTACGTAGCTATTGTTATTGACTGCCTGAGTATTCATCATCGCGTCGCATGCATGGCATTACACGTTGGCCTGGATTGGCAATTTATGTTGAAAGATTATGTTGTTGATGCCTCTATTTATTGGCAGATTTTTACGTTGGGAGTTCTGCTCCGATGGTACCACATGCATATGCATAGTATCGAGTCGTATTCATGTTGCATCCTTAAATGATTATGTTGATGACTTGTGATTGATCAAAGTTGTTTGTTGGCTGTGAAGTGGTGAATTTAGATCCCCTGATTCTAATAGACTGTTTTTCATATGTCCTATTATATGGTTTGATATCTCACCCATTCTGTTTGAATGTTACCCTTTCGTTGGTAACGTGCAGGTAATCACGAATGAAGGCTGCTTACCTTCGTTTGATCGAGTCGGTGTCGTCGCTCTGATACGTAACACTCTTTTGCTATGTTATTTTGTTGTTGGAACTTAAAGTCGTTATTTTGTTGTTTTTGAGCTGTCTTAAGTTGGTTAAAGACGCCACGATTATTTTGAATTGAGTTTTGTTGTGAATCCGCTGCGTAGTAATGAAGTGACTTATTTTTGAAGACTAAAAGGTTGTTTATTGGTTCATCCAAAAAGTAGAGTGTTATGTATCTGTTTTCACAGGCAAATTAATCTGTTTGCTGTTTTTACGAAGCAAGTGTGGCCCTCCATTGTGTTGTGAAAATTAATGTGCAAGTATACACAGTCCAACAAGTAGTAAAATGATAAGTAAAGTTCGTTCCCACGAGGATTGGCGTTTAATAAATGCTTAATTTGGTTAACTAATTAGTGATGAAAAATAAAACAAAATAAGTTGTTGTAACCGTGAGTATAATCAACAGTAAATAAGTAAAGGTTGGTGGAAATTCAGATTTGGAAACGAGTTGGAATGCCTTTCATTAAGTAACTTTGAAATAATGGTTTAATGTTAATTTTGATGCTGCAGCATCTGGGTGCTGTAGCAACAGTACGTGCCTTTCAGTCACTATTCACAAGGGGTTCATTAAAAGCACTTATGTCTAAGCTCTAATTAAGTTCACCCTTGGCTATTTAAACACCCACATTTCACCCTATGAATTTTGTTCTCCTATGTCTAGGTGCAAACAAGAATTAATAAAGTATCCTTTACTAATTACCATTCATATTAATCCTTGAAGTAAGTTTACAAACTCTTTCAATATTCATAAACAAGTATTTATTTTAGTTGGCTATTCCTAAAACAAAAGTGGAAATATTAACACACAATGATTAAAGATACTAAGCATTAATCTTAACATTACAACCATTAAAGATCCATTACATAATTAATAGCATTCCAACCACACAAGGGTTTAGCTCATAGTGAGCAATAAACACAAAAAGAAAATCATGGATGCTAGATCTAGTTCCATACTACTGAAATTTCAAAAGAGATGAAGAGGAGAAGAGGGTTATACTGTCTAAGCTTTGAATATCGCAGCCCAAGAAGATAAACCAGCTCCAAATTCGCACTACACTCCAAGAATGATAGTTTCAGCAATGCTGCAGCTCTGTTTCCAGCACTGTTATGCAGAATTCCCTTTTTATGTATAAACCTTGGTAAAAACGAAAATGGCAGCAAGGGAAAGTGATGTCTCACTGTTCTCTGTCCAGTGCGCCTCCCTAGGAAAGAGGAACAGTCCCTCTTTTATATGGATAGGGTTGTGGGATCCAAGAAAACCCTAAAAGGCCAATTCTTTGTCTTTTTGTTTGGGCCCAATAACATGAGTCATAAATAAAAAGGACTGCACAATAAAATAAAAACAGCTGGACCCCATAAACTGACGCGCACTGTTCACGCACAGCTGTCAGGCGCAGAGTCCTTTTTCAAAGCTTTCTCTTTCATCTAGTGTAGGCATCTGACTAAATGCTATAGCACCTGCACACAGCACCACACTACAACACACATTAAACCACAAGAAAGAGCACCAAAGTGCCCATTAATTTTTGACCAGAATTTTTCCCAACTAACCTCAACTCAATACTTCCAATTAATTAATTAAACTAATTACTTTTAAACAAACAATAATTTAAGCTAATAAAGTATAAATAACTCTTATAATTAAGAGTTATCACATTGTTTGTTGGAAAATTTTTTATAAACTCTGATTTTCGTATTATTTTACCGGGTAGAATGGGGTGTTACATAGTGGTATCAGAGATGTTTCGGTCTGTCCGGCCAAGTTGTCCAGTTATTGTGTCAATTGACGATCGAGTATTGTCATTTGGTTCTAACTATTGTTTGTGTTGTAGTGATAAGTTAAGATGGCTGGAAGGAATGATGCTGCTATCGCTGCTGCTTTGGCGGCTATGGCTCAGGCCGTGGAGGGTCAGCAGAACGTTGGTGAAAATGCTGGGTCTCGTAGTTTGGCGACCTTTCAAAGGGAGAATCTGCCTACTTTCAAAGGCAAGTATAATCCTGATGGAGTGTTGGCTTGGCTAAAGGAGATGGAGAGGATCTTCCGTGTGATGGACTGCACTCCAGCGCAGAAGGTTCGTTATGGTACTCATATGTTGGCAGAAGAGGCTGATGACTGGTGGCTAGAGACTAGTCAAAGATTGGTAGCTGCAGGTGAAGAGATCACTTGGGTTGTGTTCCGTAGGGAATTTATGAGGAAGTATTACCCTGAGAATGTCCGGGGTAAGAAGGAAATTGAATTCCTTGAGCTGAAGCAGGGAAACCTGTCAGTTACTGAGTATGCTGCTAAGTTTGTGGAGTTAGCCAAGTTCTATCCGCACTATAGTGAAGCAACTGCCGAGTTCTCGAAGTGCATCAAGTTTGAGAACGGGTTGCGGCCAGAGATCAAGAAGGCAATTGGGTACCAGAAAATCCGTGTCTTCTCTGATTTGATTGATAGCTGCAGGATCTATGAAGAGGATAACAATGCTCATTATAAGATTATTAATGAGAAGAGGAGCAAGCATCCGAATCGTGGTAAGTCGTATGATGCTCCTGCTGGTAAAGGTAAACCGAAAGTCACTGATGGGAAGAGAACCAGTGGGGGAGATGCTCCTGCTGGTATTGTGTGCTTCAAATGTGGCAAAGCTGGTCATAAGAGTAACGCGTGCAAAGCTGAGACGAAGAGGTGTTTCCGTTGTGGTAAAACCGGGCATGAAATATCTGAGTGCGAGCATAAGGAGATGATTTGCTTCAACTGTGGCGAAGGAGGACACATTAGTAGTCAGTGTCAGAAATCGAAGAAAGAGCAAGCCAGTGGAAAAGTGTTCGCTTTGGCAGGGACAGAGACTTCTGAAGAAGATGGACTTGTTAGAGGTACATGCTTCATTAATAATATTCCTCTAACTTCTATTGTTGATACCGGTGCCACTCATTGTTTTATTGCTGCTGATTGTGTTGAAAGATTGGGTCTTGCGTTGTCTTCTATGAATGGAGAGATGGTCGTCGACACTCCAGCTAAGGGGTCGGTGACTACTTCTCTTGTGTGTTCTCAATGTCCTTTGTCGATTTTCGACAGAGACTTTGTTGTTGATTTGATTTGTTTGCCGTTAAGCGGATTGGATGTGATCTTAGGTATGAACTGGTTAGAGTATAACCATGTTCATATTAATTGTCATAGTAAGTCTGTGAGTTTTTCTACCCCTGAAGAGGAGGAAGCTGGTTTGTTGTCTGCTGGACAGTTGCGGAAGTTGATGCAGGAGGAAGTCCAGTTATTCTCGCTAATGGCATCAATGTCTGTCGAGAACCGAGCCGTAATTGAGGAGCTGCAGGTAGTGTGTGAATTTCCTGAAGTCTTCCCTGATGAGATCCCAGGCGTGCCGCCAGAGAGAGAAGTGGAATTCGCTATTGATCTTGTACCTGGTACTAGACCTGTTTCTATGGCACCGTACAGGATGCCAGCATCTGAATTGTCCGAATTGAAGAAGCAACTGGAAGATTTGCTCAAAAAGAAGTTTGTGAGTCCAAGTGTGTCGCCGTGGGGAGCTCCTGTGTTGCTAGTAGAGAAGAAAGATGGAAGTATGAGGCTCTGTGTTGATTATAGACAGTTGAATAAGGTAACGGTTAAGAACAAGTATCCACTCCCAAGGATAGATGATTTGATGGATCAACTGGTGGGTGCTCAAGTGTTTAGTAAGATTGATTTGCGATCGGGTTACCATCAGATTAAAGTGAAAGATGAGGATATTCAGAAGACGACCTTTAGAACTCGTTACGGGCATTATGAATATTCAGTGTTGCCTTTTGGTGTTACCAACGCGCCGGGAGTATTTATGGAATACATGAATCGTATCTTCCATACTTACTTGGATCAGTTTCTGGTGGTATTCATCGATGACATTCTGGTCTACTCTAAGTCAGAAGAAGAGCATGCAGAGCATTTGAGATTAGTGTTGGAGGTCCTGAAAGAGAAGAAGTTATATGCAAAACTGTCTAAATGTGAATTCTGGTTGAAGGAAGTGAGTTTCCTTGGTTACGTCATTTCAGGTAGTGGCATTGCGGTGGATCCGTCTAAAGTAGATGTTGTGTTGCAGTGGGAAGCCCCGAAGTCGGCTACCGAGATTAGAAGCTTTTTGGGGTTAGCTGGTTATTATAGAAGGTTCATCGAGGGTTTTTCTAAGTTAGTACTTCCGTTAACTCAGCTGACTTGCAAAGGTAAAGCCGTTATATGGGACACTCGTTGTGAAGAGAGTTTCGCCGAATTGAAGAAGAGATTGACGATGTCTCCTATTTTGACGTTGCCCAATCCGGGAGAGTCTTTTGTGGTGTATTGTGATGCTTCCAAGATAGGTTTAGGAGGTGTGCTTATGCAGAATGGAAAGGTAGTTGCTTATGCGTCGAGGCAGTTGAGGACTCATGAAAAGAATTATCCTACGCATGACTTAGAGCTTGCTGCAGTTGTTTTTGTGCTGAAAATTTGGAGGCATTATCTTTATGGTTCTAGATTTGAAGTATTTAGTGACCATAAGAGTTTGAAGTATTTATTTGATCAGAAGGAATTGAATATGAGGCAACGACGGTGGTTGGAGTTATTAAAGGATTATGATTTCGGATTGAATTATCATCCAGGAAAAGCTAATGTCGTGGCTGATGCGTTAAGCCGAAAGACCTTACACATATCAGCAATGATGGTTAAGGAGTTGGAATTAATTGAGCAGTTCAGAGATATGAGTTTGGTCTGTGAAGTGACAGCGCAGAGTGTTAGGTTGGGAATGTTAAAGATTAATAATGACTTTTTGGACAGTATCAAAGAAGCTCAGATGTTGGATGTTAAACTGGTGGACTCGATGGTTGGAATCGATCAGTCTGAGAATAATGATTTCAAGCTGGATGCGCAAGGTGTGTTGAGGTTCCGTAATAGAATTTGTATTCCTGATGACGCAGAGATGAAGAAAGCGATTCTTGAAGAGAGTCATAGGAGTAAGTTGAGTATTCATCCGGGAGCTACTAAGATGTATCAGGACTTGAAGAATTTGTGTTGGTGGCAAGGGATGAAGCGTGATGTAGCGCAGTTTGTGTATGCATGTTTAACTTGTCAGAAGTCGAAAGTTGAACATCAGAAGCCTGCAGGGTTGATGCAACCGTTAGAGGTTCCAGAATGGAAATGGGATAGTATTTCAATGGACTTTGTGACGGGATTGTCTAATACCGCAAGAGGTCATGATGCAATTTGGGTGATTGTTGATAGGCTGACGAAGTCGGCTCATTTTGTTCCTATTAACATCACATATCCAGTACCGAAGTTGGCAGAGATTTATATCCGAGAGATCGTAAAGCTGCATGGTGTTACTCTATGTGTCGTTTCGGATAGGGATCCGAGGTTTACGTCTGATTTTTGGAAGAGTTGCAAAAGGAGTTGGGTTTTAAGTTGAGATTGAGTTCGTCATATCACCCTCAGACGGATGGTCAGTCAGAGAGGACTATTCAGTCGTTGGAGGATTTGTTGAGAGCTTGTGTTCTGGAGCAAGGAGGTTCGTGGGATACCTACCTTTCGTTGATAGAGTTCACTTATAATAACAGTTACCATTCTAGTATTGGGATGGCACCTTTTGAAGCGTTGTATGGTCGGAGTTGTAGGACTCCTTTATGTTGGTATGAATCTAGAGAAAGTGTAGTGCTTGGACCCGAAATTGTTCGAGAGACTACTGAGAAGGTGAAGTTGATTCGGGAGAAGATGAAAGTTTCGCAAAGTAGACAGAAGAGTTATCATGATAAGCGAAGAAAGGATTTATGTTAGACTTGAGAGTCTATAAAAGTAACCTTAGAGGGGGGGGTGAATAAGGTTATAGGTGATTAATGGATTCTTTTTCAATTTAAAAAACTTTTTCGATATTGGTTTGGATTAAATGCGGAATAATAATATTTGACCAATATAGAAGGAGTAGAATGAGATGATGGACAGATCAATATTGTATACAGCAATAAAATAGATAATAAGAAGAAAAGATTACAATATGATATATTTGCACAGTTTATATTGAGAATATGATAATATAAGCAGTTATGATAATATCAATATTATAAGCAAATAAAGTGCAAAATATAAAGAGATAGGGAAGAGAGAGAGACACAGCAATTTAGCGAGGTTCGGGATAAAACCCCTACGTCCTCGGCCTTAGGCTTTTCAACCCTTGGACTTAGTAACCACTATATTGAAGAGAGTTTGATACAAACAGTCGACCCCAATATAAGTGAATCTCAATTCCCCTGAATTGAGAACCTAAGCACTCTTGCTAAGGATTTCTAAACCAACTCAATAACCCTATTGAGAGACCCAAGTACACAGCCCAGGTTTTCAAAACACCAACTCAATCACTTGATTGAGAGACCCAAGTACAAAGCCCAGGATTTCAAAAACACCAACTCAATCACTTGATTGAGAGACCCAAGTACAAAGCCCAGGATTTCAAAAACACCAACTCAATCACTTGATTGAGAGACCCAAGTACAAAGCCCAGGATTTCAAAACACCTTGAAATAAAATAAATTACACAATAGAGTTCTATGATCCAATCACTTCAGAGAATGTGTCAATTTAGAAACTGAGAGAGATGAGTGATCTTAGGATATTATAGATGCTCTATAAGATGAGGGATGATCTTGCTTTTGCAACCACTTCAAAATTGATATAACAATAGAAGTTGAGGTTGCTTGAAAGCTTTTAAAAATATAGATATGATTTTGAAAAAACAAAGTTTTTTGAAAAACAAGATTCAAAACAGTTGGAGCACAGGATCTCAGATCTAGATCTATAAACAGCTTTTGAAAAAAGATATAACAATTTTAAAATCAAAAGCTTATAAAAATAAAACAATGAGGAGCAATAGATCTATAGAGATTCGAATATGAGAGAGTAGAGAAGAAATTGTGAGCAGTGGTGTTGGATTTCAAAGTGAAGCTCAACCAGGTATTTATAGGCTTAGGCACCGTTGAAAGTTTTTGAAAAGCATTTAATATAGGTGAAGAATCGATTCATTGATTAAGTTAAAAAGTGAAGGAATCGATTCATTGCCTTTAAAAAATAAAAGAATCGATTCATTGTTTCTTTAGAAATAGGTGAGAATCGATTTTCAGGACATCCTGAATAAGGTAGGAATCGATTCTTACTTTGTTTAAAATGAGGAGGAATCGATTCATAGCCTATAGGATTGCTTGAAAATCGATTTCATAGTCTTTTGAAATAGAAGGAAATCGATTCTTACCTTTGGCTTGAGAATATGTAGAAATCGATTACATGCTTCAAACATAGGATAAGGAAATCGATTCTTGGCCTATAGGTGAGCCTAAAATCGATTTCATAGCCTATATAAATTATATAAATCGATTTCATAGCCATTGGAACAAAATAGAAAATGATTTTTGATTTCCACAAAATCGTTTTTAGGTTTAGGTGCCACCTTATGCATGCATGCAATTTTGTGAAATATTTTTTCAAAGCTTATTTTGATGCATCATGCATGTTTTGAAAAATAATCTCTCAGCTACTAAAATGTCATAGACCTTTAGTGATAGGACCTTACACAGTGTCCTAAGGAAAGCGGATAAACAATTTGGTCTTGAACTGCTGAGGTGGCTTCTTCTCCAAGCTGCTCCACTTTAATATTTCCTGCTCTTTGATTCATGTCCTGTACTTTATTTTGTCCCTGTACTTTTATACACTGCAACGATTAGTAGACTAAATGTAATTTGTTATCATACAAAACAAAGAGTGTTTGTCCTTGGTTCAACAAACTCCCCCTTTTTGATGATAACAAATTACATTATGCATAGGGAGACCATAATAGAGAAAAAATGGCAGAAGCTCCCCCTAAGCATAAGCATAACAAAATAAGCAGTATGACAGCAGGATAGCAGCAATTATTTTCTCCCCCATTAAATAATAACATGCATATTCTCTCCCTTTTGCATAGAATTTCTCCCCCTTTGTTTTCATCAAAAAGGAGGTGGGGTGAATACATAAGCACTTTATAAACTTGCATAAAAAATAAGCAGCATTGCATAGCATATGATATATCAAAAAATAGTAGTTCATGCTATGCTCCCCCTTACTTGGTGATCCCCCTTATTAATATTAGAATGCAAAGCTTAGAAAAAAAAGAGGGTGGATCATCATGGTTTTTTAAAAAAGATATTTAGAGAAAATAGGATACCCAAGATAATATGCCATACTTGGTTCAACAATATAGGTATCATATTTAACTTAAAAATATGTTGCATCAGAGATCCATCACAATAGAGAGAAAAAAAGACTTTGATGCACACAAAAATTTTTATTTCACAGGAGTGATAAAATATTCTTAAGGTGAATAGAACTTTTCCAATCTAACCTTCACCGGTGATTTTTCCTCTATTGTTGATATTACTATTCACATGACTGCTGTTTCTGAGTATTAAGGATCTTTTTACGTCTCCAGTCATGAACTTTGAGTCTCTGCTATCAAGGTATCGATCTGACCCCCATACCTTGTAGCACACCTGCATTAAGATCAAGTAGAAAATTTTGGTACCCAATTCTCTTTGGGTCCTTTGGGGTTAGTCATCAAGGGGTTTGCTTTCACAATCCACCTTGGTTTCTTCCAAGTAGGTACAAGGGTTCCAAGCTCACATAATTTACGGATAGGGCATGTAGGAGAGCTATGGTTCCCTTTTTGACAATATGTGCATGAGAAAGCAGTAGGTTTATGACTTGAAGTAGAAGCTACAAAAGTAATTTTCTTGTTCAAACTGGAGGCGGTGGAATTACCTTTGTACCCAATACCTCTCCTATCAACATATTCATGTTGGGAGTGAAGTAGCTTGGTCAAGGTCTTTTCACCAACCTCAAACTTTTTCAAAGATTCTTTCAAAAATTCATTTTCAACCTTGACTTTTTCAAAATTTTGTTTAAGCTCTAGAAACTCAAGGTTGAATGGTTTTATTTCATGTAGCTCATTCTTCAACTTAGCTACCTCATTTTCTAGAGTCTCAATTTGAGTGAGCATGCTTTTGTTACTCTTTGCCAATTTCTTAGATTTTAACAAAAGAGTTTCATGTTCAGAATAGAGAGCATCAAAAGCCTCACTCAAATCTTGACTGCTACAACCATCATCAAGTAAATCATCATGTATAGAGGAATCAGAAAGACTAGAAGAGTTAAGGCTTACCTTAGATGAGTCATTTGCCATATGACAAACACCATTTGCAATTTGCTCTTCTTCGTCTGTGTCGCTATCAGTGCCAAGACGATCCCATATAGTAGCCTTAGGTGTTTCACATGCCGTGAGACAGATGGCATTTGCAACCTCCTCTTCTTCACTGTCAGTATAGTTGTTCCATGTAGCCTTCTTAGCTTTCTTGGATTTCTTTGAGTTATTTCTCTTTTCAAGTTTGTTGAATTTCATGAATTCTTCAAATAATTCAGCCATGTCTTCATCATCAGATTCTTCATCAGACTCACTTTGTTTCCTTGCTACTTTAGGAATTTTAGCAGCAAGGGCAAGAGATTTCACCACTTCCTTTTCTTGATTCTTTTTAGCAGTCAATACTACCTCAAAGGCTAGCAATGATCCAATAAGGTCTTCTTGAGGTAAAGTGCCAATGTCTTTGGCTTCGGTTATAGCACAAGTTTTAGGGAAGAATTCACCAGTTAAGGATTCAAGGATCTTTCCATTCAAATCCTTGTTGGTGTATTTCTTTCCTAAGGCCCTCAAGTTGTTTACAATTAAATTTAATCTCTGATGCATTGCTGCGACAGACTCACCTTCTTTCATTTTAAAACTTTCATATTCAGAGGTGAGAATTCTAATTTTAGAATCTTTTACCTGGCTTGTCCCGACATGAGTGGCTTGTAGGCAGTCCCAGATTTCCTTTGCACTTTGACACCCTTTTACTCTACCATATTCTTCTTCACAGAGTGATAGATGAAGGATATTCATGCCTTTGCATTTAGGGATATCTTGTCAAGCTCAGATTTTCTTAACTCACTCAGGTCGATGGTGTAGATGTCTTCCACCGGTACTTCTTCAGCTTTGCCGGTGGCTTGAATTTTTGAAGTGTCACCATCAGTATTACCTGGTTTTGTGATCTTGATCTTCATCGGGATTAGAGGACCATCTACTATGATTCTCCATAGAGTGAAGTCAATTGCCTGCACATGACATTTCATACGACTACTCCAGTAATCATAGTTAGTACCATCAAATAGAGGAGGCCTATTAGAAGACATTCCTTCTTTCATGAATGAACCCATAATCACAGATATATAAAGGATAAATTTAGAATTGCGAGATGTAAAGCTCTAATATGCAATTCCTAGCTACTGATACCACTTGTTAGACTTGAGAGTCTATAAAAGTAACCTTAGAGGGGGGTGAATAAGGTTATAGGTGATTAATGGATTCTTTTTCAATTTAAAAAACTTTTTCGATATTGGTTTGGATTAAATGCGGAATAATAATATTTGACCAATATAGAAGGAGTAGAATGAGATGATGGACAGATCAATATTGTATACAGCAATAAAATAGATAATAAGAAGAAAAGATTACAATATGATATATTTGCACAGTTTATATTGAGAATATGATAATATAAGCAGTTATGATAATATCAATATTATAAGCAAATAAAGTGCAAAATATAAAGAGATAGCGAAGAGAGAGAGACACAGCAATTTAGCGAGGTTCGGGATAAAACCCCTACGTCCTCGGCCTTAGGCTTTTCAACCCTTGGACTTAGTAACCACTATATTGAAGAGAGTTTGATACAAACAGTCGACCCCAATATAAGTGAATCTCAATTCCCCTGAATTGAGAACCTAAGCACTCTTGCTAAGGATTTCTAAACCAACTCAATAACCCTATTGAGAGACCCAAGTACACAGCCCAGGTTTTCAAAACACCAACTCAATCACTTGATTGAGAGACCCAAGTACAAAGCCCAGGATTTCAAAAACACCAACTCAATCACTTGATTGAGAGACCCAAGTACAAAGCCCAGGATTTCAAAAACACCAACTCAATCACTTGATTGAGAGACCCAAGTACAAAGCCCAGGATTTCAAAACACCTTGAAATAAAATAAATTACACAATAGAGTTCTATGATCCAATCACTTCAGAGAATGTGTCAATTTAGAAACTGAGAGAGATGAGTGATCTTAGGATATTATAGATGCTCTATAAGATGAGGGATGATCTTGCTTTTGCAACCACTTCAAAATTGATATAACAATAGAAGTTGAGGTTGCTTGAAAGCTTTTAAAAATATAGATATGATTTTGAAAAAACAAAGCTTTTTGAAAAACAAGATTCAAAACAGTTGGAGCACAGGATCTCAGATCTAGATCTATAAACAGCTTTTGAAAAAAGATATAACAATTTTAAAATCAAAAGCTTATAAAAATAAAACAATGA
Organism: Astragalus membranaceus; assembly: GCA_039519185.1. NCBI lineage: Eukaryota > Viridiplantae > Streptophyta > Magnoliopsida > Fabales > Fabaceae > Astragalus > Astragalus membranaceus. The sequence continues at coordinate 173,163,356 of CM076847.1, forward strand.
GGAGCAATAGATCTATAGAGATTCGAATATGAGAGAGTAGAGAAGAAATTGTGAGCAGTGGTGTTGGATTTCAAAGTGAAGCTCAACCAGGTATTTATAGGCTTAGGCACCGTTGAAAGTTTTTGAAAAGCATTTAATATAGGTGAAGAATCGATTCATTGATTAAGTTAAAAAGTGAAGGAATCGATTCATTGCCTTTAAAAAATAAAAGAATCGATTCATTGTTTCTTTAGAAATAGGTGAGAATCGATTTTCAGGACATCCTGAATAAGGTAGGAATCGATTCTTACTTTGTTTAAAATGAGGAGGAATCGATTCATAGCCTATAGGATTGCTTGAAAATCGATTTCATAGTCTTTTGAAATAGAAGGAAATCGATTCTTACCTTTGGCTTGAGAATATGTAGAAATCGATTACATGCTTCAAACATAGGATAAGGAAATCGATTCTTGGCCTATAGGTGAGCCTAAAATCGATTTCATAGCCTATATAAATTATATAAATCGATTTCATAGCCATTGGAACAAAATAGAAAATGATTTTTGATTTCCACAAAATCGTTTTTAGGTTTAGGTGCCACCTTATGCATGCATGCAATTTTGTGAAATATTTTTTCAAAGCTTATTTTGATGCATCATGCATGTTTTGAAAAATAATCTCTCAGCTACTAAAATGTCATAGACCTTTAGTGATAGGACCTTACACAGTGTCCTAAGGAAAGCGGATAAACAATTTGGTCTTGAACTGCTGAGGTGGCTTCTTCTCCAAGCTGCTCCACTTTAATATTTCCTGCTCTTTGATTCATGTCCTGTACTTTATTTTGTCCCTGTACTTTTATACACTGCAACGATTAGTAGACTAAATGTAATTTGTTATCATACAAAACAAAGAGTGTTTGTCCTTGGTTCAACAAAGAGTTTCAAGCAGGTGAGCATGTGTTTTTGAGAGTCACTCCGGTGACCGGTGTTGGACGCGCTTTGAAGTCTAAGAAGCTCACGCCTCGTTTTATCGGTCCGTATCAGATTTCGGAAAGAGTTGGAAATGTTGCTTATAGGGTGGCCTTACCGCCTAATCTTTCGAATTTGCATGATGTGTTTCATGTGTCGCAACTTCGAAAGTATATTTCAGATCCATCTCATGTAATTCATATGGATGATGTGCAAGTACGGGATAATCTCACTGTGGAGAGGATGCCTGTACGAATCGAGGATCATGAGGTGAAGACTCTAAGAGGCAAGGAGATCGCTTTGGTGAAAGTAGTCTGGTTGGGAGCTACCAGAGAAAGCATGACGTGGGAGCTGGAAAGCAAGATGCGGGAATCTTATCCCGAGTTGTTCGAGTCAGGTAAATTTTCGAGGACGGAAATATTCTAAGTGGGGGAGAATTGTAACGCCCCGAATATTTAATTAATTATTTAATTGAATTATTTAGGAAATTAAGTGGTAGGAAAATATTAGAGTAAAAATATATTTTCGTATGTGGGCCTATTGTTGGTGTTAGGAGTAGTAAAATAAGGGGTGTAAAGAAGGCCCAGGAAGCTAAAGTCGCATAAGTGTATGAGAAAGCCCATAAGACTAAATAAATTATAAATAGGTGTTATTTTAGGGTTTGCTCATTTAGAAGAAAAAAATAAGGATTGAGAGAGAGCCATAGAGAGGGAGCGGCGAAGAGAGCTAGGGCAAGGACCAAGGAGAGTTTCAACTTCAATCCAAGGTAAGGGTGGGGTTCTAACTCTATAATCGGGTATATGAAGGGCTTTATGTAGGAAGATAAGGAACCCTGGGTGTTTGATTAATCCTTGAAACGTATTGTTGATGCTTGAATTGATTTGTTGATGCTTGAAATATTTATGTTGATGATAAATTCGGTTTAGGGTTTTTGAACAATGATGCGAAAATTTGGTCCCGGGCGCCTTGGGCGCCGATTGTGGTTGTTACTGGGCGCTGGTGCGCTGGGCGCTAAGGGCGCCGTAGGTGGCCGCCCGTTTGGTTGCTGGGCGCTGGGCGCCATGGGCGCCGTTTTGATGTTGTTGCTACTTTGGCGCACTGGGCGCCAAGGGCGCCAATGTCTGGCTGCCCTGTTGCTGTTCTGGCGCACTGGGCGCCATGGGCGCCATGTTGGCTGCCCTGTTCTATTGCTGGGCGCCTTGGGTGCCAAGGGCGCCAAGTGTGGCTGCCCTGTGTTGTTGCTGGGCGCAGTGGGCGCCAATGGCGCCAAATGTGGCTGCCCAAGTGTGAATTCTATGGTTGTTGCTTGAAACGATTTGTTGATGTTGAATATATATTTAGGTCCACGGTTGGCTAATTGTTGGTTAAGTCGTTAAATTATTAATCGTTGATTGTGGAAGTTGTTAACCGTTGGTTGAGTTGTTACACTGTTAAAATTGTTAAGTTGCTAAATTGTTGACTCAGTTGTTGAATTGTTGATAATGTTGCACCTAGTTGTATTGCCTCTATTTATTGGCAGGTGTTATGTTGTAGGCCTATGGCCAACGTTGAGATCCCATTGTTGTTGTGCTGTTACGTAGCTATAGTTATTGACTGCCTGAGTATTCATCATCGCGTCGCATGCATGGCATTACACGTTGGCCTGGATTGGCAAATTATGTTGAAAGATTATGTTGTTGATGCCTCTATTTATTGGCAGATTTTTACGTTGGGAGTTCTGCTCCGATGGTACCACATGCATATGCATAGTATCGAGTCGTATTCATGTTGCATCCTTAAATGATTATGTTGATGACTTGTGATTGATCAAAGTTGTTTGTTGGCTGTGAAGTGGTGAATTTAGATCCCCTGATTCTAATAGACTGTTTTTCATATGTCCTATTATATGGTTTGATATCTCACCCATTCTGTTTGAATGTTACCCTTCCGTTGGTAACGTGTAGGTAATCACGAATGAAGGCTGCTTACCTTCGTTTGATCGAGTCGGTGTCGTCGCTCTGATACGTAACACTTGAGGGGGAATGAACACATGTTTTCATTATGATTGTTTTGCTATGTTATTTTGTTGTTGGAACTTAAAGTCGTTATTTTGTTGTTTTTGAGCTGTCTTAAGTTGGTTAAAGACGCCACGATTATTTTGAATTGAGTTTTGTTGCGAATCCGCTGCGTAGTTATGAAGTGACTTATTTTTGAAGACTAAAAGGTTGTTTATTGGTTCATCCAAAGAGTAGAGTGTTATGTATCTGTTTTCACAGGCGAATTAATCTGTTTGCTGTTTTTACGAACCAAGTGTGGCACTCCATTGTTTGTTGGAAAATTTTTTATAAACTCTGATTTTCGTATTATTTTACCGGGTAGAATGGGGTGTTACAGTTACGGGATGTGAGATTAGGTTACATGTTTCTTGTGTATTGTGTTTATAGGATGTTATGTTGGATATGAATTAATGATTAGGATTAATGTTTGGATTGCCATTAGTATGTCGAGTTATCGTTTAAGGTGTTGTTGTTGACTTAAATTAAGTTAAGGATTGATTGGGAACGAAACCGGAGTGAACGGAATAGCGAAATTTGACGCAAAATAGAATTTTAGGAAAAATTTTAAAAAACACGTTTTCCGTTTTCTCTGCGATACAAATTCTTTCCCAATCCTTTCCCTAACTTGACCTAAGTTACTCTAACCCTAGTGAGACTACTTGAGGTGTGGTTGCATAATCGAAAGATTTTCAAAACAGTTGTAAATTCCATTTTTACTTGTGACGTTCAATTTCGAAAACCGAGTGTGGTAGTACTGTTTTAATAAAAGTCCTACTTTAAGTAAGGATATTTCAAGTTGGGGTGAGTTATTGTTTTAAGGAAAAGTGTTTTCAAAATGTCCTTATTTTGAGAACTAGTAAAAAGGATTTTCTACCGATTTGAATAGGCCTACTAAGGAGTGTTTTCCAACATAGTATTAAGCCTAAGTATGCGCATTCGGAGTTTCACTTCGTTGGATTGCGAGAATATGTATCGACCCTAGGTCGTAAGATTGTTTTCGAAACAAATTGTGTGTACAATAGGAAAGTAATGTAAAATCGATTAGTCGACAAATTTTCGGGACGATTATGCGAATAGGACTTGAACGATTTTGAGGACAAAATCTTTCAAGTTGGGTTGATTGTAACATCCCCAATTTGGCTAATTTCGTTTAACGAAATTAGCAAGAAGTAATAAGTTACTTGATTAGCTAAGTTAATTGTTGATTATATAAATCAAGTGATGTATTGTGATTGAATGGTTAAATCGAGTTTTAGATGGGATTATAGTCTAAAGGGCAAAACAGTCATTTTGCCTAGTGAGCGGTTACAACTAATTGATTAGCTAACCTAAGTAATATAGCATATCTAATAATATGTGATAACTAATTTAATTGCTGATAATGTGAATTAGTACAATTATTAATTGATTTATGATTAGGAATGAAATTAAGTGAGATTGTGGTGTGTTGGTCACTCAGGGGTAAAACAGTCTTTTTACCTTTGTTTTAAGTAAACCCTCAGCTGAAAAACTTATTTCCTTCTCCCTCACTTTCACAAATAGCACACACATCCAGCTACTGAAATTTAGAAAAGAGAGAGAGCTTGAGAGAGAACGGAGAGGCGCTAGAGAGAGAAAGAAAGAAGAAGAGGGGGAAACTCCCTCATTTGTTAATGCATGTCCCTCTTTTTTTAACCATTAGAGTCATCCTTCCTTTCTCTTTTCTTGGATATCATAAACATCACTAACAAGCCACTCTTTCCTTTCCTTCCATTGTCGCACCATCAAGTTCAAAGTGGGTAGAAATGGGTTCCCTCATTTGGAAGTTGGGTGTACAAAAGAGGGCTACTGTTTTTGGGTCTGATTTTCAAGAAACAATGGGTTTAGAGTCAAGGTTGGATGCTGAGTTGAAGTTTTGGTTCGAGTGGGGGAAGTTTCAAAGACTGGAAAATCGATTTCTCAAGTATACAACATTTCTACACAAAACCCGTTTTCACCATCTTTGGTATTTTTCTTATAACTTTCTTTACAAACCTCATTTGATGTTCATTTCTGTCTCCTTAGAAACTAGACACGAAAACCTTCAAATTTCGCACAAGAACCACCTTATTTGACTGAGTATTGAAGGTTAACAATTAGTTACAAATTTTACTTTTGTAACAGTACCGATTTTGAACCAGTCATCGTTATGTAGCCATAACTCCCTGAATACTCCTCGAAAAAGTGTGGGACTTGAACCATATGAAAGTAAAAAAAAATGATCCACACATTAGGCACTGGTTTGAAAGGTTTTGGTTAAGAATCGAATTAGCTATGTTTGTTGCAAAACAGCTCACAGATGCTTCCAAACCGATCTTCGGAGTTAGTTGCTGCGTTCTAGAAGTTGGGGTTAGATCGGAGTAAAAAGGGGATTACATTGTTCATTTGAGATGCAATTGGGGAAGCTTCAGTAGCTGGACACGTTTGGGGATTCATTCGGGATCGATTTGATGTTCGTGGAAGCGCGAAATTCAAGATGAGGAAAAGTTCGAGTAGACGAGTCGGTGTCGAATTCCATTCGTTTGTGGTCTTTTGTGATTTTCATCACAAGAGGTGAGTTCTATACTTGCTTAGGGTTTTATTTTTCTAAACGTTGATTGCATGCTCTGGTTTCACGTTTAGTTCGTGCGTTTTCGAGTCCAAAACCGTTTTTATGAAAATTACGTGTTGAACGATGACTTATATGGTTGATTGATCGATGATTATGTGATTGCTATGATGTTGTTTGTACTGGAATATTGTCTAGTATTATCTGTTTTGAGGTTGGATTTTGATCGGAATACAGATTGGACGCGAACGGAGAAGCGAAACGAGAGAAACGAATTGATGTTGGTGTACTGAACAGAGCACACGGACTGTGCGCCCCATGGCACGGACCGTGCGCTAGCTTCGTTGTTGGCTGATTAAAATGGTGCAACACGCACGAGTCGTGCGCCCCTAGGGCACGGCACTGTGTGTGTGGTTTGGATTCAAGGTGAAAAATTCTCGTTTTGTCGCTCCTTTCGATTCCAAACTTCTTCTAATCTCCTTCCCAACCGTCCCTCATGTCATGGAACCAATGATGCTCTATTTCTGAACATGATTACAAGGTCTAAAATGAATTGTTTTTGGAAGTCATAATTGTTTCAAAAACCGTAAAGTAGTACACGTGAGCGAACATGTGTTATGTTTACTATTCATGGAACTAAATGTTCAAGCGACTGTTTATTCATGGAACTAAATGTTCAAGCGACTGTTTATTCATGAAACTAAATGTTCAAGCGACTGTTTATTCATGGAACTAAATGTTCAATCAAGGTTAGGATATATAAATTATCTCAAAGTGCGGGTGACGACCCAGTTGATTAGTATACTAGGGGAGGGGAAGTCATAAACCCCAAAACCTAGGCCTCACGAGGTTTGAAGCTAGTGTAAGCTAGTGGAGAGGTTCGACGGTAAAGGCAAAGCTTTTACCGGAGATGTACTATGGCATGTCAGGAAAAGCTTTATGCACGTAGTATCCCTGTGAGCTGCGATTGAATGAAAGAAATAAATGAACCGCGAGTGTGTAGTAAGGGGTTTCGATAGGACTCACTGAGATAATGTTTATCTCACCCTTCATGTTTTGTGGTTTTTACAGAGAAACAAGGAAAAGCTAGGGCGAATAGGCACGACCAGTCGATGTGACCTTAGAGGAGATGTTGAAGCTTTAGTTTAAGTGCTTATATTCTCCCCTTTGTTATCTTTGTATTATCGATTGTATGACTTATACTTGTTACAAGTTGTAAATCGTTTTCGCTACTTTTGGTTTTGGATATTGAACACTAGGCCGTGAGAAGTTGTAAGGCACGTAACTTAAACATTTAAGTGATTTTATGTTACGTTATGATACTGAAGCGACTGTTTGACGATTGTTCATCGAAGTTTTTAGTTGTGTTCAATATCTGGGACTTTAAGTTATCTCTGATTTATGCTAAGCTGTGCATTTTAGTATTTCTATTTGTAAGAAATATTAGGGTGTTACAAAGTGTTTGGGTGCTTGCAACTATTGTGAACACCCAATTTTAATCTATATTTTTCGCTTTTTTTGAAAATAATTTATAAAAATATTCTTTTTACACATATTTGAGTTTTAATCTCTTGTATACGTCGCTAAGCGTTTATTTTCTATTGTTGCATTATTTTATTATCGTCAGTGATTAAACAAAAATAAAGTAATGATAATACAGAAAATTAATAAACAAAAAAGAGGAATTATAAAGCAGAAAAGTACAAAACAAAATATAAAAACACAAAAAAAATTAACGGCAACAGTGATGATGCAATTGTAAACCTAATATAAGTTTATAAACTAGCCGTATAATAAATAATACATATTAGGAAAAATAAACACAATTAATTCAAAAGAGGAAATAAAGGGATTACAAATGAAATAAATAATGTCAAATATTTTAAAATTTATGATTACTATTAGTAATTAAAATATTATTAAAACTGTATCAATTACTGATGAAAGCTGAGTCAATTCCTACATATGCAACAGTTGTTGACTTCAGACTACAATGAGGGTTCAAAAAAGGCTATAAATAGTACTTCATATTCAACACCAGCGAGAGGGACGCGAAATCTAAAAATCAGATTTTACAAAGCTAGAGGCAGACTTGCAGTACGAGCTCATTCAAAGAATGAGACTGGAAAAGGTATTGTCCTAAAACATTGTAACAACTATGCTTTTTTTTAAGTATTATCGGTGCAATAAGAGCACCCCATCCCTTTTCATATGATGTTTTAGATCCCTTTCCCCGTTTTTTCACCCTTTCGTTTTCTTTATTGAATATTTAATACCCTTTTGTCCTTCTCTATGCATAATCGACTCACGAATACCATTAACATTTAAAGTGGGTTTTTTTTCTTCCAATTTTTCCTATTTATTAAATTGGATGGCGACTTCCAAAAATTATCAGTTTTTGAGCCATGTACGTCGAGATCCTAATCACGAAAAATGGTGACTCTGCTGGGGATAGTGAGAGTCAACCCTAATATATTTGCAGGTTGTGCAAAAAAGATTGCTAGGTACGCTTATTTGTTTACCGCTCTAAATTTTTAGTTTTTTTGTATATATTTCATTTTATATTATGCTTGATATTAAGCCCCACACTACAGAAAACTTGATATTACAGTCTAGTTGTCACTTCCGATTATTTTGCAGGTATAACTTGGGTTTGTCATGGATATGTGATATCAAGTCGGTACATATGTATAAATATTGGGAATAAATTTTATATAGGATTGACCCAGGGGCGGTTCTTCTCATGGGCTCGGCAGGGCCATGGCCCGCCCTAGAAAAAAAAAATTCATATGCTGGAAATTACAAGAATACCCTTAATGAAAAATTAAAATTACACACAAGCCAAACCAATGAGAAGAAGACAACAGCAGTCCTCCTCACTTCACTTCCTCTTTCTCTTCCGCTCACGTTTCATCTTCCACGGTTCCACCTAACGCACGCTACCGCTCACGCCTCACGCATCCTCCATTTTCACGCTAGCTGCTCATCTACTTCCTCTTTCTCTCTCGATTCCATCTCCCTCGGTTCCATCTACTTCCCCTACGTCTGCGTTGTTGCCATTCGTTCCGTTCGTCGACGTCGACGTCGACGTGTTTCTTCCACTAACAAGTAAAGATAGTGATTTACTACTTACTCTATTTTATTGCTTTGTTGTTTTATTGATGTTATTGCTGTTTGATGTTTCTTCCATTCCATTAACGCGTTTATTGCTTTTCTTATTGTTGTTGTTGTTTTATTGCTTTTGGCTTCCTGTTCTTGGTTCCATTCCAAAAGGACTTGATGATTTTGCCATTTTGGCTTCCTGTTCTTGCTGATTTTGGTTTGTTGTTGCTGGTTTTGTTGCTAATTTTGGATTGCTTGATTCTTTACACAATTTAATTTGATTTTGTTTGTTGCTTGTTTCTTTTCATAATTTAATTTGATTTTTGATTATTGTTGGATTGTGAACAATTGATTATTGTTGATTTTAGATTTCTAAAGATGAAGAGTACTAGAACAATTGATTATTTTTTTAAGAGGAAAGTTTGTGAGGATGAAAGAGATGAACAAGGGATAGCTTCTACATCCGAACCGGTTAAAGTTCCAAGAATTGAAGAAGTCATAACTTCCACGCATCAACCTGTTGAAGTTGCGAGAGTTGAAGAAGTGATAACTTCTACTCCTCAACCCGTTGAAGTTCCAAGAATTGAAAAATTGAATAGCACAAATGATTTTTTGAATTCTTTAGAACGTGATCCTGGAAAGCGTTCTCCAATTTGGACATATCCACCAAATCAAGTCGATGAAATACGAAGAGCTTATCTGAATTGGGGTCCGTATCAAATTCATCTAGAAGAATATCCTTTGTCTGGTAATGAGAAACATCCAAGACGGTTTCAAGAAACTTGGTTTAGTCTCTTTCCTGCATGGCTAGAATATTCACCTTCAAAGGATGCTGCATTTTGCTTACCATGTTATCTTTTTAACAAAGGAGAAAGTGGACGTTCTGGACTAGATGCCTTCGTTACTGTAGGTTTTAAAGCTTGGAAGAGAGTGAGAGATGGAAGACATTGTGCTTTTCTTAAGCACATTGGGAAGGATCCTTGCTCACAACACAACAATTCAATGGAAGCTTGGAATGACTTGATGAATCAAGAGGGACATATTAGACATGTATTTGAAAAACAAGACTCGAGTCAAGTTATGAAGAATCGACTACGTCTCACGACTTCAATTGATAGTGTTCGTTGGTTAACACTTCAAGCTTGTGCTTTTAGAGGTCATGATGAAACTAGTGAGTCAAAAAACCAAGGTAATTTCCTTCGTTTGATAAAACTCTTGGCATCTTATAATGATGAAGTTGCAAAAGTTGTGTTGGATAATGCTCCATATAATTCCAAATATACTTCACATAAAATTCAAAAAGAGCTCTTGAGTATTCTTGCTAGTAGGGTGAAAAAGCATATTCGTGAAAAAATTGGTGATTCCAAGTTTTGTATCGTTGTAGATGAAGCTCGTGATGAGTCAAAAAAAAGAACAAATGTCTCTTGTGTTAAGATTTGTTGATAAAGCTGGTTTAATACAAGAGCGATTTTTTGATGTGGCACATGTTAGAGACACTGCAACTTTAACTCTTAAGGAAGCGGTGTGTGATATACTTTCTCGACATAACCTTGATGTTTCTAATCTTCGTGGTCAAGGGTATGATGGTGCAAGCAATATGAGAGGAGAATGGAATGGTTTACAAGCATTGTTTATGAAGGATTGTCCTTATGCATACTATGTTCATTGTTTTGCTCATCGATTGCAACTTGCCTTGGTTACTGCATCAAGAGAAGTCACTCCGGTTCATAAGTTCTTTGAAAAGTTGACTTTTGTTGTCAATGTTGTTTGTTCTTCTTCTAAGCGCCATGATGAGTTACAAGCTTCCCAATTAGAAGAAATTGAACATTTATTGGAGATTGATGAAATTGTAAGTGGTAAAGGTCAAAATCAAATTGGTACTTTGAAGCGAGCTGGGGATACTCGTTGGGGATCACATTTCAATTCTATTTGTAGCTTGATAAAAATGTATGAAGCAACTTGTCATGTTTTAAAAAAAATTGCAAAGGAAAAAGGAATAAGTTATTCTTCACGCGGGGATGCTGATAGTGCTTACAATTACTTGAAGTCATTTGATTTTATTTTTATCTTGCATTTGATGAAAGAAATGATGGGGATAACAGATGTGCTTTGTCAAGCCTTACAATTACAATCTCAACACGTAGTTAATGCTATGTGTTTGGTTCGTAGCACAAAAGCTCTTATTCAAGAATTGAGAGAAGATGGTTGGGATAATTTGTTTACTAATGTGATGTCTTTTTGTTTAAAACATGGTGTTGAGATTCCTGATCTTGATGATGTTCATTCAGCAACAAGATTTGGACGCTCTTGTCTTGAAGAGAATCAGGTAACAATAAAGCATTACTTTAGAGTTGAAATATTTTTTACTGCCATAGACAAGCAATTGCAAGAGTTGAATAGCAGGTTTAGTGAGCAAGCAATGGATTTGTTAACTCTAAGTTGTGCTTTAGCTCCTAAGGATAATTTAAAGCTTTTAATATTGATACTATTTGCAATTTGGTTGAAAAGTATTATCCCATGGATTTCAATGAGCAAGACAAGAATAATTTCCCTTTTGAACTTCGGCAATTTGTCCTTCGTGCCCGCCAAGAATCAAGTTTGAAGAATTTGTCAACTATTCAAGAATTATGCTCGTGTTTGGCTGAAACTAACGAGAAGAAAATATACTTCTTGCTTGATAGACTGCTCCGCCTTATCATGACTCTTCCGGTTTCTACGGCCACAACTGAGAGGTCTTTTTCAGCAATGAAAATTATCAAAACTAGGTTGAGAAACAAGATGGAAGGTGGATTTTTAGCTGATAGCATGACAGTTTACATTGAAAGGGAAATTAGTGAAAACATTAGTTCCGAGTCTATTATTGAAGATTTCAAGTCACTTGGATCGCGTAGAGCATTACTTTAAGGTACACAGTTTAATGTTTTGATGATCAACTTTGTGCTTAATATGAACTGCGTATTTAATTTCATATTATAATAGTTTTTTTTACGGCCCTCCCTAGGTTTTTTTTGAAGATCCGCCACTGGATTGACCCACTATGATGACACTTCATAATAGTTATCAAAGTGCCATAGACACTCCTCATGTTGACGATAGTGAGGTGGTCATTCGATTTGAAGTCACTAAGATTTATACATCATGAGACGTAAGCTTTAATGCTATCAGACGTCATTTGTAACAAGATGATATAAAGGTAGTACTTGCGCTTTCAACGAGTCATGTTGAGTGGTGTGAGTGATGCAATTGGGATTTACCCCCTACATAATAGGAGTAGTGTCCCGGACCTCTCAATGGAGAATGACGTGAAAATATGTGTGGCCTCGTCGAGATGAGCTAATTTCCCCTACATAATTGAGGAACATATGATTGAACATAACAAAGATAACACGATTATATCTCGAGTTCAATCAAGACATATGGATGAAATGCTTGGTGATTGAGAAAGCACACTTCAATGATCATTAGAAAATGGTTTTTTTTTGTTCAAGAGAATTTTTCAACTCAAAATTAAAGTTGTTCTTGAAACCCCAACACCGCCCACCTTCACCCTTCACCCTTCACCCTTCACCCAAAACTTCAACCCCATTATTTGGTGAGATGCTGATAACTTTTGCCGAAAAGAAATATATAGGTAAACGGAGACATCTAATGTAAGTATCCATTTAATGCAATGTATAATAATGAAAATTCTGTGGGCATTAGTACTAACACACTCATTTAACACACTGATACCAATTGTTGGGCAGTCCTGGGGAGCGTCGGGAGCAACACCGAGGTAATGACCTATAACACCAAGAGACCCGGACGTCAAATCTCCATCCAAAACCTTATAAGACATTGAATATATGGGTTCCCTCTCTTATAATTTAGCTCATTCCTAGTCGATGAGAGACTAATCACTCACCATTGAATTCTCAACAATGTCCCCCTCAAGTGTGAGTCACCCACCTGTTGTCGAAAATTCTGATATGGCTGTAGTCGAATTATGCTGACTGCAGTCGAAATGCAGTAGTAAAGATTCGACTGATGCTGTTGAGTGGCAAGGACTGCTGCGAACCAAGTGTGCAGAAACAGAAGCTGTCGAAGTCGAATTATCTGCTGTCGAAAATGAACCTGCAAACATAGAAATGTTAGATAAACAACCGGAGGCGTCTTGCGACTGCCCTGAAGAATTTATCCGCCTCTACAGCGCAAATTCCCCGAGGTACAACCGGGTCTTCTCAATCGCAGTAGCGAAAGAGGTATCAGAACTACCAAGAATAGATTGTGTAACAGGAGAGCAACCCAGAGCTCTTTTTCAAGAAGGTAGGAAAATGAGTTTTCTGATCTATCTTTCAAGTGCAACCCGAAATTGTTTATATAGGCTTAAAGAAAAATAGCTGTTAGAGACATAGGCTCCAGCAATCAATAGCCAGTCAAAACCGTTTCGAAAATCAATTGTAATCAAAAGGTTTTAACTCTGCGGTTACGGAATAAATGAGTTTAAAAGGAAAAAGAAGTCGTTGGAAGAAACTGACAGTTACAAAATAAAGGGAATTAAGGTTCAGTTTTCGACCAAATCTTTTCGCCAGTCAGTTCGACCAACTTTCAGTTTTCGACCAGATTGTATTGCCAATCGGTTCGACCGACTTGCAGTTTTCGACCTGAGCTTTCCGTTTCAAATTATTTCATAAAACATTTCGACCCATGATTGGGCATATACGGAAAGGCTGATAAAAGTAATATTTCATTTAATAAAATTAGTACAAAGCCAGTCGAGCGCGCAGGGGGGGGGGGAATCGAAAGATTCGCACTGAACCAAGCCATGTTGGTCCTTGCTTGTGCGCGCGAGGGAGTCCCTTTTAGTTACTTGTTTACTAGCTTTCATTAAGCTTTAGTATATGAAGACTTTGGTGAATCCAAAGCCAAGCAATGTGGGACTTCTCACTTTTGAAATATCCTTTTATTTTCAGTAAAATACAACAATCCCTCACATATTTCAAAAGTTGAAAAATAAATTTATAAAAGAGGTTTTCTGGGTTAACATCGTAGATGTAATGTTTCGGAGCTGTATAGCAAGCTATGGAACCAGTCCTAGATAGATAAAACATAACATACTGTGAATTGGTATAGCAAGCTATGGAACCCAAGACGCATATTATATGTTAGAGGTTTCATTATCACATTACACCCCCACAATTCTTGCTGTTTTCGCGGTGTTGCGCTACTAGGCCCTGCGCGTGCTCGGTATTCATGAGTGCTCTAGAGACCTCGCCAGGATCTCATGCAAGCGGCCTCACTTGACACTCATATAGGTGATTTCATCAAGTGTATGCTGCAAGTCATACACCACCCATAAGGGCTATGAAAATCATTAAAAGCTTTAAGCTTATCCTTTTAACCCTGCAGTCTAGCACCATCACAATAACACCATAGGAAGGGACAATAATGAAATTAATTTATTTGAATTAATTTCCAGTGCTAGCACTATCAAGAAGTAACTTGTTTTTACCACATTGAACCTTATTCACGGGATCTCCAATCACAAAGGTTGGGTTACCATTACTTCTTAATATCAGTTGGCTTTTAGTCCCATTCCCCTCGATGTTTCACATATCATTTTCTTCCCTAAGGGTTTTGTCAGAGGATCGGCCAAATTCACTTCTGACTTCACATAATCGATCGATATTGCTCCATACTTTTGCAATTGTTTGACAACATTATGTCTTAATTGCACATGTCTATTTTTGCCATTATAGGTCTTATTCTTTGCAACGGCTATTGCCGATTGACTATCACAATGTATTGACACTGATGGTGTCGGTTTTATTCCCAAAGGAATACTAGCTAAAAGGTTCTTCAACCATTCAGCTTCAGTACCAGCCAATTCCAGAGCTACAAATTCCGACTCCATAGTCGATCTAGCAATAATGGATTGTTTGGCTGACCTCCAAGTTACCGCACCACCACCAAGTGTGAAAATGTAACCACTAGTGGATTTTGTCTCATCTGAATCAGATATCCAGTTAGCATCGCAGTATCCTTCTAATACTGCGGGAAATCCACTATAAGTAATACCATAAGATGTGGTACCTCTCAAATATCTCATAAGGTGAGCAATTGCCTTCCAATGATCCTGACCAGGATTGTGAGTATACCTACTCAGACGACCGACTGCGAATGCAATGTCTGGTCGAGAAAAGTTCATTAAATGCAGTAGGCTCCCAATTACTTGGGCATACTGAGGTTGGTCAACAGGATCACCTCTATTTTTCTTTAAGCGTGAGTTATCTTCATAGGGGGTACTCAAGGGGGTTGAGTCATAGTGTCCAAACTTCCTAAGAAGTTTTTCCACATAATGATCTTGCGATAGTGTGATACTATCACCTTCCCTGATGATTCTAACTCCTAATATTACATTAGCCTCACCCATATATTTCATGTCGAAACTAGATGAAAGAAAGGATTTTGTTTTGATAACAATATCCAGACAAGTACCAAATATGAGCATGTCATCTACATATAAACATATGATTACATGTTCTCCACACACAGTTTTAGTGTAAACACATTTATCAACGTCAGTTGTGGTGAAGCCATCTTCGACTAAGGTTCTGTCGAATTTTTCATGCCATTGTTTTGGTGCTTGTTTTAAACCATATAACGACTTAAGGAGTTTACATACTTTGTTTTCTTGACCTGAAACTATACATCCTTCGGGTTGATTCATGTAAATTTCTTCTTCTAAGTCACCGTTCAAAAAAGCGGTTTTAACATCCATTTGATGAATAACTAGTTTGTGGATAGAAGCCAAAGCTATTAAAACTCTAATAGAAGAAATTCTTGTTACTGGAGCAAAGGTATCGAAATAATCAATGTTTTGTTTTTGAGAAAAACCTTTTGCTACTAGTCTTGCTTTGTATTTATCAATGGACCCATCAGGGTTATATTTTCTTTTGAAAATCCACTTGCATCCTATTGATTTTGCCCCAGGTGGTAAATCAACTAGGGTCCAAGTGTTACATTTGGAAATTGAGTCTATTTCAGTTTTAATGGCTTCTTTCCAAAATTTCGACTCAGAAGAAGAAGTTGCTTCAAAAAAGGTTTCTGGATTTTTTCGACTAGATAAGTGTAAAAATCATTTCCGAAGGATGTTTCTTTTCTTGGCCTTTTACTTCTCCTTAGTTCTTGATACGGTTCCTCATGAGTTTCATCATTAGTACTTGCTAATGGTTGTCTAGATATACTATCATGTTTTAAAGGAAAAACGTTTTCAAAAAACTCAGCATTTTTAGTTTCCACGATAGTATTATTATCTAAAACATCACTTTTCACAACAAGGAATCTATAAGCAGCGCTGTGTTCTGCATATCCTATAAAAACACAATCAGAGGTTTTGCAACCAATTTTTCTTTTCTTAGGATCAGGCAACATAACTTTAGCTAAGCACCCCCACACTTTTAAATATTTTAAGTTAGGTTGATAACCTTTCCACAGTTCATAGGGGGTCTTTCCGGTTTTCCTATGAGGAGTTCTATTTTGTATAAAACATGCAGTTAATATAGCCTCACCCCACAAGTTAGTTGGCGCATTAGAACTTATTAACATAGCGTTCATCATTTCTTTCAATGTCCTATTTTTCCTTTCGGCTATGCCATTAGATTCAGGTGAATAGGGGGGAGTTGTTTCATGTATTCTACCTTCCTTTTCACAAAAATCATTAAAAGATATGTATTCTCCTCCACGGTCGGATCTAACTCTTTTAATCTTTCTATCTAATTGTTTTTCGACTTCAGCTTTATATGAAAGAAAAGCTTCAAATGCTTCATCTTTTTGTCTTAATAGAAACACCTTAGTGTATCGCGAAAAATCATCTATAAACGTTACATAATAATTTTTTCCGCCCCTAGTTGGAGTTTGTTTTAGATCTCCTAGGTCCGAATGAATTAAACTAAGCAGTTCAGTTTCACGATGTACTGGGGGACACGATTTCTTTGTTAATTTGGATTCAACACATACATCGCATTTACTATGTTGATTATCACTAGTCGAAATCATGCCAAGGCGTTGCAATTTAATAACATACTGAAAGTTAATATGACCTAGTCTAGCATGCCACATATTATAAGAGTCAATCAAGTAAGCAGAAGTCGAAACATTGTTATTGAAATCAAAAGTGTTGAGTACAAAAAGTCCATGATCATAATATCCCTTTCCAACAAAAATGTTGTTCTTGGTAAGAACAATCTTATCAGATTCAAATGTCACTTTGATACCATGCTTCAGCAGAACCCCAACAGAGATCAGGTTTGCCCTTATGTTAGGCACATTTGTGAGAGCCAGAGTTTTTCCCGATGTGAGCTTGAGAAGAACTTTTCCTTTCCCCACAACTGGGGCTGGATGTGAGTCACCCAGATAGATATTTTCTTCTCCTTCCCCTACAGCAGTGTAGGAGGTAAAAACTTCTCTATTAGCACAAATGTGCTTGGTGGCTCCAGAATCCACCACCCATTTGTTCACATCAGTTGCCATGTTGACCAGAGAAACGACAGCAGCAATGACATCGTCATCCTCATTATCATCTCCACCAGCATCAGCCAAGTTGGCGTTAGCCTTAGGAGGATTGTCATTTCTCGCCCTATGCCTGCATTTAGGTGCATAGTGTCCTGGCTTTCCACAAACAAAACAGTATCCTCTTTTCTTGAATTCAGTGCTATGTGTACCAGGATAATGATCATTGTTCTTTTTGTGATACTTTTGATTAGATGATTTCTTGGGATCGTACCTTTTGTTTGGAGAGACTGATTTGCCTTTGTCGAACCTTGAAGGGTTGTTCATCACCATGTTTTCCCGTGAAGCCATTGATTTCGCCTTTGTCTTGTTACTCTCTTTTCGGTTGGTATCTTCGATGATGATATGAGTCAGCAGCTCGTTCAGTGATAATTGCTTGTGTTTGTGCTTCAGTTGTTGCTTGTAGTCCTTCCATGATTCTGGCAGCTTCTCAATCAGAATACCTGCAATGAACTCGTCAGGGAGGACAATGTTTTCAGCCTTCATTTCCTCTAGTAATTTGTGATACGGGTTGATTTGAGTTTTGATTTCGCCAGTTTCACTCATGACCCAATTGTAGTAGTTGCTGATGACGAATTTCTGCTTGCTTGCATCTTCAGCGGTGTATTTGAGAATCATTGATTCCCAGATCTGATTAGCTTCCTTGTAGGTGCAGTAGATGTCAAACAATTCGTTGGAGAGGGTGCTGAGAATTGTGTGACGACACACTTTGTTGGCATGGGTCCAAACTTCGACCTGTTTGGGAGTAGCAGGTTCGATAGGTTTGGAGTCAGTAAGAGCAGCAGCAACTCCGTGCATGTCAAGAAGGGAACTCACGCGTTCCTGCCACCTGCGAAAATTTTGGCCTGCGAAGACCTCAATCTTAGAGATGTCAGGGAAAGGTTTCGCATAAGTTACCGGAACAGCAGAAGGGATGATAACAGTGTTGTTGTGGTTAATGGGAGCACCGTTATCATCGTTGTTGATTGCGTCAGCCATGATAAATTCTTCAGATTGTTGTCGAAAATTCTGATATGGCTGTAGTCGAATTATGCTGACTGCAGTCGAAATGCAGTAGTAAAGATTCGACTGATGCTGTTGAGTGGCAAGGACTGCTGCGAACCAAGTGTGCAGAAACAGAAGCTGTCGAAGTCGAATTATCTGCTGTCGAAAATGAACCTGCAAACATAGAAATGTTAGATAAACAACCGGAGGCGTCTTGCGACTGCCCTGAAGAATTTATCCGCCTCTACAGCGCAAATTCCCCGAGGTACAACCGGGTCTTCTCAATCGCAGTAGCGAAAGAGGTATCAGAACTACCAAGAATAGGTTGTGTAACAGGAGAGCAACCCAGAGCTCTTTTTCAAGAAGGTAGGAAAATGAGTTTTCTGATCTATCTTTCAAGTGCAACCCGAAATTGTTTATATAGGCTTTAAGAAAAATAGCTGTTAGAGACATAGGCTCCAGCAATCAATAGCCAGTCAAAACCGTTTCGAAAATCAATTGTAATCAAAAGGTTTTAACTCTGCGGTTACGGAATAAATGAGTTTTAAAGGAAAAAGAAGTCGTTGGAAGAAACTGACAGTTACAAAATAAAGGGAATTAAGGTTCAGTTTTCGACCAAATCTTTTCGCCAGTCAGTTCGACCAACTTTCAGTTTTCGACCAGATTGTATTGCCAATCGGTTCGACCGACTTGCAGTTTTCGACCTGAGCTTTCCGTTTCAAATTATTTCATAAAACATTTCGACCCATGATTGGGCATATACGGAAAGGCTGATAAAAGTAATATTTCATTTAATAAAATTAGTACAAAGCCAGTCGAGCGCGCAGGGGGGGGGGGGAATCGAAAGATTTGCACTGAACCAAGCCATGTTGGTCCCTGCTTGTGCGCGCGAGGGAGTCCCTTTTAGTTACTTGTTTACTAGCTCTCATTAAGCTTTAGTATATGAAGACTTTGGTGAATCCAAAGCCAAGCAATGTGGGACTTCTCACTTTTGAAATATCCTTTTATTTTCAGTAAAATACAACACCACCTTGTTAGCCTTGATCCAAACTAGGATCCACTCACTGTTCCCTTAACCAAGCCGAACTTGGGCTCTGATACCAATTGTTTGGGAGTCCGGAGAAGCGTCGGGAGCAACAATGAGCTAGCCAATAAACCAGACCACCAAGAAATTTGGACGACACATCTCCACCCACACATCCAATCACATTTCACCATGCATGCATGATGCAATTTTATTATATGGATTTAATTCATATACACAATAGGTGTATGGGTCTTTTACACTATCTACGAATTAGAGGTTGACACATAATCAAAAAGAAATTGGCCAATTGGTAACCAACCACTCAATGAATTATGATTGGTGGTGGTCGTAAAAGCCTATACACATTATGTGTATAGAAATTAAATCCTTATTATATTACTTTCTAAAATATATCCACAAATATTTACATTGTGAGATATGTTCCTTTTTTTTTACAATGCGAGTGCATGGCCCTCAAATGCCTAAAACCAAATCCAATCCAATATATCAATATCTTTAATTTAAAGTTTTTTTTTAATGTTTAAGGGTATGTTTGGGAGGGAGTTTTGCGAGAGGAATGGAGGGGAGAGCTTGAAAAAGATTAGTCTATATTTTAATATGTATTTTAGATTTTAAAAAAATTAAAAGAACAAATTGATAGATATCAAATATAACATTTTAAATCACACTTGATTTATATTTAGAGACATTTTATAGCTTCCTCAATTCTAAATTGAAAAATATGTCCTCCCCTCCTAAACCCCCCTCCCAAACATACCCTAAAGAATAACTATGTTTTTGTTACGTCAAATATTTTATGGACACCCATATGGTATTTGACCCCTTGAGAGAGATAGAGATAAACAAAAGAGAAGTGATAGGTGTAATTAGTAAGTAATAATGTGATATGAGAAGGGAGATAGAAAGAAAGAGAGATGTTTGATGAGTGTTAATTTTTGTGGGTGTTCAAAATACCCCTATGGCACTTTTTTTACCCCTCATTAGACCTCATACCCTCATTTTACCATAAATTCCCAAAATACCCCTAATTTTCGTTAAAAAAATATTTTTAAAAAATTTCCGGAAATACACATATTTCCAGAAGGCAGGAATATGTCTATTTCCGGAAATTTTAAAAAAAATATATTTTTTTTAAATTAAAAAAAATTACGCGGAATAATTAAATGTAACAAAACTCGCTAAACTAATAAACAATAATAATACAGTATCAATACAGTAAAAATACAAATACAAAAAATAATACAACTAAATGTCCAAAAGCTGTAAAGCAGCCAACAGACTATCATAGACATCCCCAGGAATGCCGTCGACTGCCAAAAGACTATCATAGACATCCTGGACATGCCTAGATGCTCTCTCCATCCTGGACTCTAAGGGAAGTGGACCAACATCCTCAGCAGCTGCAGGTGCATCCTTTGGAGGCGAAGGCGGAGCTGGAGGCAAAGGCAGAGCCGGAGTCAGGCGGGGAATGGACACCTGCAAGTACCATGGTAGGTACTCGTCATCACAAGCACCCTGGACGGGTGTCTGTCGATCGATGTCCTTGAAAGTCCGCACTGGGGACTGATAGAACATCAGCTGATGTACTATGAACTCCGTAGATGGACGTGGGCCCGAAATAGGTGGATCAGGAATCTACTGGACATATCCAAACTGCCAAAGACACAGCCACATCCCCCACAGCAGCCAACCTCTGAATAATGAAATGTTGTGAAACCGGAGGTACTGTCTGTGGTCGTCCCAGGGGCTCCACATGACCTGCTCCCTCTGCAAATCATCCAGCAGCAGACGAAACTCCGGAAGCTTGATACTATCACACTTCTTGTTCGCCCACCTGCTGCAACGTGGAAGTTCACTGGCACCAAAGTCTTTCCGCACCACGATGGTGGGGAAATACTCATATATACAGCACTAAAATAATTAAAAAAACAAATAAGTAATTATATAAATAAAAGTAATTAAAAAGAAATAAAAATAATTAATTAATTAATTAATTACCTGCAGTAGAGAAGCGTATCCGCCTATCTGCGACGTCTCCCAGTAACAAGCATCATTCAGCTGCTCATAGAGAATAGCTAGAGCAGCTGGACCCCAAGCCCACTGGCCACACAGATCAAAGTCAGAAATAAGAGTCACCCACTTGACAGGGACAGATGTGTGACTCTTGTCGGCAAAAATGGTGCTGCCCAACAAGTGTAGCTAATAGCACCGTGCCACCTGATCAAGATGGCCGCGCTCCATGTTCTGTATGTATGTGGCCATCAAGAAAGAAAATCGAAATGCCGGTCCCCTATTGAACTGACACTCTGCCCAGCAGGCTGTGTGGTATAAGCCCAGCAGGTCAACTCCAGCCCGAATAGCATCGGCAGTGTCAAAATGTGGCCGATGCGCCAACGGTGTGCCGGTGGGCGGCAAGTGAAGCAACGTGGACATGTCGTCTAACGTCACTGTCATCTCCCCCCACGACATGTGGAATGAGCTGGTCTCAGAATGCCACATCTCCACAAAAGCTGATATGAGCTCATGGTTGATGTTGTCGAGAGGTGTGATGTCCAGCTCAAACATATGCGCCTGCTATATAACCATCCTGCTATATGTGGGTGGTGCTGCTGAGGTCTCATCTTCAGTATCTTCCCCCATGAGAAGCAACTTTAATCTTACCCCGGTCCTGTAAAAAAATAAAAGTAATTAATAAATTACTAAAAGTAATTAATTGTTAAAAAATAAACAAATTATTAAAAGTATTACCTCTCTCGTTTGTAGTAGTCTGTGGACGCAGTGGACATGCAACCGGTGTAATAAAACCTGCTCAGCAGCCTCATCATCATGCTGAGCAACCTCAGCCTCAGCCTGGTCATATACATGCATGGCGTCTGGCTCAGCAGGCTCGTGATAATAATGCTCCTGCTCCTGCTGCTGCTCTCGCTCTTGGACACGCCTCTGACGTTCAGACACATGTCCGACCTGTCTAGTCCTCAATCTGAACCTGGTCCTACTGCCAAGAGGACTCTGTTCATCTCCTCGTCCTGCTCCTGAATGCTCTCCTCGCTCTATGTTTCCTATTCTCGTTGCCACTGAAAAAGCAAAAAAGAATTAATTAAAACGAAATTTCAAAAAAAAAATCCGGAAATTTTGAGGTATTTCCGGAATTCCCTGGAGATTAACCTTCCGAAAATACCGTAATTGGCGTATTTCCGGAAATCTTTCCGGAAATACGTCTATTTCCGGGAAGTTTAGGGAAAAAAACTTACTTTTTCCGAAAATATGATGGAATGAGAAATGAATTCGTTTTTTAACATTTTTTAGGGGTATTTTAGTCCGTTTAGTCAATTTGGGGATTATGGGGTACAATGGGGGTACAAAAAACTGCCTCTCCATATGATTTCTAAATTAAACCTCCACAAACGTCAACTTTATGAGTTTTTTTTAGAAATACACTAGTTTTTTACCCGTGCATGCGCATGGGATACTGTTGGTCGGTGTATTGCGATGAACTCATAATAGTAATTTGGAAGATAAATATAAGTTGTGAACAATGTCCAAAATGTATGATTTGAAATTGAAAGTGGAAAATTATATTGAGTCGAAGAAATTAAAGTAGATTGACAATGAGAATTACATTTATCCATAATAATGTATTTGGACATTAGAGGTAAAATATGCATCTCCGTTTACCCTCCCGTTTGCATCCTCGTTGGCACTCCCGTTGGCGCTGTCGTTACCTCTCCCGTTGGCAGTCCCGTTGGCGCTCTCGTTGCCAGTCCCGTTGGCACTCCCGCTCTCGTTGCCCCTCCCGTTGGCACTCATGTTGGCAGTCTCGTTGGCACTCCCGCTCTCGTTGCCACTCCCGTTGGCGCTTCCGTTGCCACTCCCGTTGGTATTTTACTCCTTTTTAGTAATTATAAAATAGTTATTTGGTAATTTTTTGTAGCGGTTAAATTGATTGATTTTATTTTTTATGAAAAAATTGATTCATTTTAGTAGTTTTAGTAGAGAGATTATAGTAAATAAAAAAAATTAGATTATTCAATTATTGAGTATAATATTAATTTAATAATTTAGTTTTTTGGAAATTTTAGTTTTTGAAATTTTTTTTAAAGATACCTCCGTTGGCGCTCCCGTTGGAGATTAAAGTTTTTTTTACAATTCTTAGTGGTTAAATTCAATGATTTTAATAGAGAGATTATAGTAAATAGTAAATTTTAGATTATTTAATAACTGAGTATAATATTAATTTAATTTTTTCTTCTAAAAATTAATTTTATACTTTTTTTAAAGGTCTGTCTTTTTTTGACAATGGATAGTGGTTAAAATCATTAATTTTACCGTTTTCAAAAGAAATTATTAAGTTTAGTAGTTTGAGTAGATTATAAAAATAGTGACTAATGGATTTATAGAATGATTTTTTTATAAAAAAAGGGAAAAAAAATTAAAAAAAAAAGAGTGACAAACGAATTTTTTTTTAATGTTTTTGACCAAAACACTAAAAAATGATTAGAAAAGACTTTTTTTAAAAAAATACAGATTTTTAAAATTTTTTGTAAAATAAAACAGTTTTTAATTTTTGTAAAAAAAGAGTTTTTAAAATATTAATTAAATCATATTTTAAATTTTTGTTTGATCAAATCATATTTTTAAATTATGAAAAAGACTTCTATAAAAACTAGTTTTTTAAAAAATAAAAATTTTAAAAAAAATCAATTTTATAAAAAAAACCATTTTAAAAATAAATCCGAATAAAAAAATGAAAAGAAAATTTAGAAAAAGGTTTTTTTTTTTAAAAATTTGTCAGAAAAAAAAATTAAAAAAAAGTAAAAAAAACGCGTGTCAGTGGCGCGTCAGCGCCAACAGCTTTTACTGTTTTTTTTCTTTCAAAAAACTGTGAAAACTGTTTTTTTATTGTCTTTTAGTACTGTTTTTACCATTTTACCCCAATTTTGTGACAAGTGTCAAAATTGTAAAATGTCTAGAAAAGTAAATGTGCTTGCATATGTTTTTATTATAGTGAGTTTGATTTGAAAAGGGAACAACGCGATGGAATGTATGTATATAACTTATTTAAGTTATTTTGACACTGTCCATAAATAATCATCATAATTTTTAATTAAATGTCATATTTTCTTTTGGGATAAACCGGATATCCTCTGCTCGCAATAAAGTTGGATTCGAATCTAGGACATTGGTTAAGCTGGAAAATACCCCTACCATTTCATCCAAGTGTTCTTGAGTTAATTAAATGCCATATTATCATGACGTGAATAAACAAAAAAACATGATTAGAACGAATATAAATATTAAGAGCAGTGTTATTTCCATCGAAGAATTTCGCAAAAAGCACCCACGAAGTGACGTGTCAGCAAGTCCATCACCCAAAATAACGCATGGCAGTGATGTCGAAAAAAAAAGTAACACATGGACCCACATAACACCACACACCTCATTCATGGGTAGTTTCACCAACTACTCCTTGCCACAAATAGCATTTCCCAAAAATTAAACACACTATATAAATCTTAAGTAACAACCTAAACCTAAATCCGAAGGAAAAAAACAAACTTAAGGATTGCTTGATGATTCTCGTGCATAGAGGTTTGTAGAAGCAAAAAGTACACCATGTAAAGTGAATTTACTATACATTATTTCGAATTCCGTATTTTTTTTTCTTTATCAATAAACAACGGAGCTACTACACGAACTAACTAACTAGTTAGTACATTTGAGGAATATGCTCCTCGGATGTCTTCATCCAACGGGATTTGCAAGGGAAAATATTAACAAAAACAAAACTATTTATAAAAAAACAAGAAAACACTAACAAAACTAAATAACGTAAGTAGTTGTATTTTGTCAAAAAAAAAATCATAAGTAGCCGTATACCTCAAAAAAAAGAAAAAAAGGTCGGTACATATTTTTTTTCTTCTCTCCCGATATGGTGGAATGTTAATCAAAACTAAATAACATATATATTTTTTAAACCAAGGTATATCCCCCTGCGCGCAACTGCAGAGACTAATCCCCCGAGGTACTGAGATCCATTTAAGGGGTTGACCTCTCCCACCAGGTATTTTTCCATACGCATCGGCCAGGATCAAACCCGTCACCAAATGGTTAAGAACCCCAAGTATCTCCTACTTATACTATACCATATTGGTTAAATAAGGATCCATTTAAATAACATATTTTAATCAAAGCTAGAATGTTCTTGACGAAAATTTAAAGAAGGATCAATGGAGTATTTTTTTTTGTGACAATATTTTTTTTAACAAGATCTTCAACCGTATTAACCACAACATAAGAGACTACAATTTATTGTAAAAAAAAAACTACAACTCGATGCAAGTCTTCTTCACAAAATAACTTTAGGCCATAAAAGACCCATATTTAAGCCCATATAATATTATGTGAGAGGTAGCTTCATTTCTTATCACCCATGACAGGTTGAGAATTTTTTTTATTATTGGAGGCAAAATATACTTTATAATTTTTTTTAAAAAATTATAAAATACATAATTTCATCACTATTGAGTAAAAAAAAATTTCATCACTATAATGATCGGTGTTTTTACCCAAAAATAAAGACTATTACAAAAAAATAAGTATAATTTTTTTTGCTGCAGGTGCTGACAAACATCGCTCGTAAACTCAAATACGCAAAGTAAAGATATTAATTCGAATCAAGTAATCACAAAAAATTCTGGGTAACAATGTTGGCTACGGACTATAGTGAATATTTATGTTTGTTGGAAGAAATAATGGGTATTTATGTAGGTGTGACAAATTATTAAAATATTTTTAAATGCAAGATATTATTTGAATCTTTTATTAATAATGAATATAATATAATTATAATACATGTATAATGTACCATAGATAATTATAATATAAATTTTTTTGAAGCAAAGATAATTATAATATAATATTCCTTCAAAAAAATGTATAGTTTTTTTTATTCTTTTAATAATTCTTTTTTTCGACAATAATTTTAATTATTCTTTTGATGCTAAAAAATGTATAATTATAACATGGCTAAATTATAGTTTTGGTCCCCTTATTTTTAAAAATTCAGACATTTGGTCCCCCTATTTTAAAACTCAGACATTAAGTCCCTCTATTTTAAAAAAAAACTCAGGACATTTAGTCCAAAGAGCGATTTTTCATTTTTGTTTGCTGATTTGGCCTTCTATTAAAAAAATGCTGACGTGGCTCTCATTAAATGATGTGGCAGCTGACTCAACTTGCACACATCATTTAATGATGCCACATGTGTATTGCCACATCAGATTTTAATATTTATACTAATTAAAATTATTTAAATACTCAAAATTAAAAATTAAATGGCTAGAACATTAAAAATTAAATGGCTGTCATATATCATCATCTCCATTTCAAGTAACAACATTCAACATCTAAAAGAAAGAAAATGTTTAACTATCTCATAATCAATATCAAAAATGAAGAAAACGCTCAACAACAATTTCAGCACTCATATCATCATCATCTCCACGTTCGATTCTGTTGCTCAAACGATACACAGATCTGATTTTGAAATGATACCCAAATCTGATTTTCACCGTTCAACAACATTCAACAGGGCAAAAAAGTGGAAAGACCCGGAAAGAGCGATGTTGGAGTCAGAATCTTCAATCCCTAGTTTTGTTCCCTATTCATCCTGGAGAAGAGCGATTCTTGAAAGGAAGAGCAAATCATAGAAAAGGGCTTCGATTTGGGTTTCGACAATAAATAATGGAAGAAGAACAAATAATAGAAGCGATGGGGGTTTCGATTTCTGGGTTTCCACAACAATGGAATCGCGGTGGGGAGAGAGAGGAGCGATGGGGTTGTTCTCGGTGGGGGGAGAGAGTGCGGGATTGAGAGAGATGACACACACACACAGAGAGAGAGAGAGAGAGAGAGAGAGAGAGAGAGAGAGAGAGAGAGAGAGAGAGAGAGACGAGAGACGAGAGACGAGGGTGAGAGGTAAACGAAGAAGGGAGACTTTAATCATGTCCATGGCTTCTTCAAGCTGCAAAAATTAACCCATGTCCATGGCTTCTTCAAGCTGTCTAAGAAGAAGGGGATCTGGACATGTGGTAAACGAAGAAGGGGATATGTTAACAAAGAAGGGAAAGTTGCAATTTTGTAATCTTGTGTTTTAAATTCAATTTAAATGTGTTAATATTATTAATAATAATATAGTTTATTTAATTATTTTAATTATTATAAATATATTAATATGACATGGATGGCTTATGTGGCATCATTAAATGATGTGTGCAAGCTGAGTCAGCTGCTACATAATTTAATGAGAACCACATCAGCATTTTTTTTATAGAAAGCCAAATCAGCAAACAAAAATGAAAAATCCCTCTTTGGACTAAATGTCCTGAGTTTTTTAAAATAGGTCAGTTGGCGAGCTAAGGGATATCGAAGGAGTGCACCAAATGAGTGCAAGAAGGAAGTCCCGGGTTCAACTCCCGGAAACTAACATTCCCCCACCCCCACTAACATTGCTTATAAAAAAAAATACGGGCACCAAATATCTGAATTTTTAAAAATAGGGGGACAAAAACTATAATTTTGCCTTATAACATAAAGGAAAAAAATTTGGTTACATAATATAAAGAAGATACTAATTAATAACGGTCCGAAAAAAAAGATATTAATTAATACCTGGAAGGCTCTGTTCCTGATTTATAGAACAGAAGAAAGAACAGAGAGAGTAAGAAGAGCGAAGAAGTAAAGAAGAAAGAGTGATCGAGTTAAAGATTGAAAAGGGCGAAACAAGAAAACCCTAATCAGAGGATGCGATCAATGAAAAACCCTAGAATCAAAGTCACATCGACGTAGATGCTTGTTATCGGCGGTGTATCGTGGGATCTGAATTGGTTCCTGCAATTGATAGTATACGCTCTCGTTGTCGCCGTTGGATTACACACTTTGGTCAAGAACACCGCTTCTAGATACTTCGAGGTCGACGCCAATTTCGAAGGGGATCATAACCCTCCCTCCGCCCCAATGCCCGGCGTTCTCGTCGCCGATGACCCTATTTGCGCCGCCTGTTCCGCCCATGCCACCAGAAGGTGCTCCCGCTGTAAAGCCGTCCGATACTGGTATTCTTCTTAATCCTTATTATCATGATTTTGATTACAATTATGATTATGATTATGATTATGATTATGATTATGATTGTGATTGTGATTGTGATTATTAGTTGTTTTGATTTGTTTTTTTTTGTTTTTAGTTTTTGTTCCAATGTGATTGTTGTCATGATAGGGCTTTATTTTAATACCTATATGATGATGGGAATTGTAATGATGTTTGTGTTTGTTTTTATTGAAATTAAAAATAAATAGAGAAAGAATAAGAAAAGGAACTGAATTGAATTTACTTTGCCTGTTTGTGTTGATTTTCCAGTTCAACTGCATGCCAACAATCGCATTGGAACTCCGGGCATAAAGAGAGATGTCGTGACTCTGGTGCTTTAAACTCGGCTCAAAATGGGGCTACTAATCGCGGTTTTAAGGCTTCTGCAGGTGGGGGTAAAAACCCACCTTCAATTGCGCTGGTGCCTAGTTGTGGAACCCTCAACTCCAGGCCAATCAAGCAACCTAAAGATGTAATTTTCTTTTATGGAAGTATTGACACATGCACATTAAAGGTTAAAAAGAGTCCTTGAGGTGGTAGGAGGTTTTTGCACCTAGAGGCGAGATGCCAAAAAACACACCTAAGTGAAGAAATGTCTTACCATTAGAAAAGGAAAATAATAGTACTCGACTACTTTACACTAATTTCCATTTTCAGGAATTAGTACTCAAGATAGTAAAAATGAACATATTATGATTTTCAATTTGCAAAATCCTAAACCACATGCCAATAAGCAGCCTGAAGAATAAAGAACTAGTTAGTCTGTTAACATTCTCCTTAAATTCGCATCATGATTAGCAAAATAGGTGGCTAAGCTGTTAAGATAATTTCTTTTCCTTATTGATAAAACATCTAAAGGATGCCTCCTTTTAACCAACAAGATGTTCCCATGGCACCAGAGGAGCCTAAACAGCTAGAGGTTCTGAGTCTTGACTCCTTCTGGTTCCTTGCCTCAGTGACTTCGACTATATTTTATTTGCAGGGTTAAAGAATGTATTGATTCTCTCTCGTATACCAAAATTACACATTTTGTCCTTTTCAGGTTCTATTTCCTTACGAAGAATTTGTTAAATTATTTAACTGGGAAAAGCCAGGATTTCCTCCTTGTGGACTTCTAAATTGTGGAAACAGGTTTGTCCTTTTCATAACAGAGCTTTAGCTTTTATATATTTACATACTTTCATTGATTGATTTTGTCGGAGGATTCATGGAGAAATTTACATTTATTGCAAATCTTTGTAGTTGCTTCGCAAATGTGGTTCTTCAGTGTCTCTCATTCACGAGGCCACTTGTTGCCTACTTATTGGAGAAGGGCCACCGAAGAGAATGTAATGTCATAATTTAGATCTTTTGGTTTTTGCTGGATGATAATTATTCCTCATGCTAATCTTTTTGACGGTGGCTTTTCAGGCTGTTGTAATGATTGGTGTTTTCTATGTGAATTTGAAAATCATGTTGAAAGAACAAGGCTAAGTTCACAGCCGTTTTCTCCAATGACTATTCTCTCTCGTTTGACTAATATTGGCGGTACTCTGGGTTATGGACGACAAGAGGATGCACATGAGCTCATGAGGTTTGTTTTCCGTCACAACAGCGTCATTTCACTTTTTATAGTGAATTGTACAATGACTGTTTTGGAAGGATGTCTATTCTATATTTCGTTTTGGAAGATGTAAAAGGTATTTTGTCTTTCAATATTTTTTTAGGTTTTCAATTGATGCTATGCAATCTGTTTGCCTTGATGAATTTGGTGGCGAAAAAGCTGTCCCTCCTAACCTTCAGGAGACAACCATTATTCAACACATTTTTGGTGGTCGCCTTCAATCTGAGGTTAAACATCTACTCTGTCTGAAAATTAGCACTTTCTTGTTGGAATGTATGCTTTTATATTATTTCATTACATCTATAATAATACACTGAGACTAAATAATTTGTTGGCATAGCGTTATCAAGATGGATCTTAATGTGTTTTTCTTTCCTTTCTATCTTAAAAAGTTGGTCTAGGCTGCTTGATTGCTAATACTCTATAATGGCAAAGAATTCTATTAAGGCGGCCAAGATAAGGAATATAGGATAGGATAACTATCCAATCCTATTCTAATCCATTGTTTGTTGAGCTTTTAACTTTTGTGATTAGGATAGGATAGGCTTATTATGTTGGCTTATTATATCCTATTCATTGGGGTGAATTTTAACTTGAAGGGAGAGATGG
The DNA here is from genome assembly GCA_039519185.1 of Astragalus membranaceus. Taxonomy (NCBI): domain Eukaryota; kingdom Viridiplantae; phylum Streptophyta; class Magnoliopsida; order Fabales; family Fabaceae; genus Astragalus; species Astragalus membranaceus. Next base: position 173,193,945 of record CM076847.1, read on the forward strand.
GTTAGAAATGAGTGGATAGTGTTGAAATTGTGTTTTGTGTTATCAAGCACACTCGTGTATTTATAATGTAAATAGTAATCAATTACAATTAAGACTAGTTAAACCTAATTGATATGGCAACCGGTAAATCATAACTGATTGATCTTCAATTGATTCTAACATATAGGATAAGAGAGTTGTTTTCCCAATTTCCCCTTTCTCACCACCCTTTCTTTCTTCCTTTTTTGTCCCTTCCCTTCCTCAATTATGCACTTGTCGCCTAGAACCTTCTTCCACCACAACCTTTGCTGCCCGATGATTTATTCCACTATTGTCGCATGACACAACCACCACCACTTTCACCACCCAACACCCTCCACCATCACCCCACCCATGTTCTTTGTTGTCACTATATAGCCTCCATTGCACAACACCACTCGTCACTAACTTCGCCAACAAGAAGCACCCTTTGCTACTTGATGTCCTCTACCACTGGCACCCTCCACCATCTCTGCCTCCCATCACCTTTCATCACCATTATTGCCTGAAAACCTCCAACACCTTTGCCACTAGGATTCCTCCACCATAATCATCGCCATCTAGCAGTATCCACCACTACCACCTGTACTACTACTACATATCATTCTTCATCACTATTTTCACTATTGAGCACCCTCTGCTGTTGCTGCCACCATGCACCCTCTGCTATTGCTGCCACCATGCACCCTCCACTACTACCACTGTCAGAAACCCACCACCACCACCACCACTGTTATTGCTAACTACCCCTTTGTCGCCTCCACCGTTGCTCGACACTCTCCACCTTGACAAGGTAGTGTTCACCACCTCAAGTATAATTTTGTCATTTGCATTTCTTTATATCATATCATGCCATATATTTCTATTCCACCTCAAAAAAATGAACAAGATAACAAAACACCATCTGGTGGTTTTTCTGGTGCACGCCAAACATTGGATAGCATAGGGGATTATTAAAGTCATTTTATCCTACTATTATCTAAAACTCTTATCCTATCTATTTGTATCCTATCATGGCCACCAAATGAGCCCTTAAGGTTTGACTTTGGAGATTAACATAATTTCCTGTTCAATGGAAGAATCCTTTTGAGCTTAGTAGGGAATGCATTTTATGACATTTTATAAAGGAGACAGAAGTACCCAATTTTGTCTGTAATTATAGGAAAAAGCCGCGCTATGATTGTGAAAGAGAATGATATTATGCTTTATGGCTGGGATGTGGTCGTGGATAAACTTGAAGCTGTCATGTCATTTACCTAATCTAGCATTCCTAGTTGCTTCATGGATTAGTATTTTGCTCATAAGATATAAATGAGTTTTTTTTGTCTGATTATCAATTTCCACCTCTTGTATTTTAATGTTTCTGTTCTTGTGAAACTGAATAGGTTATTTGCACAAAGTGTGATAAGATTTCAAACCAGTATGAAAATATGATGGACTTGACAGTTGAGATTCACGGAGATGCTGCTTCGTTGGAGGAATGCCTAGATCAATTTACTGTCAAAGAGCCGCTCGATGGGGAAAATATGTACAAATGTGAGGGGTAAGGTTACCCATCCTATTTAGCTATAATAACTGTTTTTTTTGTTTGATTTGTTTGATTAATTACATGTAGAACCTGAGGGTTTTATCTGATTATAATAACTTGGGTGGATAGTTTTCTACAAACAGAACATTCAATGGTGGAAAATTAGTTTTGTCAAAGAAAATAGAACTCAAACACTTCCTTTTGATTAGGTATTTTGTTGTCAGGCATGTTCATTTTTTTAAACATGTTTTTCTGCTGCTTGACAGGTGCAAGGACTATGTCAAGGCATGGAAACGTCTTACTGTAAAATGTGCTCCAAACGTTCTTACAATTGCCTTGAAAAGATTTCAGGTCTGAGTTATTTGATCTAGACTTTCTGACTAAGTTATTGTTGGGTGCTATTGGTTGTTTTAACTTTAGATTCATTTCAGTTGTATCATTTCTAGTAATTTCCCCTTTGTACTTCATGTGATGTGAATTGTACATTGTTAATTTAGTATTTTATAATTATATACCTTACGTTAGCACATTTAAGTTTATTTCCCTGCTAATACATAAGGTTGAAAGGCTGATATGAATTATTCTTTATCAAATTCTCATGCTTTTTTTTGGGGTGTCGTGTTCATGCAGAGTGGGAGGTTTGGAAAACTTAATAAGAGAGTAGCTTTCCCTGAGACTCTGAATCTTAGCCCTTACATGAGTGAACCTGGAGACGGATCTGATATCTATAAGCTATATGCTGTTGTGGTTCATATTGATATGTTAAATGCTTCATATTTTGGTCATTACATCTGCTACATCAAGGATTTCCAGGGAAACTGGTATAGGATTGATGACTCGAAGGTACATCTCCTTGTTCCCGATGCAACTTTGAGTATTTTTCTTTTTGTTCGCTGCATACTGAGTATAATATGCTTGAACTTTCAGTTTCCTCATTTGTGTTGCATTACATTTCTCAGGTTGTAAATGTGGAATTGGAGGAGGTACTTTCTCAGGGAGCATACATGCTGTTGTATAGCAGGTATTCTTATGACCATCTGTTGAAAGAGGCTAATGCTCTCTTTTTTTTTTCTCTGAATCTCCTGGACATACCACAACATACGTGCTTTCTAACTTGATTTTTAGACGTAATTCGAACTTTGATATAAAAGAATATCTGGTGAGGCTCAATTAACATTGAATCCTATCTTTCCATATAATGGTTTATGTTTAGTCTCTATGCTAATATTAAATTGATCTCGGGCTTTAATTTTTTATGAAGAAAATACCAACCCTTTTCTCAAAAGACCACTTTTAGTTATCTTGAGCAAAATCGAATGGTTCTGTTAACATTGTTTAGTCAGTATAGAATAGATCTGAGTATCTTTGCCTTTTGTTAAGAGGTTTTGATGACTAACACTACTTTCATTGGGTCGTCAGATTTTTGAAAGATGAACAAGCCAATTGTTAGAACACTGACTCGACCTCTTTATATGCATCATCAAGAAAAGATTAAGTTCTTCTCTTGTTTGCATTTCTTTCTATTCATTGCACTTTGTCAAACCTTTTCTTTGGTTTATACTTTTAAAGTTTAAACCCTAAGCCTTGGTGGTATATTCAGTTTTAAGACTTCTAACTTGTTTGCTCAGATCATTTAATATTGGATGTTTGGTTTTGCATTCCGATATATATTGCATTTGCTATGTTTTCTGGGTGAGATCTCAAATCTTGTAACTTAGAAGTTGGTTTATATTGTTATCTGAAGTTTGATAAATGAATGGTTCCAATAATTGAAGTTGTGGAAATGCATGTAGCTTTTATGAAGAGTAATTTGTATTTGTGTCGATTACTTTCTGTATGAAGTGGCAAGTATTGCTTGATTTGATGCTGGACAGGTATGGTGCCCGGCAATCAAGCCTTCAAATTCAAACTACTGAATCTCCAAAGATAGTAGAAGTGAAAACAGTGGAGGTGGAGCCTGACCAAACTGAACAAGCTGAATGCCTCTCAAATATGAAGACTTCGACTTGCAGTAAGGGTATTGAGATTTCACCATTGGGTATTAGTCAAAAATTGAAGGTTTCTTCCAGCAATGGATACGATTCTTCCATTGGATTGAGCCCAAGCCCAGAAGCCAAAATAGAGCGGTCTGAGGATATTGTCATAACTGATGTTGAATCAACTGATATTGCTAAGGGTATTTATTGTAGTGCTGCTGAATCATCTTACTTGCCTATTTCTCATGCTGTCGAAGATTTGAGGGATGTAGATATCGGAAATTCTTTAGAAGAGACTTCATGCTGCATGCAAGAGCCAGATGATACTGATATGGCTAGATCTGGTCCTTCTCCAGGTTTACCAACTGACTTTTCTTTCTTGTATAAGCATTCTTCTGTTTCGATGGATTACCGACATGTTGAAGAAGATTCAGAACATAAAGATGCAATAAAATGCAAGTTGTTAACAGATAAAGATGATGCATATTATAGCAATGGATATGTCAATGGAAACAAGTCTGCTATTCCACTTGAAGATGCTGGTACTCTATTTTCTGGTGTTGGATCATTTCCCACTGAAAGCAATAATGGAAATGGACCTAAGAAAGTGGAAATCAGCGGATAAGTTAATAATGTAGGTTTAGCTTTTTTAAAAATTCTTCATATCATTTATCCCCATCATCGAAAATAGGTGGTGAGTTGGGAAATTTTTGTCTGGGGTTTCATTATTTGTTGGAACCTTGGATCTTATTGTAACTTTTCTAGATGGATCATCTAATTTAATTTTACTGATAGAGTATAAATCGTTGGTCCTTATTTCCCTTCATTCTGTACATACAGAGAAGCATATAATTCTTCTAATTTGACGCGTACCGGTACCTACCTCCATTGTTACTGGTTTTACTTGTGCCTCCCTAATCTAATTTCATAATAAGATTTTTTCTTTGTGGGTATTGGAAGAGATTAATCAAGTGACTGAAATAAGTTAGTTATCCTAAACATGGTACTTTTCAGTTGCTAATTTTTGTTAGTTGTATGACCTTGGTAGTACGCTTTCTTGAGATAAGAGTAAATGGCCGTTTGAATCGGCTTATTTGGGCTTATATACTGGCATAAGTACTTGTTAGATTGTTTGGGAAAGTTTATGGAAATGACTTATGACATGTTTATAAGCTGTTTTCAGGTAATTTCTATAAGCTCCATAGGATGCCTTATGAAAACAGCTTATGTATTATAGAAAAATAGTTTAATATTATTTTATCATTTATTATATAAATAGCTTATGCAAAAGCACTTATATAATAAGTGTTTGTGTCATAAGCACTTAATTAAGATGTTTATTCAAACGAACCGCAAATCACTAAAGTGTCTCTAAAATTATAATGCAATGTGTCCCTAAGATTTTGAAAATCTCCAATCAAATTAGTCTATTTGGTTATGTGAATTTAATTCTTGAAATTGAAATTATTTTAAAACATTGTTAGTTATAAGGATTAAATTGTCCAAACATTACTCCATCCGCCTCATCTTAGCGGTTCCCTTTTGAAATACTTATCCATCTCAAATTATTTGTCATTTCATAATCATCAAGATAGTATTTTTACAAAAGGACGACTTAATAATAAAATATAAGTATTGTGTGAACATTGGAAGCGTGAGTTGAAACTTGCAACACTCCACCTCTCACGCCAGTGGCAAATACAAGCTCTACCAAATGGGGGCATTTGCCCCCACAAAAAAAAAAACAATTTCATATACAAACTATTGATAATCACTTATTTGCCCCCATTAAAAAATTGGTTTTGCCCCATGAATATCTAATTATCCAAACAATCAAGTCACTTTAGTATACAATTCCAATTAAAAAATAGACTATTTTGCTTCTAGCAATTACAATGGTTGAAAGATGTTTCTCGGTGTTGAATTTTGTGAAGAATGAATTACGCGATCATGAGAGATCAATAGTTCTCTAGTTGGTTACAAATGCAAGAGACATATTTTTTAGGGTAAAATATGTTTTTAGTCCCTACAAAATCGGGTCCTTTTAACATTAGTCCCTACATTAACGAAATAGGCGTTTTGGTCCCTACATTTTTTTTCCGTTTTCATTAAGAGTCCCTGTCGTTAACTCCCTCTGATTTGGCTACGGAAAACTGACGTGGCATTTACACGTGTTATTTTTTAAATTACGTGGAATATCACGTCATTACACGTGTGTATTTAATTATGTGACCAAGCCCAACCCGTTTTCCAGCAACCCGACCCGATTGGACCCTAAATCTTCATCTCCTTCACGCATATGTTCGCAGAACCCTTCTATTCCTTGGCAGAACCCTAAATCCCCAAACATCCCCAAACAATCGCCTTCTATTGTTGAAATCGTGTCCAAAATGCGAAGGGGTATATTGAAAAAGGAAGAAACATCGCTCGGTACAGCAACAGCTTCAATGGCTTCATCTTCAACACCCAGGGATCGTCCAAGATGCAACTGTGGATCTATTATGATTTCGTTTATTGCGAAGAGAGGTCGAAATGTTGGGCGCGAGTTTCTTAGATGTGCTAACTGGAAGGTATTATTTCCTAAATTATGTTTTTCCTAAATTTCTTAATTGCAAGTGTGTTACTGTTATTCCCTCAGACTGTTATTCATCTCCTGAATCTGTTTTTTCAAATGCTTGTAGTTGCAAAGTACCTGTGATATGTTGATATGGACTGATGAATTTGAAGCCATGGATGGAGTTGGTGAACAGGTTGAGTCTGGTGTGGCTGCTGTTGGTAACGAAATTGAAACTGAAGCTAAGGCATCTGCTATAGCAGTGGAAGTTATCGAAGCTGGAATGAAGAAGATATGCAAACTGCAGAAGAAGCTGAATGCAGAGAGATTGAGGGGGGATGCTGAGAGATTGAAGAAGAATATAGCAATTTTTCTCCTTATTGTATCTTTATTTGTCAATCTGTTACTTTGTGTTAAGTATCTTTAATTGTACTTTTTTGATGTATTAACTAGGAGTAAGAAGTGTAACAAGTTGATGTATTAAGTATCAGAATATTGTGTTTTGTAACAAGTTGATGTATTAACTAGTATGGTGAATGAAATGAGTTTATGAATCAAATGAGTATTATGAATCAAATGAGTTTATGAATCAACAATGTATCTACTAATTCAGTTTCAGTTTACCCAAATAATGAAACAAAGCATTAACAGATAGTCATTCAGTTTCATCTACTAATTCCGCTTCAGTTTCAATGTCCCACAGCAGATGCCTTAACAGATACTCATTCAGTTTCATCTGCTAATTCAGTTTTATCTGCTAATTCAGTTTCAGCAGATGCCTTAACAGATAGTCATTCAGTTTCATCTGCTAATTCAGTTTTTCATCTTAATTCAGTTTCACCAAGTGTGTTGTTTTTCATTCTAAATGTGATATCTTAATTCAGTTTTTCATCTGCTAATGAATGTATCTGGTGAACATCTATCTGAATGTAGTAGCAAATAAGTAGTCATTCATTCATATGTTGGTGCATTTAAAGCTACCAAATAGTCATTACACTGCAGAATTGTCATTACAAAATAACTGCATAATGTTGTTGGTGCATTTTAAGCTACCAAATTGTCATAATTACAAAATAAGGAGAAACTTGTCATTACAAAATACTAGTTAATGTTGTTGGTGCATGTAGAAGCTACCAAATTGTCATTACAAAATAACAAAATACATAAAACAGGGGCATGTCAGGGAGCTGCTCCATCATTTGAGTCCTCTTCCACAATCTTCACCATATTCTTATTAAAGCTTGCTAGTCCCCTCATCAAATGTTGTATACTTTGATCAACTGCCTCTTTTGTCAATGGAGAGCCCTTCACTGGACTCTGTATAGAATCTATAGCTTTATCCACAGCATCATTGAAGCCTTTCAGTGAGTTAATAATGTGAGAAGCTGCCTTAGGAGTTGGCTACAAAAAAAGATAACATAACTGTCAAAAAAATACCAATATGACATACTTAGTTAAATATCAGATATTTACTAAAGGACACTTACTGAGACATTCTTAAGTGACTCCACATTTTTCATGGCATTTGATATGACTTCCTCATGCACTATGCTAGCCATTTCATCATCTCCAAGCAATATGCTAGCCATTTCATCAGGATCCATCACAAAAGTTGCAGCAGTTAGTGGTTCAGCAGTTAGTGGTTCCTCAGTTTGTGGTGTAGAAGTTATTGGATCCTCAATAGGTGGTGGCTCAACAGGTGGTGCCTCAGTAGGTGGTGGCTCAACAGGTGGTTCCTCAGTAGGTGGTGGCTCAACAGGTGGTGCCTCAGTAGGTGGTGCCACAGTTTGTCCACATCTTTGAATTGGCAATTTTTTCCTGAAAGTTGCAGTAGTTGCAGATTTTGTTACTGCTCTTCCAGGTGCTCTCCAAGGTTCCTTTCCACTAGCATTGGCTACACTTCTTGTTACTGGTCTTCCAGTTGGAGTAGTTGCTGAAGAACTTACTTGACCAGTTGCAGCAGTTGCTGAGGGAGCAGCTACACTCCTTGTTACTGGTCTTCCAGCTGAAGCAGTTGCTGAAGAACTTACTTGACCAGTTGCAGCCGTTGCTGAAGAAACAACACCCCTTGGTCTCCCCTATTAACATGAAAAAATAAGCAATTAAAATGCAATTAACATGAAAAATAAGCAATTAAAATGCTATAAATTAAAGTGCATACCCTTTTTTTTGTTACTGGTCTAACTGTTTTGCTAGTCATCTGTGGCATGTTTGATCCACCAACTTGTGAAGTCTGTGTTGGGTGTTGTTCTTGTGTTGGATTTGGTTCAACACCATCTTGTGGTGTATCTGTTGCATCTGTATTTACTGGTCTAGCAATGTGCACTGGAGGATTTTTGCAAGTCCTTGTGTTGTGACCATATTGTAAGCATCTCTTACATCTACTGTGATTAGGAACCCATTTAGCTTCTCAGAGATCACCTCAGTTAGCTTCACAGAACTATTTGCCTTCAATTTGTCAACCAAAACCTTAGCAACCCATTTAGCTCTTGCACTCTTATTATGAAATACTCTTCCACAACTGTGATTAGGAATAAGGGTCTTTATTCTAAAAGTATGAGACCCCACAACCCTACTGCACAACACAACATAGTCACAACTATCCTTAAATTTGCATTCAACTCTCACTCTATTTTTATCATTCTTGACAAACCTGACCTCCCTCCCATTAAGGACATTGTGTTCAAGGATGGCATCTTTGAATTGATCAAGTGTGTTAAATTCCATCCCAACAGTGAACTTGTATTCCTTACTTAATTCTTCTGGTGCAAACTTCTGATTCCTAGATTTAGGTATAGTATCTGGATCAGAATCATCATCTGGTGCACTATCCAAGTCATCAGTGTAATATTCATCTTCAATAGGGTGCATTGCATCTATCTCAGCTGATACAGGAATTAATGGTTCAAAATTATCACCAAACAGCCTCCTATTAAGTGGTGGTTGCCTACCTTCAACATCATCTCCAGCTACTTCCTCCTCAAACCCATCATCTAAACCCATCACAAATTCTTCATCACTGTCATCAAAGCAAATACCTTCAACAGAATCATCACTACAGTCACTAGGATAATATTCACTATCTTCACTATCTTCAATCTCTTCAGTATACAACCCTTTACCCTTATCCACATTAGAATTCCTTACTACTTCTACATTGCCAACACACACTGGGCAGTCAACAATTTCAAACCGGTTTACATTGTACTCCACAAATAATTCAACTTCAGTGTTGTGTTCAATTGCATATCCACCCATCTCCACTGCATCTATGTCCACATTAAGCAGTTTCAAGTTATTGTCCAATGCTATGTCTGCAGGTTTCCACCATAGCCTCACACCCTCATTTCTAATATCAGAATCAAATTCCTTGGCAAGACCTAGAGATTCAAAATATGACCAGTAATCTAACTCTAGGTTCTTATAAGCATGCAGTTCACCACCTATGTACTTTATGTGAGGGTCTTTTACAAAAAAACCCTTAGTATTAAACAATACAGTAAATCCCATACCTGCCAACAATAAATCACACCCAAAAGAAAAGGTCATGAAACATTAGGTCCCCACAATACCATAAGACACAAAACCATTAAAAAACAGTCTGTCAATGTCCCACCACAATATTGTAAAGCAGAAACAAACAAAAGAAACATCATGAACTGTCAATAAACAAGAAAACAGAGTCACGATTCTATTTCAAAATGTCCCCACTATAACCCACTTTGTTCAATATAAAAACCACAACTTTCGAAAAGCTCTGACATTCAATAATCAACAACAAACAACTATTCGAACAAGATAGAAGCAAATAAAGTAAGAAACGAAGCGTTTACCTCACGATTCTAAACGTCTAGGGTTTTCAAGCACCTTCGCGTTTCCTTCTTCGTCTTCGTGTTTCGTCCTTCGTCTGCGTTTCCTACGATTTTCGAGTTTCCTTCTTCACCTCCGCGTTTCGTTCTTCACCTTCGCGTTTCTGTGTCTCAGCAGAGGAATGGCTTCTTAGGGTTTTTTTAAGAATGAACGAAATGAACGAAGAAACGATTTGAACGAAGAGAAAAAAAATTTGACTGTTGTTTTAAAAAACAAAATTCTGTGTCATATGCCACGTAATTACGTGATATTCCACGTAATTTAAAAAATAACACGTGTAAATGCCACGTCATTTTTCCGTAGCCAAATCAGAGGGAGTTAACGACAGGGACTCTTAATGAAAACGGAAAAAAAATGTAGGGACCAAAACGCCTATTTCGTTAATGTAGGGACTAATGTTAAAAGGACCCGATATTTTTAGAATATAAAAACACCTAGATAACTAATGTAATTAGTAAAAGCTAAGATATCTCTTTTGGAGTTTTACGTCACGTCACGTACATGATTATGTATCTTTTAAAAAAATTGATATTTTTCTTATAGGTAAGTTATTTTTTTGCCCCTACCGATAAAATTTTCTGGATCCGCCACTGTCTCACGCTCTGAGACCATTTATACTAAAGATAAAAAAAATATATCAAAATAACATTAGTTCCTTTTTTTCCAAAAATTCTTATATATATATATCAACAACCCAATATTAATTTGTCATCCCTAACTTCTATTACACTAAATACATTTTAATCAAGAATGATTACTTTATCTTGAAAAATACACACTGGAGTACAGTTTTTAGGTCTAAATTGTCACTCAGTTTGTGATTGCACAAACATCTAAAAAATGAGATGGTCACTTTATCAAACATTATGTCAGTACATCTCCAGATTCCACAATGGAAGTTCCCTGGAGCCTTCCTCTCTACTTCATCCCTAGGTTACACAAAACCAAAGAAACTAAAAGCAAGAACAACTTAAACAAATAAACCTGCATCATGTTCAGAATGAAAACCCTTAATAACTTTTGTGCGTGTGTGTAAGCATCTATTTGTGCTGAAAGCACACGAGGAGCAACAAAAGAAAAAAAAATAAACTTTTACTTTTCGGTAACATTTCCCTAGGACTGGACAAACGGTCGGGTAGTTCGGATTCGGTTTGGAAAGTTCCCATCCGAAGTAGAACCGAGAAGAAGAAAAGACATCCACCTCCGACCATTTAGAGTAGCGGTTCCGGCGGGTGCGGTTTCGGCGGGTGTCGGTTCTTAACGGGTGGGTAGGTTCGGTTTTCCGTTTCTCTGTATGGTGACTGATCTTCTCCATATTTTCTGCTCGGGCGTTTCTCTTCCTCTGTAAAAATATTACAGTTTTTGTAAAAGTGAAGTAAGAAGGAGCTGATTGGGAAGAAAGGGAAAGGAGTTTGGTTGAAGAAAAGGCAATTCATTAAATCTTATCATAATATTTTATTATTTATTAAAACCTATAAGAAAAATATTGAACCTGTTAGCTGTGACAGTGAATAAGACGTGACAGACTACTAGACTAGTAATATAGCTAAAGTTAAAATAAACCAAAAATTCCCTTAGCCCCTGACTTCTCGATATCCTCCACAAATGTTATGGTGTAATATAAATATTATATTGTAGGTTTTTGTTACAGGCGGGTTCGGATTATACTGGGTTCAACTTTTGGCAACCAATTCCGCCCATATAAGACCATTATTAACCAGATTTGTTGATATGCTACCCGATGTCCATCTTAAACCGACCGTACAGACCTATACACTTCGGGTAATTCGGATTTTCGGTCGGTTTAAATTATTTGTCCACCCCTACATTTCCCCCCACTAATCAAATCTATACTATAATCTAATGTTTTATTCTGAAAAATAAAATAAAATACTTGTCTTGTAGATGGGGCTTGAGCATTGACTTGTAAAATAGAACAACAAAAAAAGACAAAGATTCCTTAACGAGGAGCCAAAAGTAAAACGGGGTTGCTTTGTTTCTTGCTTTTGCTTAGGAAGGGTCAGCTATAAACACACACAGACACAGATACACTGGTGAGTGAGTGAGTCACATAACCTTTCCTTTTCACAATTTGACATTGTCATACTCACTTCACTTGTCCTTTCTCTTTCTTTTATGCAAAATTAAATGATTAAATAAATGTGACAGCAGTTTTTTTGTTTGTGTGCTACTTGTACTTTTCTCATTTTCAACCCGAATCCAAAGCCTAAGACAAACCCAACACGCCCCTATGGTATGGTCCCTTAACTAGAGTCAACGACTTATCTTATCTTAAATCATGGCATAGCATATTATCCAACCTTTATCTGAAAATAAATTCATGAAAATTTTTATATTTATATTTATCAATTTTTTTAAAGAAAGCAAGCACACTCATTTTTTTTTCATCAAAAAAGAGAGCACACTCATTTAATATACTTGTTTTTTCGTTTTATAATTTTATTCTTTAATATTTTTTATTACAAAAATGTTTTATGTACTATATATTTTTTATTTTGGTCCTTATTATTATTTTAGCTATTATAATATAATATACGATTTTTTTTGTTTTGGTTCTGTAATGTATATTTTTGTTTGAGTCCACTTTTTTCGTCTAAGTTCCAAAACAAAAAATAGTTTTTAATTTTTTAGTTTCAAATGTAATTTTAGTTCCTATAATATAATATATTATAATTATAATCGTAATGAGGAATAAAGCAAAAAAGATATAGGCTCAAATATAATTTTAATCCCTAAAAGTATATTAATGTTTGGATTTGGTGGTTCAAAATATTTTCATGATGACTTTGGTCCATCATGTTTGTAAACATGCCAACATTGATACAATCATTAGTCCCCATGTTTTCAAATGTACTTTGTCAAAAAATGTATGGAAATACACCAACATTAGTCTCTCTTTTAGGATAAAATAAAAAGAGACTAACATTATACTCCTTCCGTCCCATATTATATGTCGTTTTGTGTCATTTCACACATATTAAGAAAAGTATTTAATTTTGCATGGGAAAGAGAAATTGTGAGTTAGTTTACCAAATTAACATTCACTAATGACATTGGAAAGATAAATTAGTAGAGTTATGAAAGATATATTATTAAATAATGAAGCATATGGTAGGAAAGAAACATTAATGTTTTGTTGGGATTCTAAAAAGTCATATATTATGGGACAAATTTTTTTAGCTAGAAAGTCATATAATATGATACGGAGGGAATCATACATTTCCAAACACGAGTGACTAAAATATGAAAAAAAGTTTTCAATTTTAAGGAGTTGATCTAATGGAGCATAAGATAACTCATATTTGATAGGTTGCAGTGAACCCCACTATTTCATTTAAAGTGAGTTAAACGTAATTTTCTTCATAAGTGCTCAAAGAATTGAAAGATTTTCTATGCCTTGACTTGAGATGCCATTCCCTCGCCTAAAAAATTCTATATACATAAAAAAAAGCCATCAAATCTAAATCTTAACATGATAAAGATACTAATAAAAAACCTTTAATACCAATATTTATAAAATAATAAAGATATTTCCAACCTAGTAGAGCATTTTTTTGAGGTAGCCTACCTAGTAGAGTATGACAATAATTATATGTAGGGGTGTTCAAAACCGAACCAAACCAATAGAAAACCGCAAACCAAACCAAATCGAAAACCGCAAAAAACCGGTTCTTATTGGTTCTGTCCGGTTTTTATTATTATTGTACGGCGCGGTTTGGTTCGGTTCGCGGTTTTGACTATAGAAACCAAACAAAACCAAACCGCAAAATCTGATATACAATACAGTTTTTTTATATGAATATGCAATGTATATAAAATCTAATTTTTGATATCAATCTGATATTAATCTATTTTTTATATGAATCTGATATGTAGCTTCAACTATGCTCTAATGTTTTAGCACCTCTCGCGCACGTCCAAATCATTTTTTTCCTATTACAAGAATGCTTTGGAACACATATAAATATGAGGGAACCTCATAAAGAATGTTTTTCTTCTTTTTTTGTTTATTTTTCTTGTTTGGAATGATATTTATTTTGTATGAAAATGTTTTGATGCTAATTAGTAATTACATGCAACCACACAATCTTTTTCTTCTTTTGGCAGATTTATAAATTGTGTTTTTTCTCATAAAAAAAATGAACCAATCCAAACCGCAATGGTTTGGTTTGATTTTTTTTAGAAGCCAACCGAACCAAACCGCATCTATTTTAACCTTGCGATTCGGTTCACTTTTTACTCAAAACAGAACCAACCCGCACCGCGAACACCCCTACTTATGAGATATAAGTTATATCTCATAAGTTTCGAGTTTAAATCTCCACTAATCCTCTTGGAGTGAGATAAATGTAATTTCATTCGTAAATGCTCTTTGAACTCAAATGTTTTCTTTATCTTTGACTAAGACGCCATCTCTTCACCCTAAAATTTGTATCATAAAAACACCATCAAATATAAATATTAACAACTAAAATTAAGTTGAGCCCTCAAATATTTTTTTTTACAAACCCCAAAATATAATATTGCAGAGGCCATATTGTAACATTTTTTTAAAAGACTAAAATGAACAATAGGTCTATTTTTTTTACCAAAAGATAGGTATATTATATTATACTACTATATGATTTTTTTTGATTAAATTATACTACTATATGATAAACATATTTAAACATTTAATTATTAATAATATTTATAAAATAATATATATAAAATTTTCACTAAATCTTATGACAGGAATATCTGACGTAAGAAAATCCGTTGACATAGATTATCATATTTAGCATCAAAATCTAATGTAACATTAAAGCCACCCACCCGTGTGTGAAGTGAAGTGTGGGTGCATACGTGCGTGTGTCTTAGTGTCAACTATTATCCAACACCAACAAATAAAAAAGAGATCCCCAACCCAACGAAGCTTCCTCCTACCTCTTAACCTCCCTTTCCCTTTTTCACTTTTAAGATTTTCTTCTTCTCTTAACCCCATTTTTATACACCCAATCCAACCTCACTTCTATTGTCTCTCTGTTCTCTTGTCTTCTGTTGTCTTCACAATCTCACTCTCACTTTGTGTTTTGTTTTGTTGCTGCAGCTTCACTTCTTTCAGGTAACCCTTTCTTCTAACTTTCATTGATTTTGTTCTTCTATTATTATCATTTCTTGCTTGTTTTTCATGAGTTATTGAAAACCCCTTTTGAATACATGAGTTATTTGAAAGCATTCATTTTTTTCTTTCTTTTCTAGTCATTGTGATAGGGTTTTGAGTAAAAGGGGTAGGATGAAATTGAAGAGAGTGGTGAGGGAGAGGAAGATAGAGAAATTTGTTTGCATTTGGAAGTTTCATTTAATAGTTCTCTAATAAAGTCTTAAGCTTTTAATTGATTATCAAAACTTAAGAAGACTTACACTTTTTATTGCAAAATCCAAAAGGGTTTTTAGAATTAAGGGGAAAGTTTTGAGCTTTTGCATGCAATAAATAACCTTTTAGATTATTAGTTAACCACCATCCTTTTCATGATATAGTTTTGGTTTCATTTGAAAGTTCTTATTTACATCATAGGCTATGAAAATGAAAATTTGAGTTATTGGTAACATCTTAGTCTCTTTATTGTTTCTGCAGTTGTTTTCTTCAAATTTGTGGTCAATGGAACATAGTTTGAAGAGAAAGTCCCCAGAAGATGGAGACCATGATCTATTCTTCAACAGATATTCACTTGATGACCTGAATGAAGATCTCTTTGAAAGCGTGCTTTCATGGCTACCAACTTCGTCGTTCTTCCGCCTTACTTCTGTGTGCAAAAGATGGAAATCAGCTGCTGATTCCGCGAGTTTCAAGCTTGCCTGCTCACACATTCCTTCGCGAGATCCTTGGTTTTTGATGGTTGCTCCAAGCCTCAACCAATCTGTTATCTTTGACTCAGCTGAAAACACTTGGAAAAAACTCAATCATCCGAGTCTTCTCGAAGATTCTAACAGAAGCTGCATGCCTGTTGCAGCTTCTGGTGGCCTCGTTTGTTACCGCACCTCGTCAGGAAACTTCATTGTGTCCAACCCTGTGACCGGAACTTGTACCGATCTCCCTCCATTGCATTTTACCTCAGAAAATCAATCTCTCAATGCCATTGTAATGAGTACTACAAGTACAACTTTCAAGATTGTATTGGTCTTTGGTGAACTCCCAAATTTTTCATTTAAAATCTACAACTCGAGTTCCGGCTGTTGGGAAGATGAGACGGCTCTTGGAAGGAAGGTCGATGATAGTTGCATAGATTGCGATTCAACCGACGACAATGTTGTATATTTCCTTAGCAAGGCTGGGAATGTGGTTGCAAGTAGCATGCAGAGAAGTCCGACCAAACAGTATTCATCGGTTATCACAAACAAAGACGATCAAGAGATAGTTTATTTTCTAAGTTCTTCAGGGACGGTTGTAGCTTGCAATTTGACAAGCAAGTGCTTCTTTGAGTATCCTAGGTTGTTGCCTGTTTTCAGCGAGTACTCCATCGATGTTGTGGAGTGCAATAATGAGATGTTCGTTGTTTTGTTATCGGAATTCTTGGAAAGCTCGAGTCTTAGGGTATGGAAATACGACGAAGCTAATCGTTGCTGGCAACAAGTTGCAGCTATGCCTGTAGCAATGTCTCATGAATGGTATGGAAAGAAAGCAGATATTAACTGTGTTGGAGCTGGTAATCAGATACTTATATGCTTGAACTCTCTTGAGCTATGCACTTATATTCTCTGTGATTTGGTGACTAACAAATGGGTTGAATTACCAAAATGTTGTGTAAACGGTGAAGTCACGGAATTTATGTCTGCTTTTTCATTTGAGCCTAGAATAGAGGCTTCTGTTTGACAGTAAAGTTTGGATCTGGATCCTCTCTGCTCTCTCTATAGATCTGATGGCCCTCGCTGGCGCAACACTATTCTGCGCGCACGTAAAATTCCCTAGCCTGATATTTTGAGTTTGGTTATCTTAAGTCTTAACCATTTTAATGTTCTGTTAGCTTAATATTTTTTTTTAATTTGTATTTGATTTTTTCATGCAACATAGCTAGTGAAGAGTGGCATGAAAATAGAGATGAAAGCTAACCATATGATTGATTGTAATTTACTTCATTGAATGTCAGATGTAACTGTTTTCAGTTAGTGGTATTAAATATTAATATTATTAATGAATCACCATTTTGATGACTCTTTTTCCTTGTTTTTACTTCTGTTGTGATGCAATTTACATACTTCTGTTTTAGGAAAAATGTTATTTAGTTGACTATAGCTGGAGTTGGGGATAAACCATTTCTTTTTGGTTTATGTAATGATGGTGCAACACCATTTATTTTGATTATGGTTATGTAAGTATGTCTATGATCAAACAACTTTGACATTAATTTATCTATTTTCATTTCAAGATACTGTGCCTGCATTTTCTACTCCATTTTGAATTCATATAGTTCACATTAATATATTAATATATAACTCATTCGGTTGGTTCCAATTTCATTCTCTCTTTTGGATATGGTTAGGTTATGCAGTTTCTATCAAATAACAAAGGAGCACACAGTTTAATTTCAGTCTCATAATCTTAATAACAAACTTTCATTCAAACATTGTAATTATCAGAAAGCATCATCACACTCCTAGTCGTAACCACCAATACCAACTCCTCGCAGCAACGCACCACCCTCCACCGCCTGTTACACTTTGGTTAAACTCGCTGGAGACAACCTTGACAAAGCTTCAACATAGAAACCATACCTCTATCCGCTATATTGCTATATCGTTTTGAGGGTCGGTCGGTACGTACTCTCCTATCTGCAATTGACTACATAGCGTTTTGATTTCTCTCTATTTTGTTATGCCTTGAGCTTGTTCTAGCTTCATACTCTTCATTGTTAGTTCCTCAACTACTACAAAAAAATGCGAGAACATCATGTGTACCGCCTTCCTGAAAATCTTCTTTATCAATCCATTGAAACTAATTGCATGAGTTGGCCTACCGAACTACGTTATATGAAAAAGGGGCGGTCGCCACCATCAATTAAAAAAAGTGATAGTATATATACTCAATAATACACGTCTACCCCTGTTAAATATTAAGAAAATCAAACTACGCTTCTGTCAAATACTGAACGTGTATATATTAGGTTTTGACTAATATTTATTATGTATACCTGCAAAGAGAAATGAATTTACTAGGCTTGAAATCACATTGAGTATTATGCATTCTTTTAATGTTTAGTAATATTTTATATATATATATATATATATCATTTATATTTTGTTTGTGTTTGAAAAAAAATCTGCACTAGAAAAATAGCAAGTTCAAAATTTTAATATTTTTAATTTTCTTTATTGTGTATAAAGTTTTTGCGCCCCTTAACATTTTTTTGGTTCCATCACTGGTGGTGGGTATATGTATATGTAAATGAAAAAAAAAAGTGGTTTCTAAGTAGTTTTATAAGTAGTCCACAAGTCTTGTGAAATGCTTCACATATCATTTCAACAATTTGGGAGGGAAAAAAAGCTCACCACCCAATGAAGAAAAGAAATCACGTACTTTTTTGGTTCTAAATTCTGATTATTTTTTCTGACAGAGGCTAAAACAAATTCCGAAGACAAAAGGAGACCTAAAACCTTAAGAAGATATCACTCCTTGCATTTGCAGATAGTAAGGGTTCTAGATTACTAGGAGGAGCTTTTGGACACTGGCGTATCTAGGACCCTGGCCTAGGGTGGTCAGACTAATTTAATTAAATAAAATTTTCGCTAAATTATATCAGGCGTCCTTTAAGTTATTTAATTGTAATGAGTTGGTCCTTTAAGTTTCTTTTGTACCACTTTGGTCTCTTAAGTTACATAACGTTTACACCGTTAGTCTTTTCTTAATTTTCCATCCAACTCCGTTAAAAAAAGCCTATGTGGCAGTTAAATGCTGATGTGTCTATTTATTCATGCTTATGTGGCTGTAAATATAATATGCTTATGTGGCTGTAAATATAATAATCCAAGTCATATTTATTTAATTTTATGAAGAAAAAAATTATCAGTTTGTTTACGCAACCTAGTCTTCACAATCTTCATAGCAAAAAAGGCTCTTTCAACGGTTGTTGTGGCTACTGGCAAAATCATTGTTAACTTCAACAGAAGATAAACGCGTGGATAAACAATATGTCTTCCAATTTCAACCAACTTCTCTGCTAGATCACCAATTCCTTTCAAAGATGTAAATTCAACATTCCTATCAATGATGTAACTCCCAAGTTCATTATCAAGCCTCACCAAATCAGCTAAAGAGAATTCATGTGGATAAAACTTTGCAAGTTCAACAAGTTTTTTTCCTTATCAAAACGAGAGAACAAGTTGATTGGACTAAGACAAGTCATACAAATTAGCATGATTAGGATGATATGCGGATATTTTAATCCGTTTTCCCAGATCCGATGGCAAATCTTCTAAATTAATTTCAACGTGTTGACAATGGGAACTCGTTTCGCCCTATTGCTGATCGTGTGGTGATAATTTTCTCTTGAAGTAGTTTTCCATTGTCTCTTAAAATTTTAAAAAAAACAATTCAATAAACAATTTAATTAATCAAATCAAATGTGTAACAAACAGAATCCCAAATCCCAATTGTTCCCATTTCCCAAATCCCAAATCAATAAACAATTTGATTTGAATAAACAATCCCAAAACAGATTCCAATGAGTAATCCACAGAATAAACAACTCCAATTACATAAACAATTCAACAGAATCCCAACTTGATAAAAGAATCAAAACGGATAGACAAAAGCGTTCAAAACGAGTCCCAATTCAATAAACAATTTAATAAACAACTTAACAGAATCCCAATTCACATACTGTAGATTTAAAACGAAATCGCAAAACTCCGAAATCAAAATGCAAAACAAAGTCGAACTCGAACCTTGAAGAATGAAGAGAAGCGGCAACAGCGGCAGAAGTGAGAAAACAGAAGGGTGTATCCGCGTAGGGGTTCACGGAGGGAGAAGGGAGGTCGTTGCGTGGGTGGTGGTTCCGGTGCGTGTTGACGTCGTGTTTTCTACTTCTGCTGCGTGTTGACGATGTGGTGGTGCGACTTTTCGTGTTGTGTTTTTTGTCACAAGTGAGCGTGTTGTGTGTTTGGAGTTTTGGGTTTGGGCTACAGTTTTTTTTGGGTTGGGCCTGATTAGTGCCTTAGTGGTGCACTGGTGTAGAGGGTGTGTAAAAAGTAAATAATATGGGGTCAATTTTTTTTTATAATAGAGGTAACATGGCAATTTTCAAAAGGTGAGGGTGTGCGACTGCACACCCTGGGCCTAATGTGAATCCGCCCCTGCTTTTGGAATAACTAGATCATCTGTTGCATTAGCTTCCAACTTGTGATTATAATCAAGCTCCATAACTATATGCCCCTTTTTTAACTTAAGTATACCCTGTGAATTGCAAAAGCCTATGAAAAGTTATTTTTTTGTTATAAAGAAAAACCAAAAAAGATAAAGCCTAACAAAAGAAACACCTAAAGCACCATCCATGATGTGCTGCACTAAATTAGACGATGGACCATCCAAAATAACCCATTGAGAACTACTCTTAGCACCCAACTTTGCACGATGGTCTGCACAAAACTATCTTTGCGAAAAACATGACGAAGTTGAACATCTCAATTTCTTCTCAACAAATCCCGAAGCAAAGCAATCTCATTCCTGTATTTGAATTGTGATAAGACTGATTACCTTCAGAAGTGAGCCTTAGAGTGCTCAAAGAATCTCTACAACACACTATTTTTCTATAACCGAACTCCCAACAAAGCGAGACCCCATTGAACAATGTCATTAACTCTCTATGCAAAATATTGGAATAACCAAGGGAACCATAGAAACCTTTTAAGAAAACACCCAAATAATCTCTAACATGACCCCCAAACCCAGAAATTTCCGAGTTAGAAAGATCACTCATCAACATTTAGCGCTACCCACCCCAACTGAGGATGAAACTGATATGGACCCGTTTACTCAGTTTCGAGACCTGAGCTATCTCCTTAAGAAATTAATAGAGAGAGAATGGAAAAGTTGTTATTTCATTGATATCCCACTGATGGGGCCAAGTACAGCATATAAAGGAAATTGCAAAGGAAATCTCAACAGAATATCACAATAGATTCTACAACTCAGCATATCTAACATGCTTCTAGAACCTATTTGTAAACAACATGATCAACATATTTGGATGGCACCCTCTTAGTACGATTGGGCCTAGAAGGAGTGAAATTGGACTGCTCTCCCATATCAGCAACAGCAGGGGAATTTGGGCTTGGGCTCGTATCAATACCCGGTCCATAAAAAACAACCTTGTCCTCAAGGTTGTAGGAAAGCTTCAACTCGTCCCAATCTTCCCACGACGTATCCTCAATCGGAAGGCCGTGCCACTGCACCAACACCTGTTGACGTTGCTGTCCTTCAACGTCTACTGAACGCGAAGACAGAATTGCCAAAGGAGAAATCAGAGGATGATTGTTGACAGAATCCTGTGGCAGAGCCACAGCAACAGATGGTGGTATTGGCCCCTGATACTTCTTAAGTAGTGAGCAGTGAAAAACATTGTGCAATTTTGAATATGAAGGGAGCTCCAGTTTATAAGCCACTTGACCAATGCGCTCAATCACGCGAAATGGACCATAATACCTCTTGTTTAACTTGTTATACTTATCCCTAGACAAAGAGTTCTGCCGGTAAGGATGTAACTTGAGGTGCACCCAATCATCTACCTCAAAAACCACTTCCAGGCGCTTCGCATCAGCAACTTTCTTCATGCGAGCTTGAGCCTTAGACAAATTCCTCTTGAGTAATGCTAGCACTTCCTCACGGCTACTCAGCATATCATCACTTGCTGCTACACCCGAAGAACCAGCAACATACGAAGGAATGGTTGGAGGAGGCTTCCCATATACCACTTGGTAAGGAGTCAAACCAGCTGCTGAGTGATAGGAAGTGTTGTAATGGTACTCAGCCCAAGGTAAGAATTTGTGCCACATACTAGGCTTGTGATGGACAAAAGCTCTCAAATATTGCTCCACCGTACGATTAGTCACCTCTGTTTTTCCCGTCGGTTTGAGGGTGATACGAAGAACTCATCCTCAACAAAGTGCCACTGAATTTAAATAAATCCGACCAGAATTTGCTAATGAAGACTGGGTCTCGGTCCGAGACAATACTCTTAGGCAAACCATGGTGTTTACACACAATGTTGACAAACAATTCTGCTACCTTGTATGCCGTGAAGTGCTGGGGAAGAGCTCCCAAGTGCACATACTTAGAAAATCTGTCAACCACTACCAACAAGACTGTGAATCCACCTGAAACCGGTAACCCCGTGACAAAATCAAGAGAAATATCTTCCCATACAGCAGATGGGAGGGGCAATGGCTGCAATAACCCACTCGGTTTGCTAGTAGAATATTTGGTTTGCTGGCATACTAGACAATTTTCAACAAACTTCTTAATGTCCTTACGCATGGAATCCCAATAGAAATTAGCAGACAATCTCTTAAGGGTTTTGATCACCCCTGCGTGACCTCCTATGGGAGTCTCATGATATTCCTTCAACAATAGTTCAATGAATCTAGAAGATTTTGGAATCCAAATCTTCCCTTTATACAACAGCAGGTCATTGACAACATTAAAACCAGATGAACTATTGGGATCAGTAGCTACCTGTCTCAGTAAGGTCTGGTAGGAAGGATCCGAAGCAAGCTTACGGCGTAATTCCTGGATGAACAGGAACTGAGGGGTGGATAATAGCTGCAACCTTGCATCAGTGGGTTCCTGGCTACGGGAGAGGGCATCTGCTACCACATTAGACTTGCCGGGTTTGTATTGAATCTCGTAATCATAACCCAATAGCTTAGATAAATAGAACTGTTGTTCTGGAGTCTGTATCACTTGGGTTAATAACTCTTTCAAGCTTCGGTGATCCATTTGGATAATGAAAAAAGTCCCCAAAAGGTACTGCCGCCAACGCTTCACCGCACTAGTGATAGCGTGTAACTCTCGGATATAAGTGGAAGCCTTGGATAAACGAGGACAGAACAATTTGCTGAAATACGCAATTGGGTGACCCTCTTGCAACAGCACAGCCCCCATTGCATGCCCTGACGCATCTGTTTGCACCACAATCGGTAGAGAAAAATTTGGAAGAGTCAAGACAGGAGCTGTGGCTAGAGCTCTTTTCAAAGCTTCAAAGGCTCTCTGAGCCTCAACAGACCATTCAAAAGCATTGGCTTTCAGAAGAGAGGTGAGTGGGTGAGCCAATGTAGCATAACCACGAACAAATCTGCGATAAAAACCGGAAAGGCCCAGAAAACCTCTCAAATTCTTCACAAACTTGGGGGTAGGCCAATCAATCACACCCTGAATCTTGTGAGGATCCGGAGCAACAGTCCCAGCAGTAACAACATGACCAAGATAATCAATGTGGGTCTGACAGAAGGAACACTTGGATGGCTTCAAATGAAACTTATGAGTGTCTAGGATAGCAAATACCTGAGCGAGGTGGTCATAGTGAGTATCCAAATCAGGGTTGAACACTAGTATGTCGTCGAAGAAGACGATGACAACCTTGCGGAGCAGAGCACGAAAAATCTCATTCATGGTGGCCTGAAAAGTGGACGGCGCATTACACAAACCAAACAGCATCACGCGGTATTCGTAGTGACCATCATGAGTCCGAAAATGCTGTCTTATGAATGTCCTGAGTAGCCACCTTAATTTGATGAAATCCCGAAGTAAGGTCCAACTTAGAGAATATGCGAGCACTGCCCAGCTCATCCAACAATTCATCGATGGTTGGTAGGGGAAACCTATCACGCACCGTGAGAGAGTTGAGGGCTCTGTAATCCACACACATTCGCCATGACCCATCCTTCTTTTTGAGCAACAGGACTAGAGATGAGAAGGGGCTAGTACTTGGTTGAATCCAACCATTCGGTAATAATTTGGTGACCTGAGACTCAATCTCTCGTTTCTGGGAATGGGGGTAGCGATACGGTCTAACGGATACACGGGGGTGAATTTGGGAGGAAGGGAATAGTATGGTCGGTGGTACGCGGTGGAGGGAGGGTAGAGGGTTCTGAGAAGAGGTGGTCATATGTGGTGAGAAGTGTTTGGAATTGGGGATCGAGGGTTTGGGTGGAGGAATTAGGAAAGTGTTCTGCATGATTGGGCTCTATGAGGTGGAGGGAAAAGAATTGGGCTGAAGGTTCAATGTGGGCTAGCTTTTGGAGGTGGTGTAGAGAAATAGGTGTGGTAGGAATAGTACCTTGTAGTTCAATGCAAGCATTGTTGTGAAAGAAGGTCATTTTGAGAGAAGCATAGTCCATCAGCACCGGACCCAACTGTTTGAGCCATTGGGCTCCAAGCACAATATCTGCTCCACGGAGGCCCAAGGTGAAAAGATCCACAGTGAACAAGTGATTCTGGATCCAAATATCCACATGGCGACAAATGTGTGTACAATACAATTCTTGCCCACTTCCAACCAAGACCCTGAATGGTTTAATCGGATCTTGGGCCAGGCCCAATTTGGTTGCAATGGTGTCCTGTATGAAGTTGTGGGTGCTTCGCCCATCCACAAGGATCCGCAACAACTCCGTTCCAACTTGACCCACAACCCGAATAGTATCATCAGCTTGATCACCGGAGAGTGCGTGCAAGCTCAACTGAGCAGCCTCCGTGACGGTGGTGGCGTCGTTACCGGGATCTAGTAATGCCGTAGCCAGCTCCAATTCACCTGTAACATCAGAAATTTCATTATCATCAGCAACCAAAACAAACACACGAGCTCCACATTTGTGACTCTTGGACCATTTCTGGTCACAATTGAAGCACAACCCCTTTTCACGGCGTTCCTCCCTCTCCGCTTCAGATAATAGACGGAAGCGTGGCTTTGCGGTGGGCGTCGGAAGGATTCCAGGTGTTGATTTGGCCGGCGGAGGGGCATCGGGAACCCCTTTTGGTGGTGGTCTAGAGCTCGAACTTGATTGCCACGGCGGAGGACGAGTACGCGCGGCAGAGCAATGTCATGCAGTTTATCTTCCTGTAACCGTGCAAGACCCGCTGCTTGGGAAATGGAGGTGGGTTGTTGTGCCAAAACCTCACGGCGTATCTCCAGCTTAAGTTCTGAAATGAAACAACTAAGCAAATCAGCCTGGGAAAGGCCCTCCAATCTATTGGCTAATGATTCAAACTCAGTGAGGTAAGCCGCGACGGTGGTCGTTTGTGTCAATTTGAATAGATTCCCCCGTGGGTCATCAAACGCCGTGGGGGCAAATCTGGTTTCCAACGCTGTCAAGAATTGTGACCACGAAATGATCTGATGGTTGCGGTACATCCACTGGTACCACGCCAACGCCGCACCGTCGAGGTAAAACGAGGCGATGGTGATGCGATCTTCATCAGGGGTATTATGGTATGTGAAGAACTGTCAGATTTTGAAGATCCATCCATGGGCGTCGGTGCCGTCAAAACGCGGAACATCAAGCTTCAGGCGAGGTCGATTGGAAGAATCAACGGAGGAACGGGAAGGGGAAGCGTTGACAATCGACTCAAGTTGCTGTTGCCGGAAGGCGGTGAATTGAGAGGTGAGAAACTCCATTTGACGTGTGAGCTCGTCAAGACGATCTGGTGGCGTAGCCATGGCAGCGGAGGTGAGCTTCACACAATGAAAGCACCAATGATATGGACCCGTTTACTCAGTTTCGAGACCTGAGCTATCTCCTTAAGAAATTAATAGAGAGAGAATGGAAAAGTTGTTATTTCATTGATATCCCACTGATGGGGCCAAGTACAGCATATAAAGGAAATTGCAAAGGAAATCTCAACAGAATATCACAATAGATTCTACAACTCAGCATATCTAACATGCTTCTAGAACCTATTTGTAAACAACATGATCAGCATATTTGGATGGCACCCTCTTAGTACGATTGGGCCTAGAAGGAGTGAAATTGGGCTGCTCTCCCATATCAGCAACAGCAGGGGAATTTGGGCTTGGGCTCGTATCAGAAACCAACACACCTCCAGACCTCCTTCACTTTCACTTTGGAACCTTTAGACTTATCTATAGTGCCCGAGCCATACCCACGCAATTCTGGATATTTATATTTACTTAATTACCATCTAGGGTTGCTTAGTTACTTGGAATTACCCATGAAAAAAAAAGTTTGTGATTGCTCATGAAAAAATTGAGTTCCATTCATATATAGATGGAAAAATATAATCCACCAACATAATATGACAAAATGGACCTAAGATAGCAAGGATGGTATCAAATAAGCATTACTAAAGAGTGCACCAAACATATAATATATATATATATATATATATAGTCTATTTATATATTTATATATACATGAGCTCCATAACTTCCATTCATGATAACAACAGTCAAACACAAACTTAATATTGGATTTATGAATATACAAAAGTAGATTGAAGCAAAATCTTAAACCCTAAATCGAGTAACATAATGTCATTATTGATTCAAAAGAAAAGCATAATGAATTGCAAACTATGAACTAAAAAATCAGAAGTAGAACATACCTAAATCATCCTCAACTTGTCATTGAACATAGTTAAATTAAATTAACCATTCCCATAATAGAAAATCAAAAAAGAAGTTGCAACAATGAAATCCTAAATCAAAATTCCTTTCAATGCAAAATTCCTGCTTACAATTTATCTTTTGCCAAACATAGTATAATTAAATTTTATATGAGAAATTCCTGCCTCTCTCTTTATCCACTTCGTGCTCCTTGAGTATATAGAGGGATCTCTTGTTGTGTAGTTGTTGCCAAGGGAGGATCTTTATATGGGCTCATGACCCTGCCCTAAAAAATCATGTGAGAATACTAGAATACCCCTTTTTAAAACCAACTATATATATTAATTTTTGTGTAAATCTGAACAATGGTTAGTGTGGTGTAGTGGTCACGATACGCTCCTTTCATTGACTACTTCCATGTTCGATCATCACTATAGTCATTTTTGTGTTGAAAATCTAGGCGGGATTATTGTTCTAGCCAAATTGAAAATATCATGGGATTTGAACCATGACCAACGCAACACCCACACATTACCACTAAGTCACCACTTGCTAATGATATTGCCTTTACAAATTTAAAATATATATAATTAGTACGTTATCAAAATATATTTTTTATGCATTAATAATATTTTTTTACTCAATGTATAGGTAATATGTAACAATATATATATATATATATATATATATATATATATATATATATATATATATATGTGTGCAAAAATACATGTATGGTATTTTTATTCTTATTTTTAATATTTTTTGTAGTATAAATTTTATTCATATTTTTAATAATATCGTATCTCTTATATTAGAATTAGAAATTATGAATAGATAGTTGATAATTTTTGAGAAAATATCACCGGCATTTTAAAATTAGAATCAAATAGATTTAAAATTAACTTTTTATAAACAACTTCAATTGAGTTTCTATATGAAATCGGAATTATATTTTTAGTCATTTAATTTTGTTTACAAAATATTTTAATTTATAGTTATATATTTTAATTGTATTTGCATTTTCGTGTCTCTGCTCATTCGTGTGGGCGATTCCTCGGCACAGAAGAAATACATGTCACAAGGGAGAGATATTGGCCGAAAAGGGCGGGAATGGTGGCCCAAAATAGGGGGAGGATATGCCGGACATAAATGGGGATGATGGTGATTTTGCAGGTTGCATATCAACTATATCATTGCTTATTCAAAATTAGAGATCAATGTTCTGTGCCAAGTTGGGTAGCACCAACTTGTGACTCAAGTGGGGACAACAATGTGATGGGACATGGCTTTCGCTTGACATGTTGGGTTAGTGGTCGAGCAACAAGAACTTCTGGCTCATGACAATGGAGGGATCACAAGCTGCTGCAAGTCTAGCCCACAAAACTTGTTGAGCCCAGCGCTTGAACCACCCGTTTTTGCAAAAAGTAGCCAAAAAAGAGATCAATGTTCTAAGCAGCCTAAGAATGATGGACGTGGAATTTCAACATGACAACTCACTTATCTTGTTAACGACATAGCCTAACCATTGTTGTCAAACTCGCGAGTTAACTCGTACGAGTCTACGCGTTTACTCCCCCCAAAACGAGTCAAATTTCATGTAGAATCGCAATTTTTGTAAACTCGGATACACTCGCGTGGACTCAGGTAGACTCGAATAGACTCGCGAGTCCGGAGCGATTCTATCGAATTTACCACGAAATTTGAAAAATTAAAAAAAAAAGCCCAAAACGACTGCGTTTTGGCTTTTCGGTGGTAATACCTAGAGGCGCCTAAAACCCATCAATTCTTCGCTCTTTCATTTCGCTTCTTTTCGTCTTCAACCCAACTTCCTTCCGTGCAAAACCATTGCTGATTCTCACATTTTTTCTGGGTTTTCGTTATTGCTCTACGTAATGCGCCATTCCTCTCCTTCGTTCGTTCCTTGCGTTTTGGTTTTGATGATGTTGGTGATTTTTCTGATGATAGACAAGATTTTGTAGGAGCTTTGGATATTTGAAGCCATTTGCATTTTAATTTTGTGATGAAATTTAATATGTTATGTTTAGTCTAATAGGATGTTATCTACATATTTTGGAATTTTGGATGTTATCTACATAGTTTACTATTTTGCTTAATTATGGTGTTTGAAGTTGGAATGTTGGAACTTGGATTAATTTTGTGTTAATTGGTGCTAAGTTTGATAGAATTTGGAATGTTGGAATTACTTTTGCAAATTATAAATAGGTTATTTGATTTGCAATCATCATGTGGCATATAATGACATAATAAGTCCACATTTATGTATTGATGAAATGTCTTCATTGTTATTGATACTGTTTGACACTGCAGTAACTTTTTTTACAGATTTTTTTAGTGTATTTTTTTTCATAGACTCTTATGAGTCTACGATCCCCTCACGAGTCTATGTAGACTCTCGAGTCTGACAACCATGAGCCTAACATTGAGACATTTCCATACACGATGGACTAAAATCATACAATTAAAATGGTGAGTCAGGTTTTAAGTGCGTGTTTGTTTTTACATCCACAGATTCACTACAAGAAAATCGACGATTTCCGACGGCAAAATCCGTCGGAAACGCACTGATTTTCGTCGCAAATTAACGTTTCCGACGGACAAATTGTCGTCGCAAAATCGCTCGTCGCAAATCGTTTCCGACGGCTTTTTTCGTCACAAATCATTTCCGACGGACTTTCCGACGGATTGTTTCGTCGCAAACTCTAACACATTTTCGTCGCAAAGTCGTCGCAAATCCGTCGGAAATTTAAAAAAAAAATAAAAAAAAAATTAAATTATACATTTTATGCAGCTTAATTACAGGTTTACATTACTCATTAGATATGTCGAATGTTATATACTTTTACTACTTTCAAGCTATCTGGATATATAAGATCAAAAGACACCCGGTGAAACTTCTAAATACTACTTGCGTTGATGACTTCTGAAGCCCAATAATATTATTTCAAGCAGTTAACCACATAATCTATTGTTACAACGTTCTTCTTGATACCCCTAGTGACTACTTGCTAATCAGGAGGAAAACCACCTAGGAATATATATACGAGACCATACTATATATGACTAGCTAATCCCTGTAGTTTATGTAAACTGAAATCGCATTAGAAGCTTCACAAATTTTAATTTCTCACCCTTCTGATCGTATAGAGGGACTCCAACAATGCAAACCTGTAAATTGTAATATATACAACTATTACTTCAACTGAAATATATGAACAGACTCAATGCCTATGCAAACAACTCACTAAGCTTCAATGTTGGAGCCACACAATCATGAAAGGAAGATGGGTTTCCATTTAAAATATGTGATAAGATACAATATTGTCATTTACTTAGAGGAAGTGGGTTCATTGAACTGATCCACAGTGACTGCTGGATATAGAAAAACTGATTGAACTCCTTTAGCATCTAGATGCTTAAAAGTATTCGCAAAAGTAGATACTAACAGAAGCAAAAACAAACAGAATAAATGTGATTTAGGTTTATTGAAGTAGCAGATAACACTAACAGAAGTAAGTTTCTGATATAACCATCAAACCATTCACGGATTATAAGCATCAAACCAACTACTTCATGTCAATCATGTTCAAATCAGTTAAAATTATACAGTACAACTTAAATTTTGCAACATAAATGATTCAGTGGGGAGTGATTTAGCAGGGACAGAGGCGGGAACTTCAACATGTCTACTTGTAATATATGAGCATGCATATTCATATATCATGATTTCAACACATCAACTAGACAAACAACACTAAAATAGCTAGGGGAAAAGGAGAGGAACTCACATGCAAGTAGATCCATAATCAGCTCCAATACCATTGCTATGCTGCTCTCCATTTTCCTTTACGAACTTGTCCTCATTCTCTAGCATACCCACTTCTTCCTTTTCATGATGCACAGTAGATACATCTTTCTCCACAACCGAGGGAGATATTAATTCAGCTGGAAGCAAAATCAAAGATAAAAGCACATTATACAAATTACCCAAATACTGAAAGGAGAAAGAAAAATAACTTCATATTTCATCATTTCGTTTTATGGAAGATACACTTAGGGTCATGAAACATGAAAATAAATGACTAGATCAGTATATGTACAGCATGATAAAGAACATTATTACCAAACTTGGTCTCCTATTTGTCTATGATTTGGAGAGAGCTACTGCTGTATATAAAAACAAAATCAGTCCAGATCCTATATTTTTGACATCAGAAGCTACATCAGTGGGGGGCTTTTATGCCATTAACAGGAGAGGCCAGGTGTTACTGGCAACTGTTAATGATCAAACTATTGTGAATTTTGTCAGTGGTCAAGTATGTTTTCCTGTCGATCGATAACAGTTTCCGACGATTTTCAGGTACAGTTTCTATAACAGTTTCGGGAAATCGTCGAGTTTCTATAACAGTTTCTCTTCAGGTACAGTTTCTATAACAGAATGCAATAAACTTAGGAAGATGAAGATGGCATATAAGTATAGCTTGTGTTAGCAAAAAGAGTTCTTCTGCAAAGTTATTTTTGTTTTGGTTTGCAAAGCTGCAAAAGAAGAAGAAATGCTTCCAATCCATATATAGTACAATATTAGAATTAACCAACATTTTCATCTATTTGGTCAGAAAGATTGTAGAAGAATGCATGCAATTAGTTGAGGAACCCCAATGCCTTATTGGCACTTAAACAGGAAATCCCACAAACTAGCATGCAATGCATATTTCTAGATAGGAACAAATTTTAGTTAATAATATCACAAAATAAATAACCAAAAAATTGTAGACGTATTATGTAACTACAAAGCACAATAGAAGGCAATGAAGGTTAGTTACTAAATACTAGGTGGACCTGAAATGGAAGATGGGGTGGTGTTATAATTAGGAAAATGTGAGTGAAAGTTTATTGAGGGTAGTCTGCTTTTATAATTCCCTTAAGAAAAAGAATGAAAGTGAGAAGTTTAAAACGTGTATACACATGACACAACTAATTAAACTCAAATTCAAAATCAAAACAAGTGTTGAATCAAATTGTTGGATTCAATGAACAAATAAGAACAAGAAATGTTGATGTTAATTACCTTTGAAATAATTTGCCTGCCAGACTCAATCAAAATCTGTAAACCCAATGTTGCCATAACTGATGCAAAAACAATAATACCCTGCATTGAAACCAATAAGCATGTTCTTGTGTTAAGCAACCAATTACTTAAATATCCAATTATTGTAAGTTGGAAAACTATAGGTTGGAAAATCATAATTAAGTACATTTTCATTATCATATATACTAATTAGCTAGGAAAACTATAGGTTGGAAAATAAATAAATAAATCAAATTCACCTTAATCTATTGTGTATTTCGGAGATCCGGGTTTGTAATGATTTAGCTTGATAACTTAAATCCAGGAGAGAGCTAGTTAGTAAAAGATATAATAAAGCCAGTGCAAAGCCACCATTCAGTAATCTGAACACACCTAACATGAAGAGCAAAGCCAGTGCAAAGCCAGTGCAATGCCACCATTCAGAAATCACCTGGAATATACATGAACAACACAATGCCCAATTATCAGAATCCACCAAAGTAGATGCATGCCTAAGAGCATGTGATACCCAGTTAATAATTCAGAAAATCAGGTAACATAAATGAAAATACAATGTAACATTGAGTAGAATAATGATTTATTACTCATAGAGTGGTAGTTCCTCAATCCAAGTAATAGTGAAAAATAAGGCAAATGTGCAAATGATCCAGACGCAACAATAAAAAACAGCTACACTTCATATCAAGTTTAAAAAATTCAAAAAAATGTCAAATAACTTTATAAACAGAAAAATGTCAAACTTAATTTACAAAACTTAGCAATTCAGAAAATTAATTTTGCAAAAGTATAACACAAGTTAACACCAAATAGTTAACACCAAATATACACAAACTAATTACCAATAATACTGCTTCCTTTTGAGATAGTATCAATATGTTTTTGGACCAATATGCATTGGAGAAACAATATACCATCCTATTCTTCACCTTCTCGCTGGAAAGTTGTACAAATTATGCAGATTAAAGTCGACGGCAAGAAACAAAGTAAAATGATACATTCATTAAAATGCATAATCATCAATGTTGAAAACTAGATAGAAATCTTACGAATTTAGCAGTAATAACATCAGCATCATTTTGGAAAGAGACAGCAACTTCATCCAAAATTGGAGCCAGCTTTTTGCAATGACCACATCATGGAGCATAAAACTCAATCAAAACTGCAACATGTTAGTAATTAGTAATTATGTTATTAAATATCAAGGCATAGAACTAGTTAATAAAAGCGATGTATGAGATATATAGTATATAATAAGAAAAAACAATGAAGCTTACCATTCTTCCCTGAGTTGAAAACTATGTCCTGAAGAGTGCTTCCAACAACCACTTTAACAGATTCGTTGTTAGTTTCGGGAACAGGTTCAGACTTAACATATGGTGTGACATTTCCATCCTGAAATATTTAGAAAGGAAAAAAAGAGACGATAAAATTTATATTCTCCAACAAGACAAAGAACAGCCAAATAAAATATTAAAGAGTTTACAAGATTGATATATCCTAACTAAGCAATCAGCTACTAATAGAAATGAGCTATACCTTGTATGACTTCAACCAAGTAGAAATTTGATCAGCTTCCAAGTTGGGTTTGAAAAATTTCTTCCCATCATTATGCTGAATAATAATTAGAGGCACATCCTCTTCCTTTAGTCCAAAATACTGTTAGGAAAAGTCAACCACAATGTCAGAAACAGAGATACTGATATTATTGAACAAAGAATAACTATCAACAAAATAATAGTTAGGGTTTCGATTCCAAAATCTGATTCCAAAATCTGTAAGCAAGTCTAAATCAAACATTAACAACTACTGATTCAAATCTAAATCTAAATCAAACGTGAACAGAGAAACCTAAGAGAAGAAAACACACAAGCAAAAAAACAGAAAAAGAAGGAATTGACGGTGATACCTTTGATGAAACCTTGAAGAAGCACCACGGCTTGAAGAAATGAAAGGCACGAAGCCTTGAAGAAGCACGATTCGAGCTTCAGAGACGTGTTTGAAGGTGAGAGACGATTTCAATGGTGAGAGGTGATTTCGAGGGTGAGAGGATGAGAGGCGATTTCGAGGGTGAGAGGATGAGAGGCGATTTCGAGGGTGAGAGGGTGAGAGGACGAGTTTGAAGATTTTGAAGATGCTAGGGTTCGAAAGTGAAAGGCACTTTCGATGCTAAGAAAGGAGAGGGGGAGAGGCGCTGAGAGAGGAGAGGAGGAGAGGTGATGCGAGAGGGAGGAGTGATGGAGGAGAGGCGCTGAGAGAGGGAGGAGTGGTGGAGGAGAGGCGTTGCTGGTTTGAGGAGAGAGTGAGAGAGCCTTCGAGGGTTTGTGAGGAAGAGAGTGAAATGAGCCTTCGAGGGTTCTACTCAGTGGCGGACCCAGGACCCCGGGGTCAGGGGTGTCAAATTTTTTAAGGCCGGTGTCAAATGGGTGCAAAACTTGGTCTACTAATACAATTTAAAATTTTCAGGGGGGTCAAAATTAAAATTTCAGGAGATTTAGGCTATTTATATAAGGTGTTTAGTGCAAAAAATAATTCCAGGGGGTTCAACTGAACCTCCTAGTTGCATGCTAGGTCCGCCACTGGTTCTACTTTTGTTTTAATCTGTGTCTTATGGTTTCCGGCGGATATTTAGTGGTTTCCGACGGAAGTGTCCGTCGGAAATTTGCGACGAAACACGTTTGCGTCGGAAACGTAAGCGGGAATTTAAGCGCCTTTTTTCCTGAACATTTGCGACGACTTTTTCGTCGGAAATCCGTCGGAAATTGCGACGAATAAGAGTTCGTCGGAAAAAATGGCAGGAAACAACAGTTATTCTTGTAGTGATTGCGAGATATATGTTTAGCTAGACTCTACAACGAGTAGCTTCACGACAGACATGAGTTTACTTATTGTCTGCCACGGAAACAAACACGTTGTAAGTCTACATAACATATGATTACATGACTTCCATTATCCACATGGAGTCTCTGAAAATTATATATATATTTTTTGAGTAAACCGAGTATCGTCTGCGCGCAACTGTAGAGACTAATCTCTTGAGTCGAGTAGGACCACAAAGGATGGCAAAACTCTCTCTCAAGAGTTTTAACGTCGTTGCATTCCCGATGCTAGATTCGAATGCAGGACAATAGTTAAGGTGGAAGAAACCCGAACCATCTCATCCAAGCGCTCCGACTAGAGTCTCTAGAATCATATTTAAGCCTAGACTTATTTAACCCTAATAATAATAAACAATTTATTAACCTCCCTAGATCGGTGGGGGCGTTCGTAGGGGATCATTTTTTGGGTTTCCCCTTCCCGAAGAAAAATCGATTATAAAAAAAGAAGCAAGGGTTTCTGAATTTTCATAATCTGAGGAAAAAACATTGAGATTTAAAACCAAATTTGAGTTTCGTGTCCACAAGAAAGAGAAGAGAATGGAATCAGAGAATTTGATTAAACAAGAATTAGAGGAATTGCAGAAACAATTAGGGAAGAAGCAAAAATTTGAAGACGCCGTTTCGTCTCTCAAATCGCTTCTCCAACGAGCTTATTCATCAGCTTCTCCGTCTCTTCGCAAATCCGTATGCTCATCTCATTTAATTTACTATTCACATTCAAATTTTCCATTTTAATTGCATTATTTTAAGTTGCTTGTTCGTTGCTCAATTTAATTTTGAAGTGTTTCTGGGTTTGGTTTTTCTGTGTTTCTTTAAGCTTAGTTATAAAAAAACTGATTTCGAATTTGCTTGAATTGGTTCAACTTATAAGTTCAAAGGGCTTTGTTAGAAATGTCTATAGTTGATTTCTGGTAATGATATTTCATTGGTAGATCAATTGTAAGTGCCCTTGTTGAGATACATTTGAATAGCTCAATCTTCCCTAAGTGTTGTTGTTTGATGGATAATTAAAAATCCAAGAAATTGACTATGGTGTTGCTGGTGGTGACAGTTTTATTCGGTTATTTGCCGAGTTGCTACGGTGTTGAAGACGAGATATACAGCACCGGGTTTTTGGAATGCTGGCCTGAGCCTTTTTGAGCAGGCTTTATTGTTTGTTTCTGAGCCTTATGAGAAACAACATTTGAAGGCTTGCATTGCTCAGGCAAGGGAACATTTGCATCTAGAAGACAACCCGTTGCAAGCTTCACGACCTTTAGGGAATCAAACAAATGGAGGTGATTTTCTTTTTTGAAAAATTATGTTTTTTTCGTTTTCTTTAATTGAGGTGTCATTTACAGTTTTTTTAATGTTCATGAATTGTATGTGATATATTTTTATACTTTGGAAGTTTTGAAATCATTTGCTTTTGTCTTCGTGTGTTTATTGTGTTTTGTGTCGATTTAGGATATCTTTTTGAGGGGCACCTTACCGTAGATCCAGAGCCACCACAACCTCAATGGTTAGAGCAATCAAACCTCTTGACCGCAGCCGCTGCACTATTTGCTGCTGAGTCCTCTCAAGGTTTAGGAGAAACTGATACCAGACTAGAGGATGTTGCTAGTGTGTTTGAAACTCTAAGAAACAGATTGGAAGAAGTTGTGCCTCTGGTATATATCTGCAATCTTTTATCTGTTTCTGATAACCATTCTTTGGTTTCATTTTATTTTTATTAAAATGGTTTTAAATTTCTAGATTCAGTTTCTGTAATTTCAAGAAAGAGATATTATGTGGCTTAGGGCTTAGGCATTGTTTGAAACAATAGCAAACCTGCTATCCTGTTAATTTGAGATCATTGACCAATTATTTAGGCTAAATTGGGAATTGAGCTTACCTTGTTGACTTTGGACGGGAATTTCTTACTTTAGATTGGTTCAATAGAAATATACTTCTTCACAAGTTAATGAATTGATTCAGATAGTCTGGATATCAACTTGATTTCTTCTATTAATTCCCTAATTCCCTATACATGATGTTCTTTGTTGCGGTCACTTCAGGTAGATCTATAATTGATATTAACTCATCATGTGAGTGACTAGATATATAAGCTCACACATTTTGTTAATTAGTTCGTCACATTGTTGCTTGTTTGAACTTGCTTTTCGATTCATATAAACTCAATTAAACTCATTTTGTCTCTTTTGGTTATTACACTTTACACTGTTTAATTAAGGGTGACCTTCTGCCTTTGTTTTTATTTATTTTTTAAATGTTGGTTAGATTGTGGATGACGGTCCTGTAGCTCCGAGAGTCCCTCCTGCCAGTAAAGAAGTTGTGGCGAACCTTCCAGTCATTACTCTCACAGATGAAATCCTGGCTAATATGGGAAAAGATGCAGAGTGTGCCATTTGCCGGGAAGATTTGGTGTTAAATGACAAAATGCAAGAGTTACCATGCAAGCACAAGTTCCACCCGCCGTGTCTAAAGCCATGGCTGGTAAGATTTCTAAGTTCACATAATTATTGGAACTTTTATGTCTCCCTTTGGAAACCAATTATGCATTTGATACTATAGAATTCAGGAAGAAATGACATTATTAGATATAAAGTTTGTTCAATTTTGCCCCTTATGTGGCAGGATGAGCACAACTCTTGTCCAATTTGTCGGTATGAGCTGCAAACGGATGATCATGCCTATGAGAGCTGGAAGGAACGTGAAAAGGAAGCCGAAGAAGAGAGGAAAGGTGCTGCAAATGCTGTTCGAGGTGGTGAATACATGTATGTTTAAAAGGCTATTCAATTGCGGTTAAAAATGTGGTTTCCTGTGTAATAAGGGATTCAAAAATTTTAGTTGGTCAATAATAGTTGTGTATTCTTCATCATTTGAAGCTATAGAGTTATCTCTTCTCATATTTTTAGAACGTTCTATGATACCCATTCCTTGAAATACTATGAATATCTCATTATATAATTTTAGTGGACATTGATTGTCAACAATTTCAAAGTCCAAATAATGTTGGAAGTATATATGCATGCGTTCAATTTTATTCGATACATTTTCAGTTATTCTAGAACACGTGTGCAAGGGGTTGTATTATGACGGTAGATCATACTCCCTTTGGTCCTATTTATAAGAAAAAATTATAGTTTTAGCTTCATTGAATAACTGATGTGTAACATCCCTAGTTCGGTTAATTTTAGTTTTTCGAAATTAACTAAAGATTTATTATTTGATTAAATAGTAAGTCTATTCATGGTCACGTTTGGGAAGTGAAATCGTTGTCTAAGTGTGTGATTATATGATTTAATCGCATTATTGTTCAAAGTATATGCTTGTTGAATTAAACTAGAGTGGGGGTATTAGTAATAATGGGGTGAGAGTAGCCTAGGGGTAAAACAGGACTTTCACTCATCTTTATTTCTACCCTCGGCTGACCCTCTCATTATATCAAAAACACACCTCACCTCATTTTCCTCACCAAACAGAAAAATAGAAGAGAAGAATAGAGAGAGTGAGGGAAGAGTGTGAAGAGAAGGGGAAGAAGAAGGAGGGAGAAATTCAACATCCTCAATGCATGTAGCCCATTTCGGTACCATTCTTCTCCTCTTCCAATTCTCTTTCCATTGATACCAGTTTTATGAGCTCATTCTCTATCTTTTCTTCTCCACCATTTTCGAATCCTAGAGGTCAAATTAGCTAAAAACGGAGTTTGAAGCATTTGGGTACTTGTAGAGGGTCCAAGGAGGTTCTATGTTCAGTTGGAAAGCTTAGGAGCCAGCTACATTGTGGATTAAAAGTTCAAAGGAGGGGTTTTTGGTTGTTAGAATTCGAGTTGGTTCGTTTGGGTCAGTTTTGGAGCGGTTTTGATAGCGTGGGAATCAATTCGGGAATAGCTCGAGAGGTTTTGTTTGTGTACAAACTACGTGGTTGTTGTTGTGTGCGATTTTCATCGCAAGAGGTGAGTTCTATACTCGCTTAGGGATATTTTCGATACTGAGTTTGCATGTTTTCTGAGTCGAGTAACATTGAATTTTGTTTTCATAAAATGTCGTCAAAACCGTAAATTGGAAATATGCATGTGTTGATGTTCATGAAGTATCGATTGTTTGACAATTATGTGATTGTTGTGATTATTGTTCTGGACTGGAATTAATGTTTGGTTGTGTTAGGAAATCGATCGGACTGGATATTGGAAACGAACGGAATGGGGATTTATATGAAAAACTGCATTTCTGAAACACTGATTGATACACACGGATCGTGCGCT
The DNA here is from genome assembly GCA_039519185.1 of Astragalus membranaceus. Lineage (NCBI taxonomy): Eukaryota > Viridiplantae > Streptophyta > Magnoliopsida > Fabales > Fabaceae > Astragalus > Astragalus membranaceus. Next base: position 173,232,736 of record CM076847.1, read on the forward strand.
CTTGCGCACGGGTCGTGCGCATCCATCTGTCACTCACGCGCCAAACTTTAAAAATGCGCCCGGGTCGTGCGTCTTAGCGCACGGACCGTGCGTCCCTGTCTGTAACTATGTGCCATTTTCTTTAAAAATGCGCACGGGTCGTGCGCTTTAGCACACGGACCGTGCGTCCACTTTTGTTACTGTCTTCTAAAATATGTTTTAAGCCATTCCAATTGGTTTCAAGTCCGTTCCAACCCCTTCCCCAACCCTATGTATTGATGAAATAACCGTAATTCCCTTAATTGATCATAGGCAGGTATAAGACATTGGAATTTATCAAGTATGTCAAATGTATGATAACCGATTAGGGTTAGGAGTGAGAACACATGTACATGATAATGAAATGAAATGACTTGACATTATTCAAGGTATGTTAATGAAATTACTTGATATAATCCAAGACAGATCTACTCTGAATTCCTAAAGATGAAACCCCCCGAGTTCAGGGGAGGACCGGATGTCATGGAAGCCCAGCATTGGCTGGATGATATTGAGAAGATTTTTCTCACCATGCAAGTTACTGATGAAGATAAGCTGAGATTGGCGTCCCATATGCTGAAGGGGGAAGCCAACAACTGGTGGACTAATGCTAGAGCCATGTTGGAGACCACGGGAACTCCCCAGACTTGGGAGAATTTCAGGCAAACATTTCTGGAGCAATTCTTTCCAACGACTATGAGGTTTGATAAGGAGAATGAGTTCTTAGCTCTCACCCAAGGAGGCTTAACTGTGGGCCAGTACACAGCTAAATTTGAAGAACTGTACCAATTTTTTTTTTTAGCTGGGTATGCTCCCAACGATAGATGGAATATTGACAGGTATAAATTTGGGCTGAGAGAAGACATTGCTCAAAGTCTAAGTTCTTTTGCGTGTAACAACTATGCAGCCATGGTGCAACAGACTCATATTGCTGAGGGTGACTTGAAGAGATTATATGTGAGCCGAAAGGCGTTTAATCAGAACAAGAGGAATGTTGGATCATCTAATTCTCAAATGGGTCCCAGGCAAAACTCAACTAAAGGGAAGCAAGTGCAGTCGTCTGATTCCTCAAGAGCCAACAAGTGTTCTACATGTGGGAAGCCCCACCGGGGTGAATGCCGTTTGAATTCGAATCTGTGTTTCTATTGTAAGAAGGATGGCCACTATATCCATGAGTGTCCAGAAAAGAAGAGGAAAGAGTCAGATCAACCTACTTCAACTTATGGAAGAGTCTATACATTGGATGCTCAGCAAGTCAAACCTTCAGAAAATCTGCTAAGGGGTATGGGATCTCTTTTCTATAACTTCGTTAGTATTTTGTATGATTCAGGTGCAACACATTGTTTTATATCTCAAGCTTGTGTCGATCGGTTGGGATTGGCTTTAACACCGTTGCCTCAGCCAATCTCCATTAAAACTGCTGCTGAGGGTAGTGTGCAAACCCAAGCCTTATGTGAAAACTGTCTTCTATCCATTGGAGACAGAAATTTTGTGGTGGATTTTATTTGTTTACCTATGAAGGGTATGGACATTGTCCTAGGTATGAGTTGGATGTCTGCCAACCATGTAACTATTGATTGCTTCAACCGGACTATCGGTTTTGCTTCCGAATCAGTGGAGTTACAACCGACCAATTCCGAAGCGGTTATCTCATTCACTTCCTCAAGCCATTGTCTATTCCAAGGCACAGAAGCTTATGTTATGATGTTGTCTGCGTCGACTGAGACAGGTCTAGATTTATCTTCTGTGCAAGTTGTTAATGAATTCATAGATGTATTTCCAGATGAAGTTTCTTCTTTACCTCCGGATCGTGAGGTAGAGTTCTGTATAGAATTGGTTCCGGGCACAGGACCAATTTCTATCGCTCCATATAAGATGTCTCCCTTAGAGATTAAGGAGTTGAAAACCCAACTTGAAGAGTTGATTTCAAAACAATTTATCCGACCCAGTGCTTCACCATGGGGTGCTCCTGTATTACTTGTCAAGACGAAAGATGGGAGCATGAGATTATGCATTGATTATCGTCAGTTGAATAAGGTGACTATCAAGAATAAGTATCATCTGCCAAGAATTGATGATTTGCTAGATCAATAACGGGGAGCTTCAGTGTTTTCTAAAACTGATTTAAGGTCGGGCTATCTTCAAATTAAAGTTAGATCTTTGGATATTCCGAAGACAGCCTTCCGTACTAGGTATGGACATTACGAATTTGTAGTGATGCCCTTCGGTCTAACCAACGCTCCAGCTGTATTCATGGATTACATGAATCGAATTTTCAATTCTTATCTGGATCAATTTGTCGTGGTATTTGTTGATGATATCTTGGTGTATTCTAAGACTATTGAGGAGCATGTGCAACATCTCCGAATTGTTCTGGACGTACTCCGAGAAAATAAGTTGTATGCCAAGCCATCTAAGTGTGATTTCTGGATGCCTGAGGTAAAATTTCTGGGCCATGTGATATCTCAATCCGGTGTTGCAGTGGACCCCAGTAAGATTGAAGTTGTGGTAGACTGGGAACAACCATCTACAGTCACTGAAGTAAGAAGTTTCTTGGGATTAGCTGGGTATTATCGGAGATTCATTCAAGGATTTTCTCAGCTGGTTCTTCCACTCACTCGGTTAACTCGCAAGGGTCAACCGTTTGCATGGGACTCTGACTGTGATGAATGTTTTTCAGAATTGAAGAATCGTTTAACTTCTGCACCCATTCTAGTTCTTCCAGATCCGTCTATGGGATTCCAAATTTACTGTGACGTCTCTGGTAAGGATTTAGGATGTGTTCTTATGCAGAATCAACAAGTGGTTGCTTATGCCTCCAGCCAGTTGAAGCCTCGTGAAGAGAATTACCCAACTCATGACCTTGAGTTGGCGGCGATTGTGTATGCCCTAAAGATTTGGAGACATTACCTGTATGGGTCTCGTTTTGAAGTCTTTAGTGATCACAAGAGCCTTAAGTATTTGTTCGATCAAAAGGAGCTGAACAACGGACAGAGGAGGTGGGTAGAGTTTCTGAAAGATTATGATTTTGAACTGAAGTACCATCCAGGAAAGGCTAATGTTGTAGCCGATGCTTTGAGTAGGAAATCTATTCACACAGCAGAATTGATGATTCATGAAATGGCATTGTTGGAATCTTTTAGAGATCTCAACTTGAAGGTTAGGTCAAGAAGAAACCGATTGGTGTTGAGTCATATTCATATTTCGAGTCCCTTGAGAAATCTGATTCACTTAGCCCAAGAGATTGATCTAGAGCTGCAAATGCAGAAGAGGTTGCCAAATTACACCGAAGATAGTGATGGTGTGATTTGCTTTGACAGTAGAATCTGTGTGCCGAATGATGAAGATATCAAAAAGCGGGTTCTAGAGTCAGTTCTCAGTACATCATGGTTCTACCAATATGTATAGAGATCTTAAAAAGTTGTATTGGTGGCCGGGTATTAAGGTAGAAATTAAAGAATTCGTGTCTCGATGCTTAACTTGTCAAAGGGTTAAGATAGAACACCAGAAGCCTGTCGTTCAGTTACAGCCTTTGAATGTGCCAGAATGGAAATGGGAAAGCATTTCTATGGGCTTTGTCATGGGATTACCACGGTCCCAAGCCGGAGATGATTCTATTTGGGTTGTGGTTGATCGCTTGACCAAGTCTGCTCATTTTATTCCGGTACGTTCGAACCACAGGATTGCTAAGTTAGCGGAAGAGTATCTCAAGAATATTGTGAAGTTGCATGGAATTCCCACGAGTATCATCTGTGATCGTGATCCCAAGTTTACATCACGATTCTGGAGAGCACTGAATACGGCGTTGGGAACAACGGTAGTGCTAGTACCGCTTATCATCCGCAGATGGACGGACAGACTGAAAGAACAATTCAGACCGTGGAAGATATGCTTAGAGCTTGTGTACTTGACAGTGGTGGCCGATGGGAGGATCATCTTCCATTGGTGGAGTTTGCTTACAACAACAGCTACCATTCTAGCATCGGAATGGCTCCATATGAAGCATTATATGGAAGGAAGTGTAGAACACCATTGTGTTGGTGGGATGTCGGTGAACGAAGATTGTTGGGTCTTGAATTAGTCTGTGAGACTGCTGAACAGATCTGCCAGATTAGAGAAAGGATGAAGACCGCTCAGAGTCGGCAAAAGAGTTATGCCGACAAAAAGAAGAAGACCATTAGAATTTGATGAATGAGATCATGTATTTCTGAGACTTTCTCCAACTATTGGTACCGGTATAGCATTGCGGGCGAAAAAGCTCAGTCCTCGGTATATTGGACCCTTCCAAATTATCGAGCGAGTTGGGCCAGTAGCATACCGCATTGCCTTACCTCCAGCTTTATCTAGACTACATGATGTGTTTCATGTGTCACAATTGAGGAAGTACATTCCCGATCCGAGTCAACCGTTGAGTTTTGAGACGATTGACATCCGACTGGATTTGTCTTATCAGCCTAATCCAATTCGAATCATCGAACGTGGCGAGAAAACGCTCTGAACGAGATCAATTCCTATTGTCAAAGTGCTTTGGGATGGCGCCTCACCTGACGAAGCGACATGGGAAGTGGAGGACAACATGCCGGTGAAATATCCCCATCTTTTCAGTTGAGGTATGGTCTGTGCAATTTTGAGGACAAATTTTTTCAAGTTGGGTTGATTGTAACATCCCTAGTTCGGTTAATTTCGGTTTTTCGAAATTAACTAAAGATTTATTATTTGATTAAATAGTAAGTCTATTCATGGTCACGTTAGGGAAGTGAAATCGTTGTCTAAGTGTGTGATTATATGATTTAATCGCATTATTGTTCGAAGTATGTGCTTGTTGAATTAAACTAGAGTGGGGTATTAGTAATAATGGGGTGAGGGTAGCCTAGGGGTAAAATAGGACTTTCACTCATCTTTATTTCCACCCTCAGCTGACCCTCTCATTATATCAAAAACACACCTCACCTCATTTTCCTCACCAAACAGAAAAATAGAAGAGAAGAATAGAGAGAGTGAGGGAAGAGTGCGAAGAGAAGGAGAAGAAGAAGGAGGGAGAAATTCAACAATCCTCAATGCATGTAGCCCATTTCGTTACCATTCTTCTCCTCTTCCAATTCTCTTTCCATTGATACTAGTTTTATGAGCTCATTCTCTATCTTTTCTTCTCCACCATTTTCGAATCCTAGAGCTCAAATTAGCTAAAAATGGAGTTTGAGGCATTTGGGTACTTGTAGAGGGTCCAAGGAGGTTCTATGTTCAGTTAGAAAGCTTAGGAGCCAGCTACATTGTGGATTAAAAGTTCAAAGGAGGGGTTTTTGGTTGTTGGAATTCGAGTTGGTTCGTTTGGGTCAGTTTTGGAGCGGTTTTGATAGCGTGGGAATCGATTCGGGGATAGTTCGAGAGGTTTTGTTCGTGTACAAACTACGTGGTTGTTGTTGTGTGCGATTTTCATCGCAAGAGGTGAGTTCTATACTCGCTTAGGGATATTTTCTATACTGAGTTTGCATGTTTTCTGAATCGAGTAACATTGAGTTTCGTTTTCATAAAATGTCGTCAAAACCGTTAATTGGAAATATGCACGTGTTGATGTTCATGAAGTATCGAATGTCTGACAATTGTGTGATTGTTGTGATTATTGTTCTGGACTGGAATTAATGTTTGGTTGTGTTAGGAAATCGATCGGATTGGATATTGGAAATGAACGGAATGGGGATTTATATGAAAAACTGCATTTCTGAAACACTGATTGATACACATGGATCGTACGCTCTTGCACACGGGTGGTGCGCATCCGTCTGTCACTCACGCGCAAAATTTTAAAAATGCGCCTGGGTCGTGCGTCTTAGTGCACGGACCGTGCGTCCCTGTCTGTAACTATGCGCCATTTTCTTTGAAAATGCGCACGGGTCGTGCACTTTAGCACACGGACCGTGCGTCCACTTCTGTTACCGTCTTCCGAAATATGTTTTAAGCCTTTCCAATTGGTTCCAAGTCCATTCCAACCCCTTCCCCAACCCTATGTATTGATGAAATAACCGTAATTCGCTTAATTGATCGTAGGCAGGTATAAGACATTGGAATTTATCAAGTACGTCAAATGTATGATAACCGATTAGGGTTACGAGTGAGAACACATGTACATGATAATGAAATGAAATGAGTTGACACTATTCAAGGTATGTTAATGAAATTACTTGATATAATTCAATGCATGATAAAGAACTACTTGATGAAAGGATCAAGGTATGATAACTAATGTGATCGACATTAATTGGGGTGACGACCCCTATGATAACACACTAGGGGAGGGAAGTCATGAGCCCACAACCTAGGCCCCTTCTATGTTTGCCCACTGATGAAAGGATTAGAGGATTGGGTTCATCGGGGGACTGAAACTGCAGGTCTCCGGTGTTGTGTTAGTATGAAATGCAACCCGTAGTCGCTTAGTAGGGCTACGAGTTAAAAAAACATATTGTCACGTAGTCGCTTAGTAGGCTACGAGTACAAAAGAATAAAGTATAATGAACCGCTAGTGTTAGTAAGGGGTCTCGATAGGACTCACTGAGATAATGTTTATCTCACCCTTTAATGTTGTTGTTTTTCAGAGAAACAGGGAAAATCGAAAGCAGTGAAGCATGGCTAGATGATGTTTCGCACGATGACGTTGAAGACTAGCTAGCTGCTTATGTTAATTCTAGTTTTAAGCACTTCGATTATGACTTGTACTCGTACTTAAAGTTGTATATCGGTTTCCGCTTTATTTCTGTATTTGGATATTGAACCTTAGGAATGAGGCGAGGATGTCTAACTATGAAACTTAAGTTATCTATGTACTTCCTTGGAAGTGTTCAATTATGAGTGGCACTTTGACATGTTTGGTAAAGTTTTAGTATTGTTCAATGCCCTTAAAATAGAAATAATACTCTGATGTATGCTATGAAAGTATATTCTGGTATATCCACTAGGTGTGATATGTCGGGGTGATGTATATGATCTATAGTAGGCATGGAAACAGGGTAGGGCGGGGGCGGGTTTTGCATCTCCGTCCCCACCCCTATCTCTAGTGGTTCGGGTTTTGCATCCCGCATCCTCGTTCCAAATGGGGATGGGTTCCCTGCGGGTACTCGTTTCTGCCACTAAGTTATAGAAAAATTAAAAAAAATTACATTTATGATAATTTATAGAATAAAGGATAAATTATAGTTTTGGTCCCCCTATTTTATAAATTCAGATATTTGATCTTCTATTTTAAAACTCAGACATTTAGTCCTCCTATTATTAAAAACTCGGACATTTAGTCCAAAAAGAGGTTTTGGTTGAAATTAAAGTGACGTATGTTTATGCCGCCACGTCAATTAATGAGCCACGTCAGTTTGCTAATAATATAAAATATTTAAATTAAAATTAAAAAAGAAATTAAACCCAAATGAGTTTATACCATGAACCCTAATTTTAGGATCCATTGATCGTCTCCCGCTTTCTTCTCTTTTTCCTCTCATCTTCTTCTCTTCCTCTCATATATGTGTTCCTCCTCGCTTTTCATGAGTGGAGGTTGAAAAGTGAACAACCAACCAACACAAATCATGAGTGGCAAGCTGAGAAACCCCAGAATGCAAAATGATGGTTGCACTTCAATCCAGGTCCTACTTGTGTGCTATGTTTCAGGCATGATGAGGAACTAGAACATTTTGTTTTTTTTCCTGCTCTCACTACAACAGATTTGGGGATGGACAATGCTTTTTTTAGCCATGGGCAGCGCTTTTGAGCGCTGCTAAACTTTGCGCTGTTGATTCCACTCCAACAATGGGCAGCGCTTTTAAAAGCACTGCTCATTGATATCCATGGGTAGCACTCCTGGGTAAAGCGCTGTTCATCATGTTAGCGCATTTTGGGATTTGGCAGCGCATTTTAGCGTAAGCGCTGCTCATTCCCAAAAGGCGCTAACCAATGGGCAACGCTTGTAGGACAAAGCGCTGCTCATTGCCTTAGCGCTTTTACGAATGGGTAGCACTTTCTCCTACAAGCTTAGCTATATGTATCCAAATCAAACTCTAACAACTTACATTATTACATTCTATCCAAAATAAAAAAACGGAAGACATAACGGCACCATTCTCCCCTAAGCTCAAGTAGCTGCTCATCAGAGTATGTCCTCACCTGAGAATCAGGAAAATACTGAAATTACATAAATAAAGAAAATTAGAATTGAAATGATTAAATGGAATTAACTATTATATCAAAATCAAAAAGAATTCTAGGTAGATACCTGTCGGGGAATAGTCGTTTGGTTGTGGGTAATAATTTCCTTCAAAAATTTCATTACATAATACCCACAATCATTGCTATTGGGTTGTTTTGGACACTACAAAACAAATGATTAGTTAATTGTTAAATTTAATTTAATACATTTTTTCACAAAATAATGTAATTAAATATATAAGAACATTGATTACAAACTGACATCTATTGGTAACCATTTGGTCATTGATTGTTCCAATCCCCAATATGTTTTCAAACAACTGAACACATTGTCATATAACTATATTATTCGAAATACATACGTATATAAGTAAAACTAAGAAATATGCAGAGGGATCGAAATACACACACCTATTAAATGTCTCGATCAACTCAGGGTAGTTGTTGAAATGATCATGCAATGAATCAATGAAGTACACCGTATCTTTCTTAGGATTTATTGCTAACAGCAACCAATGTTGCCTACAAAATAAAATTTTGACTAGTATTTAAAAACTGCATGTTATATAAGAATGGATTAAATCTCTCACCGTAAGAGACACGGTGCCAAAAACATGGTATCAAAGCTTGTACTTTGAGCTTCCCAAAAGCGTTGAATGATATAATTTTTAACCCCTGTCTTGTTTTGTTCCACAAGCGTCTCATAATTACGCAGCTTCGGGGACACTTTACACAGATGTGTATTATCCGGACACAAGAACACAAATCTCTGTGTCTGTTCCGAAGGGACCAAAATGTCCTCGTACAAGTACCCATAATTAGAGATATATACAAATTAAATCAACGATATAATAAAAAAATCAATGATGTCAAATAATAAATTACATACGTACCTTACATATGCTCTAATAGAAGTACTGGTTGCCCACTTCAATTTACATACATCATCGATATCCTCACGTGTGATCGTCAGTGTTTGACCTAAATTCCCAAAAATTTGGTCATCCATCTCTAATTGAAGCGGGGTTGCCTCAGTCATCCTGAATTCCGTGTGCATTTCGGCATAACCAATCATCTTATAATCCTTAATGGAAGAGGCGGAGGGCTGAGACTGAGACACAATTGGAGAAGGGGAGGGCTGAGTCACTTTTGGAGGAGGGGATGGTTGAGTCACTTTTGGAGGAGGGGCGGGCTGAGAATTTTGTGTAGAAGGGCCGGACCGAGACACTTTCTTGCTAGTAGATTTTGCCTTGCAAACACTTTTGCCCCTAGATTTTGCATTTTGGCGTACCTATATATTAAAAAAATAATTACTTAGTTAACACACAATATATGACAAAAAATAATAATTAGTTACAAATATATTGTCACTTACAACGACAATGTGTGTTGGCCATGCAACAAAGATACCAACTGCATCTTGCACAATCAGTAAATCTATACTGACATTTGGAACAGGAAATGGTGCATCCCCCACAATTGCACAGTCAACTCTAACTCTAAGATGATCTGGAGGTAGGGGTAAATTGTGCATCAAGGGACCCAAATGGTTACATATGAAGCCTATTGCAACCATTTGATGTGGGTTTGACATATACAATTCACACTCACACTCATTGTTGTCCTAAATCAATTATAAACAAAAAATAATACAGACATTATTTGATGTAATAAGAAAGAGAGTTTAATAATTAATTCGTTATTTATTGTAAAAAAAACAATTAATACCTTAGTTGACGGAATGGTGCAGCTATCTCGTGCTCTATTTGTGGCAGGGGATGGTACCGCAGGCGCCGAAACCAACCCATATTGCAGTTTGAAATCACTAAGTTCAGCCCTTAGACCTTCATACAATAGTCGCAACTCTCTACTTTGTTGACAATCATGATGCTCATCATGAGTTTGCTTCTTTGGTCCAAGGTAGTGGGTTGGATTAACGCCAAATCCACAACCCCTTGTACAACCCGAGTATTCTTCCCTTTCCAAGGCACGAGAAAGGATTTCCTTTTCAGAGTAATCAGTGATCTCTCCCCGTGACATAGACTGTGATATGGTTTCCTAATTCACAAACAAAAGTATAATAAAATTATTATACATTACAAAGATCATAAAAGTTTTAAAAGTTTTGGAAATACTTACAATTCTATGAGTCACCTCCTTAGTTTTGGGATCCACAATCTCCCCATCCTTGTTTTGTCGGGCTTCCACCCACAAAACATGTCGCTCAATACTTTCTTTAGTACGATATTTCCCACTCTCCTCCAACTATATTTAAATTTACCAAATGTTAAGAAATTATAAATCAAAAGATTCATTAAACAAAAAGAAATCAAGCTTATTGTGTCTTACCAATCGTTCTTCAATAATTTGATATCCACTAGCACCGCCTCTATAAGGGTACTCACAACCAGAAGCTCTCTCTCGATTCTCTTGGCTTGCCTTCTATTTAGAGAGATAAGTATACATTAATGCACAATATATAATTGTCAAATATATGTGAAGTTATAACTTAATAGATTATAGTACTAACCAAGAATTCTGGATCTTTCGGTGCGTTTCCTAACAAATATAGCCCAATCCTCCTTTGTAATAAATCCACTATATAGTGGTGGAGGCTCCCATCTGATGTTTCCACTATGATCTCTCAGCCATTTATTTGTTAGACTAGTGCTAAAATTCCGATATAACTTTCCAGCTTCCTTTATTAACCAAGCCTTTTGAGACTCATCCACATCAAAAAAATTTTGCTTACACATATTGAATTAAGTTAATTAGTAATTAGTAATTTACTGATAAGGGTCCTTTTCCTTTATTTATCCGACCGATGATATTCTTTTTGACAGTCATTCCACGGGGAGCCTGCTTCCTGATATAGTCTCCAACATCACTCTCATGACCGCTGTCATGCCCACTATCATGCCCACTATGATCTGCCATCTGACCTGCAATAAAATAAATAACCAGTCAAGAAAAATAAATAACCAGTCAAGAAGATGAAAACTATGTAAATAACCGGTCAAGAAGATGAATAATCATTGTTATTATTATATTTATCCAAAAGACCAACAAAAAAAATAAATAATCAGTCAAGAAGATGAAAACTATGTAAAAATGCATTTGATGTAAGTCTATATTACCTTTTCCTTTTCTTGGATATTATTTTATTTGCAATCCGCTTCTTGGTACTTTGTTTTTGACGAATCATAATTCCATCACTATGATCCTTTCTAACATACACAACATCCTCTCTTTCCCCTACTATTGGTAGTGATGTCCCGAAGAAAGGGTCATCCTCAATACCATCATCATCGGTTGCTTGATCATCAATGTCATTCAAAATTTTTTATTTGTCAATAATACAATGGACCAATTGATATCAACTGGATCAGTGACATAAAACACTTGTTGAGCTTGGGATGCCAAAATAAAAGGCTCATCTTTATATCCTAACTTGTTGAAATTCACCCGTATGAACCCCGACTCATCAATCTGTAAACCATTATTATTGTAAACCCACTTACATTGGAACACAGGCTCCTGAAACATGTTGTAATCCAACTCCCATATGTGTTCAATGACCCCGAAGTATGACATATTCGCGTATATGGGATTCCTGTCTTTGGCACTTGATGTATGCATAGCTTGAGCTACAAGAGTCACCCCACTATTTTGCATTTTACTCTGATCATCATGGTTTTTTGTATAGAACGTGTACCCGTTCATTAGATAGCTGTTGTAAGAGAAAACAGGTATATTTGGACCATTTGCTAACCATCTCAATCTTTCTGAAATCGAGATAGGATTCGTAGCAAACTCGAAATCAATGTCTTTTAGCCACACTATGAAGCTCCGATTGTGTTCTTTTGTTAACCAAACTTGACCCTTATATGGGTGATCACTCTTAAGTATGTCCAAGTGCTTGGCAACATATGAATCAACCTCACTATCATTGTGCAAAACATATAAGTGTGCTTGATCTAGTTCTTTCCTTGATACCATAACTATTTTAGTTCCTGACATCCCTTTACTAACGCTTCCTAAGTGACGAGACCTTGGATGTCCCACAGAATATTCAAGACTAGATAGATAGCCGGTGCAGAACTCAATAGCTTCTTCAACTATGTAGTGCTCAACAATACAACCCTCGGGTCGTGATCGGCTTTTCACATCTACTATAGATTTATACAAATTCACTACATATGATTTTACCAATACCCCAATTCTATCTAAAAGTCACCTCAAATTTTTGAGGGTAAAAATGTCATTACACTCTATTTCTTCTTTTTTTTCTCTTTATTCTTACACTCTCTTTCTTACTTTTCACTTTTCTCTTACACTCTCTTTCTTCCTTTTTTCTCTTTCTTCTTGCACTCTCTTTCCTCATTTTCACTTTTCTTTTACACTCTCTTTCTTCATTTTTTTCTTTTTACTTTACTTTTCCCATAAATAATTATTCTCTTTTTCTTATCACTTCACTTTAATTCTTTTAACTAAATTTCTAAATTTATAGAAACACTACTTTAATTAAATTTTTTGAAGACTACTACTATAAACCTACTATCTAAAAAACAAGAAGACTTAATGACTATTTAAATTAGTAATTAATATTTAAAACAAATATCTCTTATTGATAATCTAATATCTAACTTTTATTATCTACTATAATCTACTAATCAACTAAAATAATCAATTGAAACTACGAGATAACTGCACTGATAAATAAAAAAACATGAGATAACTGCAGTGATATATAAAAAAACACGGGATTAATATTTACCATTGATCTTTATAATTTTTTTTGACAATTTATAATTAATATTTACCATTGATAATTATAATTTTGGAAAACTACTATAAAACTACTATCTAAAAAAACACGTGATAACTGCAATAATCTACTATAATCTACTATAATATACTAATCAACTCAAATAATCTAATATAAAGATACGGGATAATTGCAATAATCTAGTAATCAACTCAAATAATCAATTGAAACTATGAGATAACTGCAATGATATATAAAAACACACGGGATAGCTACACAAATATATAAAAAGACAAAAGATTAATATTTGTCATTGATAATTAATTTTTTGGAAGACTACTATAAACCTACTATCTGAAAAACAATAATATTTAATGATTATTTAAACTACTGATTAATATTTAAAATAAATATTTTTTATTGATAATCTACTATCTCTCTTTTACTATTTACTATAATCTATTAATCAACTAAAATAATTAATTGAAACTACGAGATAACTGCACTGATATATAAAAAAAACACGAGATTAATATTTGTCATTGATAATTAAATTTTTTGAAACCTACTACTACAAACCTACTATCTAAAAAATAAGCAGGCTTAATGACTATTTAAATTACTAATTAATATTTAAAACAATTATTTCTTATTGATAATCTACTATCTAACAAATTTACTATCTACTATAATCTACTATCAACTAAAATAATCAATTGAAACAACCAGATAACTGCACGGATATATAAAAAACACAGGGATAACTGCAGTGATATATAAAAAAACACGGGATTAATATTTGCCATTGATAATTATAGTTTTTGAAAACTACTATCTAAAAAAACAAGAAGGCTTAATGACTATTTAAACTGATTAATATTTAAAACACACGCGACAAATATTTGTCACTAATACCTAAAAAAGGACAAATAATTGTTACTGATATATAAAAAAACACGGGATAAATATTTGTTATTGATAATCTACTATCTATCTTTCACTATCTACAATAATCTACTAATCAACTCAAATAATCAATTGAAACTATGAGATAACTGCACTGATACATAAAAAAACACTGGACAACTGCACTGATATATAAAAAAATACGGGGATAATTGCAATGATATATATAAAAACACGGGATAGTTGCACTGATATATAAAAACACACGGGATAAATGCACATATTGTTTTCAAATGATACTTTTAAATTTTTAGTTTTAATATTTATCAATTTTTTATTTGAAACTCATTTTTTATCTACTTTAAATTTTTCTTTATTTTCACGGGGTAATGTTCAGACTATTTAAATACTGTCTAAATTCATTCCTAAAAAGAACACGACAGCACCTGTCCGTATGCAAGTCATCATCTATATTTTACAATTGATTTTAGATTAGTGAGATTTCAAACTAACGTTTCTATTTGAGGTAATCGTATGACGTAACGCGGTCGGCCCGTGCGGATGCATGGGTATAGTACTATATAGTATCCTTTTAATATCTTCATGTAACGCTCAAACGGATACCTCCATCTCATGTAACATGGGCCACACAATTGTGTCTCTCTAATCAGATGAACTATTAGATGAATCATTATGTCAAAAAATGAAGGTGGGAAATACATCTCAAGCTCACACAAAGTGACAGTAATTTCTCTTTGCAATGATGGCAACTTTCCAGGGTCAATCACTCTACTACAAATCGTCTTAAAAAAGAAACAAAGTTTGGTTAGGGTCTAGCGCACTTTCTTAGGCAAAATGGATCGTATACCAATGGGTAGCAAATTCTCCATTAGAACATGACAATCATGGGACTTTAAAGACTTTAACTTGAGGTCTTTCATCGATACAAGGTTCGTAACATTTGAAGAGTACCCCTCTGGAACTTTAACTCCATGAAGAAACTTACAAAACACGGTCTTCTCCTTTTTAGATAGAGTATGAGCGGCTGGAGGTACATATGTACGTGTACCCTTCTTTATCGGACCCATTCTGGTCTCAACCCCATACTAAGCAAGTCCAACCTCGAGTTGATGGTATCTTTAGTCTTTCCTGGAATATTGAGTAAGGTACCAATGACACTTTCAAAGACATTTTTTTCAACATGCATCACATCAATGAAGTTTCTTACATATAATGACTTCCAGTATGGCAACTCAAAGAAAATCGACTTTTTCTTCCACCCCCGTTTGGCAAGCTCTCCTGCAAAAGGTTTCCCAAATTTAATGTTCAAATCTTTCACCTTTTCAAATAGTTGTTCACCCGTCAAAGCCATGGGAGCTTTACGGGTTTCGGTATTCCCATTGAATGCCTTTTTCAACAGTCGATACTGATGAGTAGATGGCAAAAATCTACGATGACCAGGGTAGATATTCTTCTTACCATGTTCCAACCACATCCAATCAGTGTTATCTTCACATATAGGGCATGCACACTGACCTTTGTTGTTGTACCCAGATAGATTCCTGTATGCTGGAAAGTCATTAATTGTGCCAAAAATCATAGCCCTCAGGGTAAAACTTTCTTCTCTGAACCCATCATACACCTCTACTCCAGTCTCCCACATTAGCTTCAATTCTTCAATTGAAGGAGCCAAATATACATCAATATCATTTCCTGGTTGCTTGGGCCCAGAAATTAACAATGACAACATCATATATTTGCGTTTCATGCAAAGCCATGGAGGTAAGTTATAGATCACCAAAATCACGAGCCATGTACTGTGGGAGCTACTCTGAATACCGTGCGGGTTAAATCCATCAGCAGACAATGCAAGTCGTAGGTTTCTTGGATCCAACCCGAAATCAGGATAATCAATATCAATTTTTTTCCATTGCGGAGAATCCGCCGGGGGTTGTAGCATGCCGTCTTTAATCCTTTCATCCTCATGCCATGTCAAGTGTTTTGCATCTTCTGAACTACGGTACATGCGCCTAAATCGAGGAATTATGGGAAAATACCACAACACCTTTTCTGGAGCAGATTCTTTCTTTTTATACCGCGATGCATTACATTTAGGACACGACTTTAACAATGCATGTTCATTCCGAAATAAAATGCAATCATTGGGACAAGCGTGTATCTTCTCATATTTCAAGCCAATGGACCCTAACATTTGTTTTGCATCAAACGTCCGAGAAGGGAGCACATTATCCTTCGGCAACATTTCTTTCAATAGTGCGAGTAATTCCGTAAAGCTCTTATCCGTCCATCCGTGGCAAGTTTTCAAGTTATACAACTTTATCACAGCCAATAATTTTGTGAATTCAGTACAACCCGAATACAACAGTGTCTCTGCATCCGTTATCAACTTCTCAAGCATTTGAGGACAGTCATTAAGATCGTTTTCAACAGCCTTTTCCATCTCTTCAAATTGATCCCCATCAAATGTAGGTCTTTCGGTGTCAACCGGCGCACATCTCTCAGTACTATTACCCATATTTGAAGATTCACCTCTTTCCTCACCATACATTGTCCAACAAGTGTAATGTAACACCCTTTTTTCACCCTCGAAGTATGCACATAATGCGAAATGTGAATCCCTTCAACGTAAAACAAAACCTCGAAGTTTTCTCAAAACATGCAGCGGAATTATTCGACATCGTTGAAAACATCAACAACTGACAAAGTGCAAGTGCACCAATTACTAAAAGATTCAACATCAACCGAAATATAATTAAAAACAGTAATCGACCCTCCCCAAGTGCTACCTATCAGAGCAGACGACACCAGGCAAAAGGAAGACTACAATCTTCACTCGGACTCACCTATAAAGTAACAACAACAAAAAGGGGTGAGATTCCATACAATATAAGAAGTGTATGAAAGACCACATACAAAGCTCAAGACATAAATTAATCACAGCAAGCAACATCACCCTTAACAGTTAAGAACAGCTAAGTATACGTTAACACGTCACTTTCACAACAACACATCACAATGGCCAAATAACTTCATTCAATCAGTCGTGCAATATGAGACTCAAGCAATGCACATGCATGTGGTACCAACCTACGTCACTGGCCAAAGGCCTAATTTTCGTCACTGGCACAAGGGCCTAAAATATCGTCGCTGGCCAAAGGCCTAATTTTCTCGTCGCTGGCACAAGGCCTAATGTTCATGGTATGCATGCGACTCAATGATGTATGCACAACAGTCAAACAATCACACATCAGCGTCACTGGCCATAGACCTAATTCACATCACTGGCCGAAGGGCCTAAAACAATAGACAACGCTGTAGTCCAACAATCACACATCAACGTCACTGGCCATAGGCCTAAATCACATCACTTTTCCAAAACATTTAGAATTGACGACCACTTTTTGAAAAAGACACCGGAGACGCCTCAAGGGCATCCCGGGACACCAAAACAACTCCAGGGAACAATGTTAGAAAAATAGTTCAGAATGTCTTAAAATTAGAGTATCCAGTTAGGCACCTGGATAAGTTTTCCAAAACACTTTGAAACGCCTCAATCGGACTCCCGAGTCAAAAGTTATTTCGAAAATAGTTTAGGAGAAAACTAAGACATCCTGAAAATGGCGCCCAGCGAAGGGGATCCAACCAATTTTTCGCAAAAGTGAACAATTCGCACAGGAGCAAGAATGGAATGACTCAATATGATTAGGCAAGGCATCCAGCAAAGGCACGGACCAAAACACCAAGAGAAACAGAATAGGGCTTGGCGCCCAGGGGTAGGGAAGACAGCAACACAACACAGAATGGCAACACAGCACAAGTGCTGAATTCCTACAGCAGTACACCTACTTCGGCGAATTAATTAAAATAACAAACGACATCGGATTTCAACAAAGGACCACTCATTGGAAAGCCCTCTGAGTGTAGTTTCTGCCTATGATTTTTATTTTTCAAAATAAGTATCCAGTTGGTACAGTTTTTCAAAACACTACACTGTGGTACCAACGAAACAAAGTGCAAGCTGGAGTTCAATTGATAACACAAAGCCTACAAAAACCGAACCTACTCACAGTTTGATTCCAGAAATTTGACCTAACTTCGGTGACTCATAACTTGAACAACACAACTCCAAATTGAGCGAAACCAGTGCCAAAACGACCGGCTTTAAGTCTATTTTCAAAAACAAACAGCCACATAATTTTTGGATCAACCAAACAGTACCAGTTTCAGAAAAACCGAAACAGTGTCCAGAAATGCACAAGGACCATAAACAAGTAGAACTCATCATGATCAATTCCCAAACAACAATTTCAACACCACATACTTATGCATTTGCTCAAACATTTGACATGCAAAATCATAAATTCTCAACAACAAATCATCATATGGCAACAATTATTATTATGAGCATAACAACATATCATTTAGGCATAGGAATATGAGGAAATCAAGCATACATCAAATTACTCAACAAGGCACACAATCAAAGGGTATGCGATTTTTCAAGACAACAATATGGTGATCAAGACACCCTAAAACCCCACATGTAGATCCTTCATAAACCCTTATATTGAATTAAATCCCACCCTTACCTTAGATTGGAGAAAACGAAACCTTAGATTAGGAGATGTGTGAAACCCTAGCTTTCCTTCTCTCTCTCCTTGGTTGTAGATCATGCCTCTCTCTCTCTCTCTTCTAGCTTGTGGATCACGCCTTCCCTCTCCTCTTCTCACTTCTCTAATCCTTATTTTTCTTTTTCCTTCTAATGACAACAAAACCCTAACCTAGCCCTTTTATAAACTCACTTAACCTCATGGGCTTTTTCTTATCTTATGTGACCGTAATCAAGGGCCTCCACTTTTTTTTGACCAATCATGGGCCTCCACTTAACACTTCTAATTTACTAATATTAACACTAATAATTAGGTCCACATATACTAATAAATAATTATTTCTATTATTTCTACCAGATAAATCCTAAATAATTAATTAAAAAAATTAATCAATTATTTTGGGCTGTTACAACTCTCCCCCACTTAAAAGAATTTCGTCCTCGAAATTTACCCGCCAAAGCTAACATTCTTCCACTAACAAACTACATACAAGTGTTGCGCCCGAAAAAGTCCCCGAGGGAGAACTTTCCTCGTTTACAACTTTTCTAAAATCAATGAAGCCGCCACCAATATTTATTAAGGAAAATATTAGGAAAACCTTTTTTGGAAAGCGATTGGTCTTGCGAAACTAGAGAATAGGGTTCGGGGGTCGGTTGCGCGCAGGGAAGGTGTTAGCACCCCACACGTCCTCTCTACTGAGAGGGAACCTTTAATTAAATGTGTGGTTTTAGTGTGTTGACTTGAAAATACTTAATTTTGCCTCTCTACTTCTTATTGAAAAACTCTTAATGAAAATCTTTACTTATTATGAAAAAAGGGGGAAAATGGGTTTTTAGAAAAAAAACGCTTGACGGGACATGGCCCGCTCCTACGTATCTCCCGGTGCGATGGAGAACTCAAAGCTACGTAGTTCTTCTTTGTCCTGAAAACAAGGTTTTTGTCTTTTATTTTTTTAGTGAGTTTTCGAAATAGGACGAGCATTTAGTGAATGATTAAACTAACCAAGGTTATGGGTAATCACTGCTAAGTACTCTTGAAAATGAGAGTCATTACCACCAGTCAGACGAACAAAGGTTCTGATTGACTATTAGTAGCAACCCGTTTTTTATTTGCCTTTTTGAAAGTGGTTTTCGAAAGAGATTGATTGGCACGAATGATCAAGCTAACAAAGGTCATGAGTGATCATCGCTTGTTGTTCTTTGGGGAAAAAGACATCGCCACCAATGGCTAGACGAACAAAGGTTCTGATTAACCACTAGCGACGATGGGTTGAAAATGATTTTAGAAAGGAAAAGGTTTTTGAAAATGATCTTGGTTTGCGAAAGCGATTCTTTTTTGTTACGAAAATAACTCTTTTCTTTTCGTTATGCAAATGCTAAACTTTTTATGGTTGCGCTTGACGAGAAATGTGACTCGCTCCTACGTATCCCAAATGAGAATCAAAGCGACATAGTTCTAACGAGCCTTGAAAGTGAAAGTCTTTTTGCTTCGGTTTTGAAAAGTAAAGGGCGTTCGTAATGATCAAACTAACAAAAGTTATGGGTGATCACTACTAAAACCCACTTAAGTGCATGTAAAAATCTCTTTTGAAAGATGAAAGCCTTCCTGATGACCAAACTAACAAAGGTTATGGGTGGTCAACACTAACACTTGCTATGACTTTTGATACTTAGGAAAAAATCTTTTGAAATCGAAAGCGTTCATGATAATCAAACTAACAAAGGTTATGGGTGATTATCACTGGTAGCTTATGCATATGAAAACATCTTTTTTTCTGAAATTTAGGCTCTTAGGACAACCAAACTAACAAAGATTATGGGTAGTTGTCACTAGTCACCATTTTCATGCTAAGCTATTTAGAAAAGAAAACAATGAATGCAAGAAGATTTGGAGATTCAAGCATGGCACAATCATTGAAATCGAATCCTTAGGCAAACAACAACATGGTCATAACTTTACAACTAATCTCATTGGAATCCTTGAGCGAATATTAGCCTAGACTACGCATATTAGACCGCAACACATAGATAGGCAAAAAAAGAACTTGAATTGGGCATTAAGCGAGGACCATACTCAAATATTTCTACAAAACGCAGGGGAATCTAAATGCACATCTAGTGGAAGATGTAATGTATGTAATGGACCTATCTAAGTATTGATGATACAATATGTGAGTAAACAAGGAGATTACAAAGCACAAGCGAATTCAAAAGAGTAGCCTCAAGCATGATCATTGGCATAGAATGATCTAGGTTAGATGGATGAACATGCAAGCAATGATGTGCATGATTAGGCAAATATGCAAATGCGTGAGCATACAAGACTATGCATGAATGAATAAGCATATAAGACTATGCATGAATGAAAGATTGAGCATACAAAACTATGAATGCATGAGCATAATTATTGTGTAAGGTATGAACATTTGAGTATGCATGGACTTGTGAATATGTAAGTTAGAAATGAATATGGAAGAATAAGTAAGAAGATGCATGAAGTATGCGAAATGTCTTTGGGTTTTTAGGTAAATGATTCATGGTTCAAAGTGGTAAAAGGTTAGATGAGTTATGGTAAGAAGTTTTGATGCAATGTAGTAAAAGAAAAGAATGCAAAGTGGTAAAAAATTTAATGAAATAAGTGATAAAAAGTGAATGATGCGAAGTGGTAAAATGCTTTAATGAAATGTGGTAAAAAGTTTTGATGCAAAGTGGTAAAATGCTTTAATGAAATGTGGTAAAAAGTTTTGATGCAAAGTGGTAAAATGCTTTAATGAAATGAGGTAAAAATGTTTGATGAAATGCTGTGGTAAAAAGTTAATGAAGTGGTAAAAGTAAAGTGGTAAAAAGTGAACAAACACAATAACACAACTCACATTTACACAAGCACAATCAAATGACAACTTTCGAGCAAACAAGAGGGCAAAAATATGGGTTCATGGCCGAATGCTATGCGAGCCATCATCATCATTTTATTTCATGCAAATCTTGACAACAACACATAGAACAACACAAGATAAAAAGACCTAATCTATCATGCATGTTCCTAAGGTAAAACATCAACTAAATCATGCTTTTATTCACACAAAATAGGCTCATGGCCGAATACTAACAAGCATGAAATGGGTCTCTTACTTGGTGAAAACTATGCAAACAAGAGTGAATATGCAAAGAAATATGAGAAAACACAAGAACAACTTCTTCAAAGCCAAGGAGCCACCTCAAACACCCAAGCCTCCCTAAGTGCTTGTCAATAATGTTTGAGATGGCTCCTCAAAGCAACAACAACAAGATATGAAGGAGTTGAGATGAGGAGAAGAGAGTTTATGCAAGAAATTTAAAGATGATGCAAAGTTTTAGGGTTTTTACCTCCAATCCAAGCTAGGAAATGCAATGAGATGAAGAAAATAGAACACACATCAACAAAAACCTCCAAGGAACTTCAACTCCAACCCACGAAAACTTGATGAAAACCTTCCTTGATGATGATGTTTGAACTTGAACGAAAAATGGAGAAGATATGTGAAAGAGGGATGAGAGTGAGGTGAGATGGTGGTGTTTGGGTGAAGAGAAAATCAAAAATGTATGAAAGAGGAGGGTGGTAGTGGCTTCGACCTTGAGAGGAAAAGGGAGAGGTTTTTGGTGTGTTAGGGTGAAATGAGGCCTCCCCCTTGTTATTTTGGAGTGTAGGCTTATATATGGGTCTAGGTGAAAATATGGTTAAGGGTAGAATGGGGATGGAATGTTCTATTTCAAGTAAGTTTGCATTTTCTAATGAAGAGGTGAGTGTGAGAGTGTGAGGTTATTTACAAAAAAGGGCATGAATCCATGTAGGAGTGAGTGATGGTCACCAAAAGTTAAGGATAGTACAAAGCATATTCTTAAGGAATAAGGAATAAAAGAGTGTGGAAGAAATTGTGGAGAGAGAGAGAGAGCGAGGGAATTTCGAAATTGTGGGAGGAGAGAGAGAGAGAGAGAAAAAAACTTGTTTTTGGTCTTTTGTCTTATTGAGGACACTTCCTTCTTTTGAATTTTGAATTTTGAATTTTTGGGCATGGAAGTGAAAGTGCACCTATTAAAAATGTGTCATATATACTTGAGCACCATAAAATATTCCCTTTAACTAATCTAGACAATAAAAATTGTCATCTAATAATTGGGGAATATTTAATGGTCTTTTTTGGGTTTTTTATGCACTAAAAATGGGGAAAATGCATTTTTAAATATTTTAGACTAGGATTTTCTTTCCAAAAATTATACAAAAATTACCCTTAGTAGAGTAACATGTATTCCACGTCCTTGACCTGGTCTTGGTCCAAAAATAATTAATTTGCTTTTATTTAAATGCCCAAAAAATGCAAAAATATGCACTATTTTATTTTCTAAAATTCCTGAAAATTAAGAAAAATGTTTTTGGGTGCCAAAAATTAATAATGGCCTTTTTGAAAATAAAAACACGTGCCAAATGACAAGGGCACAGGGCAGCTCATGCAGTTACGACTGACGCGCGCGCATAATTCAGAAATTATACCAATTTTGTCTCCTTGGAAAAACCCGAATTTTTTCATTTTTTCTATTTTTCTCTTCTCCTTTCCTTTTTTCGGAAAGATAGACACTTTCGTGCCGATGCGAAAACATTAAATGAACACTGACGTGCAGACAGAAAAGGTAAAATGGGCACTTGCGTGCGGACAGAAAAAGTAAAATGGGCACTTGCGTGCGGACAGAAAAAGTAAAATGGGCACTTGCGTGCAGAAAGCGGTAAAATGCCCAGGCTGCCTAAAACCTGTAATCCTTAAACGAATTCTTGACGAATCCGAGTTTGCACGTGGCTTTGAGGAGCACGCTTCCTGTTGGCCTTTTCGAGCGACCCGGGGGATCGTTATCAGCTCCGGAACTGATATACTGATCAATGCACGGCGTCCACTGTATCTTAGGCTGATACAACTATTCCGTTGAACCTCACATGGGGCTGCGGTCCATCGCGTTGCTCGTACACGATGTGAGACCTGGGCAGGAGGGAGCGATGATCTCTCTGGGCTCCAATCCGCAATGCGCGCCTGAGCGCTCTCTTTTCTTTTCTTTCTTCCCTTTCTTTTCTGTTTCTCTCTTTTCTTTTTTTCTTTTCTTTTCTTTTCTGTTTCTCTCTTTTCTTTTTTCTTTCTGAACTCCCAACTGGGGAAGCACTTTCTGGAATTTGAAGGCGAGCGTTAACACTTGTGGTGTTTATCCTCTCTCACTTGTCTGCAGCTGAAAGACGAACCGATGCATGCAATGCAAATGCCACGATTGCTATTTTCTTTTTCTTTTCCTTATAATGAATGTAATGTAAATGTCTGAATTTCTCTTTTCTTTACTTCATTATTGTTATTATTTTCTATGTCTGATGAGTGCATGATTTTATGCTTGGCGAATGTAATGCATGACTTTATTTGTTTTATTGCTCTTTTGCTTTTCTTCTCTTCTTTTCTTTTGCTCTTTTTATGAAGTGCAGGTATGCGAATGCAAAATTTCGGTGTTTGATGATATGTAATGAAATGGCAGATGACATGCAATGGAAAACTTTTCCTTCTTTGCCTTTTTCTATGAAATGGGAATATTGCTATAAAATGATGAATAACATGAAATGATGAACGACATGGGATGTTTTAGCTTTCTTTTCTTCTATGAGATGCAAGTATTGATGTGATGCAACTGTATTGCTTTGATGTTTGATGGGATGATGAGTTTTTGGTTCTTTTTGTTTTATGGAACGCAAACATTACTATGATGTAGACGACACTGAATGTTTTTGTTTGTTTTTTTTTTGCATAGGGACCTTAGGATTCTTGAGTGATCAATTCAAGTGTCCTATCGTGATGACTATTTCGAATGTACATTCGACTTAGTCTCCTATTTATTGAAAATGATTTTGTATTTTGAGACTTGATTTGATGTCTGATGCAATGATGATGAATGCTTGGTTTGCTAGAAAGAAAGCAGTAAATGAACACTTGGCGTGCTGATGAGAAAGCAGTAAATGAACACTTGGCGTGCTGATGAGAAAACAGTAAATGAGGATGAACACTTAGCGTGCTTTTAATGAACCACTTGGGACCCGAGGGAATTTGAACTCCGAACTGAAGGAGTGACTGGGAATGAGATTTTGAGACTGACAAGTCCAGGATGACTGACTTGAGAATTAGATTGAAGATTGACACTTGAAGTGCTGATTCTTAGAACTAGGCATGAGGATTAACATCTTGTGTTCATCCGCATTTTGCTTAGCAATGCAATGAATGACACATGTAATGCAGACGTATGCCATGATTGATGTCTTGAATATTATGGAATACTTTTGTTCTTTTGTATCTGCTTCTTCTTTGTAGTTTATGAAATGCAAATATCAACATAATGCTTTGATGTTTGAATGCAAGTGTATGCGGTGATTGATGCTTTGATGAATGGAATGCTCCTGTTCTAACTTCTGTTTGTTTCTTTTTGCTTCCTCTATGAAATGCAAACATTAATATGATGCAATGCTCTGATGTTTGATGCAATGATTTTTGTTCTTTTTCTTTTATGGAAATGCTACCGTTAATATGATGCAAATGCACCGCTTTAATGTTTGATGATTGAATAACAAAGGAATGCTTGTGAAATGATGAATGATATGGAATTCTGGATGACAAGGAATGTTTCTGTTCTTTTTGTTGTTTGTTTGGAGTTTGCAAGTGAGAGTCAACACTGGATGTGTTAATGAAAAAGCAATGAATGAGAAGACATGAAATGAGGATCGCTTGGGATCAAGGGAGTAGCTTTGAATTATGGACGCAAAGGTCTGCTTTATGGGTCAACATATGTCCGTATTGATCTAATGGTTTGAAGAATTTTGATGATGCAATGGTGCATGCAATGATTAGTATCTTGTGGAATGGTGAATGACATGGAATGATTTTGTTCTTTTCCTTTTTATGAAGTGCGAACATTAATATGATGCCAATGCAATGAAAAGATTTCTGCTTTTTCTTCTTTACTATTTTCCTCTATGAAATGCAAGTATTAATACGGTGCAACTGACGTGGAACGTTTTTCTTTTGCTATGTGATGAATGCACAAAATGTAATGCTTCGATGCATATGCCATAATGAATAGATTGAAATGCCTAGGTGCATGAGGTAAACATTTTGTGAAGATGAGATGCGAGACTTTGAATGCAAGGAATTGAGATGACTATTGCCCATTCTGTTGAAAAATTGAATTTGATTCAAATTTCGGTGTTCTCAAGGTTTTTATTTACAAACAACCTCACTTGTTTTCTCTTTCTTTCCATGATGACTGAATTTTAGATATCACGTAAACAACTTGTGCTCTCTCTTTTGAAGCATTGTCTAGTAAGCATGCATAGGAGTGCAAATGTGAATGAATGAGTCAGTTAACTTGGAATTGGTTTAGGGCATGGACTTTTATGGCAAGTGAAGGAATGACAGACATGGTTATTGCCGAAGCTCATGAGGGATCAAGAGATACAAGATTGCCCCAATTCAGGTCTTTGATGAGTGAATAACTTGCCCCTGTCTGGTGGTGACAACAACTAGGGGTGTAGAAGATGCTGAATTGGGAATGCTTCGGCTTTTGAGATGAAAGGTGGAGCAAAAGAGATTTTGTCTCAACCCATAAAGTTTGATGTTGCCTTAGTCATAACAAGGACGAAACTGCCCCAATTAGAATGACAAGGCCTTGCTTAGGATAGTGAGTTGAGAGATTGCCCCGGTGAGGTTTTATAGGAATGAATGAGGTGAAGGAATGGGAACGCACTTGCCCCACTTTCGAATGACATTTCAGATGGTTTCTTTGAGTGAGGTTGTGAAAGGCGACAGAGTTATGGTGATGGTTATGAACTGAGGGTAATATATGAATGGGGTCGGCAATGAACAAACCTCCCCAAAGTTGAGTGGAGTGAGGGGTGAAGGGAATGCCCCCTAGTACACACTTTTGGTTCTCTTTAAGAACAACTCAAATGCAATGAAAGTTTTGACTTTTTAGTATGAGGAGAGGCTCCACTTGGTGACCACTAGACCTTGTTTTAATGCAACACGAATGCATCTTGGAGTGCAAGTCCTTCTCCTTTTTTACCAACTTTCTTTTTTTGATTGTTTGTTTTTTCTTTTTGAGCAGCTTTCTTCTTTCTGCTTGTTTGTTTTTTCTTTTGAGCAAACACGTTGTAAATAGATGAACTTATTTGTCCTAAGATTAAAACTTGAGAGAACGAAAGCAATTAGTCACTGATCGGAATGGACTTTTTAGGGTTGTGATGTGGAGAAGGGGATGATGAAGTGTTTGGGGGTTGATGGGGAGGATGGGTCTTATTCGGTGTTGGCCGATGGTCAATGGTTTATGAAGGAAACGGTTATTAGGTTTGATGAGGCGTTTGGGGATGGTTGTACCCAATGAGGTGTTTGAAGGTTTTATGAAAGAAGAGATGGTTAAACCCAATGAATTGAGGGCTTCCTTGAAAGGAGAAATGATTGAACCCATTGAATTGAAGGCTTTTTTAGAAGGGGAAATGATTGAACCCATTGAATTTGGGGGCCCTTTTTTTTGGAGGGGAGCTCTTATGCTTCGTGGCAAAATGTATTGACTCTTAATTTATACTCCATTTGTCTTCCTTTATTTGTTTTGGGATTCTCCTCTTTAAACTTTGTTATTCCCCTCCTTTTGTGAATTTTCTTTCCTTTTGACTTGGAAATGATATACCATTTTTGATGTGGAATTAACCCTCGCCCAGAGTGATGGGGATATCTTGGGCTTTTCTCGGCTTAAGATGGGTAACAAAGGGTGTTTTTGTGATTTTGAATCTTTGGCTTAAGAGGGGTAGGGAATGGACCTTCTGGGATTTTAGGTTCTTGAGGGTATGGAGAGATGGCCAAATTTCATTTCAAATCCCGATTGTTTATCTCTGTAAGACTTAACTTTAGGACAATAATTTATCTATCTTCACGTGTTTGCTCTTTTATTTCCCCCCTTTTTTGTGCCCTAATTTTTGCCTGGACCGCTCTTTGCGAGTTTGTGATGAATCCCCATCACATGATGTTTTTCACTGCGAAAAAGGGGAATTTTACTTGATAATTTGACGAATGAATGGAAATTGTTAGGAGAAAATTAATGAGTTGTTCTATTTGAGATTTAATTGCTTTGCAGTGTTTATGCTGGGTTTTGTGGTGTTTTTGTGCCCAGGGACTAGGTGAAGAGAGGAACGAAGAAATGCAAGCAAGCAGACTCAAAAATACAAGGAAGTGAGCATTGCGCTGCAATTGCGCTGCAGTTGCGCACGGAGCGCAAACGGAGCGCAAACGGAGCGCAGAATCACAGGAGTTCCTGCCAAATTGCGCTGCAGTTGCGCGTGAGGCGCAACTGAGGCGCAAAAACTGCACTGTAGCGTCCTCCATCTGCGCGTAAGTGGCGCTGGAAGTGCGAGTGCAGCGCAAAATACTGGAAACACGTTAAAACAAGGGACAGACGCGTTTTTTGGGGACTTTTGATGTTGGGGAAACCCTAGCACGCGAAGAGAGCTCCTTCCAGCTGACGGCAAGTGAAGAATCAAGACTTGGGAACAAGAATTGAGGATTCTAATGCATTCATCTTCACCTTCAACTTGTAATTCTCCCTTTTTCTCTCCTTTTATCATGTGTAACTAAACCCGTTTATGTTAGGGATGAAGGAATATTGATGTAACCACTATTGTCGCTGATCTAGAACCATATTTATATCTTTCTCTCTCGGATTTGTGTATCGGAATTCTGTGCTTAATGCGTTTTATGGTTGGAAAACTCATACAATGATATTTTGTTCAATTATGAAATGGAAGTTTTATTTTGAATGTTTGAATTTCGATACCTTCAATTTGTGGCTTAGGAATAATCTATGAATTATTGTATATTGCAAACCTTTGTTTTTACTGCTTGTTGTTAATTAGAATAATCTAAGGAATTGGGGATTCTAGTTATCTACAAAGTAATAATTACCTAAGGAATTAGGAAGTAGTTGATAGTGTTGGTTTGATAGCAAATTAGAGAGAGTTTATCCTTCGAATTAGATTAGCACAATAGTGTGAAATCAATAGGAATTCGTCCCTAGCATTTCCTCCATCGTATCTTTTCCAACGTGTTCTTCGTTTCTCTCGTTAAAAACTCAAAAATATTTTATTGCTTTACCTTCGAGCTTCATAGCTCAACCATATCCATCAAACCCATTTAAATTTGGTTCACATTAGTTGTTGTTAACGTCTTAGTAAATTAACTTCGATCCTTGAGGACGATATCCGGTTCTTACCGATTTTATTACTTGAACGATTTGGTACACTTGCCAAAATCCTCAACAGTTTTCAATCCACCGGGCGCTCTTTTTTGCTAGGCCGCCCTTTGCGGGTTTTCAACCTAGCGAGCTTATTTTATCTTTTTTATTTATTATATATTTTTTAGAAAGACTTGCACTAAAGAAATATGATACTGACAAGGAAAATTAGTGATCACAGAATTGCCCCAGCATGGAGGACTTAAAGTGTTAGTGAGCATGAACCAAAAAGTCAAGTATGCACTGATAGGAGAGAATATGCGCTTTATGGGTGGACGGGGTGGGGTTAGACTTGGATGGGGAATGATGATAAATGAAGGAAATTGACTGACTCAAGCAAGAGAAACTGCACCTGGCATGCATGCTTACTAAAAGAACGCTTCACAGAGAGTTAACATTGGTTAAAACATGATATAAAAACTTTTTTGATGAACTGTTTCGGTCTTTTATCATGGAATGGATGAGATGTAATGCCCTTTTTTGAAGGAAATACAAATGAGCTATTGATGTGAAAAACTGAGTGCCTTGGAACACCTTGAGTTTGCAAATGAGTGAGGGTAAACTTTTCCAAAAAGGAAAGATTACTTTGCAAGAACATCTCGTCTCTCATCACAACATTTTTGTTGTATGCAATGCATGGATGAAAACATTATGATGTATACATGATGAAAATGAAATGTATGAAAGCATATTCACTTGAAAAGTGTAATTATTCTAAAAGTTTTTTCTTTTTGATGCTTTCTTTTTATGCAAGACGAAATATGAAATGCCAGTGCATCTTTGGATGATGAATGATGCAAGAATGATCCTTCTTCTCAAAATGATTTTTATAGAGGCAAGACAAGATATGAAATGCCGATGCCCCCTTTTTCTTTTGAATGATGAAAGATGCAGGAATGATGCTTTTTTTCTAAATGATGATTTTCTTTAGAGGCAAGGCAAAGTATGAAATGCCAATGCCCCTTCCTTTTTTGAAAGATGCATGTATGGAGGAATGATGTATTTGAACCAAAGTGATGAGGTTAATGAAATGGTGCATGAATGCTACATTTTGAATAAATTTGATGATGATTTTTATTCATGATTATGAATGAGATGCTTTGTTGTTTTCATTTTTTGTGCAATGAAATGCATGATACTCACAAAAAAACATGCGTGGGAAGACATGGTTTTTATTGAGTGGAAATGCATGCAAAATGAGAGGTTAATGTATTATTTTTCATGATGTGTGAAAAAGGACAACAATAATGCATGAGACGCGCTCCTAATAAGACACGATTTTTGGATCTTTCAAGAAAATTAGGGGAAAAAGCCTTAGTGAATGGAAACGCACACGTGCGGAGAATGCACTCCTGACAAACCTAAATGAGATTGAGAAAAATGCATGTATGAATTTTATCAAGTTTTTGTTTTATGCCATGCAAATGATGTCTTTATATGAAAATGACGGCGATAATGCGACTTGACATGCATATGAAAAATAAGATGAAAACATTTTTCGAGTTTGGTGACTGAACCTTTGGGAACATCACCTCATGTAGCCCGGTAAAAGAAAAGACTATGATGATTTTTTTTTGAAAGCTTTGCTTTTTCCCCTTTTTTTTGAAAATTTTGTTTTATGTATGATGATGATGCTCTACGTGTATGCAGGATAAATGAAAGGGTTTTTATTGGCAATAATTTAAGCTCTTTTTTTTTTGGTTTTTTTTTGGAAAATGCGGGCCGTACGTTATTTCGTATGAACCGGTAAGAGAAAGGCTACAATGGTAACCCTTTCTTCTTTTCTTCTTTCAAAATCTTCTTAAGGGAAAATCGTAGCTTTTTTTATTTTTGAAAATCTTTGAGGGAAAGATTAACTGGACGAAATGCAACAGTGCAGCACACAATTTGAGAAGCCCTTGTGACCTAAAAGGGGGTAGAACCTATGATCTAAGGCACTTTAGGGATAATCTTCTCATGTAGCTCTATTCACACCCTCACAAAGGCCATCAGAGCCACAGTCCCTCTCATGAAAATCCCCGTAAATGCAGCAAACTGCTAGATACGAAGCATCATAAAAGAGCACAACTCTGATTGAAACTTTCGCGAGTAGCCAAACGGACAAAGGTCCTGATGGGCTCCAACTACTCGAATCCATTCATCCTATGGTATCCTAATAGACCTGGGTTATGGTCTCTTTCTCTAATCATATAGCCTTAAGGTACAAGTGCGTGTGTGCGAAGGACATTTCCTAAAAAAACTACCCCACCTGCAAATGAAAATCCAGAACAGTCCAGACAATAGAAAGCAATAACATGTCGTCTACCCTAGGGTTCAATACCAATCAAATACAACTAATCTAGGGTGCCGACAACAATGCACTACTTACCTCAAGAAAGCGAGCAAAGAAGAAGGGGACATGACAAGAGAGGGGAAGTATGCATGAGGGAACTAAGCATTTAAGCAAAGAAGTAACTATCTATTATTTTAAACAAAAGCAAACATAGAAGAAGAATGCATATGGATGCAACATGCTTATGAGAAAGAAGAAGAATAGAGGCAAAACAAGATGTTCAAATCAATCCCACAAACCACACACTTAATTAGTTAGGCTTGACCCACTTTTGAAAAAAATGTTTTTTAGTCCCCAGTGAAGTCGCCAGCTGTTGCGCCCGAAAAAGTCCCCGAGGGAGAACTTTCCTCGTTTACAACTTTTCTAAAATCAATGAAGCCGCCACCAATATTTATTAAGGAAAATATTAGGAAAACCTTTTTTGGAAAGCGGTTGGTCTTGCGAAACTAGAGAATAGGGTTCGGGGGTCGGTTATGCGCAGGGAATGTGTTAGCACCCCACACGTCCTCTCTACTGAAAGGGAACCTTTAATTAAATGTGTGGTTTTAGTGTGTTGACTTGAAAATACTTAATTTTGCCTCTCTACTTCTTATTGAAAAATTCTTAATGAAAATCTTTACTTATTATGAAAAAAGGGGGAAAATGGGTTTTTAGAAAAAAACGCTTGACGGGACATGGCCCGCTCCTACGTATCTCCCGGTGCGATGGAGAACTCAAAGCTACGTAGTTCTTCTTTGTCCTGAAAACAAGGTTTTTGTCTTTTATTTTTTTAGTGAGTTTTCGAAATAGGACGAGCATTTAGTGAATGATTAAACTAACCAAGGTTATGGGTAATCACTGCTAAGTACTCTTGAAAATGAGAGTCATTACCACCAGTCAGACGAACAAAGGTTCTGATTGACTATTAGTAGCAACCCGTTTTTTATTTGCCTTTTTGAAAGTGGTTTTCGAAAGAGATTGATTGGCACGAATGATCAAGCTAACAAAGGTCATGAGTGATCATCGCTTGTTGTTCTTTGGGGAAAAAGACATCGCCACCAATGGCTAGACGAACAAAGGTTCTGATTAACCACTAGCGACGATGGGTTGAAAATGATTTTAGAAAGGAAAAGGTTTTTGAAAATGATCTTGGTTTGCGAAAGCGATTCTTTTTTGTTACGAAAATAACTCTTTTCTTTTCGTTATGCAAATGCTAAACTTTTTATGGTTGCGCTTGACGAGAAATGTGACTCGCTCCTACGTATCCCAAATGGGAATCAAAGCGACGTAGTTCTAACGAGCCTTGAAAGTGAAAGTCTTTTTGCTTCGGTTTTGAAAAGTAAAGGGCGTTCGTAATGATCAAACTAACAAAAGTTATGGGTGATCACTACTAAAACCCACTTAAGTGCATGTAAAAATCTCTTTTGAAAGATGAAAGCCTTCCTGATGACCAAACTAACAAAGGTTATGGGTGGTCAACACTAACACTTGCTATGACTTTTGATACTTAGGAAAAAATCTTTTGAAATCGAAAGCGTTCATGATAATCAAACTAACAAAGGTTATGGGTGATTATCACTGGTAGCTTATGCATATGAAAACATCTTTTTTTCTGAAATTTAGGCTCTTAGGACAACCAAACTAACAAAGATTATGGGTAGTTGTCACTAGTCACCATTTTCATGCTAAGCTATTTAGAAAAGAAAACAATGAATGCAAGAAGATTTGGAGATTCAAGCATGGCACAATCATTGAAATCGAATTCTTAGGCAAACAACAACATGGTCATAACTTTACAACTAATCTCATTGGAATCCTTGAGCGAATATTAGCCTAGACTACGCATATTAGACCGCAACACATAGATAGGCAAAAAAAGAACTTGAATTGGGCATTAAGCAAATATGCAAGAGTAGGCGAGATTGAACCTAAATGCACATCTAATGGAAGATGCTAGGCGAGGACCATACTCAAATATTTCTACAAAACGCAGGGGAATCTAAATGCACATCTAGTGGAAGATGTAATGTATGTAATGGACCTATCTAAGTATTGATGATACAATATGTGAGTAAACAAGGAGATTACAAAGCACAAGCGAATTCAAAAGAGTAGCCTCAAGCATGATCATTGGCATAGAATGATCTAGGTTAGATGGATGAACATGCAAGCAATGATGTGCATGATTAGGCAAATATGCAAATGCGTGAGCATACAAGACTATGCATGAATGAATAAGCATATAAGACTATGCATGAATGAAAGATTGAGCATACAAAACTATGAATGCATGAGCATAATTATTGTGTAAGGTATGAACATTTGAGTATGCATGGACTTGTGAATATGTAAGTTAGAAATGAATATGGAAGAATAAGTAAGAAGATGCATGAAGTATGCGAAATGTCTTTGGGTTTTTAGGTAAATGATTCATGGTTCAAAGTGGTAAAAGGTTAGATGAGTTATGGTAAGAAGTTTTGATGCAATGTAGTAAAAGAAAAGAATGCAAAGTGGTAAAAAATTTAATGAAATAAGTGATAAAAAGTGAATGATGCGAAGTGGTAAAATGCTTTAATGAAATGTGGTAAAAAGTTTTGATGCAAAGTGGTAAAATGCTTTAATGAAATGTGGTAAAAAGTTTTGATGCAAAGTGGTAAAATGCTTTAATGAAATGTGGTAAAAAGTTTTGATGCAAAGTGGTAAAATGCTTTAATGAAATGTGGTAAAAAGTTTTGATGCAAAGTGGTAAAATGCTTTAATGAAATGAGGTAAAAATGTTTGATGAAATGCTGTGGTAAAAAGTTAATGAAGTGGTAAAAGTAAAGTGGTAAAAAGTGAACAAACACAATAACACAACTCACATTTACACAAGCACAATCAAATGGCAACTTTCGAGCAAACAAGAGGGCAAAAATATGGGTTCATGGCCGAATGCTATGCGAGCCATCATCATCATTTTATTTCATGCAAATCTTGACAACAACACATAGAACAACACAAGATAAAAAGACCTAATCTATCATGCATGTTCCTAAGGTAAAACATCAACTAAATCATGATTTTATTCACACAAAATAGGCTCATGGCCGAATACTAACAAGCATGAAATGGGTCTCTTACTTGGTGAAAACTATGCAAACAAGAGTGAATATGCAAGGAAATATGAGAAAACACAAGAACAACTTCTTCAAAGCCAAGGAGCCACCTCAAACACCCAAGCCTCCCTAAGTGCTTGTCAATAATGTTTGAGATGGCTCCTCAAAGCAACAACAACAAGATATGAAGGAGTTGAGATCAGGAGAAGAGAGTTTATGCAAGAAATTTAAAGATGATGCAAAGTTTTAGGGTTTTTACCTCCAATCCAAGCTAGGAAATGCAATGAGATGAAGAAAATAGAACACAAATCAACAAAAACCTCCAAGGAACTTCAACTCCAACCCACAAAAACATGATGAAAACCTTCCTTGATGATGATGTTTGAACTTGAATGGAAAATGGAGAAGATATGTGAAAGAGGGATGAGAGTGAGGTGAGATGGTGGTGTTTGGGTGAAGAGAAAATCAAAAATGGATGAAGGAGGAGGGTGGTAGTGGCTTCGACCTTGAGAGGAAAAGGGAGAGGTTTTTGGTGTGCTAGGGTGAAATGAGGCCTCCCCCTTGTTATTTTGGAGTGTAGGCTTATATATGGGTCTAGGTGAAAATAGGGTTAAGGGTAGAATGGGAATGGAATGTTCTATTTCAAGTAAGTTTGCATTTTCTAATGAAGAGGTGAGTGTGAGAGTGTGAGGTTATTTACAAAAAAGGGCATGAATCCATGTAGGAGTGAGTGATGGTCACCAAAAGTTAAGGATAGTACAAAGCATATTCTTAAGGAATAAGGAATAAAAGAGTGTGGAAGAAATTGTGGAGAGAGAGAGAGAGAGAGGGAATTTCGAAATTGTGGGAGGAGAGAGAGAGAGAGAGAGAAAAACTTGTTTTTGGTCTTTTGTCTTATTGAGGACACTTCCTTCTTTTGAATTTTGAATTTTGAATTTTTGGGCATGGAAGTGAAAGTGCACCTATTAAAAATGTGTCATATATACTTGAGCACCATAAAATATTCCCTTTAACTAATCTAGACAATAAAAATTGTCATTTAATAATTGGGTAATATTTAATAGTCTTTTTTGGGTTTTTTATGCACTAAAAATGGGGAAAATGCATTTTTAATTATTTTAGACTAGGATTTTCTTTCCAAAAATTATACAAAAATTACCCTTAGTAGAGTAACATGTATGCCACGTCCTTGACCTGGTCTTGGTCCAAAAATAATTAATTTGCTTTTATTTAAATGCCCAAAAAATGCAAAAATATGCACTATTTTATTTTCTAAAATTCCTGAAAATTAAAAAAAAATGTTTTTGGGTGCCAAAAATTAATAATGGCCTTTTTGAAAATAAAAACACGTGCCAAATGACAAGGGCACAGGGCAGCTCACGCAGTTACGATTGACGCGCGCGCATAATTCAAATAAAAAAATGTGAAATAGGGGATGACTACACATAAATGCACAAATCCACTATTTTCCACACATTATGAATTACCTTATTGTTCTATTTTTCTGAAAAAAATGTTTTTGCCTTGTAGTGGGAGGTGTGTTTAACTTGCACTTATGCCTCAGGTGCAAGGTTCGATTCCCACGGAAGGCAAAAATTCTACAAGGGGGTAGAGAAGACCGTGATGTAATAGTGCTGGGGTGGCCAATGCGTTGGACCTGGGCTGTTACATGTAACTTTGATCAATTCCGTAACCCTTTAAATGTCCTGCCAACTCCTCTGCATTAACTGATTTTGCATAACAACTTAAACAAGGACATTTGATATCATTAGAAGTCCCTAAACTTTCAACAGCACATTTCACAAAATAATCCACTCCAGCGACATATTCTTTAGACAGACGATTGGCAGACATCCACTTTCTATCCTTAACTTCCCAATATTTATAATAAAATCCTGATAAGAGAACTTAAACCTATTACAGGTGAAAAACACACAACGTACAATTTTTTTTTAAGCTAAGACATTCAACTATTTTCAACTAAAGAAATCAAAGACTTTGATGTCTTCCATATTGCCATTCTTCATATAATAAACACAAGAAAACGACAAAAGTACCTGAACAAGTGGAAGCAACAATGAACTCGAACGAAGTAGAACGAACACTCGAACCAGGACGAACTCGAACAATGAACGCGAAGCTCCGGCAAAACAAACCCGCAAAACCTAACAAACAATTCGCATATTCGAAAAAAGGAAAATTGTAATGAATAGAATAACTAGTAACCAAGACACCTAATTGAAGATATTTTCTAAACAAATTTTATTATTGAGAAAAGTGTTAAACAATTACAAACCAGCAGCACCTACTCTAAC
Organism: Astragalus membranaceus; assembly: GCA_039519185.1. NCBI lineage: Eukaryota > Viridiplantae > Streptophyta > Magnoliopsida > Fabales > Fabaceae > Astragalus > Astragalus membranaceus. The sequence continues at coordinate 173,269,292 of CM076847.1, forward strand.
CAGCAATTTTAAAAGATAATAACCCTAAATGAACACGAAACCCTAACTCAACAAACAAAGGATGAACCCCAAATCAACAATTTTAATAGATATCTTGCAACAATAATAACCACAAATTAACACGAAGGCGGAAATAAAATAATAATAACTCAACAAACAAGGAAGCAACAGATGAACATGGGTAGTAAAATAAAATGTATACTAGAGAAATGACGAAGGCAGCAAACAAGAACACATGCAGCAAACACGCGGAGGCAACAACACAAACTGAGTGAAAGCGGTGCTTCAGCAACACAAACACGGGAAGGAGCAGCGTGAGAATGGCGTCAATGGCTAAGGGGTTTTCGAACGAGATTTGGGGGTTTGGAGAGAGATGATGGAAGCAGGAGCGAAATGGTGAGAGGGACGAAGTGAGACAGAGAGAGAGTACGTGAGTGAGAGGGACGGAGTGAGAGGGACGGAGTGAGAGGGACGAAGTGAGAGAGCTGAAAGTGAGAGAGGGACGAAGTGAGAGAGAGAGAGAGAGTACGTGAGTGAGAGGGACGGAGTGAGAGAGCTGAAAGTGAGAGAGTCAGGGAAAGAGGAAAATGAAACGTTGAGGGCGAGGGAATGTGAGGAAATGAAAAAAAAAATAATAGTAATAGGCAGCGCTTTTATAAAAAACACTGCCCATCACCCAATTTCGTTCTCCTATAGGCAGCGCTTCATTAAAAAAGCGCTGCCCATCGCCCATCCTCGTTCTCCTATAGGCAGTGCTTGATAAAAAGCGCTGTCCATCGCCCCAGCGCATTTTAACCAAAAGCAATGCTTAAAGCAGGAGCGCTGCCCATTCCATGTGCGTTTTAAGCAAAAGCAGTGCTTATAGTAAGAGCACTGCCCAATAGGGCGCCTTTTTTCTTAAAATCTGGCGTAGTGTCTACATCAGCAAAATTGTGGCAAACAGTTGAGGCTTGACTGGGTTTTAGTGTTGAGACAACTAGCAATAGATGGTGCCATTTTAAGCTTCATGGGGACTGCATTTGGATAGCTGTTGTTTGACTCATTTGGATAACTAGGAACAAAATTGTTTTAATTAGTGGTGGTGTTGTGGATTTTGCTCAAATGTTGTATCAAGTTAAATTCATTTATTGGGGGTGGTTTGCCAATAGGGTGGGGCATAATTTAGATTTAAGTTTCACTAGTTGGTGTACTAGCCTTTTTTGGCTTGTTTTGAATCTGTTTCTTGATTGTACCATGGGTTGACACTTTGTACTTCCTATATCAAATTTGACTAATAAAAAAAAGTCATGGAATTAATACAAAACAACTTCACATAAATATAAGCTATTTTTTATGGGAATTACAACATACCAACACATTGATGTACTTGAAATCCCTATCAACCATTTTGCTTTTGTCCCTTTTGCAAGAATCAATAATTCTAGAACAGAAAATATTATTGTTGGTAATTATAAAATTTACTTCATCATCTACTTAATTGTATTTTCCATTTACTTAATATTAATGGTTCTCAACACGGATTTGTTTTTTTGTAAAAAGTTGATTAAAATGTAATAAATAAAATTTGGTTATTGATAATATTTTTGTTAGTAGTTTGTCTCCCCCCTATATATTTTAGGCAGGCTCCGCCACTAATTAAAACTAAATCTTTTTGATTAGTACTAAATCTTTCAATTTTCAACACCATAACTGTTACGGTGGCAATATTTTTCAAGGATATGCTACAACTGTGTGGCCATATTTCTCCACCAAGCTTGATACATAAACAAGTGGTGGAGTGTCACACTAGTAGGAAATATTCTTCTATATAACTTGAGAACAAGAGGGTTTGCCAAGGAAACCAATCTTCAATTAGAAATTCAAACCTAAAAATCTGAGAAAACCAAGTAATAGAATGTCAGATGAGAAATAAGAAAGTGTATTTTAAGATGGTAATCAATAAGAGCTAGTCATGTTGGACATAGAAAAGCAGTGTGCAAATAGTCTAGGGTTAGTTGCAAGTGTCACCTTAGCGGGAAATGCATTGTTCTATGCTTTCTTTATATAACCTACAAATAAGAGGGTTCCTCAAAGGAGCCAATCTTGAATTAGAATGTCAAAGCTAAAAAAAATGTGAGAGAAACCAAATAATAGAATGCCGGAGATAAGAAAGGGTATTTAAAATGTTGATCAAGTTGTGGCTCTATTCCTTTCCTTTTTCTTTTGTCACGCAATTTTTCTGCCACCAAAAATATTATTCTACATAACTTCTATCACAATATAAAACGAATAAATTTTGACGCCACGCCAGTCACTGTTGATTCTTATATTTTTAAGGTAACACAATATTGAATGCACTGGCTGGATAACGAGCACGAAGTAAGTAATGAGGTAGGTTGATTGAACAAAGCATAGACCAATTTGGTTGGGGAGAGAATGAATTATGTTGCTAAGTTGGCAAGTTGGTTGGGCCATGCATCATGGTTATAGTGAGTAAAGTGAGGCGAGTAGTCATTTTCGGTTGTTGGTAATCAAAAACGGATTGGACTTTGAACTGGAGGAGGCACCAATTCAAGGTTCAAGGGTTCAATTGGGATTCAATCGGGGTAGGACCGGAAATAGTAAATGTAATTTTAATTTTTTTTAATACAATATATAAATTAATGATAAACAAAAAAATATATTATTTAAGATTTTACACATTAAAAATTATATTTTGTGGGAGTGGGGACCAATTTATCTTCTGTGTTCAGTGTGTTTGTTTATCTTACTTTCAAAAGAATGGGTCTTGATTTCTTGCAATTTTCTTCGACTGCGGCACATTTCCAAGACAACATAGAATTATAGGTAAGTAGATAAATTTAATCTACAATGCTGATGTCAAATAGCACAATACATAGCAACAATAGATAAGTCACAATTTCTTTGCAGAAACATCGAAATCCTAGATTTACCAATCACCACATCCAGATTCTCAAAACGGACGAGAAAAAAAAAAGAATATTGTACTATGATACTATCCACATCCAGCATAAAAAAGCCAACACAAGGGTTGATATTTTAGGCTGAGCCCAAAGTGACTACCACACAACAGCATGTGCATCACTTTTATCAGTGATGAGCGTATCACTTAGAAATACAATGCAGATTTTGGCGTAGACAATGTGTTTCTCTGGTTCTGACAATTCATGTGAAATTCTTAACCTAATTATACTTTTTATTCTTTAGATGATTCGCCGAGTTCGTCGTCTTTTTTGTGGTGGTCTTCGTAGTCTTCTTCTAGTGCTTCTTCTACCACGACCACTTCTCTTATACACGCTCACAACAGATGAATTTTTTTCCAGTGAAGGGGATTTCAAAACAATATGGAGTCCCTCGAGGCACTTCCAATGAGCGAGAGATTAGTCATTGCTGTCCGTCTGGTGGATACCCGGGTTAAAAAAAAAACAATATGGAGTCCCACTTCTTTGGATATGATGTGGCTGGAAAAATTTTGTTTTGTAATATTCATTTTTCTTATCATTAGTATATAAGAGCATCATTATCATCTGTCAAATAAAAGTAGGCGAGGAGCTGGCCGAGGAAATATTTACCTCAAGTTATGAAATGAAAAAAGTGGATCAAGCTCACATGAAAAAAATAAATCTTACTTTGTTTTTGAGTTTTCGAAAATTGTATCGAAGAAATTACCGGGGTGCAAGCAGACTATCAACCACGACGCCCCCAAGATAAAACAACCCAGTAACGATTATCACTGCACAGTGAATAATCGCTCAAGAAATACACCTCAATATGGTTAATAACCACTCTGAAATATAGCACGTAGGCCGCTCAAGAATATGGCTCGTAGGCCAAGGAGTAGAAGAGAAGAAAATTTCGAGAGAGGAGAAAGAGCTTGAGGTATGATTTAACGTCAAGCGGTCTGTCGAATGAAGTGACGGAGGGGTCTATTTATAGGCTTCAAATCCGACTTGTTGCGCAAGTATCAGCGGATAAGAACGGAGTGCTTGCGCTGCAAGTCAATAACGGATAAGAACGGCCACAAACGGCTCAATCAGATAGGCAACGGTTAGTTCGTCGTATCTGGTCGGTTCAACGAATCTGGACAAGCAACGCACCAAAAATAAAATAATTAATTATTTTCGCAAAAAAGAAATTTACATCTCACAAGTCAAGCCCGACCCGGCCAGTCGGACGGACGGCGGCGGCGCGCGTGTGGTGGTCAGTTAATGTGCGTGCTTTCCCGTTTACAAAACTGGGTACCCTTCGGGCCCCAATCCAAAGGAGTGAATTCCCGACTTATAAGCATTCATCAAGTGCCTATTCCAAGCTTTTGTGGGACTTTTTCAATTCACCACCAGTGTTCCAACAATCCCCCACTTGAATTTAAAAAGAAGTTTCAGAAGTAGCGTCCATAAGATTGTGCATAAGTAGAGATGTCATACGACTTGAACCTTGCACAGCGGTTAAGATATAGATTCAACAAGAGTAACTCGTAGTCTTGAACTCTATCTCTAATCACCAGAACCACACACAACCTTTTCCATAGGTGTATTCTCAAATTCCCATGCGTTTATGGCCCTGCACGTCTTTCCCAGTTTAGTGAACGCTCTAGGAATTTCTGCCCAAAATTCCATAGGAAGCGGCCCCACTTCTACATTCACATAGGTGAGTCTATCAAGAGTACTCTTGTAGCTAGGTACTCCACTCCACATAGAGTATAGATCTCATTAAGAGTTTATATTATCTCAACCTTACATCGCTTCAGGAATCATGCTTCTTGACTTTAATAGCATGTTCATCTCCTATCACTTCACAACTTGTTATTACCCATTGAACCTAATTCTTGGGATCTCCAGTCTTTTAGGTCGGGTTACCATCGTGAGTGACTCATGGTTCTAAAGGCAGTAGTCCCATCCTTTGAGATGTATTTGGACTTTCTCTTTGGCTAATCCTTTCGTCAAAGGATCTGCTAAGTTCTGATCAGTGCGTACATGATCCACTCTCATAGCTCCTTTTGATAGTAACTCTCTAACTGAGAGGTGCTTACGACGTATTTGTCATTTCTTACCATTGTAATAACGATTCTCTATTTTTGCAATAGCCGCGGTACTATCGCTGTGGATCAACACAGCTGGAATCGGTTTTTCCCATAAGGGAATCTCTGTTAGTAGGCTTCTTAACCAGCTAGCTTCTTCACTGGCTGTCACCAGTGCTATCATTTCAGACTCCATAGTGGACTGAGCCAAAATGGTCTGTTTCTTAGATTTCCAAGAGACAGCACCACCAGCTATACTAAATATATAGCCACTAGTTGCTTTGGAATCATCTGACAGAGTGTTCCAATCAGCATCATTGTAATTTGTACCCTTCAAGTACAGCTGGAAATCTCTGATAGTGTAATCCTAGATTCATGGTCCTTTTAAGGTATCTCATGACTCTCTCGATAGTGTGCCAATGCTCTATGCTAGGTTGACTAGTAAACCTGCAAAGCAATCCCACAACATAGGCAATGTCGGGTCTAGTACAATCAGTGGCATACCTTAGGCTGCCAATGATGCTCGCATATTCCGTTTGTCTTACACTCTCACCGGTGTTCTTAAAGAGCTTGACACTTGGATCATATGGTGAACATGCAGGTTTACAATCAAAATAATTGTATTTCTTTAAGATCTTCTCAATATAATGACATTGATCCAAAGAAATTCCTTTCTCGGACCTAGTGATCTTAATACCGAGGATTATACTAGCTTCTCCGAGGTCTTTCATATCAAAGTTGTTGCACAACAATGATTTCACTTTATTTATAGCATGAATGTTTGATCCAAATATGAGTAGGTCGTCTACATAGAGACATATGATAGTGCAAATGTCATTCTTAGTTTTTTAATAAATGCATTTATCACTTTCATTCACTTTAAACTCATTCGATATAATCAAATTATCAAACTTCTCATGCCATTGTTTGGGAGCTTGTTTGAGACCATACAGAGACTTGTCCAACTTACAGACCTTATGTTCTTTCCCATGGACGACAAAACCTTCAGGATGCTCCATATAGATTTCTTCTTCTAATTCGCCATTTAAAAAAGCGGTTTTTACATCCATTTGGTGTACTTCTAAATTATAAATAGAGGCCAGTGAAATTAGTACCCTTATGGATGTAATTCTAGTAACAGGCGAATATGTATCGAAGAAATCTATGTTCTCTCTTTGTCTAAAACCTTTGGCTATAAGACGAGCCTTGTATTTATCAACAATGCCATCAGGTTTTAGTTTCTTTTTCAGAATCCATTTACAACCAATGGGTTTGCAACCAGGAGGCAAGTCCACTAAGTGCCATGTCTTGTTAGACTCTAGAGAATCCATCTCATCATTTATGGCTTCTTGCCACAAATCAGCATCCAATGAAGACAAAGCTTCTTGAAGGCTAGTAGGATCCTCCTCCAATGTATAGACCGTATAGTCAGGTCCATATATAGTCTTTAGCAACACGTGCTCTCTTACCTCTTCGAGGCTCCATTTCCCTTTCTACGTTGTTTTAAACGCTCCTAGATACAGAAAGCTTACCAGATCCGTTGCCCCCACTATTTCTTGATTTAAAGGGAAATTTACTTTTATAAAAGTCAACATCGTTTGACTCAATGATCACTTTTGCATTCAGGTCATAAAACTTGTATGCTTTACTATTTACTGCATAACCAATGAATACACATTCATAGGCCCTACTGGCAAGTTTGACTCTTTTTGGGTCTGGGATCCTGACATAGGCCAGACAGCCCCAAGTTCGAAAATAAGACATATTTGGTTGTCTTTTCTTTATCATTTCATAAGGAGAAATTTTATTCCTAGACTTAGGAACTCTGTTCAGTACATAACATACAGCTAGTAAAATTTCCCCCCACTAGTGAGTTGCAGCGCCAGAATTAAGCATAATAGCAACCGTCAATTCGATAAGAATTCTATTTTTCCTTTCTACTTTACCATTCATTTCAGGTGAATATGGTGCAGTCGTTTCATGTATGATTCCATTCAACTTATAAAAGTCATTAAATAACTGGGAATCATACTCAGTTCCTCTATCACTTCGAAAACGCTTTATCTTTTTCCCAAAATGATTTTCAATTTCCTTTACAAAAATTTTGAGCATGTCAAGCGCTTCACTTTTATTTTTCGTAAGATATACAAAGGTGTAGTCTGAGCAATTGTCAATAAAAGTGATAAAATAGCGTTTACCATTTCTGGTCAAAGTTCCGTCTAGTTCGCAAATATCAGAGTGTATCAAATCTGGCGGCTCTGATTCTCTAATGACGGATTTGTGAGATGCTTTTGTAATTTTGGCTTGACTACAAAATTCGCATTTATGAAATCCATTTAACGATAGTTTGGGAATTATTCCTAAATTGCTCATATTAGAAATAACGCGCTTATTGACATGACATAAACGAGAGTGCCAAATATTAAAATCACACAACATATAAGCAGAAGGAAAAACTTTATTGATTTCAACATTCAATTAGAACATGCCATTAGTGGCGTACCCTTTCCCAACAAAAATACCATTTTTAGTCAAGGTATATAGATCCCCTTCAATAGTCTGAGTAAACCCTGCCTTATTCAGAAGGAAGCCAGAAACTAGATTCTTCCTTATCTCCGGAGTGTGCATCACGTCCTTCAAGATTAGAGTCTTTCCAGAAGTGAACTTCAGCTCAACATCGCCAATACCTGCAACAATAGTGGTGTGAGCATTGCCCAACAACACTTTCTTGTCATCAACTGCCTTGTATGTTTTAAACATAGCACGGTTATTGCATACGTGGCGAGAGGAGCCAGTATCATTCCACCAGTCATCAGATCCACCAACCATGTTGATTTCGAAAATCATAGCAGTAAAGTTCTGCTCTTCAGTCAGGTTAGCCAGCGGAGCAGGATTAGGCCTGTTCCTACACTTGCGTGCCATATGACCTGGTCTCCCACAATTGTAACAAGTGAATGGAGGAGCAGCATCATTCTTAGGTTGTGGTGGTGGTTGAGGCTTAGCATTTGGGGACTTTGGAGTGTTCCCATTCTTGTTGTTGCGGTTCTTTTGAATCTGACTACGGTTCTGATTCTTGAAAGGTTTGCCAGTTGGTTTCAGAACCGCTCCTGCTCTCTTGTTTGAAACAAAAAAGACTTCATCTTTCTGATCTTGCTTCCGAGATTCCTCCTCAATTCGGAGTCGAGTAATCAAACTTTTCAAAGAAAACTCTTTGGTCTTTTGCCTGAGAGAAATTCTTGAAATCCTTCCAAGCAGGAGGATGTTTGTCAATAATAACAGCTACTTGAAATTGTTCATCTAAGGCGCTTATGCCTTCAGAGATAATTTCATGAGCTATTTTTTGTATCTCATGTGACTGAGCCTCTACAGATTTGTCATCTGTCATCTTGTAGTTGAGGTAGCTGCTCACAGCATATTTTTAGTACCTGCTTCCTCAGTGTCATATTTCTTTTTCAGAGCATTCCAAACCTCTTTGGCGGACTTACAGGGATTGTAATAATCATAAAGATCATCACTTAGTCCATTAATAAAATTCTTACAGAGATAGTCATGCTCGTTCCAGAGTATTATCTCTTTGGCTGTTTTAGCCCGTGCTTCCTGTTCTGCTGTTTCATCTACCACTGGAATCTCATCAGTCAAAACATTAGCAACCTTTTTCACAGTTAAGAAAAATTCCACCTTTTGTTGCCAGCGTTTGAAGTGAGATCCCTCAAACCGAAACAGTTTATTGAAGTCATAAACATTGGGTCCAGTAATCTCTTTGGTAGTCATGGTTGAAAAAACGTCTTAAAATTGTTGTTTTTGAGTTTTCGAAAATTGCCCCAGAGAAATTACCGGGATGAGTCGCGGACTAGGTCGCTCTCTTTAAGACGTTTCGCGGCACTGCTCGAAGGTGCAAGCAGACTATCAACCAGGACGCCCCCAGGATAAAACAGCCCATTAACGATTATCACTGCATAGTGAACAATCGCTCAAGAAATACACCTCAATATGGTTAATAACCACTCTGAAATATAGCACGTAGGCCACTCAAGAATATGGCTCGTAGGCCAAGGAATAGAAGAGAAGAAAATTTCGTGAGAGGAGAAAGAGCTTGAGGTATGATTTAACGTCAAGCGGTGTGTCGAATGAAGTGACGGAGGGGTCTATTTATAGGCTTCAAATCCGACTTGCTGCGCAAGTATCAGCGGATAAGAACGGAGTGCTTGCGCTGCAAGTCAATAACGGATAAGAACGGCCACAAACGGTTCTATCAGATACGCAACGGTTAGTTCGTCGTATCTGGTCGGTTCAATGAATCTGGACAAGCAACGTACCAAAAATAAAATAATTAATTATTTTCGCAAAAAAGAAATTTACACCTCACAAGCCAAGCCCAAGCCCGACCCGGCTGGTCGGACAGACAACGGCGGTGGCGTGTGTGTCTTGGTCAGTTAATGTGTGTGCTTTCCCGGACTGGAGCATAACCTAAGTTAGAATGAGACTGCGTAGTGATGGCCTACTGGATGTACGTCTTGTTGGGTGGTCACGAAAGTCTCACCTAGAGTTTGGTCCCTTTTGAGAATGCTATCACCTCTAATAGCCCGCCTATTGTCGCGATTAGCATTCTTAACTGGGGTCGTTGGCTCGAGGAACCTTTTTAGGACGTTGTAGAGCTACCCTTTGAAAGGTCCACTCAATAGAAAAAGCCTTAGATCTTTTCTCAAAGGAACCCTTCTAAGACACAAAGGAGCTTCATCCATTTGTATTCAAACAAACACGGATATATTTCCTACCCATTTTTTTGAAAATAAAAAAAAAAAACAAAAATTATATTTCATTTGTTCTAGCTATTTTCTTTTCTTGAAACATGTCTCATACATTCTTATTTTCTTTTGCATATCATAAAAAAAAACTCTAAACATATCGTTTTCCGTACATTTCAATGACCGCCGGGGAATTACAAAACTTTTTAAAAGTGGTGGATGAAAGTAAAAAATTTAATAATTTGAAAGACAGGCCACCAGAATCATGCTTTAATAAAAAGTTTTCGATTCCCCGACGCAATGAATAAAACCATACATTCGCATTTCATCGGCATTCATTCATTCTTTCATTCATATTTTGAAAAGGCAAGTTGGTTCGCCAACACTCATGCATCTGTTTTCCATTTTCCAAAAAAAGAAACAAACAAAAATATTGTAAATCATGTCAAGCATCCTGCATTCTCTTCTTTCCATACAAAAAAAAATCACTGCGAGTATCATACATTTTATTTCCTCGCACAAAAAAAACAGTTTTTAGCCATATAACATTAGCATCTCATTTAGCATGCACCGTCATTCATTCATAAATCATTCACAAAAAAAAACATCATCAAATAATGCAGGCATTTCATCATTTGCAACATCATGAAATGCATGTAAAAAAACATAGCATTCATACATCATTTCAGTCATCCTAATAAAAAAAAAATTGTTGTTTCATCAATCATCCATACGTCATTTCATTCACCATTTCAGCATGCATTATTTCAAAAATTATTATTTTTGCACCATTTAAAGAGACGTGTTTTTGTTAGCATTTCATTCTGATACATAAATGAGGTTCTACATCAGTCACATGCCGCATTGCCTCCCAAAAAAAATTATTTAGAATAACTGGTCTTTCCAAGTGATCATTCATGCGCGCATTTCATGCATTTGCATCTGCATTTTCATGATGCATATCTATCACCATGTGTTCCTTCATGCATTAGGACACAAGGGGCATGTAATTTATTTATCCTCGTTACATGAGTATAGTTAATCTTTTAACTAGAAAAAATCATCATGCATTCATAATAGGAATAAATTCGTTGGTCTTTTCAAGTGATCAGTTCCTCCATGCATTTCATACATTTACATTTTCATCGTACATACCCATCATCATGTTTTAAAAAAAAACAAAAAATATATCATCACTCTTTTCATGCATCATTGAGCATCCAAAAAAAATGAGAATTTGTAAGTTTGCATCCTTCACAGGTTGCATTGCCTTCAAAGATCATTTACAATAATTGATTTATTTCCAAATGATCGTGCATTCACGTGTTTCATGCATTTGCATTTTCATCACGCATATACATGATCACGTGTTCATCCATACATAAAATAAAAAAAACATGAGCATTACTTCAAAAAAATGGATAAGAGATGAAACGAAATTGATTATTTTTCTTTGGAAAAGTTTTAGCTGTACAAAATAAGGTCAAACACAGTTGCAAACTCAAGGTGTTTTCGAGACACTCAATTTTCAAAAAATTTGCAGCTCGATCACAAATTTTTATCAGCAAAACGATGTATCTCATCAGTCCCATGATAAATGATCAAAATGGTCCATTTTGTTAACCAATGTGTTATTAAAAATTTCTTCTATCATGTCGCTAACTATGTTAACTCTCTGTGAAGCATTCGTATAGTGAATTTGTACGCAACGTGCATTTACTCTTGTTTGAGTCAGTTAGTATCCACATATTTCCATCCTATCATCATCTTTTGTTCATGTCCAGCCCCACCCCGACCATCCCATAAAGTGCATACTCTCCACACATGTATTCAGTTAACTATTTGGTTTGTCCCAATGATGAAATTCCACAAACTAACACTTTAGGCTCTCATGCTGGGGCAAATTTGTGATCACTAGATATCTTGTCAACATTGTATTCCCTTGATGCAACTCCCTTAAAAAAAGAGCATGTTAGGCTGAAAACTCGTAAGAGCAGCCTAAGCAAAAATTAAGGAATATAAAAAGAAATAAAGGAAAAGAGCATATATATATATATATATATATAAATTTTTGTCCTTGAGTTAATTTTTGAGAAAATAGGCAATCATGATTTGAAATAAAGTTTGGTCATCCTTCCATATCCAAAAAAAAACCCTTTGCTAACCACTTTGAAAAAAAACCCAAAAAATAAATAAATTCCAATCACACTAAACAAGAATCAATTTCATATCAAAAATGGTGTATCACTTTTATCAGCTCGCCCTAACAAAAAAAGAAAGATAAAAAAACAAGTGAAATTCAAAAATAGAGGATTGAAAAATCCAGGAAAAAAAAAGCAAAAACAGTAGAAATTGTGAGCTGATACATAAAACCATCAAACACGTAAGATATCCTTGTTTGAATAAACCCTCAAATACCTCTTTGGGCCCTATTATCATTTCTTTCATAAACCCCTAACCATTGGCCACGTTACAACCCTAACAAAGTACATTCTGATCAATGGCTGATTGCTTTCGTTTTCTCAAATATTTAATTTTGGAAAATAAGTTTATTTACTTACAATATATTTGTTCAAAAAAAAATAAAAAAAAAAAGAGGAAAAAAGAAAACTCAAAAGGCTTGCACTCCAAGATTCATTCGAGTCGCACTGATATCGAGACAAGGTTTAGTGATCACCAAGTTGAAATTTTCATTATACCAAAATCTCATGACTACCATAGTCTGTGGGAGTCATCTTAAGAAAACCAACAGTTTATACTAGGACCATCACCTAGATCTCAAAGCGGGGAAGTCCATTCACCTTTCATTCTTATTGAACCCGGGGAAATTGTCCAGCGTCCATCCCATTCGTATACCACATCCAATCCATTCCAAAAACCCATGACCCTAACTAAGTCACCTTTACAGCCCCACTAAAAGCAACCATTTGAAATAACTATTCCAAAGTGGGGCAATCCCGTCGCCATTCACTCCACCTAAAAGTAGGGAAATTCACCCTACACCCATCTCATCCCCTTGTCATCCATAGGACCATACCGGAACAATATCCCAACCCACCATCCTAAATGCCGCCTTTTTCCAACTCTAGTCAAGGCAAACTTGTTGTTGCAAGATTGGGGCAACAACAAACGTCATGGGTTGAGATAAAATCTCTTGTTTGCCACCCTTCATTCCAAAGTCATGGTATTCCCAACTCATTGTTTCCTCTACACCCCTTGATGTTGTCATCACTATACAGGGGCTTACTATTCGATCACCTTCACTGGTAGTCTAAATCGGGGCAGTTCCACACTTCTTGAGCTGGGAAAAACCTACCTTTCATGACTTTGGGGAAAACCTACCATTCATCCCATCACGTGTCATATTTGTCTTACCAAGTCAACTGATTCATTCATCTGTATTTGCACTACTCTACATGTCTACTAAACAATGCTTCAAAGAGAGAGAACACAAGTTAATAATGTGACGCTGAACACTCACTCTGTTAACTTTGTGGACCTAAAATTCAATCAATCATAGGACACCGTAAGGGAAGAACAACATGAACGAGTCTGTAAATATAGTCAAGTACGGTTGCACATCAGTGACTGTAAATAACAACCTTGAGATTGCCAAAACTTGAATTCAAATCAAATCCAATTTTTTCCAAGAAACGATTATTGCAAAATATTTACTTCTGTGACTCTTGCATCAAAAGCCTCATTTCTCATCTTTACAAAAATCTTTATGCATCATCAATAAAATCATAGCATAAATCATCCCGCCATGCATCCAATAAGTGATGATTCCAAAGCATCCACTTCCCAATTTCTTGCATATAAAAAAATCTTTTTCTCATCTCAAAAACTGCAAAAACACATCATCAATAAATCATACCATACATTTCATTTCACCATGCAAACATGCACCTATCATGGCACCTGCATCAAAGCATTACATTTGCATTTGCACGTCATCTGCACTCACATATACAGCTTATCAATTTTTTCGATCAGCTTCAGCATCCACAGTTCACGGGCCTTTTTTGTTCATTTGTTTCCACATTGCACATGCATGCACACACATTACATTTTTTCGATAGACGTGCCAAGCGCTGGTCTAGTCGTTGCTAAAAATATTTCTACATCACAAATTATATCATTGTACCATGCATTCACGTGTCTTCCTTTATCCACCATAGCAGTTGCATCAAAGCATTACATTTGCATCATTCGCATTTCATACATTTATCATGTACCAAGAAAAGAAGCAAAAAAAAAGAAGGAAAAAGCAAAAAAGGCAAATAAGGGAAAAAGTCACTCATTACATTCATTCATTCCACTTAAAATCAATCATTAGAGACGCATACATTACATGCATATGACCCGTTGCTCTCTAATCGACTTCAAGTGTCGATCCTTATCACTTCCACTTCTTAAGTCAATGCCACAAGCGTTGAATCTTATATCAAACACCAGATCGCATTGTTAGCACAGAGTCTAGCATAGATCCTTCAGACCAGTTTGGTCCTTCAGTTTAGTTCGAATTAACACGTCAAAACGACGGCTTCGAACTCTACCTTCAGATCTTAACGTCGCCACTGAGCGCGGCGGATCCTTCAGACCCCCAGAGGTCCTTCAGATTATCTGTGTCTGCCAAACGCATAGCGTAAATCCTTCGTGGTTAACATATCAGTTCCGGATCTGATCTTGACCCTCACGACCGCCCGACGTAGGTCACCCTCAGACTGTTATACTAGTACCATAGCTAGTTGCAATCCATCGGACCATTTTGGTCCATCGGGCCTATGCAGCCTTTCAGTCTAACCGGTCCTTCAGTCTAGTTCAAATCAATGCGCCAAACATTGACTGCAGATTAGACCTTCAGAGCCCCTGTGCTCCTTCAGAGCCCTAGTACTCCTTCAGACCCCCAGTGGTCCTTCAGATCCCCAGTGATCCTTCTTTATAACTTTCTCGTTAACATGCCAAGTGTTAACCATCATACTTGTAAATCTCAAAACCTCCAACTTTCTAACTACTCGGACCAAATTAACGTCTGTTTTATCTTTATTTCTATTCCTACTATGAAATCTTGAAAACCCTTCATTTTTTTTCTACGAAATATAAATAAAGAGGGGCAGCTGTTATACCCTAATTTTGTCCGACTGAATTCTAATAAACGAAAACAATATCAAAACTTTTGGTGTTGTAGACACCCAATTAGGAAAAATCCCAAAAATATTATTTGTTGTGCATTTTGAAAGTTTAGTCATTTACGCGTCATTTTTCTTTCATCTTATTATCATTTATTTTGTTTTATCTTTTCTTTTAGTAAATATTGAAGTTTGGGCTAGGAAAAAAAACAATTGTTTGGGCCAAGATCCAACAACCAAAAAATTCTTTTTTCATAGAGTAGAACCAACCCTTTTAAACCCATTATTTTTCTTTCAAAATAATTACAAACAAAAAAGAACAAATAAATAAAATAACAAAAAACAGATTTATATCTCTTCAATTATCAACACTTTCGGCTCTTCACTGTTCAAGCATTATCCTTCAGCAGAGATATCAAATATATCAAATATATCAAATCTGTCTCCAACTTGCAATTTTGCTTCATGAATAAGTTTGCCATACTAGTTGATATTTAATATTCAAACTATTATAGGAAACAGATAAGTCTCCAACTATAAGTCTGTCTCCAACTATAAATAGACCAGAATTTACAGAGAAAAGGGTGGACAATAATGTAGAAAGCTAGAGGCAGTGGAGAGGCTCGGTTCCAATGTTCCATCATCTGAGAAACCATTTTCCCTTCCACATCATATTCATAAAACCATTTTCATCTCCACCCAAACCAACAACAACACACAAAACTCAAGACACTCATATCCCACTCCTTTCAAAAATACCCAAACATGTGACGTCCCTTTTTCACACAAAAAAAACCTTGTGAAGCTCTTCATGTGAACTTGTGAGGGGAGCGAGCAACAAAAAGCCACATTAGGGATAGATGAAGAAGAATATGGTGGAGGAAGAGATGCTTCACGGAGAGAGAAAGATTGGAGAACGACGGTGCAAACGGCGCTTGAATGCGGTGGTGCAAACGACACCTGTGGTGACCGAAACGGCACTCATTTTCTGACACCTCTAGCTTCAAATTCCGAAGGACTAAAGGATCGATAGGCCACGCTTTCACGGTTCGTATTCGTACTGGAAATCAGAATCAAACGAGCTTTTACCCTTTTGTTCCACACAAGATTTCAGTTCTCGTTGAGCTCATCTTAGGACACCTGCGTTATCTTATAACGGATGTGCCGCCGCAGCCAAACTCCCCACATGACAATGTCTTCCGCCCGGATCGACCAGCCGAGGAAGGGGTTGATGACAGTTTTATCAGACAAAGAAGTAAAGAAGAGAGAGAGAGAGAGAGAGAGAGAGAGAGAGAGAGAGAGAGAGAGAGAGAGAGAGAGAGAGAGAGAGAGAGAGAGAGAGAGAGAGAGAGAGAGAGAGAGAGAGAGAGAGAGAGAGAGAGAGGGTTTTGTTATTGTGGCTTGGTAGGGTGGGTCTTTGTAACATCCCCTATTTTGCTATTTAATTATAATGGCATAATATTAATTATTAGTGATTTATTAATTTATTGAAATTATTTAAATTGAAAGTGATTTGCTTGATTGATTTATTTTGCAAATGATGTGCTTGATTGAATTGATTGCATCACATTAGATTAATTAGGAGTGAAGGAGTCATTAGGAAAGAAATGTTTAAGTGAGGGGCATAGTGGTATTTTTACCTAGCCTATATAAGGAACCCATTCAGCTGGAACAAGAGAACCACACTTCATTATTTTACAAAATTCTGAAATGGAGGAGTTAAGAGGGGAGAGGGCGTGAGAGAGTGAGGAAGGGAAGAAGAGAGAGTCTCAAAAGATTCATGCATGTATGATCCATTAGCATCATCTGAATCAGTTCATCTCCCCCTTTCCATCCATACCAAATCCGAAATCAGTTTCACCTCCAAATCAAAAAAAAACCACCATTGAAGGCCATCCAAGCTCCACTTAGCCAAATTCTGAAATCTGAGTTGCATGTGAGTTGGATGAGTGTTAGAACCCTTATCAGTTCCTGAATCACGAATTGGGTCAACATTGGGAACGTTTCAGTAGCTGGGTTCGAAGTTCAAGCCTTAGGAAGCTGGGTGTTCAGTTTTGGGTTGTTTAGAATCGGATTGGAGATAGTTCGTGACCCTCTATTGGTTCGTGTGTACAAAGTCTCGGTGTTTAATTGCTGTTGTCTCCAAAGAGGTGAGTTCTATACTCACTAGGATTAAAATTTGCATGTGATATGAGTTCTGGATCGAGTCACGTGTTTTTATGAAAAGTCGGTATCGAGACGTTTATGAAAACCTCGCATTGAACGATCAAGTCATGAGATTATTTGAGTTTGATTATGATTCCTGTCATGATTATTGAATGATATGTGCCGGTTGTTGACTGGTTTGACTGTGTTTTATGGGCTGGTAAAGTGGAAGTATCGATCGGAAAATGTATCGGAATCGGATTGGGATGATATCATTAAGAAAATGTAAGCATCTGGGTTACTGAGACACACGCACGGATCGTGCGTTATGGGAGCACGGATCGTGCTGTGTGTTCGCAGGTAGCCTGGAAATGGTTTTGGACATCGCACGGATTGTGCGTATGGGCGCACGGATCGTGCGCTGTGTTCTGTGTGAAATGAATTCAATTTTTCAGTCACGCACGAATCGTGCACCTCTGGAGCACGGACCGTGCATGGTCTTTGGGTTGCCTATTTCAAAAAGTGTTTTAAATCATTCCGAACGATTCCAATTGCTTTCTAATCCCTCCTTCCACCATCCCCAATGATACTATAATTGAACTGCCCTGAATTGAGTGGTAATTGACTGTGATTGGATCTAAGTTATGTTAGCACCATATGATTGGTTGTGTTTGGATTACGCTCAGGTTAAGTGAATGCTCATGTGATTGACCATTGATTTCATGTTATGACTTTGTGATTGATGTATTGTGCTGGACTGACTGGTTTAGTAAGATTGATAAGTTAAGTTAGCAAACCTTAGTAATCCATGAGAGATCACTTAATAATTAGACTAAGTTAGTAATTAGATCACGTTAGTAATAAGTTTATGTTAGGATCAGTTCATGTTAAGTTAAGTTCATGATTATATTCAGTTTATTATTATGTTAAGTTCATTGTTCAGTTTAGTTCAGTTCAGGTATATTAAAATATATACATCAGTTCAGTTAGGGTGACGACCCTATTTCAGTTTAGTGTGCTAGGTGTTGTGCGAAAAGGTGATGTGCAAGTATACACAATCGCAACAACTAATATATTGATAAGTAAAGTTCGTTCCCACAGGGATTGGAATTAATCTATGAAGTTTAAGTGATTAGAATCTTAGTGAAAAGAATTAAGTTGTAAACATTATAAGTTGTGATAAAACAGTATTAAGTTTGCAGTAATTAAAAGTGAGTTGAATAGCTCAATAGTTATGTAAGTCCCCAAGAGTAATGCTCAGATAATATTAGACGCTTTCGCGTTAAGCGCTGTAGCGCTTCAGAATCCTTAGACGCTGTAGCGCCTTGGTGGCGTGCCTTTCAGTCACTTTCGTCAGGGCTATGTTACACGACTCCTATGTCTAGGCTCTAAATAAGTTTTACCCCTGTATATTAAGCTCTTACAACATTTGCCTTATGAACTACTACTCCCCTATGTCTAGAGTTAAGTAATGCTTCCTTTAAATGTCTTTAAAGGGTTTTCATTCTTATCATTCCTTGAGTTCTCTTTGTGAACCATGTCTGTACCCACAAAGTTACCTTGTTTTAGTTGATCATTCCCAAACCAAGATTGAAAGTATTATGACACAAGGAATAAAACACAAACATCATAATATTATACAAAAGTTACTCAAGGTTCATTACATACCAAGAACAATCCAACTACAACAAAGTTAGCTCATCACAAGTTCCATCAAGATAATACAACTTGAGAGTATGTATTACCGTATGAAGACAAGAGAAGAGTGGTTGCAAAAGATGCACTCCAATGATCCCAAGTAGCATACAAGAGATGAAGTTGAGGCGTGAGCAAAACCTTGAATGAGAACTTAAAAAACTATGCTCAAAAAATAAAAGCTTCAAAAGTGTATATCAATGGAGAGTGGCTACGGTGTTAAGTGTGTGTCTTCTCTCAAGTTACCACACTTGTCTACGTAAGTTGCCTCTCTTTGAAGCAATCTTTTTTAATCTAATTAATATCTAAGTCTTAATAATATAATAATATTACATGATGATTATTAAACTTAGATATTATCCTTGAAGCACTTTACAAAAAGTGGTAATGATGGAATACAACAACTATCACATGGGTTCCATTTAGGAGGCGCCAAGTGTAATTTAGCATCCACTTGAAAGTCAACAATTATAGCTGAGAGGAAGAGATAAGGGTGGTGACTCATCATGTCCTCAAGTGGGCACACAAATATCTTAATAGTCAGCCGTCATATAACGCTGTAGCGTTTCCTTGATAGCACACGCTGCAGCGCTAAAGCAAAACATCAAACATATTCACAAAGGCATTGACTATGCCCAACTTTTAAGGAATTGACTTATAACCTATATTTATTCTAATATTCATATATTCACATATTTAAGCACTTGAATTAACTGAGAAACAAGCTTGATGTAAGTTTTAGGAGCATAAATAACCTATATAAAATAAGGTTATCACTAGGGGAGGGGAAGTCATGAGCCCTATGAACCTAGGCCCCATCAGGGACCCAGCCGATTAGTGGGGACGGGTTCACCAGAAGCTTATTATGCCAAGTGACCGGTGACACGCTAAAATATCAGTTCAGTTTATGTGTTGTTTCTTGTAACCGGCTTAAGGGTTATGAGGACAACGTTTAGTTCAGCTTATGAGTTGCGTCTTGTAACCGGCTTAAGGGTTATAAGGACAACTTCAGTTAGTTAGCCACATAGTCAATTTAGAGGACTATGAGTTAGAATCAGAATAATGAATCAAGCATAATTGAACCGAGAGGATTAGTAAGGGGTCGCGATAGAACTCACTGAGACAAGTTGTCTCACCCAATCCATTGTTGTTGTTTTTCAGTTAAGCAGGGAAAGTTGAAGACCGTGAGGCACGGCTATGGAGACGCTTGAGGAGCAGCCGCTATCTTTATTTCTTTATGTCTTGTATTTCAGTTTCCTTTGTATTTTTGTATTTCTATTCAGTATCTTAAGACTATTCGATTGTACGACTTATGTCTTTCAAGTTGTAAATCGCTTCCGCAGACTTTCGGTTTTTGATACTGAACACTAGTTGAGTGGTGTAAGGACCGACTTTATGTATTTCATGTTAAGTTATGTAAGCGGACTTGATGGGTTTTTAGCATCGAGTATTAGTATGTGTTCAGTATTTAAAAAGGAAGTTACTCTGATGTATGCCAGTAGTGCATTTCGGTGATTTCTACAAGTTAGAAATTAACGGGGTGTTACAGTCTTTGTGTTTCCAACTTGGGTTTCTTTCTTCCCTTTCCTTGAGAAACCGAAAAAGCAATTTCGATGGTTGAACTGTTCTTCAAGCTCTCCGTTTATCTTCTGTTAGGCATGTAATCAAATCAACTATATGATTATAATTATTAAAATGTCTAGTGAATTTATTTTCCATTAAAACAAAGGTTTTGTAAATCTTGAAGATTCAGGTGAGTCCTTTGGTTTTGCTAGAATGATACTTTGGATAATAGAACTCGAAGAACTAGTAGAAGTGGTTGGGTCACCTTTTAAATCAAGGTTTTGTATTTGGCTGACATCAGATTTTAAGTCCTCTTGATTTCTTATGATAAGGAGAAGGCTTTTTTGGACATCGTTGAAACCCCTTTCGAGATTTTCAATGATTCCTAAGTTTTGATGTAAAACTGAATATGCTAAAATTTCGGTTATATTATTCATCATACCTTTAATAGTTAACATATTTGTGTTAATGCCCTATGTTGGGTCAAATCCTGTTTGTCCCACACAATACCCTGTGTTAGGTAGAAGATTCTTTGGAATCTCTATAAGCTGCTGCTTATAAGGTATTCCTGGATTTGTTCTTAAATTTAAAGAACTATCCTCTGTGAAAGGTATTGTTCTTTGCAGAATAGAGCTCATGCTATAAGTGTTTTTAGTCTAGCTTTCATTGAGTTAAGGCATTTCTTATCTTGTTCTAACATAGATTTCTTCCAAGGAATATTTCCTATATTATTACCTATGTCATATTCGAACTAAAAATAGACAATTCTAATACTGGAAAGAATCAAATTAAAATAAACTATGCGAGCAAAAACATGGTTGTATATAGCTCATTTCTAAAAGAAGTCTCGAACGAAGAACCCGAGACTGTACTAAGGTTTGAAGAACAGTTCAACCATCTATTTTAGTCATACTGAAAATAGACAATTCTATTTTCTGAGATGCTAAGTAGTTCATTAATTTTATCATTCACAAAATTTCTTTGTGTTTTTAACCTTTCAAGATTCCTTTCAAGATTTTTTATTAAAATCTTGTATAGTTTTCTAAGTTGAGATCGAACCTCAAACTCAGTGTCTGTTGTTATTTCAGAACACTTCTGCATATATGAAATGAGTAAATCTGTTTTTGTTTGTATTTCTTGATTTAAGAAATAAAGCTTTTCTTCATTTATTTCTATTTCTTTTTGCAGAGTGATGCCAGGCATAACTCAAAATTTCTTTTCTAACCTTTCTTTTTTTTTTGAATATTATAGGGGCTCAAAGGCCCGAAACGAAAACCACGAGGTGGGGAAGGCATGCACTTTTGGGAGCACCCTCCGGAGCGCATTTTCTAACCTTTCTATTGCTTTTTGAAAATCTTCTATTTCATTTGATTCTTTTTGAATCAAAGGTTTTTCAATAGTTAGAGACAATCTGGGTTTTGTTATAAAACTCGATGATCTTTCTATTTTTAAATTTTGAAACTCTAGTACAAGAGAAAATAATTCATCCATATAAATTCGTTTACTTGTTTTAAATTCAATGTTGTAGTGACTATTAGTCAAAGCATAATTTATTTTATAGGCAATTGTAAAGGGATGATTCCCCTTTTTGTATAAGTCCTTTCTCATAAACTCATAATGTAAGACTATTGATCTGTTGAGGTCAGAGTCTTTAAGGGATAATCCTATTTGGAGATTTATGTCAAACTTGATTTTTCCCTTACTAAGGTTTCCGTTTCCTTTAGCAATTATGCAATCGGTTTGATTTATAATTCTGTCATCTCTTAGTTCAATTCTTAAAGGCGAGTCTACTCCTTCTAAGAAGGTACTTTTAATCATTATTTGGACTGTTGATATATGAATATAGGCTATTTTTCGAGCTATTTCTGGTTTTAGAGAGCTTATTCTCTTTTTTATTTGATATGTACTTATTATAGGTAGGACTACGTTTCCAGAAGCGTATTCGATTGGAACTGCTTCTTCTCCGGTCATTATACCTAACTGAATAATATTTTTTCTAGAAATTTTTTTTCTAAGTTGTTTGAAAAAATCATTTTTGAAATTATGATTCTCTTTTAAGGAGAAATCATTTTTTCTTATTTTGTCAGTTAGACCATCAAAAATGCCATCGAGGAAAAATCCTTCCTGGTCTTCTTGCTCTTCAATGATATTAATATTATCTTCTTCGATAGTTATTTGATTATCGCTCATTGAAAATAATGCGAATAAAACATACCTGTATATTTTTCCTGATATTGCTTGTTGGTGTTGTTCTTTGAGGATTGTCTGGTTGTTTTCTATTCAGGACTCTTCTGAGTTCAAAAAACCTGTTCCCTCTTCAGAGTCTTCACTCAAGGAACTTACACTCTTAAAATCTTTTAAGGTGGAGAGATATATTTTGCTTAATGCATTTATCTCTGAGTTTATTAGTGAGGACTGAAGCCTCTATTTATACACCTACCAGGGCTGGCATATAGACCATAATACCCTTAATGGACATACGTGTCCTGCAATAATTAAAAACTTAGAGGCGTGGCAAAGTAGTGGCCGACACCAGTACAATTATTGAAAGAAAAAGCAAACCATTTTACAAAAAGTAAATGTGTTGTGAAAGGCACTCAAGACCCCTAGGTCCTACATCTTTGTCGACTTCTGCCGACACCTTTGTGACGTTTACATTATGCTAATGCTTACGTCATTCTTTTTCTTCTGGATTTTGGTTTCTGCAGATGCTGCATTCATGGTTCTTATTCATCGTGAGTTTCTCACAGGCTAGCTGCTTGATTTCTTCAGGGAGATCTTCAAGCTCTCCGTTTAGATGGTTGAACTGTTCTTCAAACCTTAGTACAGTCTCGAGTTCTTCGTTCGAGACTTCTTTTAGAAATGAGCTATATACAACCATGTTTTTGCTCACATAGTTTATTTTAATTTGATTCTTTCCATTCCCAATTCTGAGGGAGGAATTATATACTTCATTCAGCAAATTTGCCACTGATTTTGCATCTGGGATTTGGACCTCTATGGTGTCTTTTGTTGGGTATTCACCATTGGAGACACCGATTTGTGCTACTGTCATTGATGGTAGTATTAGAGTACTGTCTTCTTTGAATACTGGGTATGATGAAGAACATTTGAGAAACATTTCTGTCCTTTGCAACCCGTTCTTTATACTGTCTTAGGGCAAACTGGCATTTTATCGGGAATTCCGATATCTCCTTCAAGTCTTGGATATAGACTGTGTCAATTAATCCAGATTGGAAGTATGAGTAAACCATTAATGATTGTGCTCCTGGGATTATTACTGCTTTTGGCCCAGCATTTTTCTTTTTAGGATAAAATAATAAAGAAGTATGGATTTCCTTATAATTTATCACTGAGTTCCAATTTTGATTAAATTTATCCAGGGTGATCTTTTTCAGATTTATCTTTTTTTCAGTTGTTAATATTCCCTTTAGTTTGTCCATGGGGTTAGCCCTGGGTTTACCAAGGTTCATCATTCTGGATATAACCTTAGGGTTATCAATCAATACCTTTTTAAAGGATGATGCTGCCTCCTTTTCTGGTACTGATTCTGATGCTGAGTAGGCTTTTTGTGCCATCTCTTTAGTTTCATAACTCTTGTGAGTTACATTCTTGCCATCTATGTGCTGTCTAGCAATGGCCCAGTTGTTGTAGAGTCCTTTGATTGGACCGTTAAATATGACATACCATTTTTCAATGGTTTTGTCTTCTTCCCCTGTTTCTTCTTCTTCGACCATGTTACTCCATAGTCTAGATTCTTTTATTGATTCATTAACCATTTTTTCCATGTTTGATTTTCTTGGAGGTAGGGGTTCCACCTCTGATGTTTCTGTTGATGATGAAGCTTCTGATTTTGAAACTCCAGCTATTATTTGTAATGTTTTCTGTAGCTCTTCTTCCTCCCCTTCGAGAGTTCGGAGTTTTTGTTGGAGAGCAGATTTCTGCTCCTTTTTCTGGTTCAGTTGGTGTTGAATTTGCTTCATAATTGCTTCCATTCTCTTGTTAGTGCGTCTGAAAATGGGTTTTGTTCTGATTTTATGTATTTGATGGAAGGGTGATATTGGTGTAGCTTTAGCTGCCACCTGATTAATCTTCCTTTTTTGTAGTCTTCGTGGAGTTTGTATCTCCAAAAACCTGTTACATATTTTGAGTCAGTTCGAAGCTCCATCAGGATTATACTTGCCTTTGAAAGTAGGCGGATTCTCCCTTTGAAAGGTCGCCAAACTACGAGACCCAGCATTTTCACCAACGTTCTGCTGACCCTCCACAGCCTGAGCCATAGCCGCCAAAGCAGCAGCGATAGCAGCATCATTCCTTCCAGCCATCTTAACTTATCACTACAACACAAACGATAGTTAGAACTAAATGACAATACTCGATCGTCAAGTGACACAATAACTTGACAACTTGGCCGGACAGACCGAAACAGCTCTGATACCACTATTGTAACACCCCATTCTACCCGGTAAAATAATACGAAAATCAGAGTTTATAAAAATTTCCAACATACAATGGAGTGCCACACTTGCTTCGTAAAAACAACAAACAGGTTAATTCGCCTGTGAAAATGGATACATAACACTTACTTTTGGATGAACCGATAAACAACCTTTTAGTCTTTAAAAATAAATCATCTTCATTACTACGCAGCGGATTCGCAACAAAATCAATTCAAATAAATGTGGCGTCTTTAACCAACTTAAGATAGCTCAAAAACGGCAAAGTAACAAATTAAAGTTCCAACAACAAAATAACATATCAAACAATAATGAAAACATGTGTTCATTCCCACCCCGAGTGTTACGTATCAGAGAGACGACACCGACTCGATCAAACGAAGGTAAGCGGCCTTCATTCGTGATTACCTGCACGTTACCGACAGAGGGGCAACATTTAAACAAAAGGGGGTGAGATATCAAACCATATAATAGGACATATGAAAAACAATATATTAGAATCAGAGGATCTAAATTAACCACTTCTCAGCCAACAATCAACTTCGATCAATCACAAGTTATCAACATAGTCACTTAAGGGTGCAATATGAATGCGACTCAATACTATGCACATGCATGTGGTACCATCGGAGCAGAACTCCCAACGTAAAAATCTGCCAATAAATAGAGGCATCAACAAGGCATAAGCCTTCAACGTAAATTCAACATAATTTGCCAGTCCAGGCCAACGTGGGGTGCTATGCATGCGACGCGATGATAAATACTCAGGCAGTCAATAACAATGGTTACATAGCAGCACAACAACAAAGGGATCTCAACGTTGGCCATAGGCCTATAACATAACACCTGCCAATAAATAGAGGCAAATCCAACTGGGTGCAACATTATCAACAGTTCAACCAACGGTTAACAACTTTTCAACAACAATTCAACAGCTTAGCAACTTATCAACAATTTAGCAACTTATCAACAATTTAGCAACCGTGGGCCTAAATATATATTCAACATCAACAATTCGTTTCAAGCGACAACCATAGGATTCACCCTTGGGCAGCCACACTTGGCGCCCTTGGCGCCCACTACGCCCAGCACAACACAGGGCAGCCACACCTGGCGCCCTTGGCGCCCACAGCGCCCAGCAGCAACACAGGGCAGCCACAACATTGGCGCTCTTGGCGCCCAAGGCGCCCAGCAACAGAACAGGGCAGCCAACATGGCGCCCAGTGCGCCAGAACATCAGCAACAGGGCAGCCAGACTTGGCGCCCATGGCACCCAGTGCGCCAGAACAACACAGGGCAGCCACAACATTGGCGCCCTTGGCACCCAGTGCGCCAGAACAACACAGGGCAGCCACAACATTGGCGCCCTTGGCGCCCAGCAACAACCACAATCGGCGCCCATGGCGCCCAGGACCAGCGAAGAACAAGGTGGCACCCAGGACGGCGCCCAGTGTAACACCGCAAAATATTTAATTAATTTATTTAATTAAGTATTTAGGCGTTTATTTTATTTAATTAGTATAATTAAAAATTATAGCATATAATAAGGTGTGGTATTGTAGTAGGAGGTGGTGTTGACAATTAAATTGGGCTTAAGCTGAGAAGAGCCCATGACCCATGACCTAGGCGCATATTTAATCCCAAAAATTAGGGTTTAGGTCATTTTGTGCAAAAGAAAAGAAAGGTGCGAAATTGAGAGAAGAGAATAGAGAGAGTGAGGGCGCCGTTGGAGAAGAGAGAGGAGAAGAAGATTTCGCAAGGCTTCAAGGAAAAAGAAGGAGAAGGGTTCGACTTGCAAAGAGGAAAGAAGAAGACCTTGTGGGTGTCTAAGGAGCATACGTTTAAGAGGTTAGGGGAGTTCTATCTTTCTCTATAATAGATATTCATGATAGGTTGTAAGTTGGGGATTGCCTAGATCTATCCATGTCCTTGATATGTGTGTGATTCCATGTTTGATTTATGAATGTATGTGATGATCATGATGATTTGGATTGTGAATTCTATGATTAAAATTGCAAGAGTGATGTTCTAATTGTTAAAAGGGTGAATTGCATATCACGTGTTTGATTAATGTTTTGATGGTATTGTGATTGATGATAATTGGAGATGACCGTGGTAATTTGATGTTCATATTGGTAATTGAATTTTGGTGTTGAATTAGTAATTTAATTGATGAGAAATAAGATTTTGTAACCCCTAGGCGCCTTGGGCGCCATATGTGTGCATTCTGGACACTGTTCGGTTTTTCTAAAACTGGTATTGTTTTGTTGATCCAAAAATTATGTGGCTGATTGTTTTTGAAAATAGACTTAAAGCCGGTCGTTTTGGCACTGGTTTCGTTCGATTTGGAGTTGTGTAGCTCAAGTTATGAGTCTCCAAAGTTGGGTCAGATGTCTGGAAATCAAACTGTGTGCGTTCTGTTCTTGGCGCCCTGTGCATGGGCGCCGGGTTCCCTGTGTGTGGCGCGCCAGTGCGCGTGTTGCTGTCCTGGGCGCATGGCGCCCGTGTGTGTTGCCTGATGTTGTGCCTTAGGCGCCCAGTGCCTGGGCGCCATTTCCAGGATGTTCCCAATTTTTAATAAAACTGTTTTCGCTATATCTTTTGACTCGGGCATCCGTTTTAAACGTTTCAAAAAGTGTTGGGAAGCTTTTTCGGTCGTCTACCTGTGTGTCATATTTTTAAAATAAAAACTTATTATTTGCTGGTGTTTTCTGGGCGCCCAAGAGGCTGTCCCCGGTGGTCCTCCCAGGACGTTGTGAAGCCATGTTGAGTTCTTTAAAAATTCTTTTTTGCGCACAGCCAACCGTTTTAACGATTTAGTGTCAAGGTGGATGATTATGACGATGATGCCCTTAGTGGCTAGTTAAATTACGCTTTTGCCCTTAGTGGCCAATATTTTTGATGATGATGTGCTTGTGATGATTATGACGAGGATGCCCTTAGTGGCTAATTAAATGACGTTGTTGCCCTTAGTGGTCAATATTTTGATGATGATGTGATTATGACGAGGATGCCCTTAGTGGCTAATTAAATGACGTTGTTGCCCTTAGTGGCCCATATTTTGATGATGTTGTGATTATGATGATTTGTTGTTGCACATGCGTCCATAGTGTCTCATAGCATGTGCATTTCGCCCATAGTGGCAGTGACGATGTTCGCCCATAGTGGCAGTGACGATGTTCGCCCATAGTGGCAGTGACGAGTATGGTACCATCATGCATATGCCCGTGAGTGGGTTGCATTTCATATAGTCGCATGACATAGTGATGAATTGTTGTAATGACGTGATTGATGATTTATGACGTATTTACTCTATGAGTCGTTGTAATGACGTGATTGATGATTTGTGATGTGTTTACTCTAGTGCTGTGATTTGACTTACTGCTTATCATGTGATTTATTATATGGATTGAATTGAGCTCACCCTTCTGCTTGGAATGTTGCTCTATTGTGGCAACGCTGCAGGTAACTGCGAGTGAAGGTCCCGCTGCCTTCCTTATTAGCTGTGGGATGTTGTCGAGTCGCTCTCTGATACTGTAGCACCTAGGGGGCGTGGCTGGAGTTTGATAGTTTAATTAATTTAACTGTTTAATGACTATGTGGAGTATATGCGACGTGTTTGAGAGGCTTAGCGAGTTATTATTTTATTCCGCTGTGGCGTGTTGAATTTTTGTGAAGTCCAATTTTTATGACGATGTGGCACTTCTTTTCTATCAACTCAATTAATGTTTTTGAAAAAGAATTACTCTGATAAAATGACGCGTAAAATTAAGGGGTAGAAGAGGGGTGTTACATTAGTGGTATCAGAGCAGTTGGTCCGTCCGGCCAAGTCGTCGAGTCGTTGTGTCGGTGTACGACCAACTGTCGTCTTTTGAATCTAACAGTTGTTTGTGTTGTACTAACGCTTCTGCAGGTGAAGGTAAAACAAAAAATTGCTAATGGTAAGAGTACTAGTGGGGGAGATGTCCCTACTAGCGTTGTGTGCTGGTACTGTGTGTTGTATTGCGTTTCCGATGTGTGAACTCCGTGTCTTCTCTGTGTAAACCTTGCATTGTTGGCATTTGTTTGACTACTTTTGTCTTCTTGATCTCTAAAATCACTATTCTGGGCTACTATGATCTGACTTGATTACTTGCATTAGGTGATTTTGTAAACGAGGATTTGAGTGTTTCGTAGAGTTATTTACCTAATTGCTTTTAGGTGTTATTCCTAGACTGGCATACTATATCTGCTTTTAAAAATAATAAGTTCTCGATTTAACGATTTTAAGGGTGGATTATATTTCATGTTATCATTAATTCTAAAAAGCTATTACTTTTGAGATTGGTGACTAATATTACTGAACTTGATTTTGACTTCTCGGCTGATTTGGAAAATGTTTGGTTTTCGAAAGGTGCGTTAGTTACTTCTTTTGAACCCGAAGGGAAATGTTATCGGGGTTGGGATGAATTTTCAATATTGTATTTCAGGTCATTCTAATTATCGTATCAAAAGAAATGTTTTACCGCCATGGCTTTGATGTTCTTCTAAATGATTATTATATGATTTGAGGAGCTGATGACACCTTCCTCGTGCGAAAATCATTTCCTGAAATAAATCGTTGATTTTGTTTGAAAGACAATTTTCACTCGTTTTTCGCACTTCGTCTTATAAATGTTTTTGGGGTGGAAGTATCACTTTAGTGATATGTCAATTGTGTGATTATTGTGCCGTCTAAAGTTTTTGTGCAGTGAGTGTTTCCTCGTTTGGGGTACCCGGTGACCCCGATTTGTGTTTATGTGTTATGTGCTATTTGTGAACCATTGTATGAGCAATGACCAAATTATTGGTTGAGGTGTTTTCATTGTAGGAGCAATTGAACAAATCGTTTAGTATCAGTTTAATTTTTATGTGAAGATATCTAGCTAAAATTAAAAATGACTCTAATTGATGTATTGTCATTGTGCCATGTGTAGATACATGTGATCTTAGATGCAATAATGCCTTATCTGAATTCTTGATAAATTGACTATGTCTAATAGATGATATGTAGCTTATTATTTGGACTCTAGAAATTTGTTGTTGATAGTGTAACTGTTGTGGTTGCCGACGATGTTGCTGTTATTGCGGTCGTTCTTTCTGCTATTGTTGAGGTTGTTATAATTTAAGTAGGTGATAAAGTTGTTATTCTAGAGAATGTATCGATATAAGTGGCTGTAGAATTTGTTGCGGTTGCTATTGTTGTTGTTATCGTTGCTGTTAAATATTATTAGATGAGATAATAAAGATGTCACTCGGTTGAGACTATTCCAATAGTAGTTGTTGTTGCAGTGTTTATGGTTGTTGTTGAATTATTCTTGTTGTGTATTGCTGTTGTTGCTGTTTTTAACACTGTTTTGCTGCTGTTTGTGCAATTTTAATGTTGCTGTTTTTGAGCTGATTTTACTGCTGTTTTTATAATGAAAGGTGTTGCTGTTTTTGGAAATAACAGTGCTGTTTTTATAAAGAATATGTTGCTGTTTTATTAAGTTAAGGTTGCTGTTTTTACGAAACAAATGGTGCTGTTACTATTTTTTTTTTTTTACAAGTCACTGTTTTTATAAAAATGTCGTTGCTGTCACTGTTCATTTTAAATGCTGTTGCGGACACTGTTTTTATGAAAATATTGTTGCTGTTGCTGATAAGCGAATACTGCTGTTGCCGTAAATAAAAGTTACTGTTGCTGTTTTATAAAAGATGATGTTGCCAATTTTCTTTATAAAAACTAGTGTTGCTGTTACTTTTTAAAACGCTAATGCTGCTGTTTCCTTCAATTTTAATGGTGCTGTCTACTTATACTTAAAGTGTTGTTCCTTAAGATTTAAAGAGTTGTTTTCCTCAATTTAATTGGTGCTGTTTACTTATATTTAAGATACTGTTTTACTCAATTTAAATGTGCTGTTTGCTTAAATTTTAATGTGCTGTTTACTAAAATTTAAAGTGCTGTTTTCTCAGAATTAAGCTGCTGTTTATATGTTTTTGTTGTCGTCGTTGATGTGCATGAGTGGCAAGTTCAGTTGATTGTTGATTTGTTATTGCTGTTGTTGGTTGTTGGCGCATTAGCGCCCATTGTCATGATTATGTTGTTGTTCATGATGATTATGTTGATGTTGATGGTTGTTAATGATGTGTTGACGATTATGTTGGTATTAATGATGTGGACGTTTATGTTGTTGTCTTGAGTACCTCCGAATGGCCCAAGTTATTATGCTGATTGTTGTTGTGGGTATCGCCGAATGGCCCACACGGTTTTGTTGTTGCTATTATTGCTGATTGTTGTTGTGGGCCTATGGCCATTGTTTAAAAAGGGATAGTTGGTCCCGGAATTTGGCTGTGTTGACGATATATGTTGTTGTAATGATGTTGATTGTTGTGGCGTGCTATATGTTGTCTGTTGTAATGACATTGTCATAGAAACCAAACTGTTAGCAGTCTGCTAGTGTGCGAACCCATGAGGATGGATGAGTGGGGTAGGATGCAAGTCAGTTTACCAGAGTGGCACAGCGGAGTAGAGAGTGAGCCTGATTACTACTGCTTGAAGTTACCTGGCTGAACGAGTAGGAGGGACGGCCGCCCAATCACTTATCGCCGGTAATCAAAGGAATAATAATCAGCGTGATAGATGGCACTAGCGGCCTAGAGGCCGTAGTCGTTTAATGGAGGGATGTCAGCATTAGCAGAGAAATTTCGAGGACGAAATTATTCTAAGTGGGGGAGAGTTGTAACACCCCAAAATATTTAATTAATTTATTTAATTAAGTATTTAGGCGTTTATTTTATTTAATTAGTATAATTAAAAATTATAGCATATAATAAGGTGTGGTATTGTAGTAGGAGGTGGTGTTGACAATTAAATTGGGCTTAAGCTGAGAAGAGCCCATGACCCATGACCTAGGCGCATATTTAATCCCAAAAATTAGGGTTTAGGTCATTTTGTGCAAAAGAAAAGAAAGGTGCGAAATTGAGAGAAGAGAATAGAGAGAGTGAGGGCGCCGTTGGAGAAGAGAGAGGAGAAGAAGATTTCGCAAGGCTTCAAGGAAAAAGAAGGAGAAGGGTTCGACTTGCAAAGAGGAAAGAAGAAGACCTTGTGGGTGTCTAAGGAGCATACGTTTAAGAGGTTAGGGGAGTTCTATCTTTCTCTATAATAGATATTCATGATAGGTTGTAAGTTGGGGATTGCCTAGATCTATCCATGTCCTTGATATGTGTGTGATTCCATGTTTGATTTATGAATGTATGTGATGATCATGATGATTTGGATTGTGAATTCTATGATTAAAATTGCAAGAGTGATGTTCTAATTGTTAAAAGGGTGAATTGCATATCACGTGTTTGATTAATGTTTTGATGGTATTGTGATTGATGATAATTGGAGATGACCGTGGTAATTTGATGTTCATATTGGTAATTGAATTTTGGTGTTGAATTAGTAATTTAATTGATGAGAAATAAGATTTTGTAACCCCTAGGCGCCTTGGGCGCCATATGTGTGCATTCTGGACACTGTTCGGTTTTTCTAAAACTGGTATTGTTTTGTTGATCCAAAAATTATGTGGCTGATTGTTTTTGAAAATAGACTTAAAGCCGGTCGTTTTGGCACTGGTTTCGTTCGATTTGGAGTTGTGTAGCTCAAGTTATGAGTCTCCAAAGTTGGGTCAGATGTCTGGAAATCAAACTGTGTGCGTTCTGTTCTTGGCGCCCTGTGCATGGGCGCCGGGTTCCCTGTGTGTGGCGCGCCAGTGCGCGTGTTGCTGTCCTGAGCGCATGGCGCCCGTGTGTGTTGCCTGATGTTGTGCCTTAGGCGCCCAGTGCCTGGGCGCCATTTCCAGGATGTTCCCAATTTTTAATAAAACTGTTTTCGCTATATCTTTTGACTCGGGCATCCGTTTTAAACGTTTCAAAAAGTGTTGGGAAGCTTTTTCGGTTGTCTACCTGTGTGTCATATTTTTAAAATAAAAACTTATTATTTGCTGGTGTTTTCTGGGCGCCCAAGAGGCTGTCCCCGGTGGTCCTCCCAGGACGTTGTGAAGCCATGTTGAGTTCTTTAAAAATTCTTTTTTGCGCACAGCCAACCGTTTTAACGATTTAGTGTCAAGGTGGATGATTATGACGATGATGCCCTTAGTGGCTAGTTAAATTACGCTTTTGCCCTTAGTGGCCAATATTTTTGATGATGATGTGCTTGTGATGATTATGACGAGGATGCCCTTAGTGGCTAATTAAATGACGTTGTTGCCCTTAGTGGTCAATATTTTGATGATGATGTGATTATGACGAGGATGCCCTTAGTGGCTAATTAAATGACGTTGTTGCCCTTAGTGGCCCATATTTTGATGATGTTGTGATTATGATGATTTGTTGTTGCACATGCGTCCATAGTGTCTCATAGCATGTGCATTTCGCCCATAGTGGCAGTGACGATGTTCGCCCATAGTGGCAGTGACGATGTTCGCCCATAGTGGCAGTGACGAGTATGGTACCATCATGCATATGCCCGTGAGTGGGTTGCATTTCATATAGTCGCATGACATAGTGATGAATTGTTGTAATGACGTGATTGATGATTTATGACGTATTTACTCTATGAGTCGTTGTAATGACGTGATTGATGATTTGTGATGTGTTTACTCTAGTGCTGTGATTTGACTTACTGCTTATCATGTGATTTATTATATGGATTGAATTGAGCTCACCCTTCTGCTTGGAATGTTGCTCTATTGTGGCAACGCTGCAGGTAACTGCGAGTGAAGGTCCCGCTGCCTTCCTTATTAGCTGTGGGATGTTGTCGAGTCGCTCTCTGATACTGTAGCACCTAGGGGGCGTGGCTGGAGTTTGATAGTTTAATTAATTTAACTGTTTAATGACTATGTGGAGTATATGCGACGTGTTTGAGAGGCTTAGCGAGTTATTATTTTATTCCGCTGTGGCGTGTTGAATTTTTGTGAAGTCCAATTTTTATGACGATGTGGCACTTCTTTTCTATCAACTCAATTAATGTTTTTGAAAAAGAATTACTCTGATAAAATGACGCGTAAAATTAAGGGGTAGAAGAGGGGTGTTACATTAGTGGTATCAGAGCAGTTGGTCCGTCCGGCCAAGTCGTCGAGTCGTTGTGTCGGTGTACGACCAACTGTCGTCTTTTGAATCTAACAGTTGTTTGTGTTGTACTAACGCTTCTGCAGGTGAAGGTAAAACAAAAAATTGCTAATGGTAAGAGTACTAGTGGGGGAGATGTCCCTACTAGCGTTGTGTGCTGGTACTGTGTGTTGTATTGCGTTTCCGATGTGTGAACTCCGTGTCTTCTCTGTGTAAACCTTGCATTGTTGGCATTTGTTTGACTACTTTTGTCTTCTTGATCTCTAAAATCACTATTCTGGGCTACTATGATCTGACTTGATTACTTGCATTAGGTGATTTTGTAAACGAGGATTTGAGTGTTTCGTAGAGTTATTTACCTAATTGCTTTTAGGTGTTATTCCTAGACTGGCATACTATATCTGCTTTTAAAAATAATAAGTTCTCGATTTAACGATTTTAAGGGTGGATTATATTTCATGTTATCATTAATTCTAAAAAGCTATTACTTTTGAGATTGGTGACTAATATTACTGAACTTGATTTTGACTTCTCGGCTGATTTGGAAAATGTTTGGTTTTCGAAAGGTGCGTTAGTTACTTCTTTTGAACCCGAAGGGAAATGTTATCGGGGTTGGGATGAATTTTCAATATTGTATTTCAGGTCATTCTAATTATCGTATCAAAAGAAATGTTTTACCGCCATGGCTTTGATGTTCTTCTAAATGATTATTATATGATTTGAGGAGCTGATGACACCTTCCTCGTGCGAAAATCATTTCCTGAAATAAATCGTTGATTTTGTTTGAAAGACAATTTTCACTCGTTTTTCGCACTTCGTCTTATAAATGTTTTTGGGGTGGAAGTATCACTTTAGTGATATGTCAATTGTGTGATTATTGTGCCGTCTAAAGTTTTTGTGCAGTGAGTGTTTCCTCGTTTGGGGTACCCGGTGACCCCGATTTGTGTTTATGTGTTATGTGCTATTTGTGAACCATTGTATGAGCAATGACCAAATTATTGGTTGAGGTGTTTTCATTGTAGGAGCAATTGAACAAATCGTTTAGTATCAGTTTAATTTTTATGTGAAGATATCTAGCTAAAATTAAAAATGACTCTAATTGATGTATTGTCATTGTGCCATGTGTAGATACATGTGATCTTAGATGCAATAATGCCTTATCTGAATTCTTGATAAATTGACTATGTCTAATAGATGATATGTAGCTTATTATTTGGACTCTAGAAATTTGTTGTTGATAGTGTAACTGTTGTGGTTGCCGACGATGTTGTTGTTATTGCGGTCGTTCTTTCTGCTATTGTTGAGGTTGTTATAATTTAAGTAGGTGATAAAGTTGTTATTCTAGAGAATGTATCGATATAAGTGGCTGTAGAATTTGTTGCGGTTGCTATTGTTGTTGTTATCGTTGCTGTTAAATATTATTAGATGAGATAATAAAGATGTCACTCGGTTGAGACTATTCCAATAGTAGTTGTTGTTGCAGTGTTTATGGTTGTTGTTGAATTATTCTTGTTGTGTATTGCTGTTGTTGCTGTTTTTAACACTGTTTTGCTGCTGTTTGTGCAATTTTAATGTTGCTGTTTTTGAGCTGATTTTACTGCTGTTTTTATAATGAAAGGTGTTGCTGTTTTTGGAAATAACAGTGCTGTTTTTATAAAGAATATGTTGCTGTTTTATTAAGTTAAGGTTGCTGTTTTTACGAAACAAATGGTGCTGTTACTATTTTTTTTTTTTTTTACAAGTCACTGTTTTTATAAAAATGTCGTTGCTGTCACTGTTCATTTTAAATGCTGTTGCGGACACTGTTTTTATGAAAATATTGTTGCTGTTGCTGATAAGCGAATACTGCTGTTGCCGTAAATAAAAGTTACTGTTGCTGTTTTATAAAAGATGATGTTGCCAATTTTCTTTATAAAAACTAGTGTTGCTGTTACTTTTTAAAACGCTAATGCTGCTGTTTCCTTCAATTTTAATGGTGCTGTCTACTTATACTTAAAGTGTTGTTCCTTAAGATTTAAAGAGTTGTTTTCCTCAATTTAATTGGTGCTGTTTACTTATATTTAAGATACTGTTTTACTCAATTTAAATGTGCTGTTTGCTTAAATTTTAATGTGCTGTTTACTAAAATTTAAAGTGCTGTTTTCTCAGAATTAAGCTGCTGTTTATATGTTTTTGTTGTCGTCGTTGATGTGCATGAGTGGCAAGTTCAGTTGATTGTTGATTTGTTATTGCTGTTGTTGGTTGTTGGCGCATTAGCGCCCATTGTCATGATTATGTTGTTGTTCATGATGATTATGTTGATGTTGATGGTTGTTAATGATGTGTTGACGATTATGTTGGTATTAATGATGTGGACGTTTATGTTGTTGTCTTGAGTACCTCCGAATGGCCCAAGTTATTATGCTGATTGTTGTTGTGGGTATCGCCGAATGGCCCACACGGTTTTGTTGTTGCTATTATTGCTGATTGTTGTTGTGGGCCTATGGCCATTGTTTAAAAAGGGATAGTTGGTCCCGGAATTTGGCTGTGTTGACGATATATGTTGTTGTAATGATGTTGATTGTTGTGGCGTGCTATATGTTGTCTGTTGTAATGACATTGTCATAGAAACCAAACTGTTAGCAGTCTGCTAGTGTGCGAACCCATGAGGATGGATGAGTGGGGTAGGATGCAAGTCAGTTTACCAGAGTGGCACAGCGGAGTAGAGAGTGAGCCTGATTACTACTGCTTGAAGTTACCTGGCTGAACGAGTAGGAGGGACGGCCGCCCAATCACTTATCGCCGGTAATCAAAGGAATAATAATCAGCGTGATAGATGGCACTAGCGGCCTAGAGGCCGTAGTCGTTTAATGGAGGGATGTTAGCATTAGCAGAGAAATTTCGAGGACGAAATTATTCTAAGTGGGGGAGAGTTGTAACACCCCAAAATATTTAATTAATTTATTTAATTAAGTATTTAGGCGTTTATTTTATTTAATTAGTATAATTAAAAATTATAGCATATAATAAGGTGTGGTATTGTAGTAGGAGGTGGTGTTGACAATTAAATTGGGCTTAAGCTGAGAAGAGCCCATGACCCATGACCTAGGCGCATATTTAATCCCAAAAATTAGGGTTTAGGTCATTTTGTGCAAAAGAAAAGAAAGGTGCGAAATTGAGAGAAGAGAATAGAGAGAGTGAGGGCGCCGTTGGAGAAGAGAGAGGAGAAGAAGATTTCGCAAGGCTTCAAGGAAAAAGAAGGAGAAGGGTTCGACTTGCAAAGAGGAAAGAAGAAGACCTTGTGGGTGTCTAAGGAGCATACGTTTAAGAGGTTAGGGGAGTTCTATCTTTCTCTATAATAGATATTCATGATAGGTTGTAAGTTGGGGATTGCCTAGATCTATCCATGTCCTTGATATGTGTGTGATTCCATGTTTGATTTATGAATGTATGTGATGATCATGATGATTTGGATTGTGAATTCTATGATTAAAATTGCAAGAGTGATGTTCTAATTGTTAAAAGGGTGAATTGCATATCACGTGTTTGATTAATGTTTTGATGGTATTGTGATTGATGATAATTGGAGATGACCGTGGTAATTTGATGTTCATATTGGTAATTGAATTTTGGTGTTGAATTAGTAATTTAATTGATGAGAAATAAGATTTTGTAACCCCTAGGCGCCTTGGGCGCCATATGTGTGCATTCTGGACACTGTTCGGTTTTTCTAAAACTGGTATTGTTTTGTTGATCCAAAAATTATGTGGCTGATTGTTTTTGAAAATAGACTTAAAGCCGGTCGTTTTGGCACTGGTTTCGTTCGATTTGGAGTTGTGTAGCTCAAGTTATGAGTCTCCAAAGTTGGGTCAGATGTCTGGAAATCAAACTGTGTGCGTTCTGTTCTTGGCGCCCTGTGCATGGGCGCCGGGTTCCCTGTGTGTGGCGCGCCAGTGCGCGTGTTGCTGTCCTGGGCGCATGGCGCCCGTGTGTGTTGCCTGATGTTGTGCCTTAGGCGCCCAGTGCCTGGGCGCCATTTCCAGGATGTTCCCAATTTTTAATAAAACTGTTTTCGCTATATCTTTTGACTCGGGCATCCGTTTTAAACGTTTCAAAAAGTGTTGGGAAGCTTTTTCGGTCGTCTACCTGTGTGTCATATTTTTAAAATAAAAACTTATTATTTGCTGGTGTTTTCTGGGCGCCCAAGAGGCTGTCCCCGGTGGTCCTCCCAGGACGTTGTGAAGCCATGTTGAGTTCTTTAAAAATTCTTTTTTGCGCACAGCCAACCGTTTTAACGATTTAGTGTCAAGGTGGATGATTATGACGATGATGCCCTTAGTGGCTAGTTAAATTACGCTTTTGCCCTTAGTGGCCAATATTTTTGATGATGATGTGCTTGTGATGATTATGACGAGGATGCCCTTAGTGGCTAATTAAATGACGTTGTTGCCCTTAGTGGTCAATATTTTGATGATGATGTGATTATGACGAGGATGCCCTTAGTGGCTAATTAAATGACGTTGTTGCCCTTAGTGGCCCATATTTTGATGATGTTGTGATTATGATGATTTGTTGTTGCACATGCGTCCATAGTGTCTCATAGCATGTGCATTTCGCCCATAGTGGCAGTGACGATGTTCGCCCATAGTGGCAGTGACGATGTTCGCCCATAGTGGCAGTGACGAGTATGGTACCATCATGCATATGCCCGTGAGTGGGTTGCATTTCATATAGTCGCATGACATAGTGATGAATTGTTGTAATGACGTGATTGATGATTTATGACGTATTTACTCTATGAGTCGTTGTAATGACGTGATTGATGATTTGTGATGTGTTTACTCTAGTGCTGTGATTTGACTTACTGCTTATCATGTGATTTATTATATGGATTGAATTGAGCTCACCCTTCTGCTTGGAATGTTGCTCTATTGTGGCAACGCTGCAGGTAACTGCGAGTGAAGGTCCCGCTGCCTTCCTTATTAGCTGTGGGATGTTGTCGAGTCGCTCTCTGATACTGTAGCACCTAGGGGGCGTGGCTGGAGTTTGATAGTTTAATTAATTTAACTGTTTAATGACTATGTGGAGTATATGCGACGTGTTTGAGAGGCTTAGCGAGTTATTATTTTATTCCGCTGTGGCGTGTTGAATTTTTGTGAAGTCCAATTTTTATGACGATGTGGCACTTCTTTTCTATCAACTCAATTAATGTTTTTGAAAAAGAATTACTCTGATAAAATGACGCGTAAAATTAAGGGGTAGAAGAGGGGTGTTACACCCAGCAACCTACGAACAACAAGATGGCGCCCAGGAGGGCGCCCAGGACATATTTTTGGTTCTCAATCATCAACAAACATGTTCACACATCATCAATAGGTAACAAACATCATCAATAGGATTCAATATCAACATTTAGGGTTCAATATCTACAACTAGGGTTTTCAAGAATTAACAACACCTAGGGTTCTTTAACCTTCCTACATAAAGCCCTTCATATACCCGATTATAGAGTTAGAACCCCACCCTTACCTTGGATTGAAGTTGAAATTCTCATTGGTCCTTGCCCTAGCTCTCTCTTCGCCGCCCCTCCTTGCTCTTCTCTCCAAATTCTTATTTTTTTTCTTCTAAAATGAACAAACCCTAAAATAACACCTGTTTATAATTTATTTAGTCTTATGGGCTTTCTCATACACTTATGCGACTCTAGCTTCATGGGCCTTCTTTACACCCCCTTATTTTACTACTCCTAACA
This sequence comes from Astragalus membranaceus, assembly GCA_039519185.1. NCBI lineage: Eukaryota > Viridiplantae > Streptophyta > Magnoliopsida > Fabales > Fabaceae > Astragalus > Astragalus membranaceus. The sequence continues at coordinate 173,308,891 of CM076847.1, forward strand.
CCAACAATAGGCCCACATACGAAAATATATTTTTACTCTAATATTTTCTTTTAACTTAATTTCCTAAATAATTCAATTAAATAATTAATTAAACATTCGGGGCGTTACAACTCTCCCCCACTTAGAATATTTTCGTCCTCGAAAATTTACCTGACTCGAACAACTCGGGATAAGATTCCCGCATCTTGCTTTCTAGCTCCCACGTCATGCTTTCTCCGGTAGCTCCCAACCAGACTACTTTCACCAAATTGATCTCCTTGCCTCTTAGAGTCTTCACCTCATGATCCTCGATACGCACAGGCATCGTCTCCACAGTGAGATTATCCCGTACTTGCACATCATCCATATGAATTACATGAGATGGATCTGAAACGTACTTTCGAAGTTGCGACACATGAAACACATCATGCAAATTCGAAAGGTTAGGTGGTAAGGCCACCCTATAAGCAACATCTCCAACTCTTTCTGAAATCTGATACGGACCAATAAAACGAGGCGTGAGCTTCTTAGACTTCAAAGCGCGTTCAACACCGGTCACCGGAGTGACTCTCAAAAACACATGCTCACCCGCTTGAAATTCTAAATCCTTTCTTCGCTTATCATGATAACTCTTCTGTCTACTTTGCGAAGCTTTCATCTTCTCCCGAATCAACCTCACCTTCTCAGTAGTCTCTCAAACAATTTCAGGTCCAAGTACTACACTTTCTCCAGATTCATACCAACATAAAGGAGTCCTACATCTCCGACCATACAACGCTTCAAAAGGTGCCATCCCAATACTAGAATGGTAACTGTTATTATAAGTGAACTCTATCAACGAAAGGTAGGCATCCCACGAACCTCCTTGCTCCAGAACACAAGCTCTCAACAAATCCTCCAACGACTGAATAGTCCTCTCTGACTGACCATCTGTCTGAGGGTGATACGCCGAACTCAATCTCAACTTAGAACCCAACTCCTTTTGCAGACTCTTCCAAAAATCAGACGTAAACCTCGGATCCCTATTCGAAACGACACATAGAGGAACACCATGCAGCTTTACAATCTCTCGGATATAAATCTTTGCCAACTTAGGTACTGAATATGTGATGTTAATAGGAACAAAATGAGCCGACTTCGTTAGCCTATCAACAATCACCCAAATCGCATCATGACCTCTTGCGGTATTAGGCAATCCCGTCACAAAGTCCATTGAAATACTATCCCATTTCCATTCTGGAACCTCTAACGGTTGCATCAACCCTGCAGGCTTCTGATGTTCAACTTTCGACTTCTGACAAGTTAAACATGCATACACAAACTGCGCTACATCACGCTTCATCCCTTGCCACCAAAACAAATTCTTCAAGTCCTGATACATCTTAGTAGCCCCCGGATGAATACTCAACTTACTCCTATGACTTTCTTCAAGACTCGCTTTCTTCATCTCTGCGTCATCAGGAATAAAAATTCTATTACGGAACCTCAACACACCTTGCGCATCCAGCTTGAAATCTTTATTCTCAGACTGATCGATTCCAACCATCGAATCCACCAATTTAACATCCAACATCTGAGCTTCTTTGATACTGTCCAAAAAGTCATTATTAATCTTTAACATTCCCAACCTGACACTCTGCGGTGTCAGTTCACAGACCAAACTCATATCTCTGAACTGCTCAATTAATTCCAACTCCTTAACCATCATTGCTGACATGTGTAAGGTCTTTCGACTTAACGCATCAGCCACGACATTAGCTTTTCCTTGAAGATAATTCAATCTGAAATCATAATCCTTTAATAACTCCAACCACCATCGTTGCCTCATATTCAATTCCTTCTGATCAAATAAATACTTCAAACTCTTATGGTCACTAAATACTTCAAATCTAGAACCATAAAGATAATGCCTCCAAATCTTTAGCACAAAAACAACTGCAGCAAGCTTTAAGTCATGCGTAGGATTATTCTTTTCATGAGTCCGCAACTGCCTTGACGCATAAGCAACTACCTTTCCATTCTGCATGAGCACACCTCCTAAACCCATCTTGGAAGCATCACAATACACCACAAAAGTCTCTCCCGGATTGGGCAACGTCAAGATAGGAGACGTCGTCATCCTCTTCTTCAATTCGGCGAAGCTCTCTTCACAGCGAGCGTCCCACACAAAGGCTTCACCTTTGCAAGTCAGCTGAGTTAGCGGAAGTGCTAACTTAGAAAACCCCTCGATGAACCTTCTATAATAACCAGCTAACCCCAAAAAGCTTCTAATCTCGGTAGCCGACTTTGGGGCTTCCCACTGCAACACAGCATCTACTTTAGACGGATCCACCGCGATGCCACTACCCGAAATGACGTGACCAAGGAAACTCACTTCCTTCAACCAGAATTCACATTTAGGCAGTTTTGCATACAACTTCTTCTCTTTTAGGACCTCCAACACTAATCTCAAATGCTCTGCATGCTCTTCTTCTGACTTAGAGTAGACCAGAATATCATCAATGAATACCACCACAAACTGATCCAAGTAAGTATGGAAGATACGGTTCATGTATTCCATAAATACTCCCGGCGCGTTGGTAACACCAAAAGGCATCACCGAATATTCATAATGCCCGTAACGAGTTCTAAAAGCCGTCTTCTGAATATCCTCATCTTTCACTTTAATCTGATGGTAACCCGATCGCAAATCAATCTTACTAAACACTCGAGCACCCACCAGCTGATCCATCAAATCATCTATCCTTGGAAGTGGATACTTGTTCTTAACCGTTACCTTATTCAACTGTCTATAATCAACACAGAGCCTCATACTTCCATCTTTCTTCTTTACTAGTAACACAGGAGCTCCCCACGGCGACACACTTGGTCTCACAAACTTCTTTTCGAGCAAATCCTCAAGTTGCTTCTTCAATTCGGACAATTCAGATGCAGACATCTTGTACGGTGCCATAGAAACAGGTCTGGTACCAGGTACAAGATCAATAGCGAATTCCACTTCTCTCTCTGGCGGCACACCTGGAATCTCAGCAGGGAAAACTTCAGGAAATTCACACACTACCTGCAACTCCTCAATTACGGCTCGGTTCTCGACAGACATTGATGCCATCAGCGAGAATAACTGGACTTCCTCCTGCATCAACTTCCGCAACTGTTTAGCAGACAACAAACCAGCTTCCTCCTCTTCAGGGGTAGAAAAACTCACAGACTTACTACGACAGTTAATATGCACATGGTTATACTCTAACCAGTTCATACCCAAGATCACATCCAATCCACTTAACGGCAAACAAATCAAGTCAACAACAAAGTCTCTGTCGAAAATCGACAAAGGACATTGAGAACACACAAGAGAAGTAGTCACCGACCCCTTAGCCGGAGTGTCGACAACCATCTCTCCATTCATAGAAGACAACGCAAGACCCAATCTTTTAACACAATCAGCAGCAATAAAACAATGAGTAGCACCGGTATCAACAATAGAAGTTAGAGGAATACTATTAATGAAGCATGTACCTCTAATAAGTCCATCTTCTTCAGAAGTCTCTGTCCCTGCCAAAGCGGACACTCTCCCACTAGCTCGCTCTTTCTTCGGTTTCTGACACTGACTACTAATGTGTCCTCCTTCGCCACAATTGAAGCAAATCATCTCCTTATGCTCGCACCCAGATACTTCATGCCCGGTCTTACCACAACGGAAACACCTCTTTGCCTCAGCCTTGCACACGTTACTCTTATGACCAGCTTTGCCACATTTGAAGCACACGATACCAGCAGGAGCATTTCCCCCACTAGTTCTCTTACCATCAGCGGCTTTCGGTTTACCTTTACCTGCAGGAGCATCATACGGCTTACCACGATTCGTATGCTTTCCCCTCTTCTCATTAATAATCTTATAATGAGCATTGCTATCCTCTTCATAGATCCTGCAGCTATCAATCAAATCAGAGAAGACACGGATTTTCTGATACCCAATTGCCTTCTTGATCTCTGGTCGCAACCCGTTCTCAAACTTGATGCACCTCGAGAATTCAGCAGTGGCTTCACTATAGTGCGAATAAAACTTGGCTAACTCCACAAACTTAGCAGCATACTCAGTAACCGACAGGTTTCCCTGCTTCAGCTCAAGAAATTCAATTTCCTTCTTGCCCCGGACATCCTCAGGGTAATACTTCCTCAAAAATTCCCTACGGAACACAACCCAGGTGATCTCTTCACCTGCAGCTACCAATCTCTGACTAGTCTCTAGCCACCAGTCATCAGCCTCTTTTGCCAACATATGAGTACCATAACGAACCTTCTGCGCTAGAGTGCAGTCCATCACAAGGAAGATCCTCTCCATATCCTTCAGCCAAGCCAACGCTCCATCAGGATTATACTTGCCTTTGAAAGTAGGCGGATTCTCCCTTTGAAAGGTCGCCAAACTACGAGACCCAGCATTTTCACCAACGTTCTGCTGACCCTCCACAGCCTGAGCCATAGCCGCCAAAGCAGCAGCGATAGCAGCATCATTCCTTCCAGCCATCTTAACTTATCACTACAACACAAACGATAGTTAGAACTAAATGACAATACTCGATCGTCAAGTGACACAATAACTTGACAACTTGGCCGGACAGACCGAAACAGCTCTGATACCACTATTGTAACACCCCATTCTACCCGGTAAAATAATACGAAAATCAGAGTTTATAAAAATTTCCAACATACAATGGAGTGCCACACTTGCTTCGTAAAAACAACAAACAGGTTAATTCGCCTGTGAAAACGGATACATAACACTTACTTTTGGATGAACCGATAAACAACCTTTTAGTCTTTAAAAATAAATCATCTTCATTACTACGCAGCGGATTCGCAACAAAATCAATTCAAATAAACGTGGCGTCTTTAACAACCTTAAGACAGCTCAAAAACGGAAAAGTAAGAAATCTGCCAATAAATAGAGGCATCAACAAGGCATAAGCCTTCAACGTAAATTCAACATAATTTGCCAGTCCGGGCCAACGTGGGGTGCTATGCATGCGACGCGATGATAAATACTCAGGCAGTCAATAACAATGGTTACATAGCAGCACAACAACAAAGGGATCTCAACGTTGGCCATAGTCCTATAACATAACACCTGCCAATAAATAGAGGCAAATCCAACTGGGTGCAACATTATCAACAGTTCAACCAACGGTTAACAACTTATCAACAACAATTCAACAGCTTAGCAACTTATCAACAATTTAGCAACTTATCAACAATTTAGCAACCGTGGGCCTAAATATATATTCAACATCAACAATTCGTTTCAAGCGACAACCATAGGATTCACCCTTGGGCAGCCACACTTGGCGCCCTTGGCGCCCACTACGCCCAGCACAACACAGGGCAGCCACACTTTGCGCCCTTGGCGCCCACAGTGCCCAGCAGCAACACAGGGCAGCCACAACATTGGCGCCCTTGGCGCCCAAGGCGCCCAGCAACAGAACAGGGCAACCAACATGGCGCCCATGGCACCCAGTGCGCCAGAACATCAGCAATAGGGCAGCCAGACTTGGCGCCCATGGCGCCCACAGCGCCCAGCAGCAACACAGGGAAGCCACAACATTGGCGCCCAAGGCGCCCAGCAACTGAACAGGGCAGCCAACATAGCGCCCATGGCGCCCAGTGCGCCACAACATCAGCAACAGGGAAGCCATACTTGGCGCCCATGGCGCCCAGTGCGCCAGAAACAGCAACAGGCTGCCAGACATTGGCGCCCTTGGCGCCCAGTGCGCCAGAACAACACAGGGCAGCCACAACATTGGCGCCCTTGGCGCCCAGTGCGCCAAAACAACACAGGGCAGCCACAACATTGGCGCCCTTGGCACCCAGTGCGCCAGAACAACACAGGGCAGCCACAACATTGGCGCCCTTGGCGCCCAGCAACCAACGCCCAGCAACAACGACAATCGGCGCCCATGGCGCCCAGGACCAGCGAACAACAAGGTGGTGCCCAGGACGGCGCCCAGCAACCTACGAACAACAAGATGGCGCCCAGGAGGGCGCCCAAGACAAATTTGTGGTTCTCAATCATCAACAAACATGTTCACACATCATCAATAGGTAACAAACATCATCAATAGGATTCAATATCAACATTTAGGGTTCAATATCTACAACTAGGGTTTTCAAGAATTAACAACACCTGGGGTTCCTTAACCTTCCTACATAAAGCCCTTCATATACCCGATTATAGAGTTAGAACCCCACCCTTACCTTGGATTGAAGTTGAAACTCTCCTTGGTCCTTGCCCTAGCTCTCTCTTCGCCGCCCCCTTCTTGCTCTTCTCTCCAAATTCTTATTTTTTTTTTCTTCTAAAATGAGCAAACCCTAAAATAACACCTATTTATAATTTATTTAGTCTTATGGGCTTTCTCATACACTTATGCGACTCTAGCTTCATGGGCCTTCTTTACACCCCCTTATTTTACTACTCCTAACACCAACAATAGGCCCACATACGAAAATATATTTAAAATTTCACCTTCATTTGGTATAGATACCTTAGGGACATACTGAGACGGTATGTTTTTATATCTTTCTTCATTATAAAAATTACTTTCTCGCTGTCTTTTTCTTCTGTGAGAAGTCTGTCCTATTTCTTCTATTTTTACGAAATTTGGTATATCGTATGGGTTTTCATCCGAGTCATAATCGAAGACTATTTCATTTGACTGTTCTTCATGGCTAACATCTAATGATGCCATTAGGGTGTTTAGTCGGTCTATTTGTTCCTCTAAACAGCTCATATTCTTTGTAACACGGTATAAATCTGTTTTAGAATGATTTTCTGGTCCTTTTCGGCCTTTTCCATTTCTTCTTCTATGCTTATTTCTAACTGATTTTTTTAATGTAAAATAATTATATCGATTTCTTTTAGTCCTTTGATTATATGGTCAAAAATTTCCACATCATATTCATAAAACCATTTTCATCTCCACCCAAACCAACAACAACACACAAAACTCAAGACACTCATATCCCACTCCTTTCAAAAATCCCCAAACATGTGAATCCCTATTTCACTCCTGGAGCCATAAATACCATAGCCATCACCACCACACAAAGAAACCAAACAAAAAATACAAGCAAGAGAAAAAGAGGCAAAGAAATAGAAGAAAATCATCGTCACCAACCTCGACGACGCACCACCGTCGTCGCCGGCGTACCGCTGCCGGCGTACCACCGTCGTCATCGCAGTCACCGACAACCACAACCACCACAACCTCCTCCTATTTGCAACTCCACCGCCATCACTCCTCCCTCACGGCCATCCACCACCAAACTCTCTCTCCTTGCGAATCACCGCCACCAGAAACGGCCACCACCGTCAAAAGCCCACTTTCGCACCACAACGACCACCAAACAACCACCATCGCACCCTCTATTTCACCCTTCTCACTCAAACTCGTTTCTCTCTCTTCCGTTGTCTCTCACTGTTTCTCAAATGGCTGATTTAGGGATTAGGTTTTTATGTGCTTTACTTATTGTTGTTATTATCACTGAGAGGCCACAGCAACCATCATCCCACGTTTCCTTACACACTTTTTTTTTAATTTTTTAATTTTATCACCATTCACCACTACACATTGCACATGGCACTTCGCCCACTAACTTCCTTTTTATTTTATTTTTGTTTTATGTTTTAACTTTTTTTAATCAATTTTACTTTTAGAATATTCATAAAGGTTAACACTATTAGCACCCCAATTTTCATACTGTCAAGCGCTAAAATAAACATTTTCATTATATTTTCTTACTAAACCACAAATCTTCAAAATAGGGGATTAAGTCGGTCGTACGGCCGGGTTAGTCATCGTTTTAGGATAAGTGAATTGTGGTCTTTCAGAGCCCCAGCGCTCCTTCAGCCCCCAGCGACCCTTCAGAGCCCCAGCGCTCCTTCAGACCCCTAGTGGTCCTTCAACACAGATCACACAGTCCTAAAACCCCTATATTAAAAAACACCAACCAACAAACATTTTCTAACTAAAGAACTACGTAGCTTTGATTTCTCCATCGCACCTGGAGATACGTAGGAGCGGGGGCACACTCCTGTCAAGCACAAAAAACAAACATTTTTATTAAGTCTTTTCATTCGTTTTCATAATAAAAGGAAATAAATATTTTCAAAGTTAATATAGTTTTGGCACATTTAATTAAAGGTAACCTTTTTCGAAAGGATGTTGTGGGGTGCTAATACCTTCTCCACGCATAATCGACTCCCGAACCCAAAATCTGGTTTTCAGGACCGTTTTCTTTCAAAGGGATTTTTCAGTGTTTTCCCTGATAATTAAACATTAATGGCGACTTCATTGAACGCGAGAGATCCTCCGAATTTTTCGGTCGCTACACTTATGTTGGACTCTTCTTTGCCTTCTACTCGTCGTTTCAGCTCTAGCATCAGGAGAGGTTTGGGGAATGGAATGTTGATTGATTTCTGGAATGATCATTGGCTTGGGCATGCTCCATTGTATGTGGTTCTAACATCTGTTTTTGCAGGTTATAATGCGATAAATGTTTCTGTTGCTAATTGTGGTGTTTGGACCGATAACACTTGGAGGTGGCAGGTTCCATGGACTCATGATGGGGATCAAACGTACAGAGAGGAAGCTCTTTTGCTTCATCAGATTTTACTGGATGTTAATCCAACTGAGGGTATTCACGACTCGTGGTTGTGGACGCAGTATGCATCGAAATTGTTCACAGTCAGATCTTGTTACGCTATGCTAACGGTTATTGCAGGTCAATCAGATTCGGTGCAAGCTCTCAACAACATTTTGTCAAAGATTTGGAAGTCAGCGACTCCCTCCAAGGTTAATATTTTTGGTTGGCGTTTGTTTCGGAATTCGTTACCACACTAGTGGAAAAAAGACATTTAGCGTCGGTTAAATTGGACATTTAGCGTCGGTTATCGCCCGACGCTAAATCGCCCGATGCTAAATGTCATACATTTAGCATCGGTTATTTAACCGATGCTAAATGTCACATTTAGCATCGGGTGTTCAGATAACCGATGCTAAATGTCCATTTCATCATTGTTTTTGCTATTTGAAAATGACATTTAACATCGGTTATTTGAAACAACCGATGCTAAATGTCCTGAAAAATGACATTTAGCATCGGGTGTTTGAAACAACCGATGCTAAATGTCCTGAAAGTAACATTTAGCATCGGTTATTTGAAACAACCGATGCTAAATGTCCTGAAAGTGACATTTAGCATCGGTTGTTCCAAATAACCGATGCTAAAAGTCATTTTTGATAAAAAAAAATGACATTTAGCATCGGTTGTTTCAAACAACCGATGCTAAATGTCATTTTCTTGATAAAAAAAAAGACATTTAGCATCGCTTGTTTGAAACAAGCGATGCTAAATGTCTAGTTTCTTTAATTATGGTACTAATTTGACTTCAGATTCTCCTATGCAGTGTAACTGCTTTAAGTTTACATTGACCATTCTTTTCATAATAAAATATCAGAAGTGTGAAAAGCTAACAATCGAGACTTCACTCATCCATTCAAGTAGATATTTAATATTGAGAATAAGAAGCATACAGACTACAGTCTTAGCAGAGGGCTGATGAAAAACATATAAAATTGGACTCACAACATCCACTAACATTGGCCTATAATTAAATGAAAGTAACACCTATTCCAAAAGAAAATTACACCTTTTACAATAATTACAGAGCTGTTAGTGGTTGCATTCATTAGCACAGACAAGACTTGCATCTCACCATTGGCAATAGAGAAATGAGTTGGAGATACTTTATATGATACTCCAAAAGGTGCACTCCAACCAACACTGTAAGTTTCATTTGGCAAAGGGCTGAAGATCACTAACAACTGCAGTATCTGGAACCTGAACCATCCAAATAAACAATGAATCAACTAACAGGTCTTGTTAGTAATAGCAAAGTGTTGAATGGTTAATAATGAGCACCCTCAGTGGGATGATCAGTTTCTTCTCTTGCATGAGGTAATATGCTAAGTGCAAAACAGGAAAGTTGAACAAAAAGGCAGGATGAATTCAACTGTACGTTTGTTCAACCATCCCTCTTTCACAAGACTAAATAGCTATCTTATATAAATAGCTACATTCAACTGTATTGTTACAATTTTATACTGATAGAAAGTTAATCACATCCTTACACATCATATTCTGCTACTAGAAATTAATGTAGACCAAATTATTGTTTACCTTGTTCAAAGGCCGTTTGATATTAGAAACCTGTGCAGCACATTGTGTTTTCCTTTTGTCTAAAATACATTTGTAAAACAATTAAACAGATAGTAAGTTGTCCAGAAATGGCATAAATGTTTACCAAAAATGTGCACTTGTAACAACATACCAATCTTCCAGCCATCCAAGGTTGCAATCACTTGCTGCTGACATTGGCAAATAGATCTATTAACAGAAACAAGAAAAGGATATGATTATTACGACAGTATCCTGTAGCTACAATTCTACAAATTCATAAAAAGTCACCCCATCCAAGAACAACAAAAAATAAAACTACCACTTTCTTACCTCCAGTTTTTGCCAGGAGGCGCACTATTTCTTCCACCCCAACATCTACTTAACCAGCAACATCTACTTAACCAACATCTAGTTGTTTCTACCTGGATAATGTTTCACCGAAGCATAATTCTCCTTGAGGGGCAAGCATAATTGAAGTAAATGATGCTGCAGCAGCAGGATGCCTCGTGGTTTCGATTATGCGAGAAAAAACATTATCTACATTTGTTGAATGATCTGCATAAACCTGATTAAGTATCTCAGCTATACTTTTAGGATCACTGATTTTCTCCCACCTAAAGGAAACGAGTTAATAAGAATCGGGTTAATGGAAGAGATGTGATTGAATACTTCACAACTGTCAACAGAGTCTATAATAGAAATGTACAAATTCAAAAGTTCATAACTAAAATATTGAAAACATGTCAGCAACAAAGACAGAAATAAAGCAATGAATACAAATAAATCCATACTTACAACAACTCTGTAAGTCTCTTTATGTTTGGAGGTAAAGGAAATGTTCCAAACCAGGGAAATATATTAATTTATTTCTCCTCAAATGCCAATCAATGTAACATCATAATTTTCTATTAGTGCATCTGTCCTCAAATGCTGACAAGTAACTGATTCTAATCTCTCCCTTGCTAGTAGCTTCAGTGCATCTGTCCTGATTTCCATAATGCTGTTCTGAACAGAGAGGGACTGAGTTTTCAAAGGATTGCTAGTAGCCTCAGCCTGCAACTACACATAATAGATCATTACTATTAGTACTCACTACTCAGAATTATAAAACAAACAACTACACATCTAATTCAAAGGATTGCATATAATAGATTCATGCTTAATGAAGGTGGGATCATGAATCTGTTATCTCTCAGTCTCATAAAACAAATAAACTATCACCATAATTAACCAAACAATAAAAATAAATGAAGTTAAAAATAATATATACTAACTAAGTAGAATAGAATTCTAATTCTAAAAATGGATAAAAGTAGAGTAGATTTTATATAAATTGTACCTGAACATGTTTTCTAGAATTCTTTCTTTCCTTTTGAGGAATTTGAGCAACTCTTATTGTTGTTGCAGCCAACTCTTTCTTCTTCCATTTGAGAGGCAGAGATAAAGAGAAAACTCCTTTCTTGTTCTGTTGTTCCAATTATACGATTTTGAGTTAATATGAGAAAGTGGTGAATGCAAGTGTCAAGAACCCTAAATCTGATTAGCAACATAAACAGAAACATAAAGCTATTAGCAACCAAAATCATGTGAGGACCAACAAAAATCAACCAATGAAAAGCCAATTTCAAGCAATGTAAAGAACCCTAACCTGTTGGAGTGCTGGCCCGTGGAAGAACCTCTATCAATCGAAGAACCCGTGAAGGATTTTTGTTTCAGTAAACAGTGTTGGAGATTAAATAGTAGAATATTTGCAACAGAACAAAAGAATTTAAGATTCTCCCTTTAAAGACACATAAAAATAATATGATTTAAACATAAAAAGTAAGATTCAATCATGAACAGATCGAAGTTCAACTTCAGCAGGTAGTAAAACATCTACGGAGAAAGAGACACTAAATTCAAAAAGACAGCAAGATTCAATCATGAAGGTAATAGAATACATAAAAATGTAGAACACAAAGAAAAAAAATCTAATTCTTACCAGGAGCTCTTGATCTTTTGTGTCCAAATCAAAAATGGTCTAGAGAAGAAGCTTTAACTACAGAGTTACTGAGAAAAAGATGGAATGAAAGAGTGAGATATAATAACAACCAATACATCAGTTCAATTCTCTTTTTAAAGGCTATGTTATTCCTATAACTACCGATATGCAGTCTCAAGCATCAATAAAAGAACAGAAACTCAGCATACTGTTTTGCGCCATCTTCTATCTTATGAAGCTGCAACACCAATGGACTCCTGGTCACAGTTCCTGCAAATTGCAATTCAAATTCCACTTCAAATCCATTCATTCACACAACACATGTAAAACCAAGATTTAAAAACCTATTCTGATAAGGATCATAATGGTATTGTGGATTTAACATGATAATCCAAGCAATAGATCAATTTCTTGAAAAGAATATTGGTTTATAAAGAAATTCAGGCATCTGCATGTCTTTCTATTGTTCCTAAATATACAACATTGTAAATGTAAATACATAACCATCAGATTTAACTATAATTCTATCTACATAGTTTTATAGAGTCTTAGCTGCAAACAAAATCAGCAGGCCCTAATAAGATACATCATTCTCATTATAAATCACAAACTTCTAACATATAAGAGCACCTAATATTATACCTTACAAAAATTTCTGTACATTCTTGAGCAGTGTGGGTTTTTACATGATCAAAGTTATGCCGGTGTCTTTTCTCTCTCTGCAGATGGCATAATCAGTGCCTGAGCATTGCCTTAGCAACTTTTGTGATGTTCCAGGGGTTGCCAGAATTACCCAGCAAACTACAACAATATTAAATACCAAATGTCAGATGTGAACTATTTAAACGGAGGAATGTTAAGTTTCTCCTTGTACATTATAATAGAATATCTAAGAACAGAGATCCGTTATCATATAAAAATATAAAGCAGAGCAAACAAGTTACCTAAAGAAGTTCCAAATGCCACAGCAAATAAGAAATGAATGTATTGATTGCCAATTTATGGAGGGGGCACCAATTCACTTTAACTAAGATAATTTAGAAACAGCTCCTCATAACAATTAATCTCACTACAATCAGATTATCAGTTAGTGGTCCTGTAACTGATTTTTAGATAGTGGTCATGTAAGCAAGTTGCCATCTAAGCACCTAAGAAAACAAGAATGAATTAAAAAAAAAGTCATAATAAAAGAAAAATTAAAAGCAGTATTTAGGCAGCATACCAACCATACAAGCATAGTCTCACTCAAATGGTTTAAGAGTCCACTTGCTCGAATGACTCAAATTGATATGCCTTCAGCTTGTTTACTTCACTTTGGAACACTGCCTCAGCAGGGACTGTTGAGTCTATCCAATTAGCCTATCACCATACAAATAAAAAACGAGTGAGCCTTATCTTTTTAGCATTAATTAGAAAAAAAATAGATCATTAATATTAGTACTCATTACTCAGAATTATAAAACCAACAACTACACATCTATTTCAAAGGATTGCATATATGTAAGAATATTATGCATAGACTCCCTAATTAGCTCACAACTAACTAACTAAGCCTTTACTAGTAGTAACAGGCCTCTCTAACAGACCCATTACCTTACACTTATATATACTAAGAAGAAAGTTTTTTCATAATCAAGGTGAAAGAAAGTTGTTTCATAATCATCTGCAAGCTGAAATACATGTAAGATGCATTACTTGGTGGGTGGCTAACATATATTACAAACAACTGTAGAAGAGAGTAAACTCCACATATGCACACATCAATGAACAGCCATATTCCATAGGAAGTAGGACTATAAAAGCGCAAATCCTTGTATTAATTATATAACAATGCAATCTTTAACAAAAAGAAGTAGAAAATACCTTCTGCAACAATAGGGCTTCTCGAGGACAGGTAGGAAAATTCATCAGACCAACTCCATCCATTAATAGACCATAACATCCTAAAGACACAACAAAATAGATGGATAGCATTATGTGGACTATAATTCTCTCCAAAAAAATTATAAAGTTCCATCAAAAGGTTAGGTACTGGAAACGATCAATGAACTTGGCGATAAAGAGAATGTTGAATACTTATAATGGAATGAATGTATTTCATTATATTTGTTACTATGCTTCTCGAAAATACTCTTCGGCGATAAAGATTTGGATTAAACGAAACCTAAATCAATCAAAATCAAGAATAGATGAAATCATTAAAAACTTAGGGTTTCAAGCAAAAGAAAACGAAAATGAAGCATCAGTTTTTGAAGACCCAAACAAGAAGAACGAAAACGAAAATATTGATTTCAGATATGCTTACTGCTTTGAAGATGAAAACGATGCTCCTTTGATGATTTCTCTGAAGACGAAAACGATGCCTACAGCATTGAAGACGCAAACGAAAATGTGCTTAGGGATGAGGGTTCGCGAGGAAGAGAGCTTCGCGGAGGAAGAGAACAGAACGACGAATCAGAAAAATTAAAGAACAAATAGGGTTTCAGAACTTGATTATAGAAGAAATTAATCAAACCTGAGAGAGAGGAGAACTTGAGGTGCGAAGGTGCGGGGAAGGCGACGGCGACGGCGATAGTGACGAGTGTTGACATCGACGACGACAGTGACGAGTGTTGACGGCGATGGTGACGAAAGTGAGAGAACAACAGAGTGAGAGACGAGCGAGCAAGAAGATGGAGACGAGGAGCAATACGATGGCGACGAAGAGCGCTACGACGACGGCGACGACGAGTGAGGAACGACGGTGACGGTGACTGTGTAGAAAAATCAGCGTTCTTCTTCTTTCTTTCTCTTCATCATTTAATTGCAAAATACGAAGAAGATTCAGAGGGTGAGAGGGGTTGGCGAGGAAGAAGGAAACAATAGGAAGAAGATTCAGAGGGTGAGAGGGTTGGCGAGGAAGAAGATTCAGAGGGTGAGAGGGTTGAGAACGGGAGATTGAGAATGAGAGTTATGCGATTCAGAGATTCAGAGACGCGAGAGATGATAGAAACGAAATAATAAAAGTCGCCTTGTAGCATCGGGTGTTTTAACAACCGATGCTACAAGTGTTTGTCCGAGACTTTTAGCATCGAGTGTTTAAACAACCGATGCTAATTGTGAACCTTTAGCATCGGTTGTTTAAACACCCGATGCTAAAAGTCTCAGACAAACACTTGTAGCATCGGTTGTTAAAACACCCGATGCTAAATGTCTAACGCACATACATTTAGCATCGGTTGTTTAAACAACCGATGCTAAAAGTAGGAGCGAAAATTGAAATCTTCCATTTAATTGCAAAATTGCCACCGCGTCTACATTTAGCATCTGGTGTTTGAACAACCGATGCTAAATGATGCTTTTTAAAGTCAATTTTCCACTAGTGCCAACTCGTGGGCAGCTACTCCACCGACATATTATTCATTCCGAAGCAGATGCTATTTGTCCTCTTTGCGCGGCTCACGCGGAGGATTCTTTGCACTTGTTCCAGACTTGCACTTTCGCATCCGAAGTGTGGCATAATATATGCAATTGGTTGGGTATTCAACAGCTGTCCAATCTTTCTTTGGAGGAGCATTTTAGGTGGATGGGCAAAGTGTGTAAGGGTAAGAAGGAAAGGAAAACCAAATACTTGATTTAGTTGACAATGTGTTGGTGCCTATGGTTGTCCCGGAATGCCGTTGTTTTCAGGAATGAGGATGCTAGGATCACTTCTGTTATTACTCGGATTAAAAGTCTATCTTGGAGCTGGTTGCTCTAGTCTTTCTATTTCTTCATGGTGGATTAATCCACTTTCTAGCCTAAACAATGTTTAACACTTCTTGTATTGTTTGGGCTTGAGCACCCCTAGTGCTCCATTAATGAAGATTTGCTTATCGGAAAAAAAAAAGCATATATGATATATGATTGATTACATTTCAAAACTTAATAAAATTCTCACTAGATGCATAACGTATCAAGACTATATTGAAATCATATTCATTGACATGGCAGACACATGTCATGGTGACTCCCAATGGTATACAAAATATACACTTAATACTTTTAGTTTAGTCTAATAATATACACAATATATGAATAAAAATATAAATATGTGAACACCCAATGATTACGCTAGCACGACACGCATCTGTCAGATCACCACCTTATTGTCACGTTAGCATTTTCGTTAAAAATTAGATGACAATTTAACACAAGAACTAAAATTGTGGATTTGATAAAATTAGGGGATCAAAATTTTGAGAAAAAAAGTACGGGAGTTAAAATTGTGGATTTGATAAAAATGGAGGACCAAAATTGCGAAAATAAAATGGAGGGGCGAAATTGCATATCCGGTGAAATAGGGGGGTCAAAATGTCATTAAAGCCTAAAAAGTAAACTGGTTTATGTCTTTGTTACTTATAAATGATACATTTATTCAACCACCATCATTCTATTCTTTTACTTTGATTGGAACTTTTATGTGTTTCAACAATTATTGGAACTTTAAGTTGACATAATTATTGGAATATTTATATTTCCCTTTCGAAACCAATTATATGCATTAGATATAAAGTTTGTTCAATTTTATCCCATATGTGTCAGGATGAGCACAACTCTTGTCCAATTTGTCAGTATGAACTGCAAACTGATGATCATGCCTCCAAATACTGTGAATATCTCACTTTATAATTTTAATAAACATTGATTGTCAATAATCCTCCAAATTCCAAATAATGTTGGTAGTATATATATGCATGCTTTCCATTTTATTCGATTCATCTTCAGTTATTTTTGAACACGTTATGCAAGTGGTTGTGGTATAACAACTGGTCATAAGATATAGTCAATTAGCCATTCATCGATTGAGAATGGTAAGTTTATGAGGCTTTTAATCTCAAAAAAAAAAAAGTTTATGAGGCTTTTATCGGTTCATTTGTAAGGGATCCCAAAATTTGAAGTCCAAGCTTCCTTCTGGGACTCTATGAAAGATCTCAAAGTCAATGATTACTTGTTTTAGTTAAAATAACTGTATCATTGCATGTATGTGTTGATACTGTCGCAAACTCAGTTAGAAGCTTAGCTAGCACCGTTGTAGATACAAACCACCCGGAGTAATGAAACCAAACAGTTAAGGGAACCATATGGATTCTCTTTTCGAAAGACACAAAGGAAGTTCTCGAAGGAAAGCTCAAAGGTGTAACTTCGAAGATCAGAACAACACACAAGAATAGTTAAGGCAAGTGCTTCGGATAAAACCGAACTGACAAAGACAAGTGTGAAGCATCCAGACGCTAGAAGACACGAGGTATCTATCATCATTGTTCAATAGTTAGTTTATCTTTATCCGCTTTCAAATAAGGACATGTGTCCATAGCAGTTTACTTTTCTAGCTCTATAAATAGGAGTTCATAAGAAGAACTCGAAGTGATTTCATATCATTAAGTAACCCATTACGCCTAACACATCCGATCACACAGGATCTCTGGCTACAACGGTGAACAATGTATGTCTCATGCCAACCCCTTTTGTATTTTTAAACTTATTTCAATTCAATGCAATTTCTTTTCGACAATCGAGTGCTTCACTCTTGTCTCCTTTTCAATTCAATGCAATTACTTTACTTTTTACTCTCTGCACTTGGGGGACTCGTGATGTCCTTTCCCTCTTGGGATTGATTTCTGTGGGTTGCTTAAGTTTGTTTTTACTTGTCTTTACGTTTTGAATACCCTCAGTGCGGAGTGTTTGGATGATTCGCGATGTTCTCCCTCTCTGGCTGTGATTTCTATGTTTTGTTCAACCGCTTGACGCCTCGAGTTCAATTGGATAATCACCTAGAATCTCGGATTCATTTGGCTGTGCGATTGAATTCACCCCCTACGCCATTACTCGTCTCGAAAAGCACACAATTTGGGGGCTTGGAGTGTAAACCTGTCAATTGGTGAACTCAATTTCTAATTCAAGCCCTCTTCTCTCACATATCTCGAACTTATTTGTTTGACAAAGACCCTTAACGAAAAATACTAGAAAACAACGGCCCTACAGGTTTAATTGGTGTTAAATGTAATTATGTTGTGAATAAATAAGTGGATGCTAGTGTATGTGAAATTGGACTAATGTGGATCTAGTGTGTGCGTAATTAGGCGCACTAGTTTATATGAAAAAAATAAATACACACATTAATAAGAGATTTATTAATCTAATTATTTCCTAAATTCTATTCTTCCATCCAATAGTTGGAGGCAATGTAACTTGCATCACACTCATTCTTCTTGGCAGCAAGTGAGCTATTGCCAGGAACATGGCGGAAACATTTTCTCCATCCACCTCTTGACGGAACTTTTTTAGCTGAGCCGCCATCAACCAATATTCAAGATGGCTAAAGGGTAAAGGGACAAGGGGTGAAGAACAAGCACTCAAAAACTATGTCAAGCTATATGAAGATTTAGTTTTTTTATATGTTGGTTTAACCGATAAAAGCAATGAGAGAAGAAGTTTGGTTTAATAAGAAAAAGATCATACGAAAGAGGAAAAATAGTTGTTTATGAATTTAAATGAAAAATGTATTTGAATAAAATGAAAGTTGGGATTTTAGGAGGAGTAATAAAACCAAATTGCCTGAAAGTGGTGCTATCAACAAATGCAAATTGAAAGAATGTTGAATTCTTTTTGGTGGATTTCGAACCGTGGAGCAAGGAAAGGAATTAATTGGCTTAGTTGGGATAAACTCACCATCCGGAAAGAATTTGGAGGTATGAGTTTCCGACATTTTCATGGATTCAATTTGGCAATGCTAGGGAAGCAAGCGTAGAACATTGTTACTCACGCAGATACTATAGTTGGTAAAGTTTTCAAAGCAAAATATTTTTCAGGTAGTGACTTTATGGGGGCTCGCTTGGGCCACAATCTCAGTTATGTGTGGCGTAGTATCTTCACTTCTCGGGTGGTTGTCAACTTGGGTGCACGCGATGGAGGATCAAAAATGGAGAGTGTGTGTCAGTGTGGAGCGACCCGTGGATAAGAGGAAGGAAAGACAACTTTGTTAGATCACCAATTGTTCCAAGTACTGAGCACTTTAAAGTTAAAGATTTGTATGATTCTAGTACAGGAGATTGGAACATAAGCCTAATTGACCATCTATTCAATAATAACGAAGCTGCTGCCATCAAGACTATGCCAAGGCTTATTGCATTAGAGGGTGATTAAATCATTTGGAGTAGAAGCAAAAGTGGTATATATTCTATTCGGTCAGCCTATTAAGCGATAATGGAGGACCTTGTTGAAACTTCTCATTTGCAAATTGTGGGCGCTATGGCGTAGAAGGAACGACAAGGTATGGGAGGGAGTGTTGCAACCAGTAAACCAAGTAGTCAACAGGGCACTCGATTTGTATCATGAGTGGGGGTTGGTTCACGTGAAGAAGGGAAGTGCAGCAACCGAAAGTTCAGCTCAGAATTTGCAAGATCATCAATGGCATAAACCAAGGGTCGGGACGTATAAATGTAATGTGGATGCAGCGTTATTTACAGGTGATAACAATGGACTAGGAATGTGTATTCGCGATTCCACGTGTGCTTTTTACAAAGGGAAAACTATGTGGTTTAGTGGCTCTCCAACACCACAAGAAGTAGAAGCAATGGGGCTTTGGCAAACTTTGCTCTGGTTGGGAGATTTGGGACTGCCATCAATATCCATAGAACTGGATTGCTTACCAGTTGTAAATGGCTTGAAGACAGACCTTCAATCTAACACCGAGTTTGGTGTGCTTATGTCATATTGAAGAAACTATTTATCTAGATTTCCAAGATTTCAAGTTAGCTTTGCTCAGAGACAAGCAAATCTTGTCGCTCACACTCTTGTGAGAGCATAAAGATTTAATGCTAGTTCCCACGTTTTTTATTTGATTCTAACTTGTATCGAGACTATTATTCTTAATGAAATGACATAAGTTTGTTGTAAAAATAAAAAACAAATGCAAATTGGTGGTAAAAGGCTAGACCCAAAAAGTGTGAGATAGATTACAATGAAATATTTGCTCCACCAATACAATGGGAATATGCATGGTCTTGGCTGTTTTGGCGGCACTACAATGGACGATACCACTCATAGAAATCTGAAAAAAAAGAGCAAAAATCTATGTGAAGACTGTATTTTTGGTACGCAATATCCACGGGTTTTGCTGATGACTAATTTATATTAGAGAACCTGACCGACCACGTGTATACCCAACTTTGTTGGTCCGTATGTATACCCAAAAAGGAAAAAATTATTGCAAAAGATATAAAATAAGACTCGGAGGAAATATAAAATCCCAAAATAAATTAAAATAAAGTTCTTTTTGGAAAAAAAAATATAGTTCTACCATGGACCACTTACCAGAAAAAAGATAAAGTAATTACATGAATTTATTAGTCTCTCACTTATTAAGTGAACAAAATATTCTACGTGAGATCGAGTCAATTTTTCTTTTTGCAAGTGAAATCATTTAACTTGTCTATGCTTTCCTATTTTTCAGCATAAAGTAAAAAAATTATTTTCAAGAAAAAATATTCAGATTTGGTGCAAATTTGTTTCAGCATTACAGGAGCAGCAACATATCCAAAAGCTTGGAAAAGCAATTCTCAATAACTTATCTACTATATCTACTATATCTACTATATATTTATACCAATTCACCACATATGATTTTACCAATACCCTCATTCTATCTAAAAGACACCTCAAATATTTTAGGGTAAATATGTCATTACACTCTATTTTTTCTTTTATTTTCTCTTTATTCTTTCATTATCTTTCTTACTTTTCACTTTTCTCTTACACTCTCTTTCTTCCTTTTTTCTCTTTCTTCTTACAGTCTCTTTCCTCCTTTTCACTTTTCTTTTACACTCTCTTTCTTTTTTTCTTTTTACTTTACTTTTCCCATAAATAATTATTCTCTTTCTCTTATCACTTCACTTTAGTTCTTTTAACTAAATTTCTAAATTTATACAAACACTACTTTATCTACTATATATTTATACCAATTCACCACATATGATTTTACCAATACCCTCATTCTATCTAAAAGACACCTCAAATTTTTTAGGGTAAAAATATCATTACACTCTATTTTTTCTTTTATTTTCTCTTTATTCTTACATTATCTTTCTTACTTTTCACTTTTCTCTTACACTCTCTTTCTTCCTTTTTTCTCTTTCTTCTTACACTCTCTTCCCCCTTTTCACTTTTCTTTTACACTCTCTTTCTTTTTTTTTCTTTTTACTTTACTTTTCCCATAAATAATTATTCTCTTTCTCTTATCACTTCAGCTTTAATTCTTTTAACTAAATTTCTAAATTTATACAAACACTACTTTAATTAAAAAAATTGAAGACTACTACTATAAACAAACTGTCTAAAAAACAAGAAGACTTAATGACTATTTTAATTAGTAATTAATATTTAAAACAAAATTTTTTATTGATAATCTAATATCTAACTTTTATTATCTACTATAATCTACTAATCAACTAAAATAATCAATTGAAACTATGAGATAACTGCACTGATAAATAAAAAACATGGGATAACTGCAGTGAGATATAAAAAAACACGGGATTAATATTTACCATTGATATTTATACTTTTTTTTTTTTGACAATTTATAATTAATATTTACCATTGATAATTATAATTTTGGAAAACTACTATAAACCTACTATCTAAAAAACACGGGATAACTACAATAATCTACTAATCAACTCAAATAATCTAATATAAAAACACGGGATAACTGCAATAATCTACTATAATCTACTAATCAACTCAAATAATCAATTGAAACTATGAGATAACTGCAATGATATATAAAAACACACGGGATAACTACACCAATATATAAAAAAACACAGGATTAATATTTATCATTGATAATTAAACTTTTGAAGACTACTATAAACCTACTATCTAAAAAATAAGCAGACTTAATGACTATTTAAACTACTAATTAATATTTCAAACAATTATATTTTATTGATAATCTACTATCTAACAAATTTACTATCTACTATAATCTACTATCAACTAAAATAATCAATTGAAACTACCAGATAACTGCAGTGACATATAAAAAACACGGGGATAACTGCAGTGATATATAAAAAAACACGGGATTAATATTTGTCATTGATAATTATAATTTTTGAAAACTACTATCTAAAAATCTAAAAAAAACAAGAAGGCTTAATGACTATTTAAATTGATTAATATTTAAAACACACGCGACAAATATTTGTCACTAATACCTAAAAAAAGACAAATAATTGTTACTCACATATAAAAAAAACACGGGATAAATATTTGTTATTGATAATCTACTATCTATCTTTTACTATCTACATAACTACTAATCAACTCAAATAATCAATTGAAACTATAAGATAACTGCACTGATACATAAAAAAACACTAAATAACTGCACTGATATATAAAAAAAATACGGGCATAACTGCAATGATATATATAAAAACACGGGATAGTTGCACTGATAAAAAAAACATGGGATAACAACACTGATATATAAAAAAACACTGCACTGATATATAAAAACACACGGGATAAATGCACGTATTGTTTTTAAATGATACTTTTACATTTTTAGTTTTAATATTTATCAATTTTTTATTTGAAACTCATTTTTTATCTATAAATTTTTTTTTATTTTCACGGGGTAATGTTCAGACTATTTAAATACTGTCTAAATTCATTCATAAAAAGAACACGACAGCACTTGTACGTATGCAAGTCATTCTCTATATTTTACAATTAATTTTAGATTAATAAGATTTCAAATTAACGTTTCTATTTGAGGTAATCGTATCGCGTAACGCGATCGACCCGTGCGGATGCAGGGGTATGGTGCTAGTTAGAACCAAAAACTTGAAAAAGCAACTCTCAAACACCAACGGGTGAAGTAAATGTTGATAAATTTAAAGCATAAAAGTTCCACATCATCACAAACACAGTAATACCATAAACTTCATAAAACAATCATAAATAATGTGGTTAACATCCACCAAATTACATTGTTTAAATACACATATAATGTGTCTAGCATATAAAGAAAAAGACTGTCAAAAAATCATGTATATCATCCTTTCACAAGCAAGCAATTTCTAAGTAATTTGATCCCACTACAGATCTCAACCCAGCAAGCTGAAAAAATAAATTAAAAAACCATATATAACCAAAACCACATTCTAGCTTAGTACAAAATCATGAAAAATTACAACTTCTTACCAAATTGCAGCCATTATTGTCTAAAGCTCACTCAAATATACACTAGCACCTGTGGCTTAAGAATTAAAATACCAAAACAATCAATTGACCAATTTTACCATACACTGATGTAATAAAATAATTGTATATAACTTTCTCAGTAACCAAAGTTTAGAAAATCTCTATTTGATAAATCTATTTGGATGAATTGTGACAAAAACAGGACCTTGGATCCTAATGATACAGTGTCTGTCAATTACCAGGCTTTACCCGGCTCCACTTATTTGAAGATCTTTGTGAACTTTGAGTCCACTCACGAGTCTCCGAGAATCTATCACCTCTAGTTCCAGATCCCATTCCATCGATCCTGCCACCACCTGATCTTTGTGGACTTGGAGTCCACTCACGAGGCTCCGAAAATCGATCATTTCTAGTTCCGGATCCCCTTGCATCGATCCTGCCACCTCTCCTGTTTTGATGTCTCCTGATATGATGATTAGGTCTGTACTCACTTTGTTTCTTTTCCTGCTCAACTTCATACGAAAACTCACTTTGATTCTTTTCCTGCTCAACTTCATACGGCAATGGTTGGATTCCCTCGAGATCGGGTTCTTGGAAATAATCAAAAGGCCGCTTGGATTCATCCATTCTTCTGAATGTTATTGATATCCTATCAGAAGTTTCAATAAAAAAAGAATACAGATCAATAACAAGTCGTTGGTGTAAAAATCAGAGAGAATATCGTTAATACCGTATCAGTAAAACTAAATACCTTTTTGTAGGAACTGCAGGTACACAGTGCTTAGCTACATCAGCGCCATTTCCATTTAAGACAAGTACAGATCTGGAGGAAAAAAAGACTGACTATAAGATTCTGAATCCTCCATAACAGTGACGAATTGATTAGTAATACAATCTAACTAGATCAGAAGTTCTGTTGTAGCAATAGTTAAAAGACTAAAATGATAATGTAGTGGATAAATCAAGATTGAATACTTACCCCACAGGTAGGGGAATAGCAAATGAACCATCAAATTCACCAGGACCTACAATCCTTAGGTTTGATCCAAAAAGTATATTGCATTCGCTAAGAAATGAGACGGTGCAAAAGGGTCGAACAAAGTCATGGTTATCTATGTGTGGAGGTATACAGTCCCCTTCTTCATAGACATTCACAATGCAACTATCTGGCACGCAAGTAGGAGGGAGTACATGCCACCTGACAAGGCGTCGAATGATCACCTTGAAAAGATGAGGCAAAGGATCTATAGATGCATTCTTAAGAATGCCAGGTGGGTTACCATTTCTATCCTGTAAACAGAAAGTTAACTTTAAGTTTTAAATCCATATATGAATTCATCAACCATTATAGCTAAATTCTTTCCAAATAATAAATGCTAAAAAAACATGAGACTAACCACAGCATAATTGTAGCAGCACCCGAATTGGATAGTTTGGCGTCCCTTGCCCCGCATCCACTTTTGAGGTGCTGAATATGTTCGATCTGAAAAAGTCAGGTATTCACATTATACAGTTAGTTCCTTAGAAATAACACCACTTAATAGATTCCCCAATTGTTGATGAAATATAGCCAATTAAGGGGGAAAAATAGTTCCCCTATTTTAAAGTATCTTATGACACATACTTGACATATGCATAAAGCTCATTAATCATTCCTAAATGAAGTACTTTTAATTATTTCGAAATTCACTGGCCTCACTAAATTATGGGAAGCCGTCATAATTTTAGTGTTACAAGTTACTTCTACATACATCTGGCTGACTGAGGCACGGTCAAGCATTTCTGAGTTGCGCACGACATAGCTCACCTTTATCTACTTTTTGGTAACTGTTAGAAACCTAAAAAAGCATAGCCACCTAACTTGATAATTGGGTTGCTGGAGACATAGAATAGCCGGAATGTTCAGAATGGTAAAATAGACAGCTAGTTGTCAATCTTTGGGATTCTTGATAACAAGTAGCTTAGGTTTAAGCAGCATTGTTAAATGGCACTGGCAGTGCCATGGTGGATTTTCTTCCACCCGCCATAGGCCGCAATGGCATGTTTATATGGCGGAATTTTGGCCTTCTGCCATCTACCATTCACAACACTAGGAAATATGTTAATGTTTTCTCAATATTCTAATATTAACAGCTTTCTTCAATGAGACATGTGTTTTTTTCTTGTCGCGCCTATCCTCAATGTGCTATAAACACCTAGAGGCTTAAAAGGGCGCTTTTTCTAATGTAATGTCTTTCTTCATTGGGACATGCATTTTTTGTTGCTTCTTCCCTCAAGGTACTACACAAAGCCCTGGAGGCTCAAAGTGGCGTTTTTCACCTTTGACTACTTTGCCTATTGCAATCCTAAAAATACATATCAAGGTATATGTTCACAATTGAACCATTTCACCACCCATGTTATTAGTTTGGATATCTATCTCACGGTTGAATTAAGATGAAAATCTATGCATCATAAATAAGAAATCCAGACAATGATTCCAATCAAAACACGCAATGTAAAACGAATCCAAATGCACATTTGATAAATTAGCAGCAATTGTATTGGTAAAACAAACTAAGTAGAATATATCACACAATAAAATAAACAATGTGTTGAGGATCAGATACAATGGGATTAAGACACACACATCCGCACTACAGATCATCAAATTCATGAGACGACTTTAATTATACTAGACAGTTGCCATGCATAGGAACACTATAGAACTCTAAATAACCAGATTAAACTTATCATAACTTTTGATCACAAAAATCCATGCAGATTGAAATCAATTTTGGACATGCATTTAATTGTATTCATTAAGTGTAGCTTATTTTATTCTTTCACAAACGTAAATTCATGGAACAACATTATCAAAACAATGAAGGATTTCAGTGACCCCTCAGTTCTGGCCAAGGTTTTAAACAGCAGTCACAGTTACAACTACAGCATGATCCTTAACATTACAGAAAGTTGCGGACAAATGCAACTGAGTGGCCGCAATTTTGGTCGCAGAAATTTCAACAACAGACGCAAATGTCACTGTCTTTTATTTAAAACCTTGGCTCCGGCATCCAAGGTTTTGAATTGTGGCTGCGCAGCAGCATCACAATATTTGATATTGCATAGATTCACAGTCAAATGTATACGATACAGACTCAATAACAAATGCAGAAACATAAAAAACATAAACATTTTTCTAAAACCTTCTTATCATCAAATCATCAAACAACTACAAATACAAAACAACAACAAAAAAAGGTAAAGAACACAAACCTTTCAATTCTCCTTTTTTCCCCATCTCCTGAAGAGTAGCAACATAATTAACAATCCTTCTTTGTTCAGCAGCACTAAAAATTCCAGTATGAAGCTCAAGTCCACCAAGAATGTTCACAAGTTTCCCATTAACTCTCTCAAAACAAATAAAATCAGTCTTACGCCTCACATTCATAAACCTAATATACTCTCTTTGTGCCCTAGGCAAAGTAGGTTTCTCATTAACAACTCTATTCTCAGACACAACAACACTTAAATTATTTTCATTTAAATCATTCTCTTCTTCTTCACCAAATTCATCATCTTCTTGTGCCATATCAGCCCAAGACATACGCACAGCTGAATTTGAATTTGAATTTGAATTTCCCTCGGCTTCACCTTTCCAACTCCCTAGTGAATGTGCATCACAGTTTTCATCTACGTTGTTATCCTCTGATCGCACGTGCGAATTTTCTTCCACATGGTTATCTTGAGACCCTGAAAAAAGAGAGCGTAAAGTGTGAGAATTTTTAAAACCCAGATGAAAAAATTGAAAATTTTGATGGAATTTAGGGTTTTTGTTACCTGGGTCGATGGAACGGATTCGATCGGAGAGAGATTTGGAACAAGTGCGGCAGAGATCCCGTGAGAGGAAAGGAAGCCACGTGGCGAGAAACTCAGAAGCGATTCGGAGTTCTGAAGGTTGATAATTGAGAAGGAAAGGGTCGGTTTTGGAAGAAGGAGTTTGAGGTTGAGGTTCTTTGTGTCGTTTGTCCATGGCGGTGAGTCGACTCGGTTTGAGGAATCGGAGACGAGAGACAGAAGAAAAAAAGTTGCGTACGGACACAAAATCTCAAGACTGAACAAGATACTGTACTCTAGTTCTTGTGATTTATATTTATATTGTTGTTAATAATGGAAAAAAATTCCTCTTTTTTTTTCCCCAAAAAAAAAAGGAAAAAAATTTCAACATATAAAAGGAAATAAATATATTAATTAACGTATTTAATGTATAATTAGAAAGAAATATCTTTTTGTCAAAAAAAAATGAAATACCTTAATTTTAAATTTTTCAATTGTGTTGTTTTTTTTACTATAACGTTTTGTTTTGCTTTTAAAAATTGTTTTTTTGAAAGATATCTAAAAATTGTTGTTATCACTTTAAGAACCACTTGGTAAAAAAAACTTAACTCTTTAAAATTTGTCAAAAAAAATTACATAATAGACTTTGGGTAAATCCGGGTATCCTCCACGGCGACTGTGGAGACTAATCCCTCGAGGTATTGGAGTTCATTTAAGGGCCGACCTTTCCCATCTCTCCATACACACCGGTCAAGGATCGAACCCCTGACCAAATGCTTAAGTGGCCCAAGCAACTTACCACTTGTGCCACACCACTTGGTCGATAATAGACTTTGACCTTAGAGAATAAAAATAATATTTTCTTTATTTATTTTTGATAAAAATACATTTCTTTACTAACATATTAATTAAAAATAATATTTAGATATAGAATAAGAATAATATATTTTTTTATTAACATAATAAAATTGACGTTTAGATAAAAGATTTTAACTTCAGAGAATAAAAATAATATATTTTTTCATTAATAAAATTAAAAGTAATATCTATTTATTATATAAAAAAGAATTAAAATATATCAAGGTTCAAGATTTTTTTTGCTCATCTTCATATTCAATATGAGAAAACGCACTTTTAAAAAAAAAATGAGACAACATAAATCTATTATTATACTATTATAAAAATAGGTTCATTTTTTTTTACTTAGTTGGTAAGGAGTTGGCGCATTTCCCGCAATGGCGTGGGTTCAACTCCCGCTGACTCAAAGAGCCGTGAGACCTGCCCTGACTCTGCTAATCTTTCTGAGTCCAACTCACCTAAACTTTTGGTAACCAAAAAGAGATGAATCAATTGTTGTTCTTGCTCCTTTCAGATTTGGAGATGAAATGTTGAAACATTAATTTTGCCTTGGACCCTTTGTTTTTTTATAGGCAATGTTAGTAATTCTTAGAGCTATGGGGGTAATTTAGTTTTCAGGGTTTGAACCCTGGACCACTTTCTCGAACTCCTTCGATATCACTTAGCTCACCAATTGAGGTAGCTATTTGAAATCCTTAGACCCTTTACTGATTATTCCTCTGTAAAAACTTTTCAACCACTATCTCAAACTCCAAAAGAAAATACTACCTAGCTAGTAAGATGTTGAATGACCTGTTCCACGAATTTACCATATGTTACATTTAAAGCTTAAATATGTTTTAGGCCTCTGCAAATATAGTGTGTTTTGGTTTAAGCCCCTGCAAAAAAAAAAATTGTAAAAAATCTTTGCAAAATGCAGTGTTTTGATTTAGGCTTTTCTGTTAACCCAACGTTACAAAAATGATGAGTATTACGTGTTGGGCCCAAAAGTCCTTGCAAAATGCAGTGTTATGATTTAGGCCTTTCTTTTAACCCAACGTTACAAAAATCGCAATGTATTATGTGTTGGGCCCAAAAGGAGTCCGAATGCTGGAAAGCTCAAGCGAGCAGTGCGTGAACTCGTTTATGTTTCCGCGCCTTCTGTTATTGGTGAACCAATTGAGCCAAGTGTGTCTAAGCCACGGCAAAATTCCTCTTCATTATTCTCTGCTGGGACAGTCTTATGTGATGGGTCTATATCAAGTGGTGATATCGCTGTTTGTAACAATAAGTTTTGGGCGTTACAAGGTAAGTCAGTGGCGCAAAAGGTATGGGATGCAGCAAAAAATTTGGGTGTTGAAGGAACACTCCCGGATGAAAGATATGTTGCTATGATATAGGAAGGGGGAACGTAGAGATGAAGTAGCGTGCAGCATGAGGGTGAACAACAACGGGTTCCCATGAATTTGCTATCTTTAAATATTCGAGGGTGGGGCGACCATGGTAAACGTCGCCGGCTAGCTTCTGTTATTCAATCTCGTAATTTTGACTTTATATGTATTTAGGAAACTAAGAGGGAGGCGATTGAAGAGAGGGAGGTGGGTGGGCTGTGGAGTAATCAGTCTTTTAAATTTGCTATTCAACCATCACGTGGCTTGTCGGGAGGCATTCTTAGTTCTTGGTTAGAGAATTCATGGACCGTTTTATCTATAGTGAATGGCGAAAGTTTTGCGGGTATAAGTGTATCTCTCCCAAATTATATTGTGCATATCATTAATGTTTATGCTCCTTGTTCGTCTATTGCTAAGAGGAGATTGTGGGAGGAGTTATTGACTCTCAAACAAAGGTTAGCTAGCGGAGAATAGTGTGTGGTTGGTGCTTTCAATGTCGTGACTCGGGTGGAAGAAAGAAGGGGGAGAAGTGGCGCAAGCTCTTCTATGGAAATTTCAGACTTTAACAACTTTATTGCAGACATGGAATTTATTGATGTTCCAGTATCAGGTAACAAGTTCTCTTGGTTTAGCACTGATAATTTGTCTATGAGCAGGTTGGATAGATTTCTTGTTTCTCAGGGTTTAATAGATTTGTGGGGGATTTCGGGCCAATGGATTGGAAATCGTGACATATCCGATCATAATCCTATTTGGCTTCTTTGATCAGTAAAGGATTGGGGGCCTAAGCCATTTCGTGTGTTTAATGCTTGGTTTGATCATCCTGAGTTTGCATCGTTTGTTAGGGGCTGTTGGGAGAACTTGAATGTTGTAGGTTTCAAAACTCATGTTGTTAAAGAAAAATTGAAGCTGTTGAAGGAAAATCTTAGACGTTGGAATAATGAGGATTTCGGTAAGATCGATTTGAATATAAATTCTTTGGTGCAAGATTTGAATACTTTAGATCATGTTTTGCTAGAAGGTTGGGATAGTGAGGTGGTTTTACAAAGAAAAAAAGTGACGGCCTTGTTTTGGAAGGAAATTCATATGAAAGAATCTATTTTGTTTCAAAAATCAAGGGCTAGTTGGATTAGAGAAGAGGACATGAACTCTAAATATTTCCACTTTTTATGAAGTTTAGAAGATGAAGATGTAGTGTGGTGATTGTGCACGATAATGGAGAGTTGGTGGAAGAGGTGGATGAGGTTAAAAATACGGTGAAAAATCACTTTGAGAATTGTTTTTTCGAGCCTTGTAACATTCGGCCTACTCTTAATGGTATTTCATTTAAGCAATTGACCGGAGAGGATGCTGATTTCTTGGTTCAAACTTTCTCGGAGGAGGAGATTAGGGAGGAGGTATGAAATTGCGATGGTGATAAGAGCCCGGGCCCGGATGGATTTAATATCAGATTTATTAAGTCTTTTTGGGATTTGTTGAAAGTTGATGTTGTTGCGTTCCTTAATGAATTCCACGAGAAGGCGTTTTTACCTAAAGCTATTACGACATTTTTCATAGCTTTGATTCCTAAAAATGACAATCCGCAGGGATTGGGGGAGTATAGACCCATCTCTTTGATTGGTTCTCTTTACAAGATTTTGGCTAAAGTGTTAGCTAGCAGGATAAAGCGGGTGCTTCCTAAGGTAATTTCTTCGTGTCAATCCGCGTATTTGGGGGGAAGGCAGATTCTGGATGGAGTTGCAGTTGTGAATGAGATTGTTGATTCTGCGAAGAGGTCGAAGGATAATTGTTTTTTGTTTAAAGTACATTTTGAAAAAGCTTATGACTCAATTCCTGGAACTTCCTCTTTTATATGCTGCAGCGTTTGGGTTTTCCCCAAAAATGGATTGCTTGGATGAAGTCGTGTATTTGTAATAATATCATGTCGGTGTTGATGAATGGGAGCCCCACTAATGAGTTCAAGACCTTTAGAGGGTTGCGTCCGGGGGACCTTCTATTCCCTTTCTTATTCCTTGTAGTTGCGGAAGGTTTGTCGGCGTTGGTTGCCAAAGCGGTAGAGAATGGTTCTTTTGTGGGCTATGCTATTGGGGATTCTTTGAGTTTTCCTATTATGCAATTTGCGGATGATACGGTTCTAATGGGGAAACCCTCATGGGATATTTTGTGGGGTATAAAGACAGTGTTGAGAAGTTTTGAACTAGTCTCGGGTTTGAGAGTGAATTTTCACAAAAGCAAACTCATTGGTATTAATACTCCTAAGGGGTTTCTTGAGGCAGCATCTTTGTTCCTTCATTGTAAAACGGAGTCCATTTCATTTAAATTCTTGGGAATTTCGGTGAGTGTTAATCCTAGGAGGGTGTCAACGTAGAAGCCGGTGATTGATATGCTCATGAAAAGATTAGCTTCTTGGAAGGGTCGTACGCTCTCTATTGGAGGACGGGTCACTCTAATTAATTCAGTGTTGAATAGTATCCCGTTCTATTTCTTCTCGTTCTATAAAGCACCAAAGGCGGTTATTAATTCAATGGTGAAAATTCAAAGAGATTTCTTGTGGGGCATAAATGAAGGTGATAGAGGTGTGTATTGGATGGCTTGGGAAAAAATTTGTCAACCAAAGAGTGAGGGTGGACTAGGTATTAAAAATTTAGAACTATTCAAGGTGTCTCTTTTGAGCAAGTGGAAGTGGAGGGCTTTGGTGGATGTTTATGCTAGTTGGAGAGGTCTCTTGTTGCATAGATATGGTGATTTTAGCGCGGCTTTTATTCATGGCTCGAATGATGCTCTTAGAAGAGGTGTTGTGGGTTCAATTTGGTGCCGCGACTTGTTGAATTTAGATAGTTTCTAATCGGCTGCTGTTAGCTTTGGTGCGCAGGTTAGTAGGAGGTTGGGTAATGATCGGTGCGTTGATTTTTGGAACGATCAGTGGCTTGGAAATATGCCATTCTCTTGGCTGTTTCCAGCTTTATTTGCTACGTTTGGTGCTAATTTTGTTACTGTACATGATGTGGGAGATTGGCATAATGGGGTGTGGATTTGGAACGCACCTTGGATGTCATTAGCTGATCCGATTGTTACTGCTGTTGATCCGGTTGGTAATGCTGACCTAATTGTTACTGCTAAAGTAGTAAATTTAATTTCAATTTTGCAGGATGTTCGGCCAGAAAGTGATCGGGAGGATCAATGGATTTGGATGCTTAAGACTAACAAACTGTTCTCTCTTCGTTCGTGTTATAAGCAACTGATGTCCGATGTTCTTCAAAGTTCGGGCAGCGTCATTAACAGCTTGTTGGAGAAGTTGTGGCGTTGTGTTACACCTTCCAAGGTTATCATCTTTGGATGGCGTTTGCTCAGTGATTCACTGCCTACGCGTGGAAATTTATTTCACCGCCGTGTTATCTTGTTGGAAGAGGACTCGGTTTGTTCGTTTTGTGGGTTGGAGAGCGAAGGATCGCAACATTTGTTCTTGATTTGTGCTGTCGCTGCAGCAGTTTGGCTGCACGTTTATGGTTGATTGCGCATTCAGCCACCGAGCCTCATGGATTTACCGGATCATTGTTTGTGGCTAGGCAAGGTTTGTAAAGGCAAAAAGGCTAAGAGAACTCGGTATCTGATATGGTTGACAACTTGTTGGAGTATTTGGTTGGCTAGGAGCGCGTTGATTTTCAAGAATGAGGCTCCTAATATCGACTCAATCATTACCCGTATTAAGAGCTTAACGTGGAGTTGGTTGGTTTATAGAATCAGTTGTAATTCAATGTAAAATAATTCCTCTTGGTGGAATGATCCTATTGATCGCCTAAACAATTTGTAATTTGTTGTTTGGGTTTGAGCACCCCTAGTGCTCCAATCAATGAAATATTGCTTATCTAAAAAAAACAAAAACACTAGTTGGCTAACAGAAATCTGAGTTGTCATTTATTTATTTTTTCTAATTTATTTTTGATGCTGACTTGTAATGCCAAGTCATTACTTTTTATTTTAATTAATTTTCATTCTTCATCTCTCTCAATCTTCTCCATCTTTAACCTCCAACCTTCAACCTCCATCCCCATCTTCAACCTCCAAATGGAGCAGGGGAGGAAACGCGGGTTCAACAAACAGAATCACAAAATCTCCATCCCCATCTTCAACAAACTGAATCATAAAATCTCTATCCCCATCTTCAACAAAATCCTTATCCTCAAGAAACTCAGAATCGAAAAATCCCATCTTCAACAAACTCAGAATCGCAAAATCCCTTTCTTCCATTTTCATTTCGATTCTCTCTTTGAAAACCTCCCTAAACCTATGGTTTCAATTTATCCCTTCGTTAGATTTCTCCGTTTGTGATTTTATTTGGGTTTTCTTTGTTTTTTTGGAACCCTAAGTTGAAATTTTTGGTGGGTTCCATGATGGTGGTGAAAAATCAATGATGAAGAAGGAGGATTAAAAGAGAGATTTGGGATTTTAGGGATTTGGTTTAGGAACACTCATTTGAAGAAGAAGAGAGTGGTTGTGGTGGTGGTGTGGTGGTTGTGGTGTCGGTGAGAGAGAGAGAGAGAGAGAGAGAGAGAGAGAGAGAGAGAGAGAGAGAGAGAGAGAGAGAGAGAAAGAGAGAGAGAGAGAGAGAGAGATAGGAAAGTGGTTGTGGTGGTGGTGTGGTGGTTGTGGTTGTGGTGTCGGTGTGTGTGTGTGTGTGTGTGTGTGTGTGTGTGTGTGTGTGTGTGTGTGTGTGTGTGTGTGTGTGTGTGTGTGTGTGTGTGTGTGTGTGTGTGTGTGTGTGTGTGTGTGTGTGTGTGTGTGTGTGAGAGAGAGAGAGAGAGAGAGAAGAGAGTGGTTGTGGTGGTGATGTAGGTGAGAGAGAAGAGAGTGGTGGTGGTGGTGTGGTGGTTTTGTGGGTGAGAGAGGGAGAGAAGAGAGAAGAGAGTGGAGAAGAAAGGGAATAATAGAAAATAATGAAAAATAAAAAATAATGAGTTGGCATGTCAAATAAGCATTTAAAATAAATAAAAATGAATATTAAAAAAAATTGCAGCGTGCTAAACCAAAAGACACTATATTTGCAGGGGCCTCAAACATATTTAAGCCTACATTTAATTTGTTATTTGTTTTGGTAAGGTGTCATTTGTGAGGGGTAGGATCTAGAATATCCTAATGGATTATTTTGTATCTGACTTGGTTATGAACAGTGGTGGAGCTCGACCAAAATGTTCGGGGTGGGCCGCTAATGAAAGATATATGGAGGAACGGCGAGGTAGAGACCAACAACGATGATAAACGGGGAGCGTGAAAGGCAGAGAGGGAGAAGGAGGATTTCGCGTGCGTAATGCTTAAGAAAAATATAATTAAAATAGATAAATAGAAATTGATAATTATTTATAAACAAAATTAAATGGCTAAAAAAAGTAATTTTAATTTCACATAGTAGAAACTCAATTGAAGTTGTTTGTGAAAATATAATTTGAAATTAAGTTGATTTTAATTTTAAAATGGTGAAAATATTTTTTTTTTGAAAATTATCAACTATTGATTCATAATTTCTAATTATAATATAAGTGTTATACCCTAACTTTGTCCGGCTGTTTTTTTTTTAATAAATGAAAACAATATCGAATTTTTTGGTGTTGTAGAGACCTTTTTTTTAATCATTATTTTCTTCTTTGTTTTTTCATGAAAATCCCAAAAATATGTTTTGTTGTGCACGCGTATTACTTTTAGTCGCGTACGCGAGTTAGTTTTGACAATCTTGTACCGTTGTGTACGCATGTTATTTCTAACCACATACGGGTGTTATTTTTGATCGTGTGTGCCTTTTATTCTCGTTTGTGCACGCGTGTCACTCGTCGTCATGTACGCATGTTTATTTTGGCACTCGTCATTTATTGTTTTTATTGATTATTATTAGTAAGTTTTCCTCCCTCACTGTCACCGGCGCCACACCACGGCTTTCCCTCCGGCGACGACCTCCCTTCCCTTCACTATTTCTCACCATGAAAACCCCACTCCGTCACACTCCCTTTCGCTCTCCACCGCCGTCAACGCTCATCCCCGTCACCGTCCCCTTCTCTCTCCTCACCACATCTTTCTCACCACCGTACAAAAATCATCTCTGTCACGCTCTCTCACTTCACGAACCCCCACTGCCAACGTCGTCTCTCTCTCTCTCCCTCACCGTTGCAACGCCGTAGCCACACCATGCCTGTCTCTCTCCCACGCTGGAACCCTCTCTCATCTCACCGTTCCTCTTCACTCACCACCCTTCGCCGCACTCCCCTCTTCTTTCTCTGTCTTTCTTCTTTCTCTCTCTCCTCAGAACTCGTCTCGACGGTCCGAACGGTGAAAGTGAAGATATATGTCGCACAAACCTGCTGTCAAAAAATGAAGACGATCCAACGGTTAATGAATCCGAAATCGCACTTTCAAGGTGGCTGGTTTGAGAAAAAACGGGATTTGTATTCAGCTACTTTGCGAATGTAATTTCTCTCTTCTCAGACCTCGACTCGACGATCCAAATGGTGAAAGTGAAGATATATGTCGCACGAACCTGCTGTCAAAAAATAGCGACGGTCCAACGGTTAACGAATCCGGAATCGCACTGTCAAGGTGGCTGATTTGAGAAAAAACAGGATTTGTTTTCAGTTACTTTGCGAACTCAATTTCTCTCTTCTCAGACCTCTTTTCGACGATCCGAACGGTGAAAGTGAAGATATATGTCTCACGAACCGGCTGTCAAAAAATGAAGACGATCTAACGGCTAACGAATCCGGAATCGCACTTTTACGGGGGATGGTGTGAGAAAAACGGGAATTTCTCCCTCTATCTTATTTTAGTCCCACATTGCTTGGAAGAAGCAAGAACTACCTAGCCTTTGGCTATAAAAGAGGTTGAGATGCAAAGACTATGGACATGGGAAATTGACGGGGTAAGTGATCTTCTGGGCTAGCCTTTGCAGTCCATTAGATTAAAAGCCTGTCTTTCCTTCTTTTGGGCTAGCATTTGCTGTCCATTAGACTAAAAGCCCGTCTTTGATTATTTTTGGGCTAGCTTTTGTGGTCCATTACTTGGCGATTTTTGGGTCAAAATGGACTTGATAGGAGTCCGGTTCGCGGTTGACCTGGTCAGACTGCTCGGTCCGGTTCGGCGTTGATCGCGTTGATTAGCTTGAGGTTAGTTTTATATTTATTTATGTACATATTTATTATTTATTTATTTATTTATTTATGTACATATTTATTTATTCATTTATGTACATATTTATTTATTGCTTATTTATTTATGCATATTTTAAGTACACATTTACACACAATTATGAGTGGGGCCCTATACCCGGGTCTGTTTTGAAATTTAGGACGATTGGAGATTATTAGTGATAGTCATTCTGGATTTCTGTCTGACTATCATGAGAATCTCATTCAGAGTGTGTTCTTTCGTGATATTCCACACCAGATAGTTGCCTATCGTTGTGGGTAATATTACTAAAGAGACTTTAGCTCTGGAGGCCTTTGGTGAGAAAGTGATTAGAGGGCGTCCGACCTCTGTCACTTACATTAATAAAAAACGTTTTTTTCTTTTAATCCATTTCTCTCCTATTTCTCAAAAAAGTACAAAAAATAACTAATCGTTTAGCGAGCCTTTTTATTATTACTATAAGGGTAAAAACATTATTTTTGAATTAATAAATGTTTACATATTTAGTTAAAACGTAACATTCCTTAGGAAGAATGTCATAGGGTGCTAATACATTCCCTACGCATAAACGACCCCCGAGCCTAAACCTGGACCGCAAAACCCCTTTATCCACTCAATAGGGATTTTCCAATGTTTTCCCTTAAACTAAACTTTGGTGGCGGCTTCATTTCAAGAACGTCGAAGAATCTCTCCTCTGGATTTTTCCGTCGCTACAATAAGAAATGTGAATAAATGTTATTATATAATATTAAAAATATGAATAAATATAAGAATTATTATATGATGTATATATTAACTTTTTTATCATTGATCAAATGCAATCTACCACTAGCATTAAGAACACAAACCAACCACTAAATCAATGCATAAAGCTGAAGATATATAAACATGAATCTAAACATGTAGATAAGTGAAAGTATAATTACTTCTAATCCCAACAAAAAGAGTTTGGTATCCATTTTCATGGTAGCCATTATACAAATGTCAGAAAAGATGAAAAACCTCAAGATCTAACACCCTTAATTCTTTAAGATGATATGCAACTTGGGCGGATATCTCAGATGATGAGGTTGTCTCGAACTCTCAAGCATCTATGTTATATCCAAAACCCAAAGTCTTGATTGTTGACTCAGAGGACGTGAATCCAGCAGTTAAAGCTGATATGCAACTTTTAAATAGGTTGTGGGATAAGCCGCCAGACGATGTGGGTGATCCGGTGGTTCCTGACTCAGCTGAGAGGTACTCGGAACCGGTTGTGTCCAAGAAACAAAAGAAGAAACAGAAAAAGAGTGTGTCAGTTGGATACAATCTTCGGTCCAAAGCTAGCTCAATATCTGTCACTTTCTGAGTTTGTTTTTTCAGCCGTTTTTGGCCTGTTTTGTTGATCTGTTTTCTTTTGAATGGTTGGTCTAGGGTGCCTTGCCCAAGTTTCCTTTTTGCTGCTTTGTTTGTTTTTTCCCTGGCCTTGAGTTTTGGTTTGGTCCCCCCTCGGTCATTTTCTGTACTCCTTTTTTCTTTTTAATTTATATTAGTTTTTGCTTAAAAAAAAATGGTGAAAAACCTTCGAGACATTCGATCTCTCTGTCCTTTAGGTTCAGTATGTGAATATCCTCTTAAAATTCGTGTTCTCTATCTTCATATAGAGTTCTGGACAGGTCCAGTAGCTTAGCTAGCATTTGGGTCACTTAGCTACTTGTTCCCTGCGTTCAGCATGAAGAAATGTCTCTAGTGGAATTTTTTAGGGTGGAGTAATGTCAAACACTGCTCGCTAAGATGTTGACAGGAGCTCAGCTGCTGATCTCGTGCGTTCAGGAATGTCAGACGCCACTCGCTAAGCTACTGATAGTTGCTAAGCTAATGGTCTCCTAAAAGGTATCTGATGCAATTCTTTGAGGCAAACAATATTAGACACCACTTGCTAAGGTGGCCATGGATAACTAAGCTAATGTCAAATTTTCGCATTCCCTATTTTCACTTGCTTTGGTCCCTATTGATATTTAAAAACAGTTTCCGCCTATATAAACAAATTTTAAGAATTGCAGAAGAATTCTAATAAAAACATAACATATTTACTATAACATATACTAATTAGCATTATTAACTTTAGCGGTGTGAATGTAATCTAATTAAGTTTAATACTTTAACTTGTCAAACTCGGACTATGTTTGTCCTCAAAAGAAAATTCCTAAACTTCAAAACAAAATTTTAATTTAACCATGAAAACTCGAAAAAATCATATTTATAAAATGAGCATGGTACATGGTTTTTAAACAATCAAGCTTTTCAATTTCCAATTTGCATGATCTTTAGCATTTAAACCATCAATTCAAAAATGGATAATAATCATGGTGCTCACAAGTGAGAACATAACTATGATACATTTGCAATATCAGTTTGAAAAGTCACAAATGTACAGTTCATTGCCAAACAATCCGAAAATGTCATTCTCACATCAAAGTGTATTTCTCAAAGGTGAGTGTTTCTCTCAATTCAATGAGGGAATTCACAAAAAGTCAACTTTATTACCCGCCTTCTCAAGTGTAAAGATCACATGTACAAACATCGATTACGAAAGACTTTGAGGGTTGTAACGTGGAGATTTGGTTTCTCTCCATTCACCTTCCCCTCCCGTCAACCTCCAGTCGACCTTCCCCACCGTTGGATCATCATCCTACTCAAGCTCAACCGTTGGATCGGTGACAAGAGAGATAGAGAGAGAGGTGACTGGAGAGGCTCGGTACCGTTGGATCTAGACAGAAGAAGCTCAGAACCGTTGGATCGTGACAGGAGGGTGACCGGAGGGAAGGTCGACGGGAGAGAAACCAAATCCACTCCGTAACGTGGTTGAGTTTTCAAGAAAATTTGGTTTTTCAAGATATGCAAGAGTCATAAAATATTAAGAGAACAATCACTAGTAGTTCATTAAATTGATGCACACTCTCATTCCATTTCATTTTCACCACATTTTGCTATACCACTTTACCAATTCATAAAATTTCTCCCCTAACTTGAACATAACCAATTTTCTTTGTAAAGATCAATCATGTAATTTAGTTAATTTTTCAAAAACCAAACCATTTCACATGCCATTTCAATTTTTTTTGCATATA
Organism: Astragalus membranaceus; assembly: GCA_039519185.1. NCBI lineage: Eukaryota > Viridiplantae > Streptophyta > Magnoliopsida > Fabales > Fabaceae > Astragalus > Astragalus membranaceus. The sequence continues at coordinate 173,348,643 of CM076847.1, forward strand.
AAAACACGTAAAACACATAAACTAAAAGTTAAAAACTAAAAACCACAACACAAAAGATAAATAACCGGAATTACTAAAAGTATTAAATAATAACTAAACAAAAAACAGCTAAACAACACATTCAGTGTTTGGCTGGTTTTTTTTTTTTATTGATAAGCAATGTTAGTGGGGGTGGGGAAATGTTAGTTTCCGGGAGTTGAACCCGGGACCTTCTTCTTGCACTCATTTGGTGCACTCCTTCAGTATCCCTTAGCTCGCCAACTGAGCTACCTACTTGGGAAGTGTTTGGCTGGTTGTTGGCACCGGTTGAAATAGCTCCACTTATTGCACAAATAGTGCCGGCAAATAGCTTCATTGGTGGAACATTTGGCCGACATCATTCGGTGTTTGGCTTTATTGTTTTTGTTTAGTTATTATTAGATACTTTTAATAATTCCGGTTATTAATAAAGCCAAATACTAAATGATGTCAGCCAATCGTTCCACCAGTGGAGCTATTTGCTGGCACTATTTGTGCAACAAGTGGAGCTATTTATTGTATTGGCTGGTTGTTGGCACTATTTGTGCACATTGTTGAGACTCTCTTGTACCCTTATTTGATTATAGTGGAGCTATTTCTTTGGTCTGGACGACTCGTGGTTTTTACCCTTGCTTTTAGGGGTTTTCCGCGTTAAAAATATCGGTGTTGAATTGTGCGTTTTTATTCTCGTTATATTTGCTACCACATATTCGGTGTTGCTCCTCATAGGTTCTTGCAAATTTGGGGAGTTTATTTCCGCTGCATATTGCTCTGTTATTACGTTTATGTGTTTCATTCCCATCAGAGTGGCGTCAGAGCTCTTGGTTAGGGGCTATTTTACTTACTTGAATGATGGAGGCAAATATGAATATAAAGATGGTTTCTTTGAATGGTACTAATTATCATATGTGGAAGGGCAAGATGAAAGATTTGTTGTTTGTGAAGAAAATGCATCTTCCTATTTTTGGTAGTAAAAAGCTGGATTCTACATCTACCGAAGAATGAGATTTTGAACATCAATAGGTATGTGGTTTCATTCGCTAATATGTAGAAGATAATGTTTATAATCATATTGCTAATGACACAAATGCAAAAACCGTGTGGGAGAATCTTCATGTTTCTCGAGATTAGTTTGAGTGTTTGTGCCTCTTTGTTGATCAACCAATTTCTTAGCCATTTGTCCAACCTGAAAGTTAATATTTTGAATTGAAGGATCAACTCTTTTCTTTGTTAGAAATGGATACTTGCATAAACTGAATCAAAATATCTCTTAGCTATGTGCAAACCAGAGAGGAAGAAAGTAAAGAATTCCATATTTCTCATTGAATGAATGAATGGTAGTACAACATATGTATATACATCGGAAACACTACTCTAACTAACTCTATAATAATCTAACAGCTTTAGTTAATAACTGCCTAACTAGAGTTAAAATGCTAACTACGATTAAATACATAATAGTTAACATCCCCCCCTCAAGTTGGAGTGTGTATGTTGCAAAGGCCCAAATTGGAAATGAAACCATGGAAGGAAGTCGCATGAAGAGGCTTGGTGAATACATCTGTAAGTTGAGCCTCGGATCTAACGGGAAGAAGGTGTACTACTCCCTGTTGAATCTTCTCACGAACCACATGACAGTCTATTTCAATATGTTTTGTGCGTTCGTGAAAAGTGGAATTATGTGCCAAGTAAATAGCTGATTTGTTGTCACAGTAAATGGCTGAAGCACTGGTTTGAACAAGCTGGAGGTCTCTAAGCAAATAGTGCAGCCACTACACTTCACAAACATGGCTTGCCAAAGCTCTATACTCGGCCTCTGATGAAGACCGTGACACTATTTTGCTTCTTGGATTTCCAGGACACAAGTGCAGATCCAACAAAAACACAATACCCTGTTATTGAGCGTCTGGTGTCACTACAACACGCCCAATCTGAATCTCCAAAAACTGAAACATTTAATTGATTGGAAGCAGGAAAGAAAAGGCCCTGTGCAGGGGCTGACTTGAGGTATCTAAGTACACGAGTTGCAGCTTGGAAATGAGTGTCTAAATGCTTAGCAACAAATTGGCTAAGCTGCTGTACTGAATAAGCAATATTTGGACGAGTGTTGGTGAGGTAAAGTAGGCGTCCAATTAAGCGCCTGTATGCAAATTGATCAGAGTAAGGAGTGCCCTCGTTGCTGCTAAGCTTGGCAGAGGGATCAGAAGGTGTGGAATGGGGCTTGGCAGCAAGTATACCATTTTCTTGAAGTAATTCTAGTGTATAATTTCGTTGGTTGAGCACAATACCTTTCTTGGAGTGTGCCACCTCCAAGCCAAGAAAAAATATGAGTGCACTAAGATCTTTGATGCGGAATTTAATGTCTAACATCTATTTTACAGCAGTGATTTCAGTCCTACTATTACCTGCCAACACCAACTCATCAACATATACCAGTAACACAGTAATAGAGGGTGGTGAGGACTTGACAAACAAAGAATGATCAGCCTCTGATTGAGTGTACCCTAAAGAAATGAGGGTTGTGGTTAACTTGTGATTCAACTGACGACTGGCTTGTTTCAAGCCATAGAGTGACTTATTAAGCTTGCACACCTTGTTGGAGGCAGAAGTTCCATAGTTTGTGAGGTAATTTGGCTTGGGAGAAGAGGGCTCGGGTAACATTGAGGTGTGTTGGTGTTTTCGTTCAACAAGGCCATTTTGTTGGGGAGTTTCTACACAAGATCTTTGGTGGATAATGCCTTTGCTAAGATAGAAGTCATGCATGGGGAACTCTACACCATTGTCGCTTCTAAGACACTTCAATTTTGTGTTAAATTGTGTTTCTATATAAGCTATGAATGTAGTAAGGTGTGAACGGGTTTCAGATTTGGTTTTCATTAAAATGAGCCAAGTGTATCTACTAAAGTCATCTACTAGAGTAAGAAAGTATTTATGACTAAGCATGGAAGTATGAGAATAAGGACCCCCAAATATCAGCATGTAACAGTTCAAAACAATGAGAAGTTTTTGAAATGCTAAGTGGAAAAGCTAGTTTTCTTTGTTTAGCAAAGTGACATATATCACAAGGAAATTTGCTATTATCAAAATGAATGAAAGGAAATTGTGTGGAAATACAATGCCTATCATGAGAAATATGTCCTAGTCTCATGTGCCAAAGTCTATAAGTGTCTATAGTATTGTTATTGGACTTACAAGGTGCAGTGGGTTGGTGAACAACATTACAAGCAGAATTCAAGGTACTAATAGGATCAGTTATTTATGTGGGCAACTTGTAGAGCTTGTTCACCAGCTTAGCTGATCCAATCATCTGCGTGGTATGGGCCTGAAATAGAGAACAACCATCATCACTAAAGAAAACATGTATTTTGCTGCTCAAGGCAAGTTCTGGTATTGACATCAAGTTACAGCCAAAGTTTTCAACATAGAGGACATTGTACAACACTATGTCTTTTGAAATGTGACTGTGCCTATGTGAGTGGCAACAACTGTGGTATGAATGGGACAGTTGATTCTAGTGTGTTTAATTGGTCTATAGCTAGTGAAAAGGCTGAAATCGGAAACAATGTGATCAGTGGTTCCTGTGTCTACAATCCAAACTATAAACTTCTTGCGAATTTGAAAAGTTAAATTTTTTTCCAGACTCTAAAGTACCCCAAAATACACTGGCTAGCATCACACTTTACGAAATTTATCATGAAATTGACTTTCATCTTCATTGGCTTATAGATCTCATTTTTTCTAAATAAAAATATGGACAAAAAAAGAGAGGGGGGAAGAGGGGTCGGGGTGGGGGTAAGGGGGGGGGGGGGGGGGGGGGAGGTGGGAGGTGGGAGTTTTTGTGGGAAAGTGGAGTGAGAGACTCCCTAAGATTTATATTCTTAAGTTGAGTATTTGAACAGTTAAAACTTTTCTGAACGCTAAAGTACCCAAAACACACAGCTTAGCATCACACTTTAAGTATTTGTCACGAAATTATTATTTGTTTCAACAAATCGATTATTTAGTAGTGAATTTTGAGTATTTGAATGGTTAAATTTTTTTTCGAACACTAAAGTACCCCAAAACGCGTTTCTTAGCATCACACTTTATGTATTTTGTCACAAAATTATATTATTTTTTCCACCAAACCGGCTATTTAGGCACAAACTTTGCATATATTTGAATAGTTGAATTTTTTGCGAATACTAAAACATCCGAAAACACAATACTTAGCTTGAAATTATTTTTTTCCACCAAACCAGTTACCGAGGAACAGACTTTGCTTATTTGAATAGTTAATTTTTTTTGGACCGATAAAATACCCCAAAACACACTGCTTAGCATTGCACTCTACGTAGTTTATTACAAAATTATTATTTTCTTTCAACAAACCGGTTATTGAGGAACAAACTTTGCGTATTTGAGCAGTTTAATTTTTTTGCGAACCCTAAAGTACCCGAAAGCACACTGCTTAAAACATGAAAAAGGAAAAAAAATTAAAGTACCTCAAAACACACTGTTTAGTGCCGCATTTTACATATTTTGTCACAAAATTAATTTTTAGATTGAGGAACGAACTTCATGTGTTTATAAATCTATTTTTTTTTGAATTCTAAAGTACCCCAAAATATACTATTTAGCGTCACACTTTACATATTTTGTTACAAAATCAATTATTTTTAACGAAATTGTTTATCGAGGAACAAACTTGCGTATTTGAACATTTAATTTTTTTTCCAGACTCTAAAATACCCCAAAACACACTGGCTAGCATCACACTTTACGTAATTTATCACGAAATTAATTTTCATCTTCATTGGCTTATAGATCTAATTTTTTTCTAAATAAAAATATGGAAAAAAAGAGAGGGGGAAGAGGGGAGGAGGGGTAGGGGGTGGGGGTGGGAGTTTTGGAGGGAAAGTGGAGTGGGAGACTCCTAAGATTTATATTCTTAAGATTACTAGAAAATCATTCAAAATTTTATTTTTTATAAAGCTGCACATTCGATTATTCACAAAAGGCTTAAATATCACTTACCCCCTGCAAATATCACTGTTATCCATTTACCCCCTGCAAAAAAAAAACTCTCAGAACAAACCCTGCAAAATGTAACTGTTTCCTGTTACCCCCCTGCTGTTAACTTTTCTGTTAAATATTAACTGTGATGACGTCAGCACTGACGTCAGTGCCACGTGTCACCATATTATTGGGCCTCTGTGACACGTGGCACTGACATGCCACGTCAGCTCCTATGTCACCACTGCCACGTCAGCAACCAATGGATGGCTGCCACGTGGCACTAGTTATTACACTCAAAAATAAAGATTTTTGTCACCAATGGATGTTGAACTCGTGACCACTTACTCACACCCACACCTCCTAACCACTGAGCAAATTAATATTTGTGATTATTAACTCACCTACAAATATATATTACATAATTGCCAATTAAATTAAAAAAAATCTGGCATCTTCATTCATCATTCATCTTCATTCATCACTCATCTTCAATCTTCAACCAACCATGAAGAACAACAACCTTCCACCTTCGATCTGTAGATCTGAAATCGAAAATATTATGGCATAAACGAAGATTGGATTTCGTTTTCAATTAGATTCGATTTCGTTTTCAATTTCGTTTTGATTATGAAGATTTGTGGTTCAATCAGATTCGATTTGATTTTGCAGTTTCACATATCGAAACCCATGAAACCCAGGAACGGTTCCATCTCCATTTTCGTTTCACATGAGTGCTTCCAGATCTGCTCCAACACATAGTGCTTCTGTTTTCTGTTCCAGATTCGTTTTAATGATGGTGATTTGTTTCGATTTCGTTTTAATGATGAAGATCTACAGATTTTGTTTTTATTTTGAAGATGATGAATATATGAAGATAATGAGGTTATGAAGAAGACGAACTGCATCGTTGCAGTGGCTTACGATTCCAGTTTTTTTTTAATTTAATTGGCAATGATGTAATATATATTTGTAGGTGAGTTCGTAATCACAAATACTAATTTGGCTCAGTGGTTAGAAGGTGTGGGTGTGAGTAAGTGGTCACGAGCTCAACACCCATTGGTGACAAAAATCTTTATTTTTGAGTGTAATAACTAGTGCCACGTGGCAGCCATCCATTGGTTGCTGACGTGGCAGTGGTGATATAGGAGCTGACGTGGCATGTCAGTGCCACGTGTCACAGATGCCCAATAATATGGTGACACGTGGCACTGACGTCAGTGCTGACGTCATCACAGTTAATATTTAACAGAAAAGTTAACAGCAGGGGGTAACTGGAAACAGTTACATTTTTTGCAGGGGGGTAAATGGATAACAGTAATATTTGCAGGGGGTAAGTGATATTTAAGCCTTCACAAAATTCAAAATTCATAGGAGAAAAACTGATTTCTTAATTTAAGTTTCCATTTGGTGGGGGAAGATATTATTTTCAGTTGGGAAACAATTTAACTATCTTATAATTTAACAACAATAACTATCTTATAATTTAACTATCTTATAATTTAACAACAATAACTAAAAAATTGTGAGGGCAGCTACCCCTAATTGCTTGCACCACCATACAACGATTTAGACGAAAAAGGATTACATTTTTTTGATGTTTTTTTTTTTGATGTAATACATTTTTTTTTATGTTACTTTAAGAAGCAAGGGAGCATTTTTATTACAAAAAAAGAAAAGAAGCAAGGGAGCATTTTTATTTTAAAATAATACAAATATAAAAGAAACCAAATTTTAAAACTAAAATAAAGATATTGTAAAAAAAATTAAAATAAAGATAAAGGATAAAAAGTATACTTTAACTCTTTTATTGGTACAAGTGTACTTTTAGCTTTTTTAAATGGTGCTAGCTAGGTAGCTTTTTTTGCTTAATGGTTACCGGAAGGGAATGTTCAACTACGGTGAGGGGACTCAATCGTGGCAAAATCTTCATCACATGTAGACAAGAACAATTGAACAAGAACAACACAAAAACTATATACTATAATTCCTTCTATAACCTTATTTCTCCCACAGCATTTTGCAGTTTCCAATTGCATAGACCAATAGTGTTCTTCGTCAGTCTCCTTCTTCATTTCCCATATTCAATTGTTTTTTTTTGTCATTGTGTAATGGAAATGGCCACTTCCTCCTTCTTACCCTCAGATTTCAAATTCCCATTCCCTTCAAAGAATACGAGGTCTGTGTCTAGGTTTAGTAGGTTGAAACACCAACACAAACACAAACACCAACACCAACATAGTTTACTCAGAAAATGTTTTCACTATCAATCTCTGTCTACTAGGATGTTGGCTTCTGATGTGTATAATGTTGGGAGAGGCACAAGCACGAGAGTCAATAGCAAGATTTACACAAATTTAGATTCTTGTCTTGTAATACCACCTACGCCTAATCGTTCAAAGCCTAGGGCTATAATCAAATTCTTGGGTGGTGCTTTCATTGGTGCTATTCCTCAAGTTACTTATGGGTATTCTCTCTTAACCCTTTTCATTTTTCAATGTAAAGTTTGAATATTTCCATGTGTGTAATACTTAAAATATCTTCATTCAACTTTTTGCAAATTTCAAATTCTTGGGTTGTGTCTTCATTGATGCTATTCCTTAAGTTAATTATTATGGGTATTTTATCTCACCCTTTTGTTTTTTCAATGTAAAGTTTGAATCTTTCCATGTTAGTAATATTTAAAATATCTTAATTTAATTTTTTGCAAATTACAAATTCTTGGGTGGTGCTATTCCTGAAGTTATTTATGGGAATTTTGTCTTACCCTTTTGATTTTTCAATGTAAAGTTTGAGTCTTTCCATGTGGGAACTTTTTGAAATATCTTCAATTTCTTTTTTTTTTTTTTGCAAATTGCAGCTACCTAATAGAATGTTTGGCAAAGGAGGGTTTTCTTGTTGTGGTGGTACCTTACAATGTGACATTTGATCATTCTCTAGCTGCCAAACAAGTATATGAAAGGTTTCATGCTTGTTTGGATACAATCCTCACATTTGGGTTGCCTCAAGCTAATTTGTCACCTGCTCAGCTTGGAGACCTTCCTCTTTTCTCTGTTGGTCATAGGTAGGTAAGCTTTTTTAGTATCAATTAGTATTAATGTCACTGGAATTAAGGTCAATTAACAGTTTTGTTTACCCTTTGACTTTGTAGCAATGGTGCACTTCTTCAACTTCTCACAGGAAGCTTATTTTCTGAGAAATTACCAAAGGTTTGGCTACTTTTCCAGCTGCTACAGTATAATACTGAATTTATCTTTGCACTATAGGATTTTGATATTTCAAATAAAGAGTGAATAGTATTATATTAGGTTGATTATTATAGGCATGTTTTAGTTTGTGGAAGCATAATGCAGATTATGAAGTTTCATTTACTTAGATAAAAGTTATTGCAATTAAAGGAATGTGACAAAAAGCTATGTATCTTTTGTCGAAGGCTAATGCAATAATCTCATACAACAACAGGCCGGCAACGGAGGCAGTTCCTTACTTTGAGCAGGTATTAACACTCTTGCTTGTTAAATGCTGACACTGCAATTTTTCCAAGTGTCTTTATCGGCTCTTTTAATAGAATGACTTATTCATGTGTTTGCGAATCGTGATTTCTCACCAAAAAAGTTTCATTATGGAAGTGAAAATTTAGTTTGGAAGATGGATTGTGCTGCATAGAATAGAAGTATAAAAGACTACTCTCTTAACATATGACTTTTAAATGAATATATTCTTTTGGGAAATATTCATTGTTTGGATACAGCATAGCTGCAAAATGGTTCTATAAATCTGCACAAATAAATGGGATACAGTTAATTAGGCTTAAAAAAACTGCTATTTCCATTATTTATTTCCTTTTCCAATTGTAAGCTCAAGAAATGCAGCATTTATACATATGATTAAGTTTGATTAGAATAAGCATATGATAGAACCCACTGAACAATCTAGCAATTAACAGAGAAAAAGGGATAGAAATGTAACAAAGTATTGATTTGAGCAGAAATGCTCTTACAAAATGAACCAGTGCCTGAGGCTCCTCTAGAGAAAGTATTCTCCTATTACACAAATCACCATAATATGTGAATGCCCCTCTCTCTTCCTAACTGGCCCCATAAAGCAGATTCTACCAGAATTGCCAAGGGCTGGCATGCCACCTCCCTAACTAACTCACTACTCTTCTCTCCCCCACGTTGCCCCACCTTCTTTCTTCTAAAATATACCTTCCAAGTCATGGGCCTCTTAGTGGCTTGGCCCATTACTTGCTCTACCTCTAGCCCACCAGCAAAACTGAACTCAAGGTCTCTATCACATTATCAACATACCATCCTTTTTTTTTTAAATTGGGGAAGGGGGAAATTTTTATTAATCAAAGTGGTACTAATGACCATTTTACAACTGTCCCCGAAGGGATTTGAACTTAGCACCTTGAGGATACAATACTAGCTCTTACCATTGAGTTAGCACCTCAAGTGTCATTATCAACATACCATCAACTTAATGGAAATTCAAAGATAAGTTTAGTATGTCTAGGACATTAAATTTTGTTGCTTGTGTCATCGATTGTTCCCTGTTATTGTTACCATCAGAACCACTGAGATAAGCATGTTTTCTGACATACCTTCTCACTTAAGGAGTAAGCTGTTCTTTCAAGGGATTAATATTATTCGTCTTCATACTGCATTCAGATGATAAAGCATGTTTACAAATTGTTCATCTCAATTGTGATCTAAAACTTTGCAGTGATGTCCTGCAGTTGGGTCCAGCAGTCAGCCAGATGATGCCAGTTGTGGAAGCAAATCCTGTTTACTCAATTGCTAGAAATGCATCAGGTTTCTCCTTAGCTTGCTTCTACCGCTATTACTTTGAAATTTGAAGTCTTGCCATAGCTTTGTAAATGTAAGTTGTATCTTGCTCCTCCATCTGCTTAAGGCCCCGTTTGGATATACAGTTTAATTAAGCACTTATGGCATAAGCGCTTATCATTTAAGACCTTATGCATAAGCTGTTTTTATAATAAAGGATAAAATAATGCTAAACTATTTTTCTATAAGCTATAAGCTGTTTTTATAAGCTATCCTGTGGGCTTATGAAGATTGCCTGAAAACTGCTCATGAACATGTGATTAGCTGTTTTCATAAGCTCTCCCAAACAGTGTCACAAATGCTTATGCCAGTAGATAAGCCCAAATAAGCCGATCCAAACGGGCCCTAAGTATACTATTGCAAAACACAACATTGCCATCATTGCCTAATTTGTTAGAATACAAAATAAATTTACTTCGTACGATCCTAGTCATTCATTACGTCGTGTTACTGCCTCAATCATCCTTGTTAAATTCTGTGGTGTGTTAAATTACATGTAGATTTTATCATTTCATGAATTAACAATAAGGATTTGTGCATTTATAATGATATAATGATTATGCATGTCACTGCAACCTATGTAGGAGATGCATGGAAGATGATGCTGGACACTGTTGGATCAGTTCTACAGGAAAACGAGCAGGAGGTTCTGAATTCGTTAGCTAAATTTGTTGATCAGCTGCCTTCAGTAATGAATGAGGTATGTGTTAACTATTGAATTTAGAGATTATGTTATGTTATTCTCATGACTCCAGCTATGGCTTATGTACCTACCACATCCCTGAATCTTTTTTCCTAGTGTGCATATAATTCCTTATGTGAATCCATAAATAACTAATGGTGCTTTGTGACCATTACCGACACTTTCGGTTGAAGATGTGTCAAGTGTCCGACATGTGTCGTGTCCATGTCTGATGTCAAGGGTACTTGTATTTTTCAGATTAAAACTGGTGTTTGTGTGTCCGTGTTTGTGTCGGTGCTTCAAAGGCAAATTTAACTATGATGCTTAAAATCTACTCTTGTTACCCGTTAACGATTGTGGTGTATTCTTGATATCTCTGTGTCAGGTGACACAAGGAGTCTCAGAGTTCAGGCCAACACCACCTGAAAACCGTGATTGCTTTAAAAGTTCATACAATGTGAAACACACATTATTGGTATGTCTCTGATGCACGATATCTTAAAACTTATTCTTGAAATTGGATATCATTGGTAAGATCAATGTGACTGATGTTGTCTTTCTGTTTCTGAAGGTGAAATTCAATTCTGACACAATTGATGAGACAGATATTCTCGAAGAAACACTCAAGTCTCGCGTGGATTCATTGGGTGGGACAGTAGAGAAAGTACAATTGAATGGTAACCACATCACTCCTTGCATCCAGGTAACACTAATTCCTCTTTGGATGGTTCCACTCTGTTTGAGTTATCATGGCAGTGACTTTGTTCACACGTGCAAGCTGCATTATTTGAAATTGATTGAAAATCCACCTTAATTGCGATCCGCCTTAGCCACTTTTATTGCAGCAACTTTGAGCTGCCTTCTGTGCAGCTGCCAATACCTTAATTGTGCTGTGTATGAGGGGTGAGTTTAGTCCCACACATCGCCTAGAGATATTACCTAGTATTTGTGAAGCGTGAGCGGTCCTCACCTTACAAGTGGGTTTTGTGTGGGTGAGTTAGGCCCTAAGCCCAAATTCTGAGAGAAATATTTGATGATAATAGATTTAACTCATCAATCCTGTATGGAACAAAGTGGCCGTTTCGTAATTCGAAGTGAAAGCAGCAAATGAAACAGAAAATGTTTTTTCAAACCAAATAAGCCCTTATTGAAGAAAGTGCAAATTTTGATAAACTTCTGTAGTTCTTTTAACTTTCATTCAAATTTTGTGTTGCTTATTTTTCATTGCTTGTTGGTTACACACTGATATCAGGAACCAAGATGGCAAGTGGGTAAGTTATATACTCCAGCAGATGCTGTTGCTCAAGTGCTTAAATCTATTTCTCTGAATGACACTAAAATCCTTGCCAGAACCATTAGTGACTGGTTCAAACGTTTTGAGGATTGAAGTGCCATAGAAGACATTGCATAAATAATTTAATATGACTTTGGCCACTAGAATTTTGAATCCAGAGGTCATAATTGAAGACCTCTATAGTGTATATAACATAAAAGGTTAAAGTAATGATCAATAATACATCACTGTAGCTTATTTGTGGAATGGATGCACATTTAGATATGCTTCTTTTATATCCAAGTGATGTAATTATGTATAGTATTGGCTTTTAGAAAGTTCTCTAAATTGCAAGCAAATGGGAAACGGGATTCACCTGCATGCAATTTCATATTGTAATAATTAGAGCTGGGCATGCAAGTTAGTCCAATTTGTTTAGGCCCAGAAAAATGAGAAAAATCATAAATAATCACCATTGTACGTGTGGAGTTGACAATAAGGAGAAATACATACAAATTTGTGGGAATTTGCAACAAATGTAATATCTATATAAAGAAAATATGCTTGCATATTTTAGTATTTTACAAAAAATTGGTTTACAAGTTTACCCTCTAAGTTAAAAAAAATTAAGTCTTTTTTGTCAACAATGTAACATTTCACCATTATGCCCTCTAACATCTTTTGCACTCAACATATGGTTCTTAAGAAAGACATGTTTTGAAGAAATATTCTTTGTCATGGTAAAGATGACATCCATTGAGCATTCCTATGTCTTTCTACAAAACTAAACTTAGAGATAAAATAACTTGATGTTAAAACAACATTATTGCATAGAGACTTAAAGGGACAAACTCACATGAAGCAACTCGAAGGTTTCGTAGAACTAAAAAAAGAACATCAACATTTTACGTCCACTTAAAGAGATGCCTTAATGGTGTGATGGAATCCGATCAAATGAACAAGAGCCACAAGTTAGACAATCAACTGATACAAACCATAAGGCATTTCTCATATGAATATGTTAATCTTAGAGAAGAAGGCAAACCTCAAAACTTCATAGAAGCCATTGAGGAAGATGATAAGGAGAAATAGATCTAGGCCACTAAAGAAAAAACATATCCCCAAAAAATAATCAGACATGTAATCTAGTGAAGTTATTGAAAGGAAGAAGAGAACCAAAACACAAGTGGGTGTTCAAGCTCAAGATCGAAGAGAATGACCCCAACTTGAACATCATGTGTACTACTTAAAGAAATGCCTCAGCAGTATGAAGGAAGCTCGAACACAATCTCAAAAATATCTATGTAAACCATTGCAGTGGCGGATCTGTGTTGCTTTCAGGGGGTTCAGTTGATAAATATCGTGCATTACTTTAAGCATGACTAAAGCTAAATATACTACAATTAGTTAAGGTTGTAAGGAGATTCTGTGGATGACAAAGTTGTTGTGAGACTAGATCATAAAAAAACTTTAAGTGTGTGAATATATTTGATGCGGGTAAAGATCCTCTCCAGTAACCGGACACTTCCAGTTGTTGAGAGAAAGACACATAATAAAATAACAATATTTTATTATGTGTCTTTCTATCTCCAACTAAAAGTGTCTAGTTAATGGAGAAGATCATGTTCCGTGAGTTGAAGGCAGAATATACAACAATGAGCAATAGATTCTCACACGATAGTGGGTGAAAAATAAATAAAGCCTCTTAGTTATATGAATGGCTTGGTGGTTTGGGTGTGATGCATAAGGTGTTGGAGGCATAAGCTTATGTTGGAGGCTCAAACCTACCTCCGTACTAATATTAAAAAGCTATTATAAAAAGCTATTAATAATGATCATAGCGGATAAATAGATAAAGAGAGATTTTCAAAAGAGAGATTCTTAGGAAAAGAATCGTGTCAATACTTTCATCTAAAAAATGGAAGATACATTTTTATTACTCGCCAGTTTTATAACTAGGGATGTTTTAGCTTTTTATTTTTGTTTTGAAATTTGAATTGCCAAAATTGACTAGGCAATATGTATTTATATTTTGTAATATAAATTTAAAATATATTTATTTTGTATTTTTAAGAAAAAATGTTTTTTATGTGTACACACATGCAAAATAATGTAAAAAGATACTCTTTCCAATAGTTATCATATAATATTTTTTATTTTTTTAGAACAATAAAAAATCTTTAAACTAAATATTTCTTAATTAGTTTATCTAAAAAAATATGTAATACTACAAAATTTTTGTTTTGGAAAAAAGTATGTGGGCTGGCCCAAAAAGCATGTTTCCTGAATAGGGCCAGGTTTGGGCGGTATATTATAGCATTATAGTGTTTAGACTGTTGCTAGCACTACGTGTTTATGTTTTACCTTGAGATCTTTATTGTCTTAGTGCCTATATTTATTATGTTTCATTTTTTTTTTTGGTAAACACGGGTATCCACCGCACGGACAACAGTGACTAATCCCTTGCTCATTGTAGGTGCCTCGAGGGGCAGGACAGCTGGCCCAGAGTTTTAACGCCGCTCCGTACCCAAGGTGGGGATCGAACCCCCGACCCTTGGTTAAGGGAGGATCAGCCCCTATCGATGAACCCCACGCTCTGGGTTATTATTATGTTTCATTTTGGTCCTTGAATGTGTGACGCATTGTCATTATAGCCTTGAATGTACTGAAGTTGTAAAAACGTCTCTGTTCAGTACCTTTACCTTGTCACGGATAGGACCGAGTAGGTAGTTGGTATGGTAGTTGTTTTGTTTGATTGAATCTCTGATAGCACTAGGAGGTAGCAGAATGATCAAGCTTGGATGAGTAGGATCACAGAATACTGCTTGTGACCGGACCTGTTTGTGACTGGGCCTGGTTGTGAGTGGGCCTGGACGTGAGCAGGACTGCTGATGATGAGTAGTGCCAGTACGTTCCCGGGTGGGGTACCTGCGAAGCCACTCCGACGCTCAAGTCAGTATTGAAGACAATAGAGTAGTATAGCAATGAATGTGAATCTACCTATTAATGGCAATGCATGTCAGTATTTATAGGGATCTGTGCCATCTTTGAGCCGTTGGATTAGTTAGGTGAATCTGAGCTATTGTTGCATAATATGGGCCAAAGTTTATTGGGCTTAGTCATGTCCAATTGCTGGAGTGGGTCTCATGATCCAGTCCAGAACAGTCTCTAAGTGTCTCATATGTTAGTAATTTTATGAATTAAATTGACCAACAAAATACACATGTGAGGACCAACATGACTAATAAAAGATACATTTGAGAATTAAAATAACCTATTAAAGAGACATTTGAGGTTATGTTTACAATTTTGATACATTCAAAGACTATAATAAAAACTCCTTGTGTAGGGACCAAAATGAATTTTTACCTACACAAACATAAATTTATGTTGGTATATTCCAACACATACTATTATTTCATCATGACCAAACTGAATTAGTTGACGAAATTGGAAGTCAAACAAAAAAACTGATCAATTTTTTATTTAATTGTGTGAAGAAATTGAACACCTCAGATTAGATAACCTTTTGCAAATGGGACCAAAGGAAGGGATCACACCACTTGTGAAGAGCAAGACAAGCATGGTTGCAAGTGTTGACAATATTTGCAGACAATTGAAGAGAAGAAGGATCAGGAAAGTGGGCGAGCAATAACGTAAAATTAACCTTGGTCAAGACTTTCAGAGTTTGAATAATTAATGGAACCAAATGTGTGTGACATAATTATTTTGTCTCCGAAACTACTTGTAAGAGTCCCTTACTTGGACCATTCTACTAGTAGTGTGGTGGATTGTTTTGTCTTTGGTCCAAATTCTAATCTACACTGTCGTAATTATATTTGGTGGGGGAAAACCAAGCTTCATGTCCTTGCATCCATAGTAAGACTTGAACACAAGTCCATGAGATAAAGAAGATTGTATTATACATTCTAAGTTAAACAAATATGATATACACTATGAGAATTTGATAATATTATCAAGTAAAAATTAAAAATTTGAAGCATTAGTGAGATGGAGAAATGTTAGTTTCCAAGATTCGTAGTATAGTCCTTTTGTTTCAAATTCCTTCGATGTTCATTAACTCGCCAACTGAACTACCAACTTGGAAAAAAAGATAGCTAACTGCACTCTTTTTAGCAATTACTTTAGCACTCTCTTATAATACCCACTTAGTGGTTGGATGAAATTCATGTGGGTCCTACTAAATTAATGAGTCTCATTTCTAAAGTTGTGGAACCCATATCAATTTCACCAAATCATACAGTGTGTTCAAGAGAGTGTCGTAATGGCTAATCAAAACTTCATATGTATATTTGTAAGACCTAGCACAACTGGTTGTTAGACTATATTTTTCGTGGTTACTCTGGTTCAAATGAGATCTCTACTTTGCATGTGTGAATTTACGAGTGGTGTTTGTCATTCCATCTTCAAACAAAAAATTAACCTTATGTACCCATGTTTGTAGTCAGGCCCGGTAATAAGGTTGTGCGGCCTGTGCAATAGCACATGGCCTCAGTCCAATCCAATCTTTTAGGGTCCCAAAAAAATAGTATAATTAGAGCCACGATTTAAATAAAGTAAGGTGATTTTTTCATAAGCATAAAGTAAGGTAATCAGATTCATTTGATAAAAGTGTAGAATTTTTTTAAGGAAATTTTCTACGGTACGGCTGGAGAATTAAGGGGTATCGATATAATTGTCCTTTAAACTAATTGTTAAATAAGTTATATTTTAGTAAAAAGTTGTGATATTATTATTTTAAAAGCGACAGTGACTTAATATAGTTAAATATATAATAGATATAATATCTAGTAAAAAAAATTGGCTATTTTTGTAATGCAACTTTTTTGACAAAAATATAAAGAATTTATAAGTTATCAAAAATATTAATTATATGAAAAAAAAAGTTTGAAAGTTTATATTCTTCAATTTATAAGAAATTTTTAGTCTAATAACTTTTAAAGTAACTTTACATTTTTTATTAAGAATAATAATGAAAAGTATATATTTTTTAAAAATATATAAAATAAGAGTAATTATTATTTATAAAAAGATAATATTTTTTTAATGAAACTATTCTTCCTAAAGGTCGAGAGTTTATAAATAATTCATATAGAATTGAAACACTCACTTATTAGCTAGTTATATAAAACAACTGTACTGGTACCCCTAGTTCTTCAACTGTATCGCAGAGGTTCCCTTTTTTTAAACATCCTCCACTACAGGTACCAAGGTATCGAACCTGTACTGTACCAAGTACCGATTGTGTGATGTTTCATGCGTAATTAGGGATACCAATGGGCATTCTTTGGGCAGAGTACTAGAGTGTACGTACCCGAGCCTGCATATGCATGGACAACAACTTTAGTGTCCGTCCCCATACCCTCTGGGCATTCAAGTACCCGTGCCCATACCCACACTCACACTCGATACCCGCACTTTAATTGCGAAAAGTAATAAATAATATAAAAATATCACATTGAAAAAAGTGATCAATTTTTTTCAAATATAATTATTAAAATATTACAAATAATAGTATATGTCGAAATCAAAATATCCAAAATATTAGTAGTTAGATATATGTTCGATGAATTAATTTTTTCAAATTGATTATATATATATATATATATATATATATATATATATATATATATATATATATATATATATATATATATATATAATATGCGGGTGCAGGCCTAGTGCGAGCTAGGCATCATAGTGCTCGTACCCGATCGATCCCACAAACATTTGGGCGGGTAAATACCCGCCAGTCATGGGCGCATTTTGCGGGTGCCCAATGGGTATGGACTAAATTGTCATCCCTATGCATAACACACTCGGTACCTATGTTCGGACAGGTTTAGTACCTTGGTGCCGAACTTGTAATGTGTAAAATATTTTAACATACGGTATCAAGATACCTTATTGGTTCGGTATTATGGTACCAAACCTGTTGAAAGTGCAGGAAAAAAAAGAAGGACAAAATGAAGTGGGGTGTATTTTAGACTTTTTACCAATTTAAAGGGGATGAGAAACTAATGGGAGGTGTTTGATAAAAAAAGACTAAAAGTACAATTAGCGGTTCAATTTTTAAGATTTGAATCGTGCCTCCAAACTGTTTGAGACGACCCTGTTCGTAATCTTGCAAAGGCAGACATACACATTTGTATTTGTTGAGAATTCAAGTGTGAGTGGTCAGTCCCACATCAGCTAGGAATGAACTAGATGAAGGGGATATAAGAGAGAGGACCCATATACTCAATGTCGTAAGGTTTAGGGTGGAGATGTGGTGTCCAGGTCTCTTTGTGGTGCAGGTCATTAGCTCGGTGTTGCTCCCGGTGCTCCCCAGACTCTCCAACAATTGGTATCAAGGCCCAGGTTTGGCTCGGTGGGGGATCGAGAAGTGGATCTTGGTTTGGATCATGGCTAGCAAGGTGGGTGACTCACATTTGAGGGGGAGATTGTTGAGAATTCAAGTGGTTAGTCCCACATCAGCTAGGAATCGAGCTAGATGAAGGGGATATAAGAGAGAGGTCCCATATACTGAATGCAGTGAGGTTTTGGGTGGAGATATGGTGTCCAAGTCTCTTTGTGGTTCAGGTCATTAGCTTAGTGTTGCTCCTGGTGCTCCCCCGGACTCCCCAATAGTATTTAGGGGTGTTTGTGGCGCGGTTTGGTTTGGCTTTGAACCTAAAAACCATCTGAACTACAAGGTAAAAATACATGTGGTTTGATTTGGTTCAATCAAACCAAACCAATGCGTTTTGGATTGGTTCGGTTAGTTCAATTTTTTGTGAGTCAAAACATAATTTAAAATAGAGTTAAAATTAACTAATTTAATTCTAAATCTAAATATTAGTACTTTTTAATCTAAGCAAAAGAACTTTTATTAGAACAACCTAAGGGCCATAAGGCCTATGAATTCACATGATTACCACCAACAAGGTGATAAGGCCTTTGTGTTCACATGATTATAATATCCAAATTAAATCAGCCCTACAACAACTCAATCATTACACAAACTGATATACTAAAACCAATTAATTGTGTCCCCCCTTTAAAGGGTTTCAATCTAGAGTGAGACAGTAGGCAGGGACGGAGCTTTATGAGAGCCCAAAGGAGCCACTGTACCCCTCAATCCAAGCGAAAGTGGAATGCCCCTTATCTAATCTAATTATTGACATTCATAAAATAATTAAATTTCTCGAAAATAAAATTAAGATAAAAATATTGGGCCCGGCCAATGGTATTTTTGCTACCCATAAGTGGGTTAATATTATATTTTTTGTACAAATTTATTAGCTAAATGATTTTTATTTCTTAAAAAAATTATTAGCAAATGATTCATGTATTTTTTAGGTACATCACTCCTTTTATATATTCGTATATATGATTAATGAATTCAATAATAATAATTTAGTTAGTATTAGTGGCTCCCCCTAATATCTTGGGCAAGCTCTCTCAGTGATAGTAGGGTATGAGCAACGAGCTGGAAGACTGTAAGTCGGTCAAGGAAACAACGAAGTTGGATTTGGGCTGTAAGTTGAAGCCCAAATAGTGAGCCAGTCAAGAAAGGCTATAAGTCATAAGTTTACTTGTGGTTCAATTTGGTTTGGTTTGGTTGGTGGAACAAAAACCATGGGCCAAACCGAACCGTGCGGTTGACTAAAAAACACCAAATAAATCCATAAATATTAGTATTTTGCATTTTTCTATTGGTTGATTCGATTTTTTTTTTGAAACAAGGTTGATTCGATTTTGAACACCCGTAGTTTGTAGTGTCCATAACATATTAATTAAGCATATTAATTAAGCATAAGTAACTCGCTTAGTTGATTAATTCACCTTTTGTTCTATATTATATCGATAAGTAAGTGTTACTATAAAAATGGATATTGTGACGTTGTTCTATTTAATTAATTATTTGTTGAAGCAAATAATTATTTGTTAGCATACAGTGAACCAAAACATAAAAATGCATATATTGCAAAAGTGGCAGGACTGGATCACTGATCTACGTGCGTGGGCAGTGTCGGCGTACCAAAACCCAGTAGCTAGCTATTAATCCCTGTATGTATTTCCCATGAAGGAGTCGCTTCTTTCATTGGTAGCAAGTTGTCATTCTAAAAACATATATATATATATATATATATATATATATATATATATATATATATATATATATATATGTTTGACAGCTTAATTACATCAAAACAGTCTTGCTTCTCTATGTATCTGTAGATCTCAAATTTGAGTTTTTGAAAACAAACATAATATCACTAATTTTAGGTGTATAAAATAATATTTTTAGAGACTGTGAGATTATTATTTATTATAGGCCCACAAATTAATTCTACATAACATAGTTTGACACTTCTTACTTATGTCTATAAAAGTGCCTTAACAAATATATTTACTATCTAAAAAAGATTGATTACAATCCAATTCAGCCATCAAAGGTTAGTCCAGTTGGTAAGGATTCAACTCATATTCCACAAAGACATAAAGCTCGAATCCCGCTAGTGATGTGAGGAACTCGGTAAAAAACAATCCATTTCAAATTGTATTCCACTCTGCAAACTCAATTACTCACTCAAGAGAGATACAAAGAGATGATAAAAGATACTCTCTCATACCAGTGATTTCACAATTGCTCACAATCTCTTGCTCTTGAATTAAGATGTTATACATTATGTCTTATATTTGGGTATGAGAATGGTTAAAGAAAGAGAAAATTAAAAGGACAAAAAAAGGAAAATGAGCAAGTTAGAGACATAATGAATAATGAAATGAAAAAGATAAGGAAAAATAAAAGAAAAGATGAGAAATAAATACAAAACTAAGATGAGAAAAAAAATGTTAAAACCTCTCAAAATAAGACAATAAAAAAAAATTAGAAAATCATTACTATGATGTCCAAGCCTCCAAGGTCAAATGTTTGGTGTATAAATAAATAAATAACTGTATCTTTGTCAAACAAACTTCTGTCAGAAAAGGAGGCAAAATGGGGATGGTGTAAGAAGAAAAGTTGGGAGTGTTGGTGGCAGATTAAAACACGAACACAGTGGTCCCTCGCCATGCCAACTTGTAGTGAAAGTGACCTAACCATTTTGACAAGGCAATAGAAGAGAGTGAGGGAGTGTTAGGCGCTGCATTTCAGTTCATAAATGACAATTTAATCTTGTCACCACAACACGTTGATAATAATAATATGGATATTTATTATTTACTGATAAAAACCACACTTAGGCCCCTACCCATGTGAAGGCCACATTGCATTACTAATTCATAAAGAGTCGGAAGTAGAGGGGGTGTTTGTGTTGTCGTTTGTTTCGACTTTAAATCAAAAAATTATCTAAATCGCAAGATAAAAACACATGTGATTAAATTTGGTTTGGTTGACCTAGAACAATGCTCGAGTGTGATGGTACATCCCAACAAAGAGGGTTGAGGTACGACCTTGGCACATATAGAAAAAGGCTTCAAAACCCTATTGAGATAGCCTCGATTATAATTAATACCATGCAAAAGTATACTACTTCAATCATAACAAGGAGGACATCTTGGGTTTCTTTTAGAAGTTCAATGTTAATGTTGTGATGCCCAAAGCCATTTCGGCTTCTTACCTTGCTCTTATTCCCAAAAAGGAGAATCCTCAAGATTTAAGGGAGTATCGTCTGCTTTGTCTCATTGGGTGCATCTATAAAATTTTGGCTAAAGTGTTAGTCAGTAGATTGAAAAATGTGTTACCTAGGATTATTTCACCCTGTCAATCAACATTTTTTTGGGTCGGCAAGTTTTGGATGGGGTGTTGGCGGTCAATGAACTGGTAGATCTGGCGAAGAGAAGAAACGGTGAATGCATGCTTTTTAAATTCGACTTTGAAAAGGCTTATGATTCGGTTTCCTGGGGTTTTCTTGAATACTGTTGGATCTGATGGGCTTTGGTGCAGTGTGAATTAACTGGACTAGATCTTGCTTACATAACACTTGGTATGTTCTTGTCAATGAGAGTCCAACCGAGGATTTTCAGATGCATAGGGGTCTTAAGCAAGGGGTCCTTTATCTCCTTTCTTTTTCCTCATTGTTGTTGAGGTTTTAACTGAGATGGTTCAGAAAGCGGTGCGTGATGGTTATTTTTCTGAGTTCAAGGCTCATAACAATTTCAACTTTTCATTGCTACAATTCGTGGATGACACTATTTTGGTTGGCAAGGGCTCCTGGGATAATTTATGGTGTATAAAGGCTATTTTCAGAATCTTCAAAATTGTCTCGGGGCTGAAGGTGAATTTTCACAAGAGATGTTTGTGTGACATTAATTTGAAAGATGCTTTTCTAGAGGCGGGTGCAACTTTCTTGTCTTGCAGCTCCGCTGCTATTTCTTTTAAATTGATGGGTATTCCGGTGGGAGTCAATCCTAGAAGAAGACATACTCGGGTTCCGATTATTGATAAGGTGAGAAAGACGCTTTCGTCGTGGAGTAGGCGTTTCTTGTCTATTGGGGAAGAGTGATTCTCATTAACTTTGTCCTCAATAGTATTTCGCTGTATATGTTCTTTTTCTTTAAGGCCCCCAAGATTGTTATCCAAGAGTTTGTTAAGATTCA
Organism: Astragalus membranaceus; assembly: GCA_039519185.1. Taxonomy (NCBI): domain Eukaryota; kingdom Viridiplantae; phylum Streptophyta; class Magnoliopsida; order Fabales; family Fabaceae; genus Astragalus; species Astragalus membranaceus. Next base: position 173,371,069 of record CM076847.1, read on the forward strand.
GAGGGACTTCCTGTGTGTGTGTGTGTGTGGGGGGGGGGGGTAATAGAGAGGGTCGACCCGTTTATTGGGTGTCTGGGACAAGGTGTGCAGACCCAAGCAGAATGGTGGTTTGGGGGTGAAGAATCTGGAAGCTTTCAATGTGGATTTTTTGAGCGAGTGGAAATGGAGATGCATTAACAAAATTAGTGGAAGCTAGATGAATTTCACTCTTTTTTTGGTTAAATCTTGTTATGTGATATGTAGCAGCTTTCAATTCCCACAAAGGTGGGAGTTTTTGGATGGAAATTGTTGTTCGGAAAATTTTCAACTCGTGATGCTATTATTTCCAAGGGTATTATCAAGGACCCTCATGGGTTGTGCTTTGTTGTGAGAAAAGAGTATGTGCAAGTATACACAGTCGCAACAAGTAATAAAGTGAAAAAGTAAGAGATCGTACCCACAGGGATTGATGTTAATTTTAAAGTTTAAATAGTTAACACACTAGTGAAACAAACAAAATAGTAACAAGTTTATGAGCATGAAAATGATAAAGATGTTGTATGAAAACAATAAGAAGGTTCAAGTGTTAATAAAATGAGTTGAACTGCTCTTTGCTAAGTAAATCCTTTAAAGTAAAGCGCTATAACATTGGACGCTATAGCGTTGAGTGTTGTAGCATATGATGTTGTGCTTTTCAGTCACTGACGCTAGGGTTTTGTTACAAGACTCTTATTTATAAGTTCTAAATAAGTTCACCCCTGTATAATAAAGAACCCACAGTGTTCACCTTATGAACTATTGCTCCCCTATGTCTAGAGTTAAGCAAAAGTTGTTCAAATGTCTTTAAACAACCTTTCGTTCATATCAACCTTTAAGTTAGAATCGTAGACCATGTCTGTACCTACGAATATACTCATTTCAGTTGGCCAATTCCAAAATAAGTTTGAAAGCATTAACGCACAAAGATTGAAACGCAAACATCACAATATTATATCAAAAATACTATAGAGTCATTACAAAGATCTAAGCAATCCAACTACTAAGTGTTTAGTTCATGGCGACCATCATCAACACAATACAAACCAAAATGTTCATATTACCGAAAATGAAAAGAGAAGACACAGTTGCAAAAGATACACTACGTGGACTCCTTCTCATGAGACGAGTAGATGACGCTATAGCACAGCTTCACAGCGCAGGAAATGATGATCTTCACTTGAAAAATAAAAGGTTGAAATGAAGGATTAATGGAGGAAAATGGCGTCAAGTTTTTCTCTCTAAAAACTCTCTAAGTCTCGAAAATGTGAGTTGGGGGAAGAAGAAGTGAGATATATTTCTTTATTCTCCAAAAAGTAGCTTTCCAAAAAGTAGACAATACATTCCCCACCAACCAAAAGTGATCTTCCAACAACAAGTGGACAAGTGTCCACACTTGCCAATGGTTGGCAGCCGCGTCAGTCCTAGGCGCAAAGAAATGAGGCTCTGATTTGACATAAAGAGTGAGGGTCCAAAATGTAACTTTTCTTTTTGATCTCCAGTTGGCCCACCGTCATATGGCGCTATTGTGCTTAAGGCTGTAACACTGAACAAAAACATTAAAATCTTCACAAATGCACCATATGTGCTAAATGATAATAAATTAGCTCCTAACCATTCTTTTCTCTAAAGAACTAATATTTACTAAATAAAGCAGGAATATTACTTGAGAACTTGCATTAATTTAAGTAATAAGAGCATAAATAACTCATATAAATATGAGTTATCATGCTTCCCCCTTTGTATTGAGCAGATGAGTCTATTTCCCATTTATTTTTTTTGTGCAGGCATTCTCGGTCAGGTTGGATTACTATTCAAAATTGGGCGGGCATTGCGGTTATCAATTTTCTGGTTGGTGTCGTGCATTTCCAGACTCATGGTCTGCGGATGGATTCCAAGAAGGCTGGTAGATTGAAGTACTTGTTTTGGATGGCAGTCACGTGGTGTATCCGGGTTCATCGGAACCATATTCTTTTCAGAGTCAAGTCTTTAACCCTCAGGTGGTTGTCAATCATATTAAGTCTATAACCTGGAGCTGGTTCATAAGTTTAGAAGGCTGCAATTCTGCTTTAAATATTTCTGATTGGTGGAAAAATCCTCTTGTATGTCTGAATTCGATGTAATTGGCTTCTTGCGTAGTTTTTCTTGGGGTACTCTTTTTCCTCCTCGGGTCATTTTCCCATGGGGTTTTGGCCCAATAAGATTTTAATGAGGCACTTTATATATGTTAGGGTTGAGATACCCTTAACACTCCATTTTATATAATATATATTTTGCTTATAAAAAAACACCAAGAATTCCCAAACCAACCGTTAGTGGGGCAGAGTTTGTCAAAAAAAACTGTCAGTGGGGTAGAGAATTGAAACGTAACAAAAACTATAGAAAATAACATGTTAAACTGGTACAAAAGTATTAGAAAATTAAATAATAATATTAGTAAAAAGTAAAACATTAACGACATTTCTTAATTTATGCATCGATATTTTACATGACGCTTGAAAAATAGAAAATATTAGTAAAATAGATAGACCGTCTTAATTTATGTCATTCACTATTAGTTATCTTGGCAATTATGGGGATGTCGGCTCTCGGTTTCGAACCCGGGTGTGAGCAGTAGTAGTGTGTGCACATGATGTTTATTTTCCATTTCATTTAATTAGACCAAAAAAAGACTGTCTTAATTTATTTAAAGAATAATTTTAATGTGTGTAAGGATGACAAAGTGGATTGGCCTCTCCTACCTTGTCATGAGCACGCTAAAATAGTGGATGGGTGCATCGACCAACCAATGAATGGTGGATCGTCAAGTTGAACCCACCCGACCACCTGCGGGTTGGCGGGCCAACAAACCCATAAAATTAGTTAATGTAACAACATGATTAAAAAATAAGTTTGGGCTAAAAGCGACGATTTAGTCTGCCCTAATTAAGAAAAAAGTAAGGGACTGCTACAACCCGCAAAAATTCATAAAAAGAATAAAAAATAGTTTAAAACAAGAAAAAAATGTATAGACTTGGTGGGTTGGTGAGCTAGACGAATTGAGTTATACAATATGCACTACAACATTTTTGGTCTTTAGCAACAGTTAAAAAATGTTTCCAAAACTATAAAAAATGTTGTCGGAAGGTATAGGCAACATTTTCTAGGTGTAGACTAAGCCAGTGTTGTCTATAGGCTGCGAAGAGGCAACATTTATTGTGCGCTCCTAACGCAACATTTAGAGAATGTTGCTACATTTAAGTACAAGTCATAAATGTTCCCTAAACATAAAAAGACAATGTTCCAAAAATGTTGCCTTTTCAAATCATTAAGCTACTTGGATTGAAAATGCACTACATACTCACTCCTTTTCAGAACTATAAACCAGTGTTTTAAAACCCGGCTCGGCCCGGCCGGTCGGACCGGTCGAACCGGGAACCGGGGAGGTAACCGAGCCGGGCACGGTTTTAGATCGGCCATGCAGCAAACCGGTGGGAAACGGTGTGACTCGGTCGGTTTTTGGAAAAACCGGTGACCCGGCTCGAACAGGACCGGGTTGTGCATTTTTTTTTATCAAATCTTTGAACTGTAATTGGGAGGGGCCGCGCGAACGCAGGCCCCCACTAGTGATTGCCATCTAGGTAAGTATGTTTCCCATTGACACATGCCTTGCTTTTATATCTCATTCTCCTCCCTGTTCCTTTCATTCTATCCGATGTGGGACTATAATTTGTAAACTACTTAAAACAAAAGAGACTAAAAAAAACCCTCAACAAAATGCCATTAGTGGGGTTTGAACCCCTGACCTGTTGAAAGCAAATACTGAGCGCTACCATGAGGCTACCAATCTTATTGAGAATATTATTCATTTCAAATATATATAATTGGTACCTATTTTCCAAAAAGTCAAGTACGCTCATCCTCATGGCATTAACTTGTAATATTAATATTATGTTTCAACAAACTTATTTAATATTAAGTTTTTTTTAAAGATTTATTTAATATTAAGTTGTTAACTTATGAAATTTGTTCTAAATATTTATTGAAGCATGATATGAACTTTTAAAATTTATTTAATATATACCAAGCAAATAAAAATAAAATAGGCATGGTGTGTAATTTTAGCAAATTAAGTTTTACAAGTAAGAAATATATAGGTCCTGAAAATTTGGGAATTTTTTATATTTTAGTAGATATAAAATAAACATTGTTATTAATTTTACAGGGACGAAATTTATATTATATACTATATAGGTATTGAAAATTCTCGAAATAGAGACCGGGTCCGAGTCATCCGGTCCCGGTTTTGGTCATGCGGTTCAACTGTCGACCTCTCGGTCCGACCATTGACCGAGTGACCCGGTACCTTCACCGAGTCGGTTACCGGTCCGAGTTTTAAAACATTGCTATAAACTAATGGCTACCTTTTCAAACCTGTGTGAATAAAATTCAAGCTAGGACCAAATATCTACCATTTCAAACAAATAACTAAATTAAGCAGAGCTTCTACTTGGTGTATTGTATGTTGTTTTTCCTGTTGTTTCAATCTACTTGCAACAGTAAGAATCAAAAGTAGCTTTAAAACAAACAACAAAAGGAACACTAGTGATAGTGCATTAACAAAACTAACGCCTCTTCCTTTGTATAAATCAGAGTTAAATACATCAATTTATTCATTATTTTCTACCTTTTTAGTTGCAGGTATAGGTTGTAAAATTCTCTAAAATGGTTTTCATTTTCCCTATCTACACAACTGAAACACCTTCGGTTCAAATTAAAATTTCAAATAATTAAATCCTTAATTAAAACCACACAAACCTCTCAATACCTTCCACCACACAAACCTCTTTCAATCTCATGACAGTCAAAAACTAAAGCAAGTTAGAAGAATTTGAAAGAAATCATGTCAAATAACAAAAGAAGCAATCTTCCTAAAACAAAATATTAAAGCCGTTTTTGAGCCCTAAATTGAAACTTCCCAAAACCTCCAATCTTTTATAAGTAAGAAGACACTAACCCTCAAATCAGGCCACGATGGAGTGAGTAGCGAGCAATCGAGCGTGAAGGAGGACGTGATGAGGAGCGATCGAGCAGCGGGCAACAGTTTATGAGCGCGGTTTGTTTCTGAGCAAAGCGGTCGTCTTTTGTTTTGAAGCAGAGCGAGTTTTGTTTCTGAAAGCAGCGTACTTCTTTTTGTGGTGTCATTTTTTTGTGTGGTGGCAACGTGTTTTGTTTACGAATGTGATTAGGTTTTTTCAATTTTATTGGCTGAAATAATATTTTAAAATTAAGAGGGAAGAGTTAGCGCCCAATTTTTGGAAAATGAAAAAAACACCGCCCAAGTTTTTTGATAGTAAAACACCGCCTAAGTTAATCCCAAAGAAAAGTAACAAGTAGGAAATGTAACCTTTGAAAAACATTTACGGCAACAATTATCAAATGTCCCTATTTAAATTTAAGGGAACATTTATTAAGTGTTGGAAACAAATTGGCTTAGTTACAAGTTAAAAATGTAGTTATATGGCTATGAGGGAACAATTACTCAGTGTTGCAAAAAAGATGTTGCGTAAAATGCTCATTTTTATGGCAACAGTTCTTGAATGTTGTCTAATATCTCTTAAGCAACATTTTTCACCTATTGGGAAAACATGTGTTGCCAAAGACCATAAATGTTGTAGTGATGGTGGGCTGACAAGCATCAACCCACCCCACCTTTTTGGCATTCTGCCACGTCAAACCGGTTTTTCAACCCTATCTTTTTTTTTTGAGGTCAAATGATAATTTCATTAACGAAAGTCTAGAAGTAAATCAAATGCCAAGGCTTCAGAAATACCTGATGGAATCTCTTTAGTCAACATACAATCCAGGCTATAAAAGAGTGTTTAGCTAAATAATGGGCAGCTTGGTTGGCCTCAAGCCTAACATGTAAAAAAGTTATATACTATGAAAGCAAGCATTAAGATTGATACAATACCCTATAATCGAATCAATATAGGTGGGGTATTTTTGATGAGCGTTCAGTGCCAGGGCTACGTTCGAAGCATCTGAGTTTGATATAAGGTCTAGGAAGAACACATCTTTTGCAAAATTCAAACATCTGCTACCTCTTAATCTGGTAATGAAAAGACCTGCCAACAACTACCAGCAACAATGACACCATCAACATCTCTTACCAACGCACCAATACCCCACCTAACCCCCTCTATTAGACTTGCAACATCAACATTAAGCTTATATATAGTAGTCACTAACCCGGGGGGGGGGGTCCTCCACCGAATAGCAGATATATGCAAATTTGGACCTCCACTTATATAGCGTGTCCATCATCCCTCCGCTAGCACTCTTAAAATTAGCAATAGATCTTTGTGTCTTTTGACCGGATTGAGATCCTCTGTAGACATATCTTTCGCAGTTTACTGCATTTTCCCTAAATTATAAGACTTTTTGGTCTTTTCATGACAAAAAAATATCTCTTATTTTTTGTCTACCTACATTTGTGTTAATTGGAGGGCACTGCAGTTTAAATCAACTCCAAGGAAACACAATCCCTTTTGACCAATGGTAGCCACTAGGGGTGTTCGTAGTGCGGTTTGGTTTGATTTTGAGCTTAAAAACTATCTGAACTGCAAGGTAAATATACACGTGGTTTGGTTTGGTTGACTTTTTAAAAAAAATTCGAACCAAACCAAACCAAACCAATGAGGTTTGGATTGGTTCAATTTTTTGCGAGACAAAATATAATTTAAAATAGAGTTAAAATTAACTAATTTAAGTCTAAATTCGCAATTGGGGAAGTACCTTGCCTTCTAGATTAAGTGCAATGTGTAGACACACACACACACACATATTGTTCTGTACCTAGCAGTGTTTTAGAGACTGCAGTTGGTAGGTCTCCTACTGTCCAAGTGGAGTATCAGAGTGATCCCGGGTGGGGTACCTGCGATGCCACTCTGACGCTCAAGTTAGTATTGAGAATTGTAGAGTAGTATAGCAAGGAATGAGAATGTACCTATTTTTGGCAAGGTGTGCCAGTATTTATAGGGATCCGTGTTAGCTTTGAGGCTTTGGATCGATCAGGTGAATCTGAGCCGTTGAGGCATGAGAGTCATAAATGGACTGATTTATTATGGATATGGATCAAAGTGGTTGGCCTTATCCATGTCCAATTGCTGGAGTGGGCCTCATGGCCCAATCCAGAACATATATATATATATATATATATATATATATATATATATATATATTTATATATATATATATATATATATATATATATATATTTAATACATTATTAAATACAGTATATTAAATTCTTCACTTATGGCACTAAATGATACCTTAGCAGTACTAAATGCATATCTTGCAAATGATGCATATTGAACAACACGGAATGCTGTACTCCACATTAACTTCGAGTCACTCAAGGAAAGTCGTAAGTCATAGGTTTACTTGCTGTACTCCACATTAACTTCGAGTCACTCAAGGAAAGTCGTAAGTCAAGGAAAGTCGTAAGTCATAGGTTTACTCAAGGAAAGTACTCCACATTTTCTGCTTCTGGGATTGGCTCAACTTGGTTGCTAGGTTTTGGTTTGATCTTAGATATTCAGAGAATTTATTGTTCTGGACTGGGCTGGAGCCCAATGTTGTCACAAGACTGGTCGCGAGCGGCCCAATTAGCGAATTAGAGAGACATGACCTAGATCCACAAGATCAACGGCTCAAATCAAGCCGTACGCGATCCGACGGTCGCCCGCAGAGTCTCTGGCACTATATATAGAGGTCTGACCTCAGTTGGCAGGTACGCTTTTTACACGTAACGTTACTCTGCTCGAATATTACCCCACTGACTTTGGCGTCGGAGTGTCATCGCAGGTACAACCCGCCGAAGCTCTGAACGCGATCAGCAACGACTCAGCTCGACTTCACCACCACCTTCGCCCAAACAACGAGCAACCTCAACGAGCCGATAACGTGACCAGGAGAATCAAAGGAACTGATCGCCCACATTGGGGCTCAGATCACTTATTTAAAAAATATAAACAAGAAAGAGAAGGCAGGGTTATGTATGTCCATTCAACTTTGATGTCATCCACTTGGAAATTATTCATTCAAATTGTATAGTATATATACATATAATTATTTTATGCTGTGCATATTATCTCTTATCTATTAATTATTTGTTGATGAACATGACTATGGAATCAGAAGATCACATAAAAAGAATGAGGAAGAATTTAGATATACTTAAAACTCAATTTTCTTCTATATAACGCTACTAAACTCTAAGAGGTTTGAACATTTTTCAACATATATTTTTTCACCCCAAAACATCAATCATGACAAGAATCCCCCACACATAATTATTGGAAGATAGTTAGTAATTCCATATTGCTTAATTCACTTGTAATTAGTTTAGTTTTCAGTTTTGAAAAGTCAATGCCTATGTGGCTGATTGTGTGGCATATCACTAAGCTTAGTTGCCTACACTTATACATATATCTCAACTATTAACCAATACTGTTACAATTTGTTTTTTCTTCTCCACAATTCTGTTGCCTCTGTTTCTCTTTCGTTTTCTTTGTTCATCCTTTCATCTATATCCCAACAAATTGGTATAACAGAGCTTCAAGATCCAGCAAGGTTTATCAATGGCGACGCGAGATCAAGAGATTCTGTCGAATCTGCCCATCTTCAAAGGGAAGAACTACGAACGATGGTGTGCGCAAATGAATGTGTTGTTTCGTTTTCAAGATGTGCTGGAAATCGTGAATGACGGTGTTCCACCGCTTGAAGCGCAAAGGAACAATCATCATGCACTGCGAAAGATGGATGGAAAAGGATTGTTCTTGATCCATCAAAGCGTTGATGAGAACATCCTAGAATTGATCATTGACTGTGATTCCGCGAAGACTGCGTGGGACATTCTCAAGAATGCATATGGAGGAGCAGATCGATTGAAGCAAGTTCCATTGCAGTCACTCCGGAAACAATATGAAGCATTGAAGATGAATGATGGTGAGTCAATTGGGGAATTCATCATGAGGTTAGTTGCTCTAACGAATCAAATGAAAGGTAGTGGGAAAAATGTTTCTGAGAAAAGTAAAGTAGAAAAGGTGCTTAGATCTTTAACCCTAGATTTCGATTACGTTGTAACTGCTATTGAAGAATCCAAGAACATAGGTGAAATGAAGTTAGATGAACTTCAGGGTTCCTTAGAGGCTCATGAATTGAGAATTAGGCAGAGAAGTTCAGAGAAAGAAACTGAACAAGCCTTGTTGACACACTCCTCTAAGAAAAATTGGAAGGCAAGCAACAAGAAAGAAAAGGGAAAATGGAAGAGTAAAGATAAAGATTCTCGTAACAAGAAAGATGAATATAAGAATTCTGATAGTAAAAAATCTGATCTGAGTAAGATCCAATGCTACAATTGTCAGCAATTTGGGCATTATAGGAACAAATGTAAGAACAAGAAAGTTCCTAAGGATAGAGATGCAGAAGCCAAATTTGCAGATGATGATAACTCTGACTCTGATTCAGATGGATTGGTACTAATGGCAGTCATAGATGATGAGATTGAAGAAGACATTCTTCTCAATGAAATTGTTGCTGAGAGTAGTGAGCAAGACAGTGGGAACACTTGTGACCGTGGAAACACTTGTGCAATAGTTGTGGGGAAAAGCAGTGGAGACACTGGTGATGCCTCCAACATTGCCAGCAATGATGATGAATGCTTATTTCTCATGACAGTCACTGATACTGAATTGCTACTACTGAAAGCAGATACAAATGAAGAAGATGAGAAATCTGATGAATGGTATTTGGATACAGGCTGCTCAAATCATATGTGTTGTCACAAGAAATGGTTTATTGAGATGAAATAGATAAACAAGAGAATCAGATTTGCTGATAATAGCAAAGTCATGGCAGAGAGAATAGGCACTGTGAAATTTCTCTCAAAGGATGGTAAGTGGTGCTATATCCAAGAAGTGTTTTATGTACCAATGATGAGAAGCAACTTGCTGAGTCTTGGGTCAGATGATTGAGAAAAAAATACTCAGTTGAAATGGAAGATGATTCTCTCAAAGTGTTTGATCCAAATAAGAGATTGATCTTGAAGGTTCAAATGCAAAGTAATAGAACCTTCAAAATCAAGCTTCAAGTAATACAAGAACAGTGCCTCTCAACCACAGTTGATAGTGAGAATTTGAAGTGGCACAAGAGATATGGTTATTTAAACTTCAAGAGCCTGAGTAAATTGAAGGAGAAAGGTATGGTGCATGGTCTTCCCACAATCAAAACACCTAGTGAAGTGTGTGAGAAGTGCTGTGAGTCAAACTTTCAAATCAGAAGCTCCAAGTAGGTCAGTGAAGAAGCTAGAAGTGGTGTTCTCTGATGTATGTGGTCCTTTTGGATGCAACTCACTAGGAGGGAACAAATATTTTGTTACATTTATTGATGAGTACACTAGAATGACTTGGGTGTACTTAATCAAAAGAAAGAGTGAAGTTTTTGAAGTTTTCAGGAAGTTCAAAGTGATGATTGAGAAGCAAAGTGAGTGCATGATCAAGTCTCTTAGAACTGATCGAGGTGGGGAGTATACCTCACATGATTTTAAGAGCTTCTGTGAGAATAAGGGGATAATACATGAGATAACATCCCCATATACGCCTCAGCACAATGGGATTGCTGAGAGAAAGAACAAAACCATACTTAATATGGTGAGAAGTATGATGAAAGAGAAGAATCTTCCACACTACCTTTGGGGAGAATTGACATCCACAGCTGTATATCTCATCAACAAATGCCCAACAAAGAAGTTGGTTGGCAAAACACCTGAAGAAGCCTGTTCAGGAAGAAGACCAAGTGTCAAACATCTCAGAATAATTGGCTCAGTGTGCTACAAACATGTCCCTGAACAACTCAGGAGAAAGCTAGATGATAGAGCTCAACAAATGGTTCTTGTTGGATATCATTCAACTGGTGCATATAAACTATATGACCCTGTTCAGAAGAAAGTTGTAAGGAGTAGTGATGTTGTAGTAGATGAAGCAAGTAGCTGGGATTGGGAGAAGCATAACACAGAAGATGGTGAGAGAATCACTGTGTTAGATTTTGGTGAAGTGATAGAGCATGATGAACAAACTGAAGTTCTTGTACCAGTAGAACCAGAATTGCCAAATGTAGAAGCACCAGTTAGAAGGTCAACAAGGAATAGGCAAATCTCTACAGGATTTGATGGCTTTCAAGTGCTGTCAGATGCTGCCATATCTGCAGAAGGTGAGCTTGTTCACTTTGCTTTGGTTGCTGAAGCAAAACCAGTAAGTTAGGAACAGGCCCAAAAACACAAGCATTGGAATGAAGCAATGCTTGAAGAACTGAAATCCATAGAGAAAAATGGAACTTGGGAATTGGTTGAATTTCCACAACAGAAGAAAGCTATAGATGTCAAATGGGTCTACAAGACAAAGATAAAGCCAAATGGTGAAATATCCAAGTACAAGACCAGATTAGTGGCAAGAGGATTTCTGCAGAAAGCTGGGCTAGACTTCAATGAAATCTTTGCACCTGTAGCAAGGATTGAAACAATAAGGCTGGTAGTAGCATTGGCTAGTGGAAAAGGTTGGTCAATGCATCAACTTGATGTAAAATCAGCCTTTCTCAATGGACCATTGGAGGAAGAAGTGTATATTACTCAACCACCAGGTTTTGAAATCAAGGGGCAAGAAAAGAAAGTGTTTAAACTGAAGAAAGCCTTGTATGGCTTAAAGCAATCCCCTAGGGCATGGAACAAGAGAATAGACTCTTTTATCTTAAAACAGAGTTTCACAAAGTGCACTACAGAACATGGTGTCTATGTGAAGAGCTCGAATGAAGATCAACTTCTGATTTGTCTGTAGATGACTTGTTAGTCACTGGAAGCAGTGAAGCAGAAATTGACATTTTTAAGAAGGTGATGATGGCAGAGTTTGAGATGAGTGACTTGGGTTACTTGTCATATTTTCTGGGAATTGAGTTTGTAAAGACTGATGAAGGCATCTTCTTGCATCAAAACAAGTATGCTGCTGACATTTTAAACAGATTTGAGATGAGTGAGAGCAAGCCTGTCTCAACTCTAGTAGATATGAGCAGTAAGCTTGACAATGGTAATGATGAATGTGAAGTAGATGCAACCATGTACAAGCAGATGGTTGGCTCTCTTAGATATCTTTGCAACTCAAGACCAGACATTGCATTTGGTGTAGGTTTGATAAGCAGGTTCATGGAGAAACCTAAGACTTCTCATCTAATTGCTGCCAAGAGATTGTTGAGATACATAAAGGGAACACAAGATTATGGTATTCTATACTCAAAGCAAGAAAAGTGTTCTGAAATTAGTGAAATAATGGGCTACACAGACTCTGATTGGGGTGGAGTTAGGAGTGACAGGAAAAGCACCGGAGGTTATGTCTTCATGTGTGAAAGAGCACCAATCTCATGGTGCTCAAAGAAGCAAAGTGTAGTAGCTCTGTCCTCCTGCGAGGCAGAGTACATTGCTGCTTCTTTTGCTGCTTGCCAAGCATCATGGCTTAGCTTGCTTCTGTCTGAACTTGGTCTTCACAGCAACACTGCCATGAAGTTGTTAATTGACAACAAGTCAGCCATAAATTTGGCTAAAAATCCTGTAGCACATGGACGATCAAAACACATAGATACAAGATATCACTTCCTTCGTGATCAAGTAAGCAAAGAAAAGCTGAAATTAGTGCACTGCAGAACTGAATTGCAGATTGCAGGTGCCATGACAAAACCACTGCAGAAAGGAAGATTTGAAGAGCTGAGATCATTGCTTGGAATGAAGTCTCTTAGCAATATGAATTAAGAAGGTGTATTGGAAGATAGTTAGTAATTCCATATTGCTTAATTCACTTGTAATTAGTTTAGTTTTCAGTTTTGAAAAGTCAATGCCTATGCGGCTGATTGTGTGGCATATCACTAAGCCTAGTTGGCTACACTTGTACATATATCTCAGCTGTTAACCAATACTGTTACAATTTGTTTTTTCTTCTCCACAATTCTGTTGCCTCTGTTTCTCTTTCGTTTTCTTTGTTCATCCTTTCATCTATATCCCAACAATAATACCAACATGCACATTTTTCATAAAAATGGTTTCCGAACAACAGTTTCAGTACACCATCATTTCCAAGGCAGTCATCCAAAGACACAATGCAATTTCATAAAAGCAAACCTCATGTCATTATTTCACAATTTCATGTACTCTATACCACCATCAACATGCTCAAAATTTAGATATACATCCATTTCAGTCAATTGCAATTAGTTCAATTAATTCATCCTTTGACGGCTATTCAAACATAAAACTCTGTCAGCAATCACATCAATTTTCATAACAGTATACACTCACGTTTGACTTGTCAAACGGGATCACAAAAATACAATCTAACTGTTAACCTTCAAGTTGAGAGGTTAACAAACTAAAACCTCGCCACTATTGTGGAAACTTGTGTAGGCATCATGGCTTAGGGACTAATGTCCAACTCAATGCTTAAAACCTCTGCTTTTCCTTATTAGTCAATGCACTAACAACTTTGTTCCAAATTTCCTTCGCAACGGATAGAAAATTTGGGACATTACCTTTTGGTCCTCTTAGAGATACATCTAGTACTTTGAGCTAGACTCGAGAACAATCACTATTCTCAATAACTCGCATAATGATAGGATTTTATAAAAAAATTTTCCATGACCTATCGGAGTCGACTATACGGTCTCAATGACTGACATAATGATAGGATTTTATAAAATAATTTTCCATGACCTATCGAAGTCAACAATGACTCACACAATGATAGGATTTTATAAAATAATTTTTTCATGACCTATCAACTAACCCAAAATACTGGTATGAATGAATCTCCATAACTCATGAATTGAGTTTTAAACTTAAAAACCATAGAATTCTAAATCATAAAACTAGTGCAAGGACCTTTGGGAAAAACTTCTAGCCAGATGAAATCCTACAAGACTGGTTATCCTCCTTGAAAGAACTTGTCTGAAAATCTATCACTTATCCCTTTCGGACCAATAGCCCTCTTAGGGCCTCAACTACTCATACACTAAGGTACGAGAATCACTAGACAATAGGGATCTCATTGGTGAGGCATAACGGCTTCCCTAGAAAAGTAAGGCTCACTAAAGCCTCTGGACTTCATCTTATCATAATGGGTCGTTGACCATTCTAGGTGTAACCATTTACATTTGGATTACGTACGGTATTGAGATAGTTGTAGCACCAAAGAAACGAGAAAATTGAAGGATTCTTTTAAAGGATCAAACGGGCGCACGAGTAGTGCATCCTGTGTTGATTCGGAAAACGAATTCTAACTATTTTGAACATTCCTTTGGTCCTCCATCTATCCGAATTCCATACACAACACAAACAAAATCTTTACAACTGTCGTAATCAATCAAATCCGAAAACTTGTCCTACCCATGGACTAACAAGACATTTGGCATTTAGATAAACCAAACTCTCCCCTTTTCCAACATTCAAACTGTGTGCCTAATCGTATAGGACTTTCACTAAATCTTAAATTTTCATAAGAGAAGATATCACTGCTAATGGCCATTTTCGAAAAATAGCCTTCCTTAAGACGCCAAAAGGAATTGTCCTACTCTGGGTCTTACATGCTTAGTCTTACTCATTGGGGATTTACTCATGAGTAAGACCCAGTATTTTCGGGCTCGTTAAATAGAGGCCCATGATTTACAAAAAAAGGCGCATTTTTTGTAACAGCCTGGACCCTTTTCTTTATATTAGGCTACCCCAGAACTGTACATCATGACCTTCTCTACCCCCCTTGTAAAGTTTTTGCCTGCCGTGGGAATCGAACATTGTACCCTGAGGCTCAAGTACAATAATCTCAATGCATTCCACTACCAATTGATCTACTAGATAGATCAATTGGTAGTGGGAATGCATTGAGATTGTACTTAAGCCCCAGAGTATAATGTTCGATTCCCACGGAAGGCAAAAACTCTATAGCGGGGTAGAGAATGTCATGATGTACAGTTCTAGGGTAGCCTACTAGAAAGAAAAAGACCCAGACTGTTACAGAATGCAATATCAGTGTAAAGTTTTTGCACTGTATACTAATTAAAATTTGCCCTATGTTTGACTTTTATCATGATTAAGATAAAAATCAAATATTTTTATGTGGACTTATAACAAAATTATGAGGAGACAATTTCCGAATGGTTGAAAGTATAACATGCATACGAATGTAATCCTAAAACTCATATCAATATAAAAGTTCTATTTAGTTTAGTTTACTTAAAAAAAGTGCTATTTATCATTTACATCATTTATCATTTATCATCTAGACCAAAAAAAGTTAGTGAGGTACAATTTACGCCATTTATCATTTACATCATCTTGAGTTAAAACTTATACTGATAAGTGCTATTTATTATTTGATCATTTATAATTTACAACATTAGTCACTTACACTGTTTTATTAATTAAAACTTGTACCAATTAGTGCTATTTATTATACTTGGGCAGTTATAATTTACACTATTTGTCATTTACTGAGTTTGAATATTTTCAAATACTTGTATTAAGTAGGAGAGAGAGTGACACAAAAAATATTATTTATTGTATTTATGGTGTTTATTATTTTATTATATGTGCACTAGTTAGCATAAAAAGTACGTGAGAGAATTCAAACTCATTTTCTCTATTTTATCAATTAAAATTTAGTAAATGTTATTTATTGCAAGTAAGTATTTTAGTGCGTTCACCTATGTAGATTATATGGTGTTTATTTTATTATCTCTTGTGCTTTGTCGAGTACATATTTTAGTGTGTTCACCTATGTCGATAATAATAATAATCTTATACGTTATTTGTGTTTGTCTATAATTTAGTTTCTGTCACCCTCTTATACAAAATTCAAATTCATATTCCCTAAATTGTGTGCATTGGAGTACGTGGTGGAGTTTGGTTCGCCTTTGATGTAAAAATCCACCTAAACCGAAGATTAAAACGATTTGCGGCTTGATTTGGTTTGGATGACTTTCTTTTATAAAAGGAACCAAAATGATCTAATCAAATGAGGTTTGAATTAGATCGGAAGATTTAGTCTAAAATTTTTATCGAACATTACGTATTTATTTTTTATATTACTATAAATAGGATATTAAAATAATTAATTCCCTTAAAGAATTAATTTTTTTGGTAAAAATTCAAAGCACGATACAATATTAAGTAACATCTATTGTATTTAAATAATTATTATCTCAAATTAAATCATAATTTACACTTCGAACTTCTATGTATGTATGGCATAATTCTTAGGTATTTCAAGAAATATATAATGTTTCATGTTAAATTCAAAGTGAGAGTTCCATAATTATGTACCCCACCACTTACTTATTCACTACAAACAAAATTGTAAAACAAGCACATAATTAAAGCCTAGAAATCTTCAGTACAAGATGAATAAATTTGTTTGCACAATAAACTTACTTGGTGGTTTGCTTTGGTTCAATTCAGATCGGTCCATCTAAGCCAACTTCCAACCAAACCAAACCACCACACTGTGAGCAAACAAAATGTGACTCAACTAAATTCAAAAGGATTAAATATGTTTTTGGTTCCTTTAAAATTTGAAAATATTGTTTTTAGTTCCTATAATTTTTTTTTACTTACTGTTAGTCTCCACAATTCCCCTCTGTCAATATTTTTAGTGCCTCATGACTTTTAATAGCGTTTTTTCTTTTAAGCGCTATTAAAAGTTATGAGGGACTAGACACAAAACTCTCAAATTCAATAGGGACGAAAAACATATTTAACCCAATTCAAAAGTATTAATTTTTTGTGGTTTTCGGTGTTTTTAACCCCATTTTATCTACTAAAACTTACACTAGTAAGTTTTATTTATTTTTGGTCTCCAAATAGAGTCGAAAATACTGCCCTTAAATACACATGCATGTACAATATGGAGATCTCGGGTTCGAACCCAGGTCATCCCCGAAAATGTCCAACCTAACAACGTCGATTTTGTCAGCTGTGCTAGGCTTTACGAACTAAGTTTTATGTTTTGGTCAGTAGACCGAGTGGCAAGTACCACCCGTAAACTCACACACGCAAAGTGGATATCCTGGATTCGAACCTAGATAGCTCAAAGCCTGAAAACCAACATTTCCCCCACCCTCTAACTAATTACCACTAACATTTGCCTATAAAAAAACTATGAAAAATATCTAGCCTAATAACCAGTTGTTTATTTTATTTGGTAAGTTATAATTTACAATATTTACTCTACTTTTTAACAATTCAAACTTAAATTAATACATAAGTTCTACTCCCTCCATTTCATAATTCTTGTTGTTTTAAGGTTATTTACACATATCAAGGAGACTAACAAATTTTGTTACTTTTGATGGAAGTATTTCAGTGGCGGACCTATGCACTAGTGAGGGGGTTCAATTGAACCCCCTGAAAAAAATATATCCATTTATCTCCTATATAAAAATATTTTTATCCATTTATCCCTTATGTAAAAATATTTTGAACCCCCAGAAATAATAACTTTGCTTTAGGACCCCTAATTTTGCACCCAATTACACTCAAGTACCTCTCACAAACACATCAATAGATCAATTATGAGTTGTATGATTTATTTATTTAAATATATTTAAGTTGTTTTTTATTAGATTTTTTGCAATTCTTGCTTTTAAATTTTTTGAACCCCCTGACTCTGGGTCTAGGTCCCGGATTTCGCCACTGAAGTATTGATCTTTTTCCTAGAATACCTTAACGGTTTATTCATTTATTTATTTATTTGTTTATTTCATTCTACATATTTTTCTCTCTGCAATAAATAGTTAAGGTACTATTAACAAAACAATAATTAATGTTGCATTGGACTTTGAAAACGACAACCAAAATCAAACAAAATTACTCTTAAAAACGACATGTATATTGTGAAACAGAAGTAGTATTTATTTTAGTTTGGTCTATGACAATTTAATTTTACACAATTCATCATTTACTCATTTTATCCCGGGACACAGAGGGTCGACTCGGTGCTCCCGGTTTCGATTCTTACAGTAGACAAAACTCGGTGTTGTCCAGTGCGAAATTTAATCCTAAGCATTAGTGGAGATTAGTGTTTCGTTAAAAGTGTTGAGACATTCTGTTGGTAGCTAACAATGGTCCGAACCAAAAAAAAAAAGTCTCCATTTTATCAATTATGACTTAGACTAATAAATGCTATTTACTTTTTTTTTGTAAGTTATGATTTATTGCTTTTTTTTGATCCAAATAACATGGTTGACCTTTGCTATTTGTTTTGCATATTGAGAGACAAAAAGTGTGACATTGTTATGAAAGACTTAATTGATTTTTTATTTTTTTATTTTTTTAATAAAAAAGGATTAAATATGTTTTTGGTCTCTATAAAATTTGAGAATTTTATTTTTAGTTCTTATAAAAAATTTCACTCTCTTTTAGTCCTCCCATTTTCTCCATCATTGATTTTAGTCCGTCATGACTTTTAATAGCGTCTGGAAACGCTATTGAGGGGAAAACATATTTAACCTTAAAAAATGTATTTTAATATTAAAAATGATATAAAAAATAATTGTGTAGTTTATTTAGCACTTTGTTTACTATCTCTTTTGCTTATTTATTAAAATAATTTTTTTGTTTAAAAAAATTGCCAACTCTCATTATATGTTTTAACTAACAATTTAGCAATTATTATCCATCTCCTTTAATGTAACTTTCATATTTATTTTGTCAAATAAGTAGAATCATTTTTTTTTTACTATGCCTTTGATTTATCATGTAAATATGTCACCCCCCTGGTCACACCAACAATAACAATCCTTTACTTGCAAATGGAACAGATGATAGAAGCAATTTTGTTTCCTTCTAATTTCTTCTTGTACAAGAGAAAGAAATTTATTAGCCTATTGGTTGAGTATCCACAAAAGAGAGGTGAAATTTGTATTATAGTTCAAGTCATGAAGACATGGCATGGTGTATGACAGTGAAAGAAAGAGAGAGACATAACTGCTCAGAAGAAATCCATTTAAAGCTAGTTATAATAAAATAAAATAAAATAAAAACAAATGTAGTTTGCCAAAATAAAGAAAACTCCAAAAAACATTATAACAATAAAAGCACTATCCTATGCTATGTTGGCCCCCCCAACTATTTATAACACTCATGAATCCATCCAAGTGCATCAGAACTTCCCTTGCATTAGTATTCCACCGAACTATCTTCTCCTTTGTGAATTCTATTTACACCTACCAAAATTGATTCATACACCACATAGAAAAATAAGTGATGGAACTACATAGAGAAGATCCTTCTCCTCCTCCTCCTCCTACTCTTTCTGGTGCTTATATTAGAAGCCTAGTGAAACAATTAACAACCTCAAAACCAAAAGAAACCATGAACAACAAAGATCCAAGTCAAAATTTAAGAAAAAATGTCAAAAACCAACAGCAAAAAAAACAAGTTAGAAGAAGGCTTCATAGTACTAAGCCTTATCAAGAAAAGCTTTTGAATATGGCAGAAGCTAGAAAAGAGATCGTTACTGCCTTGAAATTTCATAGGGCAGCTATGAAACAAGCCGGTGAGCAACAGCAACAGCAGCAACAACAACGACAAGAGTCATTAGTAGTATCTCTCCACAACCCTTCTCATATTTCAAGTTTTGAACAAGATGTAAGGTCTAATTCTAGGAGAAATCCTAGGGTTTATCCATCATGCACATCAAATTTTTCAAATGATTTTTCCTATCCTCCTCTTTTAGTTCAAAATTCTTACACCTCATTTTCTCCACCACTTGTGGTTGAAAATGAAAATTCCAATTTCACCCTACCAAATCAAACCTTGGGATTGAACCTTAATTTACATGATTTCAACAATTTAGATGCTACCCTTATAAACAACAACAACAACAATTCATCTTCTTCATCATCATCATCTCCTCCACTTTCTTTTGTAACCGATAAGGATGGTCCTTTCTATCATATGCCCCTTGTTGCTCACGGTGCTCTCCTAGACTCCTCAACAGATGTTCAATCAATTGGAGTATCACAAGGAGAAGGGGTTTCCTCTATTGAAACAAGTGCAACTACACAAGTCAATGGTGTAGGCTACCATACAGCCATTGATGATGTGGCAATGGAAGAGATGAGATTACTAGGAGAGAAATATCAAATGGAATTGAATGACACTATAAATTTGGTTACATCAACTTTGTGGTTCAATTTCTTGAAGAACATGGAACATGATGAAACTGCACTTCAAGTTAATTCTGAAGATGATGCATTAAATCATCATGTCTTTGATGAGTTGAATGCAGAAGAGAGCTGTTTTGAACAATGGTAAGAGGATTACTTTCAATATCTCAACTTACCTTGGTGAGAGATCAACATGAATTTCATCACTTTTTTGAAAATGGAATTTTGTTAAGGAAAGTGTTTTTCAATTGTACTTGTTAAGTGTACTTTGGTTGTAACATAGTTAAGGAAATTTAGTCAGATCTTATCTTTATATTACATCAAAAATTGCCTCCATGTTCATCCTGCAAAATTAGAAGATTAATTACAAGTTAAAATTCATAGTTTTGAGTGTTTGATAAAAAGTCAAAGTTTTTTGCATTATATGAACGTGGTCCCTAGTGATACTAAAGCTGACGTTAAACAAATGTGTGTATTGAAGGTTTGAGCAGTTACCAGTTGGTGTAATAAAATCTCAGCAGTTTTTGTTTGTTTTTGTTATTACTTGGCGCCTACCTTTTTTTCTTTTTTAAGTATTTCAAGTTATGTAATTTTTTGTCCTTAGTACAAACTACAAAGTACAAACGGTTAGGGTGGGAGAAAAGTGGAACGTATCAGGTTGAACCATGCTTTCAATATTCACATAACACTTGTCTTTTGCCACCAGACTATGCTTTCGGGACATTTTAAGTTATGTATTGTGAGGGGTCGACCCGGTGCTCCCAGGTTCGATTCCCGCAGTGGATAAACTCGGTGTTGGCCAGTGTGAAATTTGATCAGCACGAGCGGACATTAGTCTTTCGTTGAAAGCGTTGGGATACTTCGTGCGTAGCCAGCGATGGTCCGAACCAAAAAAAAGTTATGTATTTTATCTTTCTTCATAAATTGTGAGGGAAAAAAGCACCAGCAAACCATTTGTTCTTCCACTAATTAAGAGCTCTATTTCATCACTTAGCAAATATCATCATTATGACTTCTATCGGTTTGGTTGACTGCTAAATCATTTTCATCACACTTGGAAGCTTGAAATGTTCATCAACTAAACTAGCCAACTATATGAACAAAGTATCAAGTAGTTAAACAATTGTTTAAATTAGTTGGTTAGTTATCAGTTACTCAACTAATTCTTAGCTGTTAGAGAAGCAGTTAGCAACTCGGTTAGGAGTTAGTTATTTAAGTTGTTCAAGTAGTTCGGTTTAGTAAGTTACTTTGTAATGCTGAAAGGTTATGTGTAGATAACTAATTGTTAGTCTTGATAATGAAACAAAGAGAAATGTTGAAAAGATTCATGTTGAAAGTAAAAATGAATTTTGTTATGTACAAAGAGCCAACTTACAGGTTATATTCTCTAACCTCTAACTATGAACAGAAGCAGTTAAACTAATCTTAACATTTAACGACAGCTAAATTGCTAACTAACTAAACTAGTTAAACAACAAACTAATTTAACTGATCAGTTGAATGAAGTAGATCACAAAGTCCCAACTTGGTGATAAAGGAAGATAAAGAGGGACTACGTAGGGGTTTTGTAAATACACAAGCTAGTTGAGACGCATATTGGCTCACCTGCTGAACTGCATAGGATATGTCTAAGCGTGTTGTAGTGAGGTATATATGTGGCACCCAATGAGTCTGCGGTAGGTAGAGGCATCAGGATAAGATTCAGAGCCTTCACCGCTGAGTTTTGTAGAAGGATCAGGAGGTGTGCTAGTAGGCTTGGTGGCAAGAGAGCAACTGTCTTGAAGTAAATCTAGTGTGTATTTTCATTTATTTTAAGCAATACCAGATTTGAACCGTGCAATGTAAAGGTCAAGAAAGAAGCACAAAGAACCAGGTCTTTGATTCTAAATTTGGTGTCCAAGAGGGTCTAAACTACATTAATTTTCTCCATGGAATTCCTTGCAAGCACAACATCATCTATTGGACTATATGATAACCTTAAAGGGGGGTGAATAAGGTTATACGTTAAAATTGAATTTTTTTATGTTTTCAAAAATTAACGATGCACGTTTAAATCAAATGCGGAAAATAGGATTTACATAAGCAAGCTATACCTATGACAGAACCAGTTACAGTGATATTATACGCTAACCACACTATTATCAAATTTAACGATAAACACATTGTGACATTGAACGCAGCGCAATGAAATCAAATATAACGATAAACAAATATAAACAAAAACAAAGTAAAGAGAAAGGAAAGAGATACACCGTGATTTTTACGAGGTTCGGGATAAAAGCCCTACGTCCCCGGCCTCTGGCTTTGCAACCTTTGGACTTGCGAATAACCACTATATGAGAAGAACTTCTTCAACGTTTTACAAGCAAGAAACTTCCCTGTAGCTACCACACCACTCTCAATTTTCTCCAAATTGAGAACCCAAGCTCCCCGCTAAGGATTTCGCTACCAATCCAATCTCCCCGATTGAACGACTCAAGAACACTTCTCAGGATTTCACAACAACCAAGTAGTAGATGAATACAACAGAGAAACTATGATCCAATCACTCAAGCAATATAACAGTATAGTAGTTGAGAGAGATGAGTGATTTGGATTTTACGATGAAGAGCTTGAAGAAAGAATATGACGGTGAAAGTTCTTTTCTTCTTTTTTGATTTGTGAGTTGTGCGTTGTATTCTCTGTGTTCTCTCTTTTATGTGAAAAACCCTAAGTGCCTATTTATAGGGTTTGTAGAAATATGACCGTTGGAACAATTTTTCACGCAAAAAAAGGTGAGTAGTGAATCGATTTCTTGCTTGAAATAGTGTGTATGACAATCGATTATTTACTCAAAAATATGACCGTTGTAGCACTTTTTAATAAGTGAAGAATCGATTGTTTGCTTAAAAAACTAAGATTGAAAATCGATTCTTTGCTTAAATAAAATAGGATCAAAATCGATTTTGTGCTTTAAATAACTAAGGCCATGAATCGATTGTTTGCTTCCAAGATGAAGCTCATAATCGATTTTATAATTAATAAATTAAGTATATAATCGATTTTGTACTTTAATAAACAAGATAAAAATCGATTCTTTGATTTAAAAACACCAAGTCATAAATCGATTGTTTGCTTTAAAACAGGAAGTCATGAATCGATTGTTTTCTTCCAAAAACATGTTCTTTTAAAAACATAAGTCATAATCGATTTCTTGCTTCCTTTCTCCTTAAAAATCAAGTCCATAATCGATTTTATGCTTTTAAAAACACCAAGTCACGATTCAAAAACTTCCTTTAAAACAACTAGTCATTATTTGTGCCTAACCTATTTAACATGCTTTTATATAAAAGATTTTTCCAAGTTGAGCTCAATTTTAAAAGATCATCTCTCAACTACGAAAGTCATAGAGCTAAAGTGATAGGATCTTACATGGTGTCCTATCAAAAGCAGATTAACGAATAGTTCTTGAACTCTAGAGTAGCTTCTCCTCCAAGCCGTTACACTTTAAGATATCCTGCTCTTTGATTCATGTCCTGTACTTTTGTTCAACTGTAACCATTAGTAGACAGATTGTAATTTGTTATCATACAAAACATAGAGTGTTTGTCCTTGGTTCAACATCATCAACATATACCAACAAGACAGTGACGAGATTGTTAGAACACCTAACAAACAGGGAGTGATTGGCCTGAGATTGAGTAAAACTAGTGGCCAAGAGTGTAGATGTAAGTTTATGATTCCATTGTTTGCTGGCCTCCTTTAGTCCATCCAGAGACTTGTGTAATCTCCACACATGACTAGATAAAGATGAGTCAATGTGAGTAAGGCCTGGAGGAAGAATCATATAGATTTCCTCATTGAGGTCACCATGTAAGAATGCATTGTTAACGTCAAGTTGTTCCAAAAATCAGTCCTTAGTATCTGCTAGAGCCAAGAGAACCCCAACTATGGCTAGTTTGGAAACAAGGCTAAAAGTATCAAAGTAGTCTGCACCTTCCATTTGCAAAGAGGCATGCCTTATGGTGTTCAATGGAGCCATCAACAAGATATTTGATTTTATACACCCATTACATCCAATGGGGGTCTTACCAGGGGAAAATCAACAAGAGTCCAATTGTTATTCAAGGAAATAGCACCAAGCTTAGCCTGCATAGCCTTCTACCAATAGTCATGTTTGGAATCTTGTAAATATGTGGTGGGTTCAGAGTGGGTGTACTATATGCAGGACAAAAACTAGTATAGGAAGATGAATAGTTCTGGTAAGATAATACAGAAGACAATGGATAAAGGAGAGAACTACCTGAGGAATGACTCGTCCAATTAGACAAGATGATGTGATAATCTTCCAAGTAATTAGGTTTAGTCTTAACTCTCTGAGATTTCCTAATAAGTGTGGTCAAAATGGGGCCAATGGTAGGGATGGCTGCAGGCTCAGAGGAAGCTATAGGAACGGTAGTTGTGAAGGGTTGGAGGGTTCACGTTGTTGGGTATGAGGCAAGGGGATGGGTTCAAAAATTAAGGGAGAGGGAGAGGAATCAACAAGGGAAGTTTCAGCTGATCGGAGAATATTTGACAAGGTGGTAAAGAGTAAAAGGGAAAATGAGTTTCACAAAAGATGACATTTCTAGATATGAGAAGTTGATGAGAATTTCAGCCATATTAGGGGAAACGATTTCCTGCTAGAACACATGAATTTCAAATGTGTTCCAGGGAAAATAGACATGCTGGTTGCGACAGAAGAAGAGAGAGATGGGTGCGGTGTTCCGCCATGTCTGAGGATACGGGGGGAGGGGCGCGTCCCGAGGGGAGCGACAGTTGTCCGATCAAGAGAAGAGTGAAAATGCGACCAAGAAGAGAGAGGGTTCCATAACCATGGTTGGCAAGGGTAAAGGAGATGCTGGGATGATGAAGTTTAAGTGATAGAGAGACTTGAAGCTACTGCAACATCTAAAGGTTGGTTGCTGTAGGTTGCCATGACATGCCATGACAGGAAATGAAATTAGGGAGTTAAAAAAAATTAGGGATTTGAGAAAAAATAGGGATTTGGAATTAGGGATTTGTGTTATTTCAACTACACCTTAGTGTGACAACTCATAAAAATGTCCACGTGGCAAGTACCACGTGGACTTGTGATAACTCACAGAAATGTGAGTTATTTATGCCAAAACAAATGAGAATTGTCTTGATCCAAGAGTAATTTATGTGAATAAATGTGGAAATTGTACAGAGTTAGCTACAAGTGTATTTAGTTGTGAAAATAAAAGTTTGGGCACGCAAGTGCCATTTTGTGGGATTTAACTTGTGTGCTAGCGTGCAGGATTTTTAGTTGAATTAGTGCTGTGGTTAGTGCTGTGGTGGTGATAGGAACAAAATTAAAGGCAACTCAGGTGGTACAAGCAAGAAAAGGGTGTTTTGTCTTTTGTGAGCATGTGCATTGGAATGACAGCGCATTAATGAGCCACCAAAAGACAAACAGTCCTTGATTTTAGGGTTGGCAGCACTGTACCCGATTTGCATTGGCCCAATTGGTACTTCAAGTGAGAGAATATCCTATAAAAAGGCACTTTAACCTAGAAAAGAAGGGGGGAGTAGTACACGTATCGGCCTCCACAATTCCCTAGGTCAGAGAGTACTGTTCCATTCCTTCCATCCCTGTACTTCGTCTTCCCCAACCATCTTTCCACCATTTTCAGTGCTGAAACTCCATTGTTGAAGCTGAAACCTCAGAATCTGTAGCACAGATCTTCATTCTCGCAGCATAGAACCTCTAGAGCAGATCTACAGCATCTGAAGCTTCCTTTAAGTTTCATTTTATTTGTATAATTCTTCATTCTTCTGTACACTCTGTTTTCAGTGCTGTTACTGTTTTGATGGCTTCATTTATGGTAGTTAGGTTCTATTTTGTTATTTCTAAGCTCATTACGAGCTAAATCTCTTTATAGTCAAGACTATGGTGATGTAAGTAGGGTCTATTGATGTATAAGGTGATTAATGCTTGACACTTCATTAATTTGTGTGAGTAAGTGCTATACATCATTTTTAAACTTGATCACTTTAACTTGGATAACGTGCTTTTATTTTTGGAAAGAAATTTAAGTGCTGAATTCGCAAATTAACATAGTTTGAAGAGTAATAGGAATATTACCCTCTCCTAGTGAAGAATAGGAATATGAGGCTAGGGATATGGTGTGAACTGAAACATGCTTTTCAACCTACGGAATGAACCTCATGGGAGCTTAGGAATAATGAAACCTTAACAACCTTTCGTTTCACAGAGATAGGATTATCCATATTCATTCTGCACACTGAGTGCTGTCATAGCATCACTCACAACATTGCATCGATAGTGATTAATTACAGATCCTTGTCTTCGCTATACTCATCTCTCTGATTCTACTCCCTTATTTTACAGTTTTACACTCCTTAACCATTTACTTTAACTTTTGCACAACAATGAATTTTTACCATGCTTTTACTTTTACGTTTTACCCATTAATTCAAGTGCTATCAAATAGAGTTAGTTATTAAACATTAATCCTCGTGGGACGATCTTTCTTATCACTTTATTACTTGTTTGACTGTGTATACTTGCAAACGTTTTGCACAACAAGTTTTTGGCGCCGTTGTCGGGGATTAATTGATTTAATTTCTAAGTCTTAGTAGTATTTTGTTTTAATGAGTTTTGTTTCTCACCTGATGTGTTGTGAATTTCAGTTTTAAGAGAATTGTATGCGCAGAACTCACGAACCAGAGCATCCTCTTGATCTTGAGATTGAAAGAACAGCAAGGAGGTTGAGAAGAGAGGCTAGAGAGAGACTTGAAGCGTTGCAAGAAGCCCAATTGGCAGAACCAAATCCTCATGTGATACCTATGATTCAGGTAGATCCTGAAGGGCGGGCAATTGTGGTCCAGGCACCAACAAACATCGAAATGGCCAATGATAAAGAGAGGCCTATGAGGGATTATGCTGTATTTAACCCTACTGTCGTGACCGTGATCTCGACGTAGACGGCCCAAAAATAGATTATTTTAGGAGTCGCCACCCAATTTATTTAATAGGAAAAATTGAGAAAAACCTAACTAGAAGTTATTGGTCTGCGTGAACTAGATTGGATTCAGGAGTCGATTATGCATAGGGAAGGGCAAAAACTTAATTCCACTACACCCCTAATACATCTGTCCTAAGACAGTTACCCTAAATCTGATTGTGCAAGTATTAATAAATTACGAGTGATTTGTTTACTCCAACATTAAGTAAAAAAGAATTATTTAGAAATAAATAAAATAGGGACCGATTTAAGAAAATTTAATTTTGACTTGACGGGGAAGTCCCGCTCCTACGTATCCTCGGGTGCAATGAGGAACTCAAGAGTCACGTAGTTCTTTCTTGGAAAATTTGTTGGTTGGTTGATTTTATTTTTTGAAGGGGTTTAAGATCACCAAGCTGTACAACTCAGGCGTCTTAATCCAGGATTGGGGGGTTGACAAGATGTACATCTCAATCAAGCTCATTTTTAGTTTTTTTTGGAAAATAGGTGTTAAAGAGAAAAAATGATTATTTATTGGAAAAAATTAATTTAGCTTGACGGGGAAGCCCCGCTCCTACGTATCTCCGAAGCGGAGAATCAAAGGAGTAAAACAAAAGGGTGCGAATAGGGATCTGAATTAATAAAAGGCGAAATGACAAAAATGACCTTGAGTTCATACAATAAAGCCTAAACCTAAAATGGAAACCCCAATTCCCTTCTCTCCTCTCACGGCGCCTCACCCTCCCCCAAATGCTCAAAACCTAAAAATAAAAAAATTGTTCCTCTCCTTGCGTCGTCCCACCCCCACCGTGACCTCACTCCCTCTTCCTCTCACTCCGATCTCGCCCTTTGTCCTCTGTTTTCGCTCTCCTCTCCCCACCCTAGTCTTCTTATCCATCTCTCCATCAACCCTCATCTCGCTTTCTACCTCCTCACCGCCGCTAATGGCGAAAATGGGCGACGTGGTGTTGTTTTTGGTGGCGACGTGGTGATTTTGACGGCGGTCACGCGGTGATGGTTGTTTGGATCGTGGCCGTGAGGTGGTGGTGTGGATGATAGCTTGGTGTTTTGGGGGTGGTGGCCGTGAGGTAGTGATTTGATGACTGTTTGGCGCGAGGAGGGGGGACGCGACAGTTGTTGTTGGTGTGGTGCGGTTGGGGGTGGCGGCGTTTTTTTTTACAGTGGTGGTGGTCTCTTTGGGGTGGTTCGGTGGTGGGGTTTTCTGTGGTTGCCGCGGTGGTGGCATATGGTGGTGGTTCGGTGGTGGGTGTCCGGCGTTTTGGGTGGACGTTTGGAGGTGGTGAGCGGTTGTTTGGGGGTGGGGTGTGGTGGCCTTTTTTTCCTGACGGTGGTGAGAGGCGGTGATGGTGACAGATTTGGGTGGAGGATGGTGGCAGTGGTTTACGAATGGAGAGAGAGGTGGGGTCGGTGGTTGTTGGGTGGCGAAGAGGGTGGGGGTGACAGTGACCGATTTGGGTGGAGGATGGTGGCTGAGGTTGGAGCGGCGGCGAGGACAAGACCGACCACCTTACGCGGTGGCCGGTGGTAACTATTTTTCTCACCTCTCCTACTGGTTTTGATTTTTTTTTCTAATGTACTTATTATATTTTTTTTTTGACTTTGTAGCCCCATATTTTCCTGCAAACAAATTTCTACCACATGACATTATTAAAGGAAATAAAAACTCTAACCATATGGCTCTAAAAAATTGTTATGGGTTTTGAACACATGATTCCTACATTTTTCTGACCCTTTAAAAAAAAAGACAAACTAACCTTGTTTCCAGGTAGTCCCCTTTCGCTACTGAAAAGTCTTTTTGAATTAAAACCTCTTTGTGATCCCTCTTTTTTTAAGACTAATTTCTCTATTCACTGTGTATCTCTCCCTTTACTGATTTCTATTCATTTGTATTTATAGGCTGAGGATTGTGGTGTAGTGTGGTGTAGGAGCAGAGGATCACAACTCTAGGAGACCATAAAGCACAACAACCTTTGGTGGAGGCAGTATGAAGCAGCATGGGAGGAGCAGGGTTGCTGCCAATGCTGCGATGTTTTTGCTGAAAATGGGAGGCAAGCAAAGGGACAAGAGGCTTGTAGCTTCATGGAGAGAGAAAGGCAGCAAGTCGCATGCTGCTGTCCTTATTTGATTTTTGCTTTTTTTTGTCTCTTTTTTTTTTGCTTTTAATTAATTTTTGTACCATTTGTATTTAATTTTTTTGTCTACATGTAAATAAAAGAGCTGACTTTTCTTCTTTTTTTTGTACTATTCTGCTTTTTATTTTTTTTTTGTCTACATATGTAACAAATTAAAAAGGACAGCTGATTTTATTTTATTATTACTATTTTTTATGATAATAAAAGCGGTAAAAATAACGCGCACCGACGCAACTACTCACACACGACTCGCAACCAACACGCGCTCGCGTTAAGACTAGGAACGCGTGCGCGATCCGAATATGCACACAATGCCCCCGGTAGTAGGACATGCGTACGGTTTAGGCATTACACGCGTAAACTATTATTTATTATTATTTTTATTATTTATTTATTTTTCGGACTCTTTTTTGAAAGTAATGAGTAGTTGTCGGTTAAAATTGGATGTTCACAGTTGCCCCTTTGTACTTATTTTTTACTGGATAACACGCTGAACTAATCTTTCTCGTCATCTTGGTAAGAAATAAGTACAGATATGAACACCAATTTTAACCAGTGACTCATGACGCGAAAAAATGAAAAAACATAAAAGGGAAATGAAAGACAATGCCAGGGCGAGACCGATAGCAGGAAAAATTAAAAACGCGATGCCAGGGCGTAACCGATAGCACGCAGTGCCAGGCCGTAACCGATAGCACAAAATTTAAAAATGCGATGCCAGGGCGGAACCGATAGCATGCAGTGCCAGGGCGTAACCGATAGTACAAAACTTAAAAATGCGATGCCGGGGTGGAACCGATAGCATGCAGTGCCAGGGCGTAACCGATAGAACAAAACTTAAAATGCGATGCCGGGGCGAAACCGATAGCATGCAGTGCCAGGGTGTAACCGATAGCACAAAACTTAAAAATGTGATGCCATGGCGGAACTGATAGCATGCAGTGCCAGAGCGTAACCGATAGCCCAAAACTTAAAAATGCGATGCCAGGGCAGAACCGATAGCATGCAGTGCCAGGGCGTAACCGATAGCACAAAATTTAAAATGCGATGCCGGGGCGCAACCGATAGCATGTCGTGCCAGGTTGTAACCGATAGCACAAAACTTAAAAATGGGATGCCAGGGCGGAACCGATAGCATGCAGTGCCAGGGCGTAATCGATAGCACAAAACTTAAAAATGCGATGCCAGGGCGGAACCGACAGCATGCAGTGTCAGAGCGTAACCGATAGCACAAAATTTAAAAATGCGATGCTAGGGCGGAACCGATAGCATGCAGTGCCAGGGCGTAACCGATAGCACAAAATTTAAAATGTGATGCCAGGGCGTAACCGATAGCATGCAGGGCGTAACCGATAGCACAAAATTTAAAATGCGATTCCAGGGCGTAACCGATAGCATGCAGTGCCAGGGCGTAACCGATAGCACAAAAATAATTTTGATGATGAGAAAATGCAATGTCAGAGCTGTCAGTAAAATGCAATGAATGTTTTTTTCTATAAAAGGTCAATTTTTAGAACTTGAACCATTGCGCCGAACTCTCGATCTTCGACCAATCAAACCTTTTACCCCCTTTCCTTCACCGACCCTATCAACCCTTCTTACTTGTCTTATCAATTATGCTTTTGGAACCCTTTTAGATGTTACGTCGGACCTTTAAGGTAGCCTCGAGACTATTAAGTTCCGTTGCTTTTTCTCTTTTAATTTGGCGAGAGGGTGCACCAGTTTCCACTTTCTCTTCAATAGCCAATTGGGCTCTTTTTCGACTGTTGAGATGTTATTAACACGCTTCGTCTTGAAGTTTGCTAAATTTTAAATCATTTTACTTGAGACGTAAATTAAATGAAATGAACAATGATGCAAGGATATGTGAAGACAAAAATGATTTAAGATAGGAATTTAGTGGTACAAGTATTCTAGAAAACTGCAATAACAAGGAAAGATATAACAAGAAAGGAAGTGATAGGAGCTTTCATATGACTTTTGCCCCATTACAAGTTGTTTGACTGTCCGTTCATCGACCCTTTTTGCAATTGAAGATGTAATAGCTGACTCTTGCCGGTTGTGGGATCCAATCGTCCTGGTGTGAACTTTCCCGAAGATCCTCATGCCCATTTTTATATCTATGCCCTTTTCACTGGCCCTAATTTTTGCCTAGACCGCCCTTTCGGGTTTTCGCTCTGGCGGACCTTTGTCATTTTTTCTTTACATCTCTTTTTTTTTTATTTTCTTTTAGGCAAAGAATTTCTTGACAGCGTCTGAATTTAGTGTCTTTGATAGCTCCTGTCCCTCCATGTCCGAGAGAATCAAGGCTCCACCAGGAAACGCGTATTTAACCACATAAGGACCCTCATAGTTGGGTGCCCACTTACCGCGAGCGTCCTCTTGATGGGGTAGTAGCTTCTTTAATACCAGGTCCCCAGACTGAAATTCTCTTGGGCGGACTTTATTATTAAAGGCTCTGGCCATCCTACTCTGGTACAACTGCCCATGACAAATAACTGTCAGTCTCTTCTCATCAATCATGTTTAACTGCTCATATCGGTCCTTCACCCATTCTGACTCTTCCATCTCTGCTTCCATCAACACTCTTAGGAATGGTATTTCAACTTCGACTGGGGATACTGCCTCCATCCCATATACCAAAGAAAATGGCGTTGCCCCAGTGCTAGATCGTATATTAGTACGATACTCATGTAGAGCATATGGCAGCATCTCATGCCAATCTTTGTAATTAACCACCATCTTGGGAATGATCCTTTTGACGTTCTTATTAGCTGCTTCCACAGCGCCATTCATCTGGGGCCTGTAGGGAGTTGAGTTGTGATGCTTGATTTTGAAGTTTTCGCATAGTCTCTATATTTCTATACCATTGAGGTTAGGAGCATTGTCCGTGATTATTCTTTCAGGAATCCCATACCGGCATATGACGTCATTCTTCAGGAACTTGGCGAACACCTTTTGGGAAATACTGGCGTACGAGGAAGCCTCTACCCACTTAGTGAAATAATCAATTGCCGCTAATATGAATCGGTGCCCATTTGACGCTTTGGGATTAATTGGCCCGACCCGATAACATCTATTCCCCACATGGAAAACGGCCAAGGGCTCGTCATATTGTGCAGAGGAAAAGGAGGTGCATTGATTCTATTGGCGTATAACTGGCATTTGAGGCATTTCCTTCGATGTGTTATGCAATCAGCCTCCATGGTAGACTAGTAAAAGCCACTTCTCATGATTGTGCAACTACACCTTAGTGTGACAACTCATAAAAATGTTCACGTGGCAAGTACCACGTGGACTTGTGATAACTCACAGAAGTGTGAATTATTTATGCCAAAACAAATGAGAATTGTCTTGATCCAAGAGTAATTTATGTGAATAAATGTGGAAATTGTACAGAGTTAGCTACAAGTGTATTTAGTTGTGAAAATTATAGTTTGGGCACACAAGTGCCATTTTGTGGGATTTAACTTGTGTGCTAGCGTGCAGGATTTTTAGTTGAATTAGTGCTGTGGTTAGTGCTATGGTAGCAGCGTGGCAGACAGCTGGTGATAGGAACAAAATTAAAGGCAACTCAGGTGGTACAAGCAAGAAAAGGGTGTTTTGTCTTTTGTGAGCATGTGCATTGGAATGACAGCGCATTAATGAGCCACCAAAAGACAAACAGTCCTTGATTTTAGGGTTAGCAGTGATAACTCATATTTATATGAGTTATTTATACTTATTCAAAGTTAAATCATGCAAGTTCTCTGGCAATAGTAGGTTGTTTCTATTAAGTTTCTGTTAGTTTATTGCTTTTTAGTTAGAAAGGGGCTAAATTACAAATTCTATGCATTTTGGCACCAATTGGCGCCTTTGTGAGCGTTTTGATGCTTCTTGTGTTTGTGCAGTAATCCAAACGTGGCAGCGTCTCTCATCACGTCTGAAGAAGGACAGCAGAGCAAGAAAATAATATATATCATTTTGGCGCGCATGTAATGATGACCAGAGATCTGGAAATGAAGAAGATCTTCTCTTTCTTCAGCACTGATGCGGCTGACGCACTGTAGCAGTGCGGTGTCACTTCAGGGCAGAGTCAACTCGCAAGCAAGCTTGGAAGGTGGGGGAATTACATCAGCAACATGTGACCCTCTTTTGACCATGGCTATTCTCTCTCTACAAAAAGGCAAGGGTGCACCATGCGGAAGGGACACGACTCCATTCATCATCCACCTTCCCCCATTTTTCAGAGATAGTTTTTCTGAGAGAAGTTCTGGACACAGACTTCTTCATTTTTAATTCTCTCAAGGCCCCAATTTCCATATCCATCCGCAGCCATTACTGTCAAGCTCAGACGTTGTAACGTCTTTACAGCGTGCATGAAGGAAGGCCACTTAGGCGTATCTTTTGCGTTTAGTCTCCTTTTCTCTATGTACGGTATTTGGATTTTAACTCCTCTTATTTCTGTAAGGATGCTCAGCATGAGCTAAACATTTGTAGTTGGGTTGTTGTTTTGCATGTAATGAATCTCTAGTTTAATGTTATGAAGTATTGATGTTTATGCGTTTTAAATCTTTGCATGTTAATATTTCCAAACTTGTTTTAAACTGATCACTTAAAATAAGTAGATTCATAGGTACAGACATGGTCTATGAAAAGAACTCAAAGATTTATGTGAATGAAAAGGTGCACTAAAGACATTTAGGCATTTTTATCTAAGTCTAGACATAGAACAGATAATAGTTCATAGGACATTGCTGTGGGTACTTAAAATACAGGAGTAGGCCTACTTAGAACCTAGACATAGGAATTCTAGTACTTGAAGCTCTGACGTTTTGTGACTGAAAAGCACAGCTCTTTTGCAACAGCGTTCAAACGTTATAACGTCTATACAACATAGCATTTGTACGTGTTAACGTGTAAACGTTATAACGTCTGGCTAGAGGAGATTTACTTGCATGCAGCAATCCAACTCATACTCTTCCATATTCACACCCACTTCTCATTTACTTGCTTTATTTATGTTCTTAGTCTTAATATCAACTTTTAGTGTCGATTTGCTACTTGTTTCACTTGTGTTTTAAAGACTTGAACTCTGAAAGTTAATCAATCCTCGTGGGAACGATCTCTTACTTTTATCCACTTTATTACTTGTACGACGTGTATACTTGCACTGACATTGCGACTATAACACACACGAGCGCGAACAAGTTTTTGGCGCCGTTGCCGGGGACTGTATTTAACTTTTATTGTTCAACAAGAATTAAAACACTAGGTGAAAGAATTCTGCTGTGTTGTTTGTTGTTTTTGTGAGTGAACAGGTAAACGTTACAGCGTATGCTTAGTTCCAGTTCAAGCTCTAGTTCAACAGAACCAGGGAGTGGATCTGAACCTGAATTCTACCCAGAACCTGAAAGAACCTTCAGGCGACTAAGGAGACAACAAAGGCTAAGAAGGCAGCAACAACAACAGCAATTTCAGCCACCAATCATGTCTGAACATGGTACTGGTGGTAGAAGCTCTAGAGGTGGACGTACTCCAAGAGGAGGAAGGCACTCTGATGCTGGAGGACGTGGTCGTGGACCACAAACTCATACAGAAACCTATGTTGATGATGAACACTGGCAGAGACAGCAACTCATCAATGCAGGGCCACAAGACATGGTCAATGACAGGGACAGGCCTATGCGTGATTATGCCGTGCTCAATCCTGCACATTTACAAACAGGCATTGCAAGACCACCTATTCATACTGGTCACTTTGAATTCAAACCAATGATGTTCCAAATGTTGCAGACTGCAGGGCAATTTGGGGGTTTCCCTCAAGAAGATCCTTATGCACATCTAAGGCAATTTTTGGATGTGTGTAGCAACTTTGTCATCCCTGGAGTCTCAGAAGATGCCTTCCAACTGAAGCTATTTCCATATTCTCTTAAGGACAAGGCCAAGAATTGGTTGAACTCCTTAGAGCCAAATTCAATTCATACTTGGGATGAGCTAGCTGAGAAATTTCTTGGAAAATACTTCCCTCCCAACAAAAATGCCAAGTTAAGAAATGACATCACTTCCTTCAAACAAAGAGAAGGGGAATCATTATTTGAGGCCTGGGAAAGATGGAAGGAATTACTAAGAATGTGCCCACACCATGGCATTCCCGTAGTTATTCAAATGGAGACTTTTTATAATGGTCTAGATCAACCTACCAGGCTTATACTTGATGCTTCATCAGGCGGTGTCATATTAAACATGTCTTTCTCTGAGGCATGCAGACTTATTGAAGACATAGCCACTCACAATGCCCATTGGCCTTCTGATAGATTCACTCCTGGGAAAAAGGCTGGTGTCCATGAGATAAGTGAAGTAACTGCCCTTTCTGCTCAGGTTGCTTCTCTGACCAACATGATTAAGAACTTGAGCACTCCAAACGTGGCCACGTCTGAAACACAGACTGCTGCAGCTATTGAGCCAACACCATCTGGGGGAGTAGTGTGTGTATATTGTGAAGAAGGGCATGTCTACGAAGAGTGTCCCCATAACCCCCAGTCTGTAAACTTTGTATCACATAACAAAGGTAACAGTCCCTTCTCCAACTTGTACAATTCAAATTGGAGAAATCACCCAAATTTTAGTTGGAAGAACAACAATTCTTTGAATGCTAGCAATGCTGCTCCTGCAATACCCCCAGGATTTCCCCCTCAACAACAAAAGCAGTATACGCAGAATAACAACAACAGCAATTTGGAAGCCTTGATGAAAACTTTCATAAGTGATTGTAGGGCAACCTTACAGACCCATGAGTCTTCAATCAAAACTTTGGAGAACCAAATTGGACAGATAGCCTCAGCTCTTACTCAAAGACAGAATGGATCTCTTCCATCCACAACTGAAACACCATCTTCATCAAAGTCAAATGGTAAAGATGTGGTGAATGCACAGGTAAATGCTATCTCATTAAGAAGTGGCACTGAGTATCCAGAACCATCTATGCCTAAGGAATCTGAGGTGCCAGACAAGGAAAAAGAGAAAAACAAAGGTGGAGAAAAAGAGAAGAATATTCCAGACATTGTGATGTCTAAGCCAGACGTTACAACGTCTAGTTCTGAACCAGGAATCAAGACTGTTCCTAAGCCAGACGTTACAACGTCTAGTTCTCCACCCTACCCTCAAAGACTCAAGAAAGCTCATGAAGACAAGCAATTCAGCAGGTTCATGGAGATGCTAAAACAGCTGCACATAAACCTTCCCTTGGTTGAAGCTCTACAACAGATGCCAAACTATGCCAAGTTCCTAAAGGATATCATCACCAAAAGAAGAAGGCTAGGGGAGTTTGAAACTATTGCTTTAACTGAAGAATGTAGCTTAATCATGCAGAATAAACTCCCTAGAAAACTGAAAGATCCTGGCAGTTTTACTATACCATGCTCCATTGGAGATTTTTACCTTGGCAAAGCTTTATGTGACTTGGGGGCAAGTATTAACTTGATGCCCAAGTCCATTTATGAAAAACTTGGTATAGGAACTGCCAGACCTACTTCTTTAAGTCTTACATTAGCTGATAAAAGTAGAGTTTATCCTGAGGGCATATTAGAAGATGTTTTGATTAAAGTTGACAAATTCGTTTTTCCAGTGGACTTTGTTATTTTGGATTTTGATGCAGATAAGGAAGTTCCTATCATCTTGGGGCGACCATTTCTAGCCACTGGAAGGACACTCATTGATGTGCAGAAAGGAGAATTAATCATGAGGGTCAATGACCAAGAAGTCAAATTCAACGTCCTCAACGCACTCAAGTATCCAGAACCTAACACAGAGGAATGTTCCTTTGTGGTTGCCCTTGACCATGTGGTTCAAAAGCAATTCAATAAAGATAATGACCACTTGGAAAATATTCTGGGCAATGATGAGATTCAGGAATTGTTATCAGAAGAAGCTGATCAGTCAAACGTTACAACGTCAACCACAGACGTTGTCACGTCTGATTCCCATGTACCCAGGGCGTGGACAAAGAAGTATGAATCTTTGGGGCAAGAAGACTCCAATCTCAAGAAGATAGTACCATCCATTGAAGAACCACCCACTCTGGAATTGAAAGTGTTGCCTGATCACCTGAAGTATGCCTTTTTAGGGGAAAATGATTCTTTACCAGTGATCATTTCTTCTAACCTCTCACAAGAGCAGGAAAGTGATCTCATTAGCACCTTGAAAAGGCACAAGAAAGCCATTGGTTGGCAAATGGCAGATATCAAGGGTATCAGTCCCACAATCTGTATGCACAGAATTGTCTTGGAAGAGAATGCAAAGAACAGCATTGAAGGACAAAGGCGATTGAACCCGATAATGAAGGAGGTGGTCAAGAAGGAAATCATCAAATGGTTAGATGCAGGAATCATTTATCCAATTAGTGATAGCTCATGGGTGAGCCCAGTTCAATGTGTGCCAAAGAAAGGTGGAGTTACTGTGGTAACCAATGAAAAAAATGAATTAATTCCAACAAGAACAGTGACTGGATGGAGGATATGTATGGACTACAGGAAGCTGAACAAAGCAACCAAGAAGGACCATTTTCCTCTGCCATTTATTGACCAAATGTTGGATAGACTTGCAGGCAAAGAATTCTATTGTTTCCTTGATGGTTACTCAGGATATAACCAGATAGCTATTGTGCCTGAGGACCAAGAGAAGACCACATTCACTTGTCCTTATGGTACCTTTGCCTTCAGAAGGATGCCATTTGGATTGTGTAATGCGCCTGCAACATTTCAGAGGTGTATGATGGCTTTATTCTCAGATTTTATTGAAAAATCCATGGAAGTTTTCATGGATGACTTTTCAGTCTATGGAGACTCATACAAGGCATGCTTGGATAACTTAGAAGGAGTCTTAATAAGGTGTGAAGAAACCAACTTAGTACTCAACTGGGAGAAATGCCACTTCATGGTTCAAGAGGGAATTGTTTTGGGGCATAAAATTTCAAAGAAAGGGTTGGAGGTGGATAAAGCGAAAGTTGATGTTATTGACAAATTACCTCCACCTACAACTGTCAAAGGTATTAGAAGTTTCTTAGGGCATGCTGGTTTTTACAGAAGGTTTATCAAGGATTTCTCAAAAATTTCCAAACCTTTGTGTCTGCTGCTGCAACGTGATAACGTCTTCAACTTTGATGAGCATTGTCATGAAGCCTTCCAGAAATTAAAGAATGCCCTTGTAACAGCTCCTGTGATAGTCACTCCTGACTGGTCCAAACCATTTGAATTAATGTGTGATGCGAGTGACTACGCTGTGGGGGCCGTATTGGGTCAAAGGTATGGCAAAATTTTTCACTCTATATACTATGCTAGTAAAACCTTAGATGATGCCCAATTAAATTATACTGTAACTGAGAAAGAGTTACTGGCTGTTGTATTTGCTTTTGACAAATTTAGATCATACTTGGTGGGTGCAAAAGTTATTGTTTTTACTGATCACTCAGCCATCAAGTATTTGATTTCTAAAAAAGATGCAAAGCCACGACTCATTAGATGGGTTCTCCTCCTCCAAGAATTTGACTTGGAAATTCATGATAAAAAGGGGGTGGAGAACCAAGTTGCTGATCATCTTTCTAGGCTTGAGAATGTTGATGCAGGTACAGGTGCAGAAGAAATAAAAGAAAATTTCCCTGATGAAAAACTGCTGACAGTAGCCACAGTAGCTGAAGACGTTACCACGTCTATGACTATTTCTTCAAACGTTATAACGTCTGATACTACTGCTCCCTGGTATGCTGATATAGTTAACTTCCTAGTCAGCAAGATTGTGCCTGTGGATTTCAACCATCAGCAAAGAAAAAAATTCTTCCACACCGTGAAGCACTATTTTTGGGATGAGCCCTATCTATATAAGATGTGTCAAGATCAGTTGCTTAGGAGATGCCTGGCTGAAGAGGAACAACTCCATGTATTACAACAATGTCATGCATCACCTTATGGAGGACATTTTGGAGGAACCAGAACTGCAGCAAAGGTGTTACAGTCAGGATACTATTGGCCAACACTCTTCAAAGATGCTCATGAATTAGTAAAAAGCTGTGATAAATGCCAAAGAGCTGGAAACATCTCCAACAAGCAAGAAATGCCATTGACAAATATTCTTGAAGTGGAACTGTTTGATGTTTGGGGAATGGACTTCATGGGGCCATTTCCTATGTCTCATGGAAATTTATACATTTTGGTAGCTGTGGATTATGTGTCAAAATGGGTGGAAGCCATTGCATTACCCAATAATGAGGCCAAATCAGTCAGCAAATTCCTGAAGCAAAACATCTTCACAAGATTTGGTACTCCAAGAGCTATAATCAGTGATGAAGGCTCTCACTTTTGTAACAAACTGATTGAGAACCTATTGGCTAAGTACGGAGTGAGGCACAAGATTGCTACAGCTTATCACCCACAAACAAGTGGTCAAGCAGAAATTTCCAACAGAGAAATTAAAAGGATACTTGAGAAGATGGTTGGTCCAAACAGGAAGGATTGGTCCCTGCACCTTGATGATGCATTGTGGGCGTACAGAACAGCATTTAAGACACCACTGGGCATGTCACCATACAAGTTAGTCTTCGGAAAAGCTTGTCACCTGCCCATTGAGCTCCAACACAAAGCTCACTGGGCAGTGAAGCAACTGAACCTAGATCATTCAAAGGCTGGAGAAGCAAGGCTCCTTCAACTAAATGAGCTAGATGAATTCAGGCACACTGCCTATGAGAATTCAAAAATGTATAAAGAGAAAACCAAGAAGTGGCACGATCAGAGAATTCAAAGAAGGGAGCTAGTAGAGGGACAAGCAGTTTTGTTGTTTAATTCAAGATTAAAGTTGTTCCCTGGGAAGTTAAAATCAAGATGGTCAGGACCTTTCAAGATAGTAAAAGTCTACAGTCATGGTGCTGTGGACCTGTTTGATGAGAAAACTAATTCCATTTTCAAGGTCAATGGCCAAAGAGTGAAGCATTACCATGGAGAACATGTGGTTAGGGACAAGACCACAGTGACTCTCAACAACCTCTGAATTCAAAAAAAAAGGGGATAGTCTGGCTGAAGACTCTTAAAGCAAGCGCTCTTGGGAGGCAACCCAATGGTTTTAACTAACCAGCAATTTTGTGTCTTTAAATTTTTGTGCAGGAATGGGAGCTGAAGTAGTAAAAACGTTATAACGTCTCTGCGTGTCTAGGATGTTGTCACGTTCGCTGCCTGGGTAAGGTTTTAAATGAAAAAAAAAAAAAAAAAAGAAAATGAGTCAAGCAGTTTTCAAATGAAACAATTTTTAATTTTTTTTTGAGACGTGACTGCCAAAGTGACCATGACGTCACTTCCAACGGTTACCCCTTTTTCCCAAACCCACGCCACCACCTACTTCCCAACTTCCCATAAAACCTCCCCAATAGCCACACACCAGTTACAATCATCAAAACCACCTTCATACACTTTCAGAAACCGTAATCTTATACCTCCTCCCAAACCCCAAATCGCAAATCTCAATCTCAAATCCCCCACTCTCCAGAAAACTCATACAATCACCATGACTAAAACAAAGCAAGCTGCAGTAAAATCATCTGGTAAAGGAAAGAACATCAACCCAAGTTCTTCTTCTGTTCCAAACCCAGAAATCCCCATTCCTTCAAAGAAGAAAGCCTTGCTGCCAGAAAGGGGTTTTAGCTTGGAAAACCCAAATCCTGACTTTATCGCAACAGTGGCAGCATTGGGATGGCAGAAATTTGTAGTTCACAGAAAGGAATACATTGCAACTCTGGTGCATGACTTTTATAAAGGAATCGTTGAAAGAACCGATGGAGAACTTTCAAGCACCTCCATCGTACGAGGTGAGGAAGTCAAATTTGGTGTAAGAGTCATAAATGACTACTTTGGGCTAGGTTACTATGGCAAGGCAGTTGAGGTGAAGCAAAAGACTTACGGAGTGGCAGAGATGACTGAAATCAAAGAAAGGATATGTGTTGAAGGTGCTGTTTGGGAGCGAAGAGGCGACCATGGGAATGAATTCAAAATTTTGAAGAGATACCTTTGTGATGAGGCCAGTGCTTGGTTTCATTTCATCAGGCATTGCTTGATACCCACTTCCCACACTCTCTGGGTTGATAAAGAGAGGCTGATTGCTATTGATGCCATTATGTCAAGAGATAAGATTGAAGTGGGTAAGCTCATCAACAGAGAGATTAACAAATGGCAGAACAGGAAGGATGGATACCTATACTTCCCTTGTTTAATCACCGATCTCTGCATGGAGGCTGGAGTGGAGATTGAAGCATCTGAGCTAAGAGAGGAACCCCAGGGGGCATTCTCTACAAAGTTCAAAGCTAGGCAGAGAGCTGCAGATGCTACCACGTCAGTTGATGCACAGACGTTACAACGTCTGGTAGACCAGCAAAACAGCCTAGCCAAGTTTGTCAAGGAGCAATTTGAGTGGCAAAAGAAGGTGAATGCACATACAACAAAAGGCAAGATGGTGATTGAAGAACCAGTACTTCCAGATTGGATGCAAGAGGAAGATGAAGACAACATACTCCTATCAGCAATGAACCCCAAGAAAGTGAAGAAGGAAAAAGTCAAGAAAACAAGAAAACCAGCCACAAAAAGAAAGAGCCCAGCAAAGAAGGAGCAGAAGAAAGTAAGTAGTGAGGAAGAAGAGCTTAAATCAGCTGATATGGATAGCATCAGTGAGAGTGATGCAGAGGAATCAAAGAAGGTGAGTAGGGAAATCCTAAGTGATGATGAGGAAGAAACACATTCAGAAGAGAAAGGAAGTTCCAGTGACAAGACTGATATTGAGGCTGACTCTCCACCAGCCCAAACACTCAAAGAACCAGCCCAACCCACACCTCCATCACCAAAAGACAAACAACCCCAAACACTCAAAGATCAACCCATTTCAAAGCCAACTCCCACTCAACCTGAACCAACCAAAGAACCATCACAACCATCCATTCCAGAAGTAACCAGTGCAGATGTGACTACGTCTGAACCAACTGTTGTTGAAACCAACCCAGAGTCCATTTGGGAAGAAGAAAAGGCGTGAAGTAGCCGCTGCAAGTGAAAAAGCAAGACATGGTGAAGAAGAAGAGCAACTAGTTGATCCTCCTGCACCCAAAAGGCAAAAGTTGCAGGTAAAAAAGAGATCTGAAGCTGCTAAAGACAAGCCAGCAACAGCCACCAGCGCAGCATTTGTTGCTGCAAGTGGTTCAGAGAATGCTCCTGCTGTTGCTGCTGATGAGGAAGCTGCAGACGTTACAACGTCTCATGAGCCAGAGGTTGAAAAAGCCCAGGGGGAACCCAAAGAGCAGCAGCAGATTCATCCTGCAGAGCTGGAAAAGCAGAAAGCATGGGAGGAAGCAAAGAAGAGAGTTGCTGAGAGCAGTGTAAAGAGGCCCCAGGAAACTGAAGTCTCAGTTGATGTTGGTGACGGTGAAGGAGAAAAGAAGAAGAAGGAAAAGAAAAAGAAGGCTGTGCAAGCAAGCATCCCAGCCAGACAAAGTGGAAGGCTCAGGGCCGGTGCTCTGAACAAGTAAGTAGCCCTCTTTTAGTAGTAGAATAGTTTTAGTTTACAATTTCAGTACAAATAAATAGCTGTCTAGACGTTACAACGTCTTGAGAGTTAGTAGTTGCTTTGTTTCTGTTTTGTGTAAATGTTCCTCTCTCAATTTTCAAAATCAGTGAGCAGTGGGGACACTGCTCATCTTTTTGTTCGGGGGGGGAGGATCATTTTTATGTTTCCTGTCTGCATGAAATCAAATGCAAAATCAGTTTACTTTCCTACTCTATTAATCATCAAAAATGTTTCTCTTTGGGCTAAATCTAGTAATGACTATGTGTGAATTTGTGTGAGTAGCTGATGCATGCTTAGATGAATAGAATTGATTACTGCTTCCACACAAACTCTGTTTTGAGGAAAACCTAGTTAGCTAGGGACTATGTGATGCAAAAGCTAGTTTTGGTTGACTTTGGTGATTGTAAAACTTGATTAAAAACTTAGAGTAGCAGTAGAAACTAAGTTTGGGGGTATATCAGGATGTACTAAGGCTGGGTGCAAAGACTGTAGGATGATTAGTGCATGTGTAGTGTGAGTGCAGCATTATAACGTCTACCCGTAACGTTATAACGTATGCCGTGTGTGTTTGTGTGTTGTGTTCTGTGTCATCAAGCGTTGTAGCGTCTCTCATATGCACGTTATAACGTCTACTCCAAAAAGACCAAAAAAAAAAAAAGTGTGTGTTGTTTCAAATAAGTGGAAAAATCCACATGCCCTCTGTGTTTGCTGCAATTTCCCGAAACAAATGCTGAGTACCCCAAATATCTCAATCCAAAAGTGTCAAATCCAAAAGATCAAAAAAGGAGAAAATCACAAAAGCTCCAAACCAAAAGTGAAGAAAAAGAGAAAAGTTGCTCAGTATTGAGGGATTGCAGCTGTGTGTGTTTTGCGTTGTGTGAGTTAGAGAAGTAGTTTGCACAAATCTAGTCCTAGCACCCAAGATAAGACCCTTTGTTCTACTTCAAATAACCCTCATGTCTTATGTGAAAATGTTAGCCTACTCTTTGTTTTGAAAGATGTTATACTCTCACCATTTGGAAACCACTCTTTCATAGGCTAGGGTAGTTCTGAACCTAGCTAGGAAAAGAATTGATACAGAGATCACACACTCACTTTGAGCAGTAATAAATCTAGAATGTAATTGTGCATTGGTGCGTGAGTGTGTAGTGTAAATCTGAAGGAATTAGCCCCTTGAGGATAATTTTTGATCAAATGGGTGAGCAGGGTGTAAACTGCTGGCGTATTTAATTTCTTGCATCTTTTCATATGCAGTGTTTCGATTGCTTGAGGACAAGCAATGGTTTAAGTTTGGGGGTGTGATAACTCATATTTATATGAGTTATTTATACTTATTCAAAGTTAAATCATGCAAGTTCTCTGGCAATAGTAGGTTGTTTCTATTAAGTTTCTGTTAGTTTATTGCTTTTTAGTTAGAAAGGGGCTAAATTACAAATTCTATGCATTTTGGCACCAATTGG
The DNA here is from genome assembly GCA_039519185.1 of Astragalus membranaceus. Taxonomy (NCBI): domain Eukaryota; kingdom Viridiplantae; phylum Streptophyta; class Magnoliopsida; order Fabales; family Fabaceae; genus Astragalus; species Astragalus membranaceus. The sequence goes on from CM076847.1 coordinate 173,415,514, forward strand.
CGCCTTTGTGAGCGTTTTGATGCTTCTTGTGTTTGTGCAGTAATCCAAACGTGGCAGCGTCTCTCATCACGTCTGAAGAAGGACAGCAGAGCAAGAAAATAATATATATCATTTTGGCGCGCATGTAATGATGACCAGAGATCTGGAAATGAAGAAGATCTTCTCTTTCTTCAGCACTGACGCGGCTGACGCACTGTAGCAGTGCGGTGTCACTTCAGGGCAGAGTCAACTCGCAAGCAAGCTTGGAAGGTGGGGGAATGACATCAGCAACATGTGACCCTCTTTTGACCATGGCTATTCTCTCTCTACAAAAAGGCAAGGGTGCACCATGCGGAAGGGACACGACTCCATTCATCATCCACCTTCCCCCATTTTTCAGAGATAGTTTTTCTGAGAGAAGTTCTGGACACAGACTTCTTCATTTTTAATTCTCTCAAGGCCCCAATTTCCATATCCATCCGCAGCCATTACTGTCAAGCTCAGACGTTGTAACGTCTTTACAGCGTGCATGAAGGAAGGCCACTTAGGCGTATCTTTTGCGTTTAGTCTCCTTTTCTCTATGTACGGTATTTGGATTTTAACTCCTCTTATTTCTGTAAGGATGCTCAGCATGAGCTAAACATTTGTAGTTGGGTTGTTGTTTTGCATGTAATGAATCTCTAGTTTAATGTTATGAAGTATTGATGTTTATGCGTTTTAAATCTTTGCATGTTAATATTTCCAAACTTGTTTTAAACTGATCACTTAAAATAAGTAGATTCATAGGTACAGACATGGTCTATGAAAAGAACTCAAAGATTTATGTGAATGAAAAGGTGCACTAAAGACATTTAGGCATTTTTATCTAAGTCTAGACATAGAACAGATAATAGTTCATAGGACATTGCTGTGGGTACTTAAAATACAGGAGTAGGCCTACTTAGAACCTAGACATAGGAATTCTAGTACTTGAAGCTCTGACGTTTTGTGACTGAAAAGCACAGCTCTTTTGCAACAGCGTTCAAACGTTATAACGTCTATACAACATAGCATTTGTACGTGTTAACGTGTAAACGTTATAACGTCTGGCTAGAGGAGATTTACTTGCATGCAGCAATCCAACTCATACTCTTCCATATTCACACCCACTTCTCATTTACTTGCTTCATTTATGTTCTTAGTCTTAATATCAACTTTTAGTGTCGATTTGCTACTTGTTTCACTTGTGTTTTAAAGACTTGAACTCTAAAAGTTAATCAATCCTCGTGGGAACGATCTCTTACTTTTATCCACTTTATTACTTGTACGACGTGTATACTTGCACTGACATTGCGACTATAACACACACGAGCGCGAACAAGCAGCACTGTACCCGATTTGCATTGGCCCAGTTGGTACTTCAAGTGAGAGAATATCCTATAAAAAGGCACTTTAACCTAGAAAAGAAGGGGGGAGTAGTACACGTATCGGCCTCCACAATTCCCTAGGTCAGAGAGTACTGTTCCGTTCCTTCCATCACTGTACTTCGTCTTCCCCAACCATCTTTCCACCATTTTCAGTGCTGAAACTCCATTGTTGAAGCTGAAACCTCAGAATCTGTAGCACGGATCTTCATTCTCGCAGCACAGAACCTCTGGAGCAGATCTACAGCATTTGAAGTTTGCTTTAAGTTTCATTTTGTTTGTATAATTCTTCATTCTTTTGTACACTCTGTTTTCAGTGCTGTTACTATTTTGATGGCTTCATTTTTGGTAGTTAGGTTCTATTTTGTTATGTCTAAGCTCATTATGAGCTAAATCTCTTTATAGTCAAGACTATGGTGATGTAATTAGGATCTATTGATGTATAAGGTGATTAATGCCTGACACTTCATTAATTTGTGTGAGTAAATGTTATACATCCTTTTTAAACTTGATCACTTTAACTTGGATAACGTGCTTTTATTTTTGAAAAGAAATTTAAGTCCTGAATTCGCAAATTAACATAGTTTGAAGAGTAATAGGAATATTACCCTCTCCTAGTGAAGAATAGGAATATGAAGCTAGGGCTAGGGTGTGAACTGAAACATGATTTTCAACCTACGAAATGAACCTCATGGGAGCCTAGTAATAAGGAAACCTTGACAACATTTCGTTTCACAGAGATTGGAATATCCATATTCATTCTGCACACTGAGTGCTGTCATAGCATCACTCACAGCATTGCATCAATAGTGATTAATTACAGATCATTGTCTTGGCTATACTCATCTCTCTGATTCTATCCCCTTATTTTACAGTTTTACAGTCCTTAACCAATATACTTTAACTTTTGCACAACAATGAATTTTTACCATGCTTTTACTTTTACGTTTTACCCATTAATTCAAGTGCTATCAAATAGAGTTAGTTATTAAACATTAATCCCCATGAGACGATCTTTCTTATCACTTTATTACTTGTTTGACTGTGTATACTTGCACACGTTTTGCACAACAACTTCCATTAGCCATGTGGGAATGAAGTTAACAAGGACCAAAAGTGGTGATAGAGAAAACACTGGGGGACAAAAAGTGGGTGGAAATTTTTGTAGGGACTAAAATCAAAATTTTCATCCACAACTTATTCTTGGAAATAGGGATGTCAACATGGTGGGGACGGAGAGTACTCTAGCTCCCCCATCCATTGTCTCCTATATTAGTCCTCATCACTTTCCATACTCCTTATCTCAGGGAGCTTTTGTCCCCCATCCCCGTACCCATGAATATCTCTAAGGGACTCCAGGATTCATAAAAAAATTATAAACAATAAACTAAAGTTCAATAAAGTTTAATATATATATATAATATAAAAATATCATAAATTTAAAGCTATGTTAATAAGTGTTTTGTAATGTTTTTCAGACTCTTAGTAATTTTCAAGTTGATAAAATAATATGTACAATTAAAATTACAAAAATATATTTATCATATGACACAATATACAAAATGTTCATCAGAGTTTATTGTAGTTTTATTAGGGACATGACCCTGCAAGGTAGGGAGTATGATCCCCATCCTCGTCCCCACAATGCCTTCAGGTTGATTTTGTTCCCTGTTCTCTTCCCCGCATGGAAAAATCTCCCACTTTGGGTTCCTTAATGGGATATTGGTATCCCTAACTGGAACTATCCCCAACATCATTTTTGTGTTTCCTTTGTTTGTCACTTTGTTGGCTTGAAATGTTAAGATACTCTCCCCGTTCCACAATAAGTATCACACCTATTATCAATGCCAAATATTAATCATTTGTCTTTTTATATATTTGTGTAGTTATCCCGTGTGTTTTTATATATCATTGCAGTTATCTCATAGTTTCAATCGATTATTTGAGTTGATTAGTAGATTATTGCAGTTATCCCGTATTTTTATATTAGATTATTTGAGTTGATTAGTAGATTATAGTAGATTATTGCAGTTATCACGTGTTTTTTTAGATAGAAGTTTTATAGTAGTTTTCCAAAATTATAATTATCAATGGTAAATATTAATTATAAATTGTCAAAAAAAAATTATAAATATCAATGGTAAATATTAATCCCGTGTTTTTTATATATCACTGCAGTTATCCCGTGTTTTTTTATTTATCAGTGCAGTTATCTCGTAGTTTCAATTGATTATTTTAGTTGATTAGTAGATTATAGTAGATAATAAAAGTTAGATATTAGATTATCAATAAGAGATATTTGTTTTAAATATTAATTACTAATTTAAATAGTCATTAAGTCTTCTTGTTTTTTAGATAGTAGGTTTATAGTAGTAGTCTTCAAATTTTTTAATTAAAGTAGTGTTTGTATAAATTTAGAAATTTAGTTAAAATAATTAAAGTGAAGTGATAAGAGAAAGAGAATAATTATTTATGGAAAAAGTAAAGTAAAAAGAAAAAAAAGTAAGAAAGAGAGTGTAAAAGAAAAGTGAAAATGAGGAAAGAGAGTGTAAGAAGAAAGAGAAAAATGGAAGAAAGAGAGTGTAAGAGAAAAGTGAAAAGTAAGAAAAAGAGTGTAAGAATAAAGAGAAAAAAAAAAGAAGAAATAGAGTGTAATGACATTTTTACCCTCAAAAATTTGAGGTGTCTTTTAGATAGAATGGGGGTATTGGTAAAATCATATGTGGTGAATTTGTATAAATCTATAGTAGATTTTAGTTGATTAATAGATTATAGTAAATAGTAAAAGAGAGATAGTAGATTATCAATAAGAAATATTTATTTTAAATATTAATCAGTAGTTTAAATAGTCATTAGATATTATTGTTTTTTAGATAGGGTTTATAGTAGTCTTCCAAAAATTTAATTATCAGTGCCAAATATTAATCATTTGTCTTTGTATATATTTGTGTAGTTATCCCGTGTGTTTTTATATATCATTGCAGTTATCTCATTGTTTCAATTGATTATTTGAGTTGATTAGTAGATTATTGCAGTTATCCCATATTTTTATATTAGATTATTTGAGTTGATTAGTAGATTATTGTAGATTATTGCAGTTATCACGTGTTTTTTTAGATAGAAGTTTTATAGTAGTTTTCCAAAATTATAATTATCAATGGTAAATATTAATTATAAATTGTCAAAAAAAATTATAAATATCAATGGTAAATATTAATCCCGTGTTTTTTATATATCACTGCAGTTATCCCGTGTTTTTTATTTATCAGTGCAGTTATCTCGTAGTTTCAATTGATTATTTTAGTTGATTAGTAGATTATAGTAGATAATAAAAGTTAGATATTAGATTATCAATAAGAGATATTTGTTTTAAATATTAATTACTAATTTAAATAGTCATTAAGTCTTCTTGTTTTTTAGATAGTAGGTTTATAGTAGTAGTCTTCAAATTTTTTAATTAAAGTAGTGTTTGTATAAATTTAGAAATTCAGTTAAAATAATTAAAGTGAAGTGATAAGAGAAAGAGAATAATTATTTATGGAAAAAGTAAAGTAAAAAGAAAAAAAAGGAAGAAAGAGAGTGTAAAAGAAAAGTGAAAATGAGGAAAGAGAGTGTAAGAAGAAAGAGAAAAAGGGAAGAAATAGAGTGTAAGAGAAAAGTGAAAAGTAAGAAAAAGAGTGTAAGAATAAAGAGAAAAAAAAAGAAGAAATAGAGTGTAATGACATTTTTACCCTCAAAAATTTGAGTTGTCTTTTAGATAGAATGGGGGTATTGGTAAAATCATATGTGGTGAATTTGTATAAATCTATATTTATGGAAAAAGTAAAGTAAAAAGAAAAAAAAGGAAGAAAGAGAGTGTAAAAGAAAAGTGAAAATGAGGAAAGAGAGTGTAAGAAGAAAGAGAAAAAGGGAAGAAATAGAGTGTAAGAGAAAAGTGAAAAGTAAGAAAAAGAGTGTAAGAATAAAGAGAAAAAAAAAGAAGAAATAGAGTGTAATGACATTTTTACCCTCAAAAATTTGAGTTGTCTTTTAGATAGAATGGGGGTATTGGTAAAATCATATGTGGTGAATTTGTATAAATCTATAGTAGATGAATTAACTCATAACATTTGGAAGCTCTATTGTCACTTCAACTATATGACAATTTATTTTGCCTTGCATAGTGACAAATATCACACACGGAGCCATGAATATGGATGGAGGGAAAATCACTATGCAACATTTTCATTCTTTGATTTAAGAGATGTCCTAGTCTAAAGCGCCAAAAGGCAGTTTTAGGCAGAGTTTCAGGCCTTGTCTCAATGGTACTCACAGTAACAGTCTTCTCATTCTCTGGCATTTTCAAGTACACCAGTCTCTCAAAGATCATACCCGAACAAATCATCTCCTTGGTCTTCGTATCCTGTATGATACATTTGGGAATATCAAACAACACACTAGCATGTAAATCTACCATGAGTCTAGGCACAGAAATAATGTTTAAATAGAATTCAGGTACATAGAGAACATCAATGATATAAAGTTTTGAGGAGAATTGGACAAGTCCTTTTATAGTAGCATATGTCTTATGGCCATTTGTCAATTTAATACTCACTGGTTTAATAGGAACATAGCTCTTAAAATAATTAAGTGAGCAACATATATGTACACTGGCACCAGAATCAATGATCCATAGACCTAAGTTGCTTGATTTTAAAGAACAAATATGAAGGATAGTACCTGTACTGTAATCAAGAGAGGAGAGGGAATTTCCAACCATATTGACTGACTTCACACCAGATCTAGTGGCTTGGTTGGCATTCTGTGGGCGCATGGCGCCTTGGATCATATTCACCAATTTCTCATACTGATCACTAGTGATTCCAACTGTCTTAGTATCATCCTCCTTCTGTTGCCCAGTGTCTTCATTTTGTCCAGAAATATTTGAAATATTTCTTGGCCAATTTGGAGGAAAGCCATGCTTCTTATAACATGTTTCAACAGTATGGCCTAGTTTGCCACAGTGTGTACAAACCTTGCCTGCAATCTTACTTCCTTGATAGGTTCCTTTTGCACGATTAAAAACCTTCTTTGCTTCAACATTTGCAATCAAGGTTTTGCTTTCATCATTATGACAGAACTATCTCTCATGTTGGATTACGTACGATGGAAAAAAATTTGTTTAACTTAGGCAAGGGATCCTTAATTAAAATATGAGATCTGATCATAGCAAAATTATCGTTCAAACCAGTCAAAAAATGAATATTTTTGCTTAGTTGGTGATGCTTTTGAGCTAGTTCTATACCAGTGACACACACACACACACACACACACACACACACACACACACTTTCTAGGACATCCACAAGTGGGTTCAGGAAGATATGATTCCAATTCTTCCCATAATACCTTTAGTTTAGAGAAGAATTCAGTGACAGAAAGAGATTCTTGTTTTAAACTGTATATTTCGCATTGTAGTTCAGAAATTCTGATTAGATCACTTTGAGAAAATCTTTCTTTGAGTTCGTTCCAAACATCAACAGCATTTTCTAGGAAAACAATGCTTTGTCCAATGGATTCAGCTATAGAGTTCATTATCCATGAATGTATGAGATTATTGCATCTACACCAAGCCTTATAAGTAGGATGAAAAGAATTTGGAACTTCTATCACTACAAGAAAAGAAGCCATTAGCGACGGAAATTAGCGAGGGACTAATGTTCCCTCGCAAAAATTGGGATTAGCGACGAAATTTGCGAGGGAATAGGGGCTGTCGTATTTTTGAGAATTAGCGACGGAAATTTAGACATTAGCGATGGAAATTCCCTCGCTAAAGGCTTGGGCGGGAAAATTAGCGACGGAATTTCAGTCCCTCGCTAATTTTTGACAGTTTTCAGATGATGGGACTCAGTGCAGGGGTTGGTAAATGTGCAGCAGTTAGCGACGGACAGTTCCGTCGCTAATTCCCTCGCAATTTTTTTTTTACTTTTTTTTCTTAAATCTGTTTACACCCTCACTCTTCTTTCTCACTCACAACACCCTTACTCTTCTTCTCTCCTCTTCACCCTTCCTCTTCCCTTACTCTTCTTCTCACTCACACTACCACCACGCCACCATGTAGTAATAGTAGTAGTGTTTGGTTTCACCATGTGTGTGGATGTGGATATGGGTTTATTGGCTATTAAAGATTGTGATTATTTGGATGAAATTGACGGCCTAAAAGATTGTGATTATTTGGATGAAATTGACGGCCTATATAGTGGGGCGTGAGGTGAAGAAATTAACGTGATTTTTTGAAGCTGAAAATGTGTTGATGAAAGGTTAGTAAGTTACCACGTGGCATAGTGATTATAATACACTGCAATGACGCAGGGTGTATAAGATAGGACCAGTTATTAATTGAGCACATGGGGGAAATAAACACCGATTTCAAAGGTTGGTGGACCAAAAGTTGCTTCGATACTTTCACACTCAGTAACCTTTGCACATGTGTGGTGAGCATGAGACGGGTTGACATGAGTTATAACTAATCCTAATTCGGTCTCAAATTTTGATGGAATCATCTTGTAAATTTTAACTCGTTTTTAAATTCGAAAAAACCTGATAAGATTTGAGTTAATTTAGGGTTGGGTCCAATTTGGGATCGAGTTGTCTCATAATATAAATAATATAATTTGTAAGTAACAAAGTTACTAATAATTTAAATATTTTATATTTGATATGAAATATAATATACACATTCACTAAAATTTCTAAAAAAAAGTGACATTTTGAGTCAAATTTTATTAAAAATACATACAGATATTTTAAAGTTTGTATAAAATATAAGTATAATTTCTATTTCTATGGTTACTTCTATATATAGTGACCATACTACTGCTATAAGATAATGTCTCAAATGGTTTAAATTTTAGCATCAAATTACTTGCTATGGATTTTAATGTCTCGCTGGATTATGACAATTCGCAGGTATTAATGTAGTAATTAAATATTAACTATATGTGTATGTATATTAGGGATGAGTTGGGTAACCCGAAGGTCAACCCGAACTTGTCCTAACCCAAAGTCGGGTTACTGCTTGAAATAGTCTCATTTGTCTATATTTCTAGTAGGACGGAGTTGGGTTTAACACAAAATCATTGGCTTGAGACGAGTTAGCAGGTTGGGATAGGTCATGCACACCATGTCTATTTAGATAAGTAGTGGCTAAAACTAATTTTAAATAAATTGATTTAATAAAATTGATTTGAAATGAAAGTTGGTTGATGTAAGTTGATTTATGTTTGAATGAATCTATTTATATGAAACTGAGTTGAACAATAAATTTGAGAGTGAAAATTATTTTTTGAAGCAAAAATATCAATACTAATTTCAAGTTGGAAATAATTCTACTCGAGAAGATCCGAACATGACAATAACAATATTATTATGTCCCTAAAGTTGTTTTATTTCTCTCAAAAGTGAATCCAAACATTTACGCAGTAGAAAATCAACATTGGTTATTTCTAATCTCAATTTTATTTTTGGTCACAAAAATATTAATTTTATTTATGTTATATTAGTTAGCACATCACTACTACATTTTTATTTCATTTTATATTGTTTTTCATATGAAATTAATTTCTTTTTATCACTAACTTTATGGTGATATAGTATCACCTAAAATAGTGGCGGACCTGGCTACAAGCCAGGGGGTTCAGTTGAACCCCCTGGAATTTTTTTTTTTGCACTAAACACCCTATATAAATAGCCTAAATCTCTTGAAATTTTAATTTTGACACCCCTGAAAATTTGAAATTGTACTAGTAGACCAAGTTTTGCACCCATTTGACACCGGCCTTAAAAAATTTGACACCCCTGACCCCGGGGTCCTGGGTCCGCCACTTACCTAAATTGTTTAATTTCAGAACGTGAAAAGAAATGTTTTTAAGGGGAAATTTTTTGAAGGTTTGCTTGGCATTTATATGATGGGATTGGGTACAAATTAAATACAATATCAATTTTTTTTTGACAGCATACAATATCATTTATATCATTTGTTTTGAGTCATTGGTATCGTCATTAGTGGTCACTCACTTTTTAAAGACGGTCAATTTGATTGAAATAAATGTTATCTACTTGGAATAAATTGATAATGCATCATCATGCATGATAACAACTTATCAATGATACGCACAATTGATGTACGTAGAATTCATCTAATTGGTAATAGAATTGGCATGTATGTTCTTAGTCTGATATATTTGGTCGGTTCAAAAACATTGACGGAAGAGTATATAGATCTCAACTACTTCATTCTCAAGTTAGTTAAACTTTTTTTTCTTCGATAAATTAAATTTTATTAAAAAATTCTAGCTTGAGCATCACTGTGAGACCACTCTACCCACCTTCTAGAAGGGTTATAGAAGACACGCTATCATTTCCTACAAAAGCTAAAAGCTAGAAGGACGAGAAGCTACACCAAATTACATTATTGAGTTTGCAATCTAAGCACCAAGACAAAAAGGAAAGAAATAACATTAACTAATCTATTTGGACACCTATCTATCAGAGCCGGAATTGAAAAGATGATGCCACAAATCGTATTCTTCAGTGGCAACAGGGCATTTGTATATCCAAGATAAATCAACTGATGCACTTTCAGCATATAAAGCCATTAATTCCTGTGACTCTAACACTCTAAAGAACTGATAATGAAAGAGATGCTGCATCACTGCAATTATCTCATTACAGCAAGTCAACCAAAACTCCATATAAGCAATTAGCCATGATATCTTAAAATGGTGAAAGGATGAAATGAGCCAACATATAAGCAATGATTCATCACTTCTCCATTTGGATCTAAACACGTTCCCTCCTCCAAAACCATAACTACACCCAACCTGATGCTTCCAAGACAAGTTCAATCACAACTAATCTTGTATACAAGAACGATGAAACTTGTACGTTCCTTCAATTTAATCATCACAAGGAGAAGAAGAGCTAGCTACACATACGCATAACACAGACACGGTCCAATGAGACTGCAATTTAGCACTTATAACTGTCCCTGCTCCATACTGAAAAAAGTACCAGAGCAGTCCACACTGCTGCCAAACTCCTGAATTTGCTTTTTGTATTCTATAGACAATATCCAGTGAATTCCTTCAATCTCTATCTCTTTGTAAGCTCTTGACTCTGATCAGAACTTTGCAAATAACTGTTAACAGTAGAGATAATCTGTATTGTAGTTAAATGAATGTAATAAAAGTTACTGTGGTTAAATGTTAATAACCACTGTTAGTTACACCAACTATACAGTTAGTTGTATGGTTAGAAGTTAGTTGTTGTGTTAATATCAGTCTTGTAAATATAACACTGCGTGGAACTCTTTTCAATTGATTGGAATAACAATGGATTCCATTTTCTCTACCAGTCCTAACCAACTGGTATCAGAGCTCTTGATAGGGCCTGATCCAGAAACAGCAGCGTTCGTGTGAGAGAATAAGAGAAGCAAGAAGAGAGTAATTGCAAGATCAATTTGCAAGAAAGAAGAACCATGGCAGAAAGAGATAGAGAGTTCCTTCAACCCTCGATTCCCAAGTTCGATTGTCACTATGACCATTGGGCATTGTTGATGGAGAACCTCCTCCGATCAAAAGATATTGGAATGTGGTGAATTTAGGGATTCCGGTGACACCAGCAAATGCGACGCAAGAACAGTTGAAGATTGTCGAAGATGTGAGGTTCAAAGATCTCAAAGCCAAGAATTACTTGTTCCAGGCGATAGAACGAGACATCATCGAAACGATTCTGACAAAGAACACGGCGAAGGAGATCTGGGATGCGATGAGACTGAGATTTCAGGGAACGACGAAAGTTAAGAGAGCCCAACTACAAGCCCTAAGAAAGGAGTATGAGATGCTGCAGATGAAAGAGGGAGAAACAGTTTGGACTGTTCCTGGCGCACGTCAAATAAGTCACCAAGGTCCATTTCCTTCTTTTCGTTTGCAGGGAGCACAAACCTGCTCACTATGTCCTCAGATATGGATCGCGCCGAGAGTCCTTTAAGCCATTTCAAGGTCACCTCCGCCGATGATCCTGTGAATATTTTGCAGCTTATGGCTTCGTTGCCGCCGCTGATAAACATTTGGGTTTGGAAGGCGCCGACGTGGTTTTGGGGATCTCTAGTGCTGCTGTAACTGCCGACGACGGGTTCCCTAAACCTAGGTTGGATCTCCACAACTTGGATCTCTGGGGTGAAGGGTTGGAATGCTCTCAGAGGGGTTCGGGTGGCCTCCAGCACCTGAGTGAATCTCCTCATGTCGGTCAACTGTTCTTGCAACTGCGCTTCCCTTGCCTCTAGGGCCTGGGAACGTTGCAATTGCTCCTCATTTCTTTGCTGTTGTTCAGCATTTTGAGTTTGGAGGAATTGCACCGCTGCCAGGAGTTCCTCCACCCTGGAGGTTCCGTTTCTTGTAGCCACCATTGTTGGATCTTCCAGGTTTTTAGTGTTTTGGGTTTGGGGAGATAAGAGATGGTTTTACTAGCTCTCAATGAAAGCACCAATCACTACAACATTTTTGGCTTTAGGCCACGCCAACCATTACCACGGCTAAAAAAGCGTGGCTTAAACCTGGAAGAGGCCATAGTTCTAAAAGCGTGGCAATAAGATAGACAATAGGCGACGTTTTCATTACGTTGATATCAGGCCCCATTTTGAAAATACATAGGCCACGGTTAAAAAACCGTAGATATATAATACCACAATTCTGCAAACGTGGCCTTTAGTTGCCTTCCGTAATAATTAATAATAATTAATAAAAAAATAATTAACAGTACTACTCCGCCAAAATTTTTGTTTCGCTCCTCCAAAAATTTCAGCGCGCTTCCATTCAATATTTTTCCACATTCGCTTTCGCTCCTTTCACATTCGCTTCCATTCAATTTCAAGAGATCGATTCTCATCCCATTGCATCGTCCCTACCCCCTTTCACTTCAAGAGATCACTTCGCTCCTTTCACATTAATGTTCCAGTCTGTTTTTCGGAAGGAGAACAACCGAACACAAATAGTAATAAGATTTGCGTAAAGCTTAGAAAAATTAGTGGAATGGTGGATTCTGGATCCTTTTCTTTGGCCTCCAGGGCGTGTTTATATAATACAGGTACAATTAATGCTGATTAAGGCTAATAATTGCTAATAATTACATATAATGGCCGATCCGGCCATTACAGACAAATGGGCGAAGAATCTGGGATTTTTCCCTTACACTCCACTATTTCTTAAATGAGAGAGCTCCAGCTGAGGGGAGGCGGAAGTGTTTGGCCGATCGGGATAGGACTATTGCTCGTAGCCTTTGGCGGTCAGTTAATACTGGGTCGGGCTCATAAATATACCGGACGGTCCGGATGGGAACAATTACATATCCAACACTAGGGATGTCAATGGGTCGGGCTCGGGCCGGGCCGGCCCATAAGGCCAAACAGTGTATATGGGCAAGGTCGGGCCGGCCCAATATTCTAATGGGCTGCGAAATTCAAGGCCCAGGCTCGCCCAACACTGGCCCACGGGCCCACGGGCCAGCCCAATGGGCGGGCCCAACGGGCCACAAACGATTGATTTTTTAAAATTTTAACTATATATTTTTTCTACCAATGAACAACATACATAAACAAAATTCAGCAGCACAATATATCTTTGTCCATAATCCAAAATAGCATAGATAAATAAATTCGTCTTGGTTTTACAAAACATTTTGTCCATAATCCAAAATAGCTCAACTACGCAATATATCTGAGTCCAAAAACTAAACCAAAATATACTACAAATTCAGCGATCACATCAACAAATTCAGCAGCAAGCCAGGAACGAACAACATCTAACAAATATCCGACAACTTTATCTCCTCAACAAGTTCCGACACATCTACAATGAATAATATAAAAGAAGTCAATGACAAAAATAATGCAAGAATTACCAAAAATCAATAACAAAAGATATTTTTAATTTATTAATACCAGATGGTCCAACTTCCGTATAGCCGTGCAACCAATTACGCGTGCAAATGAGGCCTTGCACAGTTTCGGGAAGTAACCTGTTTCTATACTTATCCAATATTTGACCTCCGATACTAAACGAAGATTCAGAAGCTACTGTTGTGATTGGAATGCTAAGAAAGTCACAAGCCATAATTGCAAGTTGAGGAAATCGACTCTTATTTATCTTCCAATATTGGAGGATGTCAATATTATTCTCATCAAGACATGGCTCATTCAAATATATTTCCAATTGAGACTTCCCAGCATTAGAAGTCTTTTGTCTCCTTTCTTGATGGTATTCCTGGAAAACAGAAAATATAAATACCAATTCCAACAGTGTGATGAACTCATATAAATGCTCAACATGAAAATATGTAAAGTAAACTAAAAGCAAAAGATAAAAAACCAAAAGCATTGAACTGAACTTACTGAACTTTAGATAAAAAGCCAAAAGCTCAACATGCTAACTAGTTTATTCTTTGGTTCAAGCATGCTTTACAAAAACAAATAATAAAATATTTAATTACAACCAAAAGCATCTAACGAAATATCATAACAAATAATTGCTCACTATCACCACACTTCACTATGCTTAAACTTGTCCATCACACAAAGCAATTGCTGAGTATAAATAGCGTATCATCATAAGATAAACACAAGAACGTACACAAAGTTATCAAGTGAACATGTCCATTATCTAAACAAGCAGAGATGCAGAACATAAAACAATAGCCATTAACCAAAATGCACTCACAAAACAGCGGGTTACACTTAACCAGAAATGTGTAATGAATAATAATAATAGATAATAACTAGCTATTTACCTAAAGTAGTGATGAGTTGCTTATTGAGGATTGAGTGCCTCTTCTTGATGAACTAGGTAAAGATGATTGTGATGCACTTGTGTTGTTGGCATATTCAATAAAGAGATCATACAAACTTTTCTTCAATTTGTTCACCTTATCTTCATACTCAGTTGGATAAAGTCTTCTAAAACAAAAAGTTATAAAATCAAACTTTGATGTTGGGTCAAAAACACATCCAAGAGCAACATTGACCGAATATTCACTCCAATACTTATCAAATTTGAGCTTCATCCTTGTAGCCATATCTTTGATCACAATATCTTCACTATTCAGATTTTCTTTCAATCCCATCTCTATAAGTGCAACTTGTGTGAAGTATAAGTTTGAGGTTGGATAAGATGACCCGGATATTAAGTTAGTAATAGTATAGAATGGTGCCAAGAAAGCACATATCTTATCCGCTCTATCCCACTCTTCAAGGCTTGGGCAAATCTTGTAGTTCTTATCATTGAAACTCAAGTTAATGAATGCACGTCGATACTTAATGGCACTTTGAAGCATCATATATGTAGCATTCCACCTAGTGGAGACATCCATCCTCAAGAAACCACCACTTACATCATCTAGATGCACTTCTTTAATACATGCTCGGAAATCCCTCAACCTCCCCTCTGTGAGCCTCACATACTTAACACTTTCTCGAATCTTATTCAAAGCATCCCCAGCTGCCTTCAAGCCATCTTGAACTATGAGATTCAAGATATGTGCACAGCACCGCACATGATAGTATTTACCTTTACTTAACAGCTGTTGCGCCCGAAAAAGTCCCCGAGGAAGAACCTTCATCGTTCACAACTTTTCTTAAGACAATGAAGCCGCCACCAATATTTATTAAGGAAAATATTAGGAAAACCTTTTTTGGAAAGCGATTGGTCTTGCGAAACTAGAGAACAGGGTTTGGGGGTCGGTTACGCGCAGGGAAGGTGTTAGCACCCCACACGTCCTCTCTACTGAGAGGGAACCTTTAATTAAATGTGTGGTTTTCAGTGTATTGACTTGAAAATACTTAATTTTGCCTCTCTACTTCTCATTGAAAAAACTCTTTATGAAAATCTTTATTTATTATGAAAAAAGGGGGAAAAGTGGTTTTTTAGAAAAAACGCTTGACGGGACATGGCCCGCTCCTACGTGTCTCCCGGTGCGATGTAGAACTCAAAGCTACGTAGTTCTTCTTTGTTTGGAAAACGGTTTTTGTTTTTTATCTTGTTTAATTGTGAGAATTGAGCTTTCATGATGACCAATTGAGTAAAGGCTCCAAGTGACCACCATTAGCACTCCATTGTTAATAATCATGCAAGCAAAGGCTTCGCAAGACTACTAACAAAGTTTTTGATTTAGTGAAAATCTTTAGGAAAATTAGGCGTTCATGATGATCAATTGAGCAAAGGCTCCAAGTGATCGCCACTAGTACCTCATTGTTAATAATCATGCAAGCAAAGGCTTCGCAAGACTACTTAACAAAGTTTGATTTTGAAGAGTTTTTGCAATTGGATTGATTCTCGTTTAGGGAAAAGAAAATCTGTTATTTTGAAAAAAAGGTTGGTGAGAAAAAGGTTTACTTAGGGGAAAGAAGTATGTTTGTATTTATTTTAATTTAGAAATTGTTTGTTTTAAATAGGGATTTTAGGACATGATCCGTAACGGTTCATTTGTAGTCCTAAAAAGCTGACTAATCCGACTGTACAGTCGACTTAATCCCCTATTTATATTTTTGAAATTTTTATAAAATAATTTGTGTATTTAAAAAAATTAATGACGGCACTAACAATTAATAAAGCGTAAAGTTAATAAATAAATAACTATACATATAAATAAATAAATGAATAAATAATAAATAATTATTTACATAGATAAATAAACAATATAAATAATAAATAAGTATGTACATAAATAAACAGTATACATAATAAATAAATATATACAAAAATAAATAAATAAATTAAATAAATAAATGCAAAACTAACCTCCAACTGATCAATGCGATCAACGCCGAAACGGACCGAGCAATCTGACCATATCAACCGCGAACCGGACTCCTATCTGGTCCGTTTTCACCCGAAAACCACCAAGTAAAGGACCTCAACGGCCATCCCAAAAATAACTAAAGACTGGCTTTCAATCTAACGGACTGCAAAAGCTTGTCCAAAAGAATTAAAGACAGGCTTTTAATCTAATGGACTGCAAATGCTAGCCCAAAAGATCACTTACCCCATCAATCACCCATGTCCATAGCCTTTGCATCTCCATCTCTTTTATAGCCAAAGGCTAGGTAGTTCTTGTTTCTCCCAAGCAATGTGGGACTAAAACAACATAGAAAAGCAATTTTCGTTTTTCTCAAACCAGCCATATTGACAATGCGATTTCGGATTCGTTAACCGTTGGATCATCGTTGTTTTTTGACACCAGGTTCATGAGACATCCATCTTCACTTCTACCGTTCGGATCGTCGAAACGAGGTCTGAGGAGAGAGAAATTGCCTTCGCAAAAAGTAGAAAAAACAACTCCCGTTTTCTCAAACCAGCCACCGTACAAGTGCGATTCTGGATTCGTTAACCGTTGGATCATCGTTTTTTTTGACACCAAGTTCATGAGACATCCATATTCACTTTCACCGGTCGGATCGTCGAAATGAAGTCCGAAGAGAGAGAAATCACCTTTGCAAAGTAGCTGCAGTTTTGGGTACTTGGTTTATTTTTGTATTTTTGTAACTTTGGCATTCTTGGGCCAAGTCATGTACATGGACATTCTCCTTTTTTGTAATAATAATATTTTATTGCACCTCCCCTTTTTTATTTTCTTTTGTAATTTGTATTATTTCTTATCTATTTTATTTTTTATTTTCGTTTTTTTAATTAAAGATATTGTAACAAGAAAAATAAATTAAATCTACTATGTAATTTTTGTGTTGAAAGTTAGGGTTTGGACCTAAGCCGGACAAAATTGGGGTATGACAGCTGCCCCTCTTTATTTGGATTTTACCAAGAAATATGAATTGCGCGAGACATATTTCGAAGGTAAAATAGAAATAAAGAATTCAGAAATTATACCAATTTTGTCCATTTGGAGAAATCCGAATTTTCTTTCTTTTTTTTTTGTTTTTTTTTTGGAAAGATAGACACTTTCGTGTTGGTGCGAAAATAGTAAATGAACACTGACGTGCGGACTGAAAGGTAAAATGGGCACTTGGCGTGCAGACAGAAAAGTAAAATGGGCACTTGGCGTGCAGACAGAAAAGTAAAATGGGCACTTGGCGTGCAGACAGAAAAGTAAAATGGGCACTTGGCGTGCAGAAAGCGGTAAATTTCCCAGACTGCCTAAAAACCTGTAATCTTTAAACGAACTCTTGACGAATCCGAGTTTGCACGTGGCTTTGAGGAGCACGCTCTTCCTGTTGGCCTTTTCGAGCGACCGAGGGGATCGTTATCAGCTCCGGAACTGATATACTGATCAATGCACGGCGTCCGCTGTATCTTAGGCTTGATACAACTATTCCGTTGAACCTCACATGGGGCTGCGGTCCATCGCGTTGCTCGTACACGATGTGAGACCTGGGCAGAAGGGAGCGATGATCTCTGTGCTCCGATCCGCAATGCGCGCTTGAGCGCTCTCTTTTCTTTTCTCTCTTTCTTTTCTATTTCTCTCTTTTCTTTTTTTTCTCTTTCTGAACTCCCAACTTGGGGAACATTTTCTGGAATTTGGGGGCGAGGGCTAACACCGAAGTGCTCATCCTCTTTTGTACCTGTAGCTGAAAATGAACAAATGCATGCAATGCAGATTCCATGATTGCTGTTTTCTTTTTTCTTTTGATGAATGATGAGTTTCTTATTTCCTTTGTCTATGTCGGATGAATGCATGATCTTCTACTGTTCCTATATGCTTGATGGATGCAGTGATTTTCCTTTTCTTCTCTTGTCTGTACGCAATGCATGATTTTTCTTTTTTCTTTCGCTTATGAATGCATGATTTTCTACTGTTCTTATATGCTTGATGAATGCAATGGTTTTCCTTTTCTTCTCTTGTCTGTACGCAATGCATGCATGATTTTCTACTGTTCTTATATGCTTTTTCTCTTTCTCTAGCTTCTCTTCTTTCTTTTTCTTTCATTTCTTTTCTTTTTGTTGCTCTCTTGGCTCTTCTCTTTTCTCTCTTTTGGCTTCTCTTTTTGCTCTCTTAAGAATGCGAATGCAAAGCTCATGTATTTTGATGCAAAGGAAACTTTCTCTTCCCTTTTTTTTTTTTGGGAAAAATGATGAATAACATGAAATGATGAATGACATGGGATGTTCTAGCTTTCTTTTCTTCTATGAGATGCAAGTATTAATGTGATGCAACTGTATTGCTTTGATGTTTGATGCAAATGTATGCGGTGATTGATGCTTTGATGAATGAAATGCTCCTGTTCTAACTTCTGTTTATTTCTTTTTGCTTCTTCTATGAAATGCAAACATTAATATGATGCAATGCTCTGATGTTTGATGCAATGATTCTTGTTCTTTTTTCTTTTATGGAAATGCTAACGTTAATATGATGCGTATGCACTGCTTTAATGTTTGATGATTGAATGACAAAGGAATGCTTGTGAAATGATGAATGATATGGAATGCTGGATGACAGGGAATGTTTTTGTGTTGCTTTTGTGGTTTCTTTTCTTTGTTTTCTTTTTGCTTTCTTTGCTTTTTCTATGGAATATCTGATGCAAAATGTAATGCTCTAATGATGCAATGATTTTGTTCTTTTCCTTTTTTATGAAGTGCGAATATGATGCCAATGCAATGAAAAGATTTCTGCTTTTTCTTCTTTACTATTTTCTTCTATGAAATGCAAGTATTAATATGGTGCGACTGATGTGGAACGTTTTTTTTCTTTTTGTTATGTGATGAATGCACAAAATGTGAAGATGCCAATGTAATGCTTTGATGCATATGCTATAATGCCTAGATGCATGAGGTAACCATTTTTTGTGATGATGAGATGCGAGACTTCGAATGCAAGGAATTGAGATGATTATTGACCATTCTGTTGAAAAATTGAATTTGATTCAAACTCTGGTGTTCTCAAGGTTTTTATTTACAAACAACCTCACTTGTGTTCTCCTTCTTTCCATGATGACTGAATTTTAGATATCACGTAAACAACTTGTGTTCTCTCTTTTTGAAGCATTGTCTAGTAAGCATGCATAAGAGTGCAAATGTGAATGAATGAGTCAGTTAACTTGGAATTGGTTTAGGGCACGGACTTTTATGGCAAGTGAAGGAATGACCGACATGGCTATTGCCGAAGCTTGTGAGGGATCGAGAGATACAAGATTGCCCCAATTCAGGTCTTTGACGAGTGAATAACTTGCCCCTGTCTAGTGGTGACAACAACTAGGGGTGTAGAAGATGATGAATTGGGAACGCTTCGGCTCTTGAGATGAAAGTTGGAGCAAAAGAGAATTTGTCTTAACCCATAAAGTTTGATGTTGCTCTAGTCATAACAAGGACGAAACTGCCCCAATGACAAGGTCTTGTTTAGGATAGTGAGTTGAGAGATTGCCCCGGTGAGGTTTTTATGGGAATGAATGAGGTGAAGGAATGGGAATGCACTCGCCCCACTTTGAAATGACATTGGCAACTGGAGTGACATGGGATGGGCAGTGAACAGACTTTCCCAAGACTAGGGTGTGTGGGTGGTGAAGAGAATGCCCCAACTGTTGGGTCTGAGTGGTATTCTCAGTGCAAATCTTTGGTTCTCTACTGATGTCTTGACTTTTGGTGCGAAAGAATCCTTACCTGGTGACCACTAAACCTTGTTTTAATGCATCTTGAATGTGCTTTGGAGTGCAAGTCCCTCTTTTTTATTTTGTCAGCTTTCTTTTTTCTGACTGTTCGTTTTTGTTTCCTCGGTTCTTTTTTTTTTCTGAGGGTTTATTCTTCCTTGATCAGCTTTCTTTTTTCTGATCGTTTGTTTTTCTTTTGAGCAAACACATTGTACATAGATAAGCTTGTTCGTCCTAAGATTAGAATTTGAGTGAACAAAAGCAACCGGTCCTTGATCGGAATGGACTTTTCGGGATTGTGGTGTTTTGTGGAGGAGGGAGGGTTAGGCTTAATGAAGTGTTTGAGGCTAATGGGAGGATGAGTTTTGTTTGGCGTTGATTGACGGTTAATGGTCTATGGGGAAGATGGTTATTGGGCTTGTTTGAGTTCTGTTAAAGCAAATTCGTGTCTCATAGTAGAATGACTAAGGGGTTTGGTGTTGAGGCCAAAGGAAGTGTTTGAAGGTTTATGGAATCAGGTGTTGGAATGATGAAGTGTTTGAAGGTTTATTTAGACAAGGATCTCTTGTATTTTGTGGTAACATGTACCAGCTTACCACTTACATTTCTTTTGTATTTTCTTTTGTTTTGGGATTCTCATTTTTGAATCCCCTTTTTTTTTTATTTTCTCTTTTTCCCTTCCTTTTTTTTTTCTTTATGATTCTTTTCCTTCTTCGACTCGGGTGAGCTGATAAAAAGTGATGCACTGTTTTTTTTTATTTGGGGTGATCCTTGTCTAGGGTGATTTTCGGATTTTGGTTTTTCTTGGCTCAAGGTGGGTAGGAAAGGGACTTTCTGGGATTTTGGGGTTTTTGAGGAGATGGCCAAACTTCATTTCAAATCCCGATTGCTTATTTCTATAAGACTTAACTTTAGAACAATAATTTATCTATCTTCATGTGTTTGCTCTTTTTCCCTTTTTTTGTGCCCTAATTTTTGCCTGGACCGCTCTTTGCGAGTTTTCGGTCCACCGGGCGCTCCTTTTTGCCTAGGCCGCCCTTTGCGGGTTTTCAACCTAGCGAGCTTGTTTTCTTATTTATTATTTTATTATTATTATTATTTTTTGAGAGACTTGCACTGAAGGAATATGATATTAATCAAGGGGAATTAATGATCACAGACTTGCCCCAGCATGGAGGACTTGAACCAAAAGTCAAATACGCACTGATGGGGAGAATATGCACTTTATGGGTGGACGGGGCGGGACTAGACTTGGACGGGAAACTGTAGTAAGGGAGGAAAACCAACGGACTCAAACAAGAGAATGTACTCATAGCATGCACGCTCATTAGAAAAATGCTTCACAGAGAGTTAACATCAGTTAAAAATTTGTTTTTTCTTTGATACACTATTTCAGTCTTTTGTCATAGAATGGATGGGATGCAGTGCTTTTGAAAGAAATGCAAATGAGCTATTGAAAAACTGAGTGCTTTGGAACACCTTGAGTTTGCAACCAAGTAAGGATAAACTTTTTCAAAAAGGATGATTGTTTCGCAAGAACGTCTCGCTCCTCATCACAACTCTTATTTTATGCAATGAATGAATGAACAAATTATGATATGCAAGTATGATGCAAATGCGTGGAGAATGACCACTCGAAGAGTGTGGCTTATTCTAAATAATTTTGTTATTTTTAATGCAAGACAAAATATGGAATGCCAATGCGAATGATGCCCCCTCTCTCTTTTTTTTTCTTTTTTTTCAAAATGATTTTTGATTTTGATTTTTTTTTATTTTTTAGAGGCGAGACATGGTACGAAATACCAATGCCCCTTTTTTCTTTTGAATGATGAAAGATGCAGGAATGATGCTCTTTTCTAAATACTGATTTTTTTTAGAGGCAAGGCAAAGTATGAAATGCCAACGCCCCTTCCTTTTTTGAGAGATGCATGTATGGAGGAATGATGTATTTGAACTAATGAAATGATGCATGAATGCTACATTTTGAATAAATTTGATGACGATGATTATGAATGAGATGCTTTCTTGTTTTCGTTTTTTTTTTGTGCAATGAAATGCGTGATACTCACAATGATGATTTTGAAAATTATTTGGAGATGCAAATGATTTATTGGAAAAAAGGTTTTAGAAAAATGTGCTTGACGGGTATGACCCGCTCCTACGTATCCCCATTGTAAATGAGGAATCAAAGCTTGCGTAGTTCTACTGTGTCTTTTTTGAAATAATGCTTATGCATGAATGTCTCATCCTGGATGAACTTGACGAGGATTTTTTTACATGATTGTAAATGAAATGCTTATGCTATGCAGATGATAATTGTTTTTTGTTTTATCTTTATGTAATGAAAGGGAATGCAAGATGAATGTTTTTTTTTCTTTTTTTTTTTCAAACTTTTGTTAGATGCAAATGCAATGGTGCGAAACGATGTGAATGCGAAATGATGTGGATGCGAAATGATGTGGATGCGAAATGATGTGGATGCGAAATGATGTGTCATTTACATAAAAGGAGGGTAAGAAAATAAGGATATTATTTTCTACGATTTTTGAAATAGAGTTTAAGAAAAAGGAATGCCTAAACTAATGCAACAACACAAAGGCGTGCCCCCGTGTCCTACAAAGGGTGGGAATCCTAGGGTCTAAAGTCGACGAAAGGGGTAATCCTCCCATGTAGGTTCTAATCACTTCCTTACAATGGCAACCAAGAGCTAAAGTCTCTCTCATGATGACACCCACAATCGTAGAAAGCTACCGAGTGTGAGGCATCATGACAAAGCGCACTCTTGGGCAGAACTTTCGTGAGAGCCATACAGACAAAGGTCTACGAATGGCAGTCACTAATCGTTCCCACTCTCCTAAGTTTTTGTTCAGACCTTGGGTTTTAGGCCCCACTCAATGCTCACAAGTATAGGATGTGAAGTGTGTGTCGAGGGCACAACACCTAGGAATAACTACCCTTCCCTACCTGCAAATGAAAATCCAGAGCAGTCCAGACAAATAGCATGTTTTTTATCCTAGGGTTCAATATCGATCCAATATAAACTAATCTAGGGTGCCAATAACAATGCACTACTTACCTCAAGAAAGTGAGCAAAGAAGAAGGGGACATGATAAGAAAGGGGAAGAAATGCATGAGGGAACTAAGCAAAAAAGTAACTATCTATTGCAAAAACAAACATAGAAAAAGAATGCACATGGACGTAACATGCTTATGAAAAAGGAAGAAGAAAGAGAGCCAAAGCAAGATATTCAAATCAATCATATAAACCACACATTTAATTAATTAGGCTTGACCCACTTTTGAAAAAATGTTTTTTAGTGTCCCCAGTGAAGTCGCCAGCTGTTGCGCCCGAAAAAGTCCCCGAGGGAGAACCTTCCTCGTTCACAACTTTTCTTAAGACAATGAAGCCGCCACCAATATTTATTAAGGAAAATATTAGGAAAACCTTTTTTGGAAAGCGATTGCTCTTGCGAAACTAGAGAACAGGGTTCGGGGGTCGGTTACGCGCAGGGAAGGTGTTAGCACCCCACACGTCCTCTCTACTGAGAGGGAACCTTTAATTAAATGTGTGGTTTTTAGTGTATTGACTTGAAAATACTTAATTTTGCCTCTCTACTTCTCATTGAAAAAACTCTTTATGAAAATCTTTATTTATTATGAAAAAAGGGGGAAAAGTGGTTTTTTAGAAAAAACGCTTGACGGGACATGGCCCGCTCCTACGTGTCTCCCGGTGCGATGTAGAACTCAAAGCTACGTAGTTCTTCTTTGTTTGGAAAACGGTTTTTGTTTTTTATCTTGTTTAATTGTGAGAATTGAGCTTTCATGATGACCAATTGAGCAAAGGCTCCAAGTGACCACCATTAGCACTCCATTGTTAATAATCATGCAAGCAAAGGCTTCGCAAGACTACTAACAAAGTTTTTGATTTAGTGAAAATCTTTAGGAAAATTAGGCGTTCATGATGATCAATTGAGCAAAGGCTCCAAGTGATCGCCACTGGTACCTCATTGTTAATAATCATGCAAGCAAAGGCTTCGCAAGACTACTTAACAAAGTTTGATTTTGAAGAGTTTTCGCAATTGGATTGATTCTCGTTTAGGGAAAAGAAAATCTGTTATTTTGAAAAAAAGGTTGGTGAGAAAAAGGTTTACTTAGGGGAAAGAAGTATGTTTGTATTTATTTTAATTTAGAAATTGTGTGTTTTAAATAGGGATTTTAGGACATGATCCGTAACGGTTCATTTGTAGTCCTAAAAAGCTGACTAATCCGACTGTACAGTCGACTTAATCCCCTATTTATATTTTTGAAATTTTTATAAAATAATTTGTGTATTTAAAAAAATTAATGACGACACTAACAATTAATAAAGCGTAAAGTTAATAAATAAATAACTATACATATAAATAAATAAATGAATAAATAATAAATAATTATTTACATAGATAAATAAACAATATAAATAATAAATAAGTATGTACATAAATAAACAGTATACATAATAAATAAATATATACAAAAATAAATAAATAAATTAAATAAATAAATGCAAAACTAACCTCCAACTGATCAATGCGATCAACGCCGAAACGGACCGAGCAATCTGACCATATCAACCGCGAACCGGACTCCTATCTGGTCCGTTTTCACCCGAAAACCACCAAGTAAAGGACCTCAACGGCCATCCCAAAAATAACTAAAGACGGGCTTTCAATCTAACGGACTGCAAAAGCTAGTCCAAAAGAATTAAAGACAGGCTTTTAATCTAATGGACTGCAAATGCTAGCCCAAAAGATCACTTACCCCATCAATCACCCATGTCCATAGCCTTTGCATCTCCATCTCTTTTATAGCCAAAGGCTAGGTAGTTCTTGTTTCTCCCAAGCAATGTGGAACTAAAACAACATAGAAAAGCAATTTTCGTTTTTCTCAAACCAGCCATATTGACAATGCGATTTCGGATTCGTTAACCGTTGGATCATCGTTGTTTTTTGACACCAGGTTCATGAGACATCCATCTTCACTTCTACCGTTCGGATCGTCGAAACGAGGTCTGAGGAGAGAGAAATTGCCTTCGCAAAAAGTAGAAAAAACAACTCCCGTTTTTCTCAAACCAGCCACCGTACAAGTGCGATTCTGGATTCGTTAACCGTTGGATCATCGTTGTTTTTTGACACCAAGTTCATGAGACATCCATATTCACTTTCACCGGTCGGATCGTCGAAATGATGTCCGAAGAGAGAGAAATCACCTTTGCAAAGTAGCTGCAGTTTTGGGTACTTGGTTTATTTTTGTATTTTTGTAACTTTGGCATTCTTGGGCCAAGTCATGTACATGGACATTCTCCTTTTTTGTAATAATAATCTTTTATTGCACCTCCCCTTTTTTATTTTCTTTTGTAATTTGTATTATTTCTTATCTATTTTATTTTTTATTTTCGTTTTTTTAATTAAAGATATTGTAACAAGAAAAATAAATTAAATCTACTATGTAATTTTTGTGTTGAAAGTTAGGGTTTGGACCTAAGCCGGACAAAATTGGGGTATGACAACAGCGCATCTTGCAAATTAAGCCTATTTTTCAAAATGTTTACCATGCTATCATTAGACGAGGCATTATCTAATGTGATAGAAAATATTTTTGTAGCTATCCCCCAATCCTTCAGAGCTTCAAGTACTTTTCCAGATAATTCCAATCATGTATGGGAAGCCTCTAAGTGACAAAAAGAAAGCAATTTGCTATTTAACTTCCAATCATGATCAATATAATGCGCAGTCACAGTCATATAACCTTGTGTTGTTACAGCTGTCCATACATCAGAAGTAAGACAAATTCTACTAGGAATGGATGCCAACACACTCTTTAGCTTATTCTTTTCACTTAAAAACACACTCATACAATCATCTTTTGCAGTGTTTCTAGAAACTGGTTGAAAGTCGGGATTCAAGACTTTGTTGACCACCGAAACCCCCTCATACTCGGCGTAGCTAAATGGAAGATCATGTTTGATAATAGCTTTAGAAAGTGCCTCTCTATAAGCCGTACTGTCAAATTTCCACCGCTTCAACAATGTAGCTTTGTTGTCCAACATAAGTCCCCCATCATCATATTTAGGAGATAAACCACATCTTGCATGATGACGCTTTAAATGATTGGTACCCCCAGTAGATTTGCAAGAAAGCACTTTTGCACAACCCTTACATTTACATGTTTCCCCTCCCTCCAACTTTTCAAAAGAATTCCAAACCTCAGAGAGTCTTCTCCCGGCTCTTTTAGGCTTTTCATTTTTCTTAACATCGTCCAAAATCTCATCATTAGGGTGACTATAATCCCCTAGAATATTTAAATCATCATCAGAATCGATTTCCATAACCTCGTCCTCAGCAATGGGTCGAAGATTCATAACTACAAAAACACATTCACACATAAATAACAGAGGGATTTAAATAGAATAACTAACGAGTGGTATGAGACACATCATCGTATTTAGCTTCATTGCTAGGATCTAGACAACAGTTTGCTATACAAGGCAAATTACTATATAATAAACAATATCATTTGCTGCTTAATATTTACTAATTAGCTCCCCAAATTACTTCTGAATTTAATTATGTTAATCACACTAAAACCACATATCATTTGCGCGCAACTGCAGAGACTAATCCTTCGAGCCAAGTAGGATCATAATGAGCGGCGAAGCTCTCCATTTAATACAGCTGAAAATTTTATAATCAACATTTATTTATAATTTAAAAATATATTACATGTTAAATAAATCTATATAATTAGGTATCAATCAAGTTATGAATTGTCTAAAATTGTATAAATTTGATCTGAATAGGAACTTCAAATTTTTAATCCAGTGATTGCATTAACAATTAACAATATTCAACATTCAAAAGAGTTCATTAAAGTGTGTCAAACCGAAGTTAAAATAAAGGAACCAAAGTACAGAGTCTACCAAGTCAAAAAAACTAATACAACTAGAGCATTGGAATATAAATATCATACAGAATGCAGACCTTAGGAACATCAGATTACACAAATAAACTCAACAGTTTGCAAGGTAAAACCAACTCGCCTTTAAACTAAACTCACTGTATACACACACACAGACACAGGTTACTTGCAATATGAAGATTTGGGTGTGGATCACATTCACACATGCAAAAACACAGAACCACAAACAATTCACAAATACAAACACATTCATTTACATGTGGTCTAAAATAAAAACTATATAAAAGCCAAAGAGATTAAAGGATCAGCTTTGCAATAACAAATTCTAATAGAACATACACCTTTTCAACAAATCAGCATTGGGGATTTGAAGGGATAATAATTGAAAGATTGTTTCAACAAATCAACAAATCAGCATTCACTTACCTCCGAAATTGCTTCTCCCCAACACCCTAAGATTGTTGAAACCCTAAGATTGCTTCTCCCCAACAGTAACACCCTAAAATTGTCGAAACACTAATTAACAATCAAGAAAAGAGGACATGAGTGGGAGAGGAAAGAGCGACAGTGAGAGTGCAAGAGAGAGAGAGAGAGAGAACTTGCCTTGGTGAAGAGGAGATGAGTGGGAGAGGAGAGAGCGACAGAGAGGAGATGAGTGAGCTTGGAAGAGGAAGATCGCTGAGACTGAGAGCGGAAGAGGAAGCTTGGAAGAGGAAGATGAGTGAGCGTTCTGTGAAGTTTGAGGGAGAGCGTGCGTGAGGCTGCTCATGAGAGAGTGAGAGGCGCTTGAGAGTTGAGTGAGAGAATAGAGTTTTAGGGTTTCTAATTTGGGTTTGTAGAGAGGCGCTTGTGAGGGAAAAAATAAAATAAATTTAAAAGAAACGGGCCAGCCCGAAGCCCATGGGCCAGCCCGGCCTGGCCCAATTATATCATCGGGCCAATCGGGCCGGGCCAAAAAACATACCATTCATTTTGGGCTACTATTTTTAGAACCCAGGCCCGCCCAAAAAATCGGGCCAGTGGGCCGGGCCCAAATTGACATCCCTATCCAACACACATTTCTTTTTCCCTGTTGGGCAATACTTTCTTGGTGTTTGTCTCTTTTTTCTAAAATACTTTTTCCTAGTCTTTTTATAGGCTCTTTTTTAGGATATGATTTTTCTAAATTGAGGTTTTCAGTTTCTTTTATAATACTTTCTAGGTCTTTTTCAATTAGAACTATATTTTTTGGGTTGATCTAATTCTGGTATATCAAAACAAAATTCATTTCCTCCTCTATTTAATTGTCTAATTGTTTCTTGTTGCAAACATTGTTGTCTTAGTTCATTTGGTCGTGATTTCCAACATAGTTCTTATTTTTGTATTAAGTGGATATGATAATTTGTCTATATATAAATATTTAATATATTTCTTTTGTTTCTTCATTTAATTGATAATAATACTTTTGGTATTCACAAATAAAACTTTCTACTTCACACCTATTGCATATTTGGATTCCATTTAGACGTGCTTTGACTCTTTCACGTAAAAATTTATTTACTTCTAATTTATCTTTAAGGGTATTATATCCTATAAATTCTTGATAGATAACATCCATTATTAATCTAGCAAATTGCTGATTATTTTTTACTGCTCTAGCATATCATTGTCATGATTCCACATTAATACTTGCTAAAATAATCCGATTCTGATTCTAATTCTGAGGAGCTATAATATAATATTACATCTTCATTTTCATCTTTAATTTCTGTTTCTACCTTATATATTTATTTATTTTATTCTTCAATTATTATTAATTATCATTTGACCTTTTTTTCCACACACACACACACACACACACACACACACACACACACACACACACATATATATATATATATATATTCACTTTTTTATCCATGGAGATACTGGTTTGGTAAAGATTGATGATTCACATTTTAAAGGTTTTGTTTCACTAATGAGTTAATTTCTTTTATTCTTTTTGGTCTGTTACCCAGCATTTCTTCTAAATTTTTTATTGTTATACTTTTATTATTTTCCTCGTGATCTAAAAGATTTTCTAATTGTTGAATAATTTCTTGGACTTTAAAAATATTTTCATCCTCGTTAATACCTTTTTATTTTATTATATCATTTAAAGTTTCTAGTATATTATTAATTTTATCACGCCCATTTTTAAATTTAGTAGATGTATATTATGCAATTTTATTAATATTATTTATTAGTAAGATTATATTTTTATTAATTTCTTCCATTTTTTTATTTACTCTTCACACATATTTCCAATTTCTTCTAAGTGTACCATTAGTTTATTCTTTTCAAGATTTTTTCTGTGGCTATTCAAACCTACAAGGATGCTTGAATATTAAATAATTAATTTTTCAAGAACTACACCACAAATCTAAATGATGACTTAGAAAAATCATACTTTGTGCATCCCACAGGGATGCTTGGATTTTAATTCTTCCGGATGTTATCAAGAATGGACAATAAAATTTTTTTATTGAAACAATTTACTAAATTAAATTTCTATTCAAAAAATATAAAAGAACAACATGAAAAAAAACTATGAGAAAGATCAAGATAACATGATCATGAGTCCAAATAAAATGAGAAGAATAAGTATTCTTGTGGTATAGCTTTCAAGCAAACTAAATCATCACTCAAGTAGAGTTTTGTGCTCATAACGTGTTATGAAATTAACTAAAACTAGAGTAAGAAGAAATACAAGACAAAAAGTAAGATAATAGAGATGAAGAAGAGAGAAGAAGAGACACTACAAGAATGTGTTGATTTACCTACCACATATTTCCGAGGGATTTTTTTTTATCGCTAATATGTTCGTTTCCGACGGATAGTTCCATCGCTACGTGTTTAGTGCATTTCCCGCTTATATTTCCGACGGAATTTAAATCCCTCGCTACTTTCTGAGGGAAATTTCGGTGGGAAATGAATGAATATCCGTCGCAAAACGTTTTTCACTTAAAACTAAAACAGTATCTTCATTGACTCACTTTCACTCTTACTTTCACGCTAACCCTAAATCCTCTCCACTCTCTACCTCTACCACCACCATGCACCACCGGCCACCACCGCTCTCACCTTCGCATCGCCGGTCACCATCGGTCTCACCTTCGCATCACCGGCCACCACCGCTCCTTCTCCTCCTCACTTGCACTCCCTTCGCACAACTGAACGCAAAAACCACAACCAATCGCACGACCCAACACAAAACCCAAGCATTCTACTTATTCTTTTTCTTCTATGGTAAGTATTCTATTCTATTCTATTCTACTTCTTCTCTATTCTCTCCTAATCAGAACCCTAATTTTTGATTTACTAAAAACCCTAATCTCATTAAGGACTAACTAACAACTGTTCCGTCCAAATTTGTAGGTGGAACACTAGTTGTATCTGGTGATGGTCGTTATTATTCAAAGGATGCCATTTAGGTACTTTTAACCTATATGCTGTTCTTGGATTTATACTATACGGAGCTTATGATATATGAATTTGTGTTAACATTAATTAGTTTGATATATTCCTATTTAAATCAAATGTTGGTTCTATTTTGTCACAGTGGTGGAATATATCAAAATAGAACAACAGTAGCAAAGTGTTTCAGGGAAACAACAGTAGCAAAGTAATGATCTTTTATTAAGAAAGGTAATCATGTAATGATTTTAATTCTGTCAAAAAATGTAATGAATTTAACATTATCTTACCATGTAAAGGTCAGATAGTCTGTATTATTGATGTTATTACCATAGCTCCAGTGGTAAGTTATTCCACTGCTATCTATTTTCCTTCACACTTCTTATCATATCTGAAGAAACACTTTCTAATTCTCGAGTTTCCCGCCTCTATAAGATATTCTGTTCATTTCATTTGATCTTTCTAAATAAGAAATTCAAGATTTTCTAACTCAGGCCTTCATCATAATGGGATATAGGGCCTTGTTTGATCTATATAGCTGGTCCCACTCCCACCTAGTGGGGAAAAGGCTTTGGTTGTTGGTGTTTTTGTTTTCGAAACTTTCATTTGAATACATAATTACATATGCAAATGTGTCAGTATTTCTATGTTTGAATGTTTATAAGCATGTCCAATTAAGCATTTATACTTATAGCTACTATAAGCTCTCCTATTTTGTTCTTTTGTTGATGCAGTTGTGTATTTTGAATGTCATTCAAGCCATGGAGCTTGCCCCTGAGCTTGTTTATCCATTATATATTGCTGCCTCTGTAGATTGGTATGTTGTAATTCCATTTTACTCAAATAAATTTTACACTTTCTTGTCAACTTGTCTTGCCGATTCATATTATTTTGGTGTTTTATTTATGAATGATCACCTTTGTTGTTTGATCAATTAACTCAAGTGAAGAGCCTGTGGTCGCAAATATTGGTAGCTAAAACAGGTTTTTCTTGTAGTGGTCAAGAGAGGCGAGGAGCTTTTAAAGAAAGTTGCATATCAACTCTTAAACATATAATGTGCTTGAGATTCTGCGTGTTTTAAATTAGGTTGTTCCTAACCTAGCTATTATTATTATTATTATTATTATTATTATTATTATTATTATTATTATTATTATTATATCAAATTATCTCTTCTGGGTAGCTTTTGTACACCATCTATATGTTTGAACTGGGCCTTCTTGGTGGTTTCCAATGCTTTTATTACTTCCAGGTCATAACATATTGTGGATTTTATGTGCCTTTGAATCATTGATAGCTAATTAGCTATACTAGACTTTTATTGGTTATTTTTTGTATGCCATTTTTATAAGGTGCTGCTTGTTAGTTAGTTAGTTAGTTGCTCGCATGGGATTGGGAAAAACAGAATCAAAAGGTGCTGCTGATGGTGAGCTGAGCTGGAGAAGTTAGTATATAAATTAGTATATGGTGAGCTGACCAAAATATATTTCCTTTTTAAATAAAACAACCACAGAAACTTAATTTGTTTAGTGTTTAGCATGTATTATTGTTTGAATTATCAAAGAAATGTAATGGTATATGGTGTTTAGCAACTCAATAATCTAATGGCTCACTACAACATTTTTGGTCTTTAACAACATTTAAAAATTGTTGCCAGAACTATAAAAAAAAATGTTGCCCGAAAGTATAGACAACATTTTCCAGGTGTAGACTAAGTCAGTGTTACCTATTGTCTATGGCAACATTTTTTTGCACTTTCTGGCAACATTCTCGAAAAATGTTGCCTATAGGTTACGAAGAGGCAACATTTATCATCCACACCTAACACAACATTTAGAGAATGTTGCTACATTTAAGTACAGGTCATAACTGTTCCCTAAACATTAACAAAACAACATTTTATAACTGTTGTCTTTTATATAGACAACAATTTTTAACTGTTGTATATGGTATATAAGGAACAATTTTAACATGTAACTTTGTAGCTAAAAGTACCAAAAATATTTTGCAACTCTACTCATAATTTTATTTTCATTTCATAAAATTATTAAAAATACTATTACATTAAACAAACATCTTTACCTTAACATTATATATAATCCATAAACATACAAATAAAACTAAAATTTGATTATATATTCAACACAGTTAGCTTTAAATTTTAATGATATAATTGGTAAATTAAAATAAATGGATTAAGTGCAAAATATATAATGTATATAATTTTTTAACAATCAAACTAGTTCAAACACCAATTCGAATCCATAATCATAAACAAACTGACATCGTAGTTTAATCAATTCCAATCCTAAATGAAGAACTTATAATAAAAAACAAATCCAAGATGAATATATAGGGAATCAAAGTTCTTCATCTTGAAACTCATCGAGATAATCTTCCAACACATCATCTTCATCTTCTCCAATGATATCGTTCTGCATATAAGAATGAAAAACAGTTATAATGTAATAACTTTTTGAATGATGTAGATATAATAAAACAATTATTATATATATATATATATATATATATATATATATATATATATATATATATATATATATATTAGTTACCTTTCTACAATGTGGAACGTGTGTAGATGTAGAAGAATGTGGTTGTCGAACAATCTTTGGCGAACTATTTATGTCTCCAGGAGATATTCCAATCAAATCTTCCAATGATTCCACACTAATTCCAGGACGACATTGTTGGAGTAAGACATTAAAAGCATATTGCAACCTACCCACTGTATCTCCCAAATTCTCCATTTTTTCATTTAATGAAGCGACCTCTTCATTATGTGCTTGTTTTAGAGCATTGATCTTTTCTTTTTGTTTTAAAGAAGTTTTTGTGACATTTCTTCCCATACAACGCATCATTCCGGGATGTTCTTTCCCAAGCACAGCTTGAAGAGCTTCTCCACTATATTCTTCATTCTCAACCAATTGTTGAACTTGAGACTAATAAAAAAAATGAAATTAGACAAATCCACTTATATAAATAATAGCTAAAAAATTGAACCAAATACTTCTATTATCAACAAACAAAAAAATTACCCAATTTAGGGATAATTTTTTCACTTACAATTGTATTTTTAGTTTCTGGATCCAACTGTTTTCCTTTATTCCCTTTCTGAGTTTCAATAAAAATTTCTGCTTGGGTGGGCTCTCTCTTTTCCTTTGCACGCTACAAAAACAAAACACAAGGAAAATCAGTTTTCTCAAAATTAGGTAGATTTCAGCGGTGCAAGTGCAAGAACATCGCGGAATGATGCGCGTGTGTGTGTGTGTGTGTGATGCAATCCAATTTATGAGAGAACAAACAGACACTCCAAAATCAGAGCAATTGTTATGATTTATGAAGAGAATTTGTTAACCTTAATAGAATTTGTTAAGACAACAATATTGTAGTGACAAAAAATGTTGTAGTGAAAGATAATGCTAATTCCCTTCATAAAGATTTTTCACCTCATTTGAACTAAACAAACCCCAAGTATAGTGGACGCATGCACAAAAGCAGGTCTAAAAAATATGGCTTCTCTGTTTTGGTGGTTCAGAATGATAAAGGTAATATTCATCATACCAAAAAATAACTTGATTTGATGGCATCTCACCACATAAAAGAAAAGGAAAAGACCAACTAATAACGGCCTCCAAAACAAGCCACGCTGACAAATAAAAAATAGATGTGGGGTTGAGTTAGGCCTTAACCACATTCTAAAATCCAATACAAGATCTGCTGGGCCACCCGCTATCGGGCCACTCGGGTCACGCTCCAGTTGTCTAGTCCTGGGCGTGAGGGGGTGTGTTAAGAGTCTCACATCAGATGTGATATGACCTGAAGTTAGGCCTTAACCACATTCTAACAGTTATCTACTTGAAGACATTCTCAATTTTTTAACATACATGCATGTAAACAAGGACGCAAAGTAATTCACCGCTAAAATGAGTATACTCATAGAAAATTAGAAATCCATGTTATAAGCATGTTATTATCTACTTAACAGAAATTAACCTGTAGGTAATAGGAGAACAACTATGGCAAATTCAGATGAACATATTAAAACTCAAGAACATGTAAAAGTACAACACCATAATTAATGATATATTTTTTATTCTACTCTCTTAGTTTAAGTATTTTCCAATGCCAAACAATCAACTATGAAATGTAAAAGGATTTCCATACATGTATTCTTGACTTGAAATCCCATAGGAAATGGTATCTATATGGCTTTTATACCAGAGACAGTAAGTGGCATTTCTATTAAGTAATTTTCCTTGGACCTCACATATAACATTCACTAAAAACTAGTTTTCCAAACAATCTGTCTCTCTCTCCCAACAGATACAACCAACTCTAGAATATACCACCAAAAATTTTCTTCCAAAAGATCAACGAAAGTATGGGATTTGGGAAGTTAGGGTTCGTAGGTTCCTAAACCAATTTGAGGAAAAATGAAAGAGAGAAATTGTTGCACAAGCCCTCGCCTAATAAGAAGAAAGGAGAAGTATGGCGGCCTGAATAAGTATTCTTCGATGGCTACGTAATGTCGGTAACCTGTTTGCTACATTTTCAATGGTTGTACAGGTACGTAATTAGTTATAGGGGTGGGTAGACACGAATTGTAAAGATCAACAAGAAGAAGATTAGAGGAGAACTCACCTCGCCAGAATCGAAACAACAACGTTACTCGTCTTCAGGTTTCGAAGTGGTGTTCGGCATGGAACAACAATTCGACGCAGGTCATGCAAAATTTTAGGGTTCAATCAATGAAATATGGGAGAAATGTTGTTGGTGAAAACAAAGGAAGGATTCGCGACCGGAAGCGAAGCCGACGCGGAAACAGAACTAGACGCAAAACGAGAGTGGTGGAGCCGTGCAAGGGTTTCACGAGAGCGAGAGAATTTTTTCCTGAAACAGAACGAGAGTGGAGAGCGGTGACTTCTATTTACTGAATCAGAGAGAGCGGAGTGTTTGGTACTGCAGTACAGACGTGGGTTTTAGAGGTGGAAAACGTGGATCCGAATGGGCTTTCGTTTAACTTTTTTTAAAAATTTTAATTCTTTTACAAAAAAAAACATAAACTTTTTATTTTAGAGGGAAAGTCACCGCCAGATGCAAAAAAGAAGGTTTAAAATTTTTTGTAAAAATATTCAGTTTTAAAGGCAACAATTGAAGAATGTAGTGATATATTATATATATCGCAAGAGTTCAAAACTGTCCTTAGTTAAACTTAAGGGAACATTTAATAAGTGTTGCAAACAAAATGACTTAGTTACAGGTTAAAAATGTAGTTATAGAGATTTCAGGGTACAGTTACTCAATGTTAGAAAAAGAGTGTTGTGTAAAACACTCATTTGATAGCTACACTTTTAGAATGTTGTCTATTAACTCTTAGGCAACATTTTTTACTTGTTGGCAAAAGATGTGTTGTCAAAGACCAAAAATGTTGTAGTGGCTTATGATGTAGTTGAAGGCTTGAAATGGTGATTGATGCATGTGTGGATGAAAGTGTAGAGTGGATATTACTAAATTGCAAAGTTTTAGTTTCTAGTTTTGATTAAATTGGGCTTGAAATAGAATGCTTGAAATTAGGTTTGAATTGGTCACTTGTGTTTTATGATATATTTGCGAGGAATTGGCGAAGGATATTTGCGAGGGATATTTGCGACGGAGTTTGCGACGGAAGCGTTTGCAAGGGAAAATTCCCTCGGAAATCGTTTGCGATGAGCGTTTTTCCGACCAAATTTTGTCCGTCGGAAATTCGTATCAGCGGCGGATTTTCCTGCTTTTGCGAGGAATTTTTCCCTCGGAAATCACCGAAATTCTTATAGTGAGAATTAGAGAGTCTTTGTATTATGTTCTTCACAAGTGTGTATTTACACTAAATTAAGAGTGCTATTTAAAGGACACAAATAGTGAATCATCAAATATAATTAAAGGTCAATAACATTCCATTCTTGTATTATTCATAACATGGACATCTATATTAATATTATTCTTTTTTAAAAAAACTATTATTCATATATAAAATGTGACAAGTACAGAAGTGGTAGGGGTTTAAAACTAGGTGTAATTATGGCACAAATTGCTATCAAATTTTCAAGGAAAAGTATGACTAAAAACGTGGCGTATCAATATTCACTTTAACACTTTCCTATAAAACTTATTCTAATATTCTATGGTATAGATTGAAATTTATGTAGGTCTCATTAAACTAGTAGGTCACATTTCTTTTTTTTTTTTGACAAAAAGTGGGTCACTTTTATGTGGTAGAACCTACATAAATTTCAATAAATCATAGAGTGAATATTCATAAGAGAGTGGGAAAGAGAATATTGCTAGCACTTAAAAAATATGAAGTTTAAATATAGCCAAGTGATGATAGGTCTGAGTTTACCAGTAGAATCTGGGTTTAATAACAGTATCAAAAGTTCCAACTCCAAAGAAATGAATGGTTTGAAAAGGCATCATCTTCGGCTTCAATTTGGTCTCCATTATTATCCTCATAGAATTGATTGGAATATAGTAACTCACCCGAGTATTCCATCTTTTCATAATATTGTCCAAAATCAGAGCAACCAATACCATTCAAATCATCAAACATGTGAGAAAATGTCCTATCCATGGTCCTCAAATCCACTTGCATTTCCCCATCATTATCATAAATAGGGGAAGAAGGATAAGTACTAGTAGAATTATTACAATTAGCACCAATTTCTTGTAATGGTACTACTTGTTCTTCTTCTTCTTCCTGATCTCCTTGAGTCACCTCCATCATTGGAGATTCATTTGCAAACTTTGCAGCAATCTCTTGAATTTCCTGTGGTGAAAAAGAATGTTGACTAGCCACATTAATATTAAGAGGTGTATCAGGAAAATTAAAACTAGCATGTCGACCACGTAGACAATAAAGTGCTGCATCAAAAGCTCTAGCAGCTTTCTCTTGAGTATCATGAGAACCTAACCATATACGCTCACGACTATTTGGAAGCCTTATCTCAGATACCCATTTCCCCCATTTTCTCTTTCTCACACCTTTGTACAATTTACTATCACTACTAGTACTGTTGCTATTTTTGAAGCAAGTACTAGGATTTGCACTAATAATACTAGTACTAGTGTTTGGTTTCTCCATGTGTGTAGATATGGGGGTTTATTGGCTATTAAAGATTGTGATGATTTGGATGAAATTGACGGCTAAAGAGTTTGAAGCTTAGTTATTTATATATAGTGGGGGGTGAGTAATTAACGTGATTTTGAAGCTGAAAATGGGTGGCATAGTGATAGGATTATATTTCTCTTTTTTTATTAAAATAGGGTTATATTACTATGCAATGATGCATGGTTTATAGGGTGGGGCCATTTACTAGTTGAGCACATGGGGAAATTTTATGAGTGAAACAAATACGGATCTCAAAGTTGGTGGACGTACAAAAGTTGCTTCCACACTTCACACTCACGCTGTCCTTTGCACCTGAATTTTCACGTGTTGTATTAGAGGTGTCAATTTGGGCCCGGCCCAATGGCCCGATTTTTTGGTTGGGCCTGAGCTCTAAAATTAGTAGCCCAAAATCAACGGTATCTTTTTTGGCCCGACCCGATGGGCCCGATGATAGTATTGGGCCGGGCCGGGTCGGTCCAATGGGCTTCGGGCCGGCCCGTTACTTTTTTGTTTTTGTTTTAAAATTTTAAAATATGGTCCAATAAAAAATGGAGCAATTTTTTTAAGTAAAAAAAAAAATAAAAAAGTAAATAAATTTTGTGTAAATCTCTAATATTCATCCGTTTGTGTAAATCTCTAATAAAAAAGTAAAGAAAATTGAGCATTTTTTTAAGAAAATGAAGCAATTTTGTGTAAATCTCTAATATTTCTCTGTTTGTATTGTACCCGTCATGTCCAATGAAATAAAGGAAAAAGGTTAATTAAAGTTAGCAAACACTAAAGTACTGCAAAATTGTAAACTACACCGTGGAAGTCATAAATTGTATCAGCTCCATATTTTAACGAGACATTAAAACTATTTTTGTCAAAATTCTAAAAATTCAATGATTTGTGGCCCGTTGGGTTGGCCCGTTGGCCCATGGGCTGGTGGTGAGCGGGCTCGGGCCGTAAATTTTGCAGCCCATCAAAATATCAGGCTGACCCGACCCGGCCCGTATACACTGTTTGGCCCGATGGGCCGGGACGGGCCGGCCCGAACCCGGCCCATTGACAGCTCTAGTTGTATAGTAAGTAGAAAAACAACATTTTCAAAAAAAAAAGTAGAAAAACAACACTAGCTAGTTATTTCTAATATCAATTTTATTTATGTTATATATATGTTGTGTTTTTGTTGAGATATTTCAAAAGTAGTTTAAGACCTACATTGTTTTGGTTTTGGAATCTCCTCCGTGCAAATTAGCTTTGTCTGAGTTTTTATTTCTATAAATGTTATTTTTTATTTGAGAAAGTCTATCCGAAAATTCCTCATTATAAGTCTTTTTAGCTAACTAAAAATTATTTTTGGCAAAGTCTTTACTTAACCTAATCTCTCAACAGTTGTAAACGGTTATTGAGTCATCCTTATTTGTCACCCACTAAATCAATTTCACTAATCTCACTTACTCTTAAACGGTCACTTTTGAGTCTCGATTCGGGTTCTCAAATACTTGGAGGATGTGGATTCGGGCGTATGTGTTCTCGGGAAGTCTTTCAGCCCTTATCAATGGGGGTCCAATGGAAGAGATTAACATTCAGTGTGGTCCGTAGCAAGCTGACCCGCTTGCCGCTTTCCTCTTTCTTTGGGTGGTCGAGGGACTTAATGGTCTTGTCAGGAGCGCCTTGTCTTTGAGGTTTTTCAAGGCTTTCAGGAGGAGTCCTCAGGATTTCCTGTAGGGAACCTGTAGGCAATGAAGTCAATCCTAATGTCCTACGGTGAATTTTTCAAAGAGTTGTCTAATTGGGCTGAAAGTTGATGTTGACTTCTTGGCCACTGCAGAAGGCTTCCTAGACTGCAAAGTGCCCAATTTGTCTTTCAAGTATCTTGGTCTCCTGGTTGGTGGAAACCATCAACGGGCATCTACTTGGGTGCCTCTTGTGGATGGGCTGCGAAATCGATTGGCTTTTTGGAAAAATACGTATGTCAGTCTTGGAGGCAGGATTACCTTAATTTTGTTCTCAGTAACATTCATATTTTCTACTTGTTCTTTATAGAAATTCCAAATAAGGTATGGAAGTCGGTTGTCCGCATCCAGAGGGAATTCCTCTGGTGAGGACAAAGGGGGAAGAATGATTGATTGGGTTAAGTGGTCAAAGGTGTGTAAGCAAAAAAAATGAAGGAGTCCTTGGAGTAAAGAACCTCAAACTGTTTAACTTGAGTTTGTTAGGGAAATGCCAGTGGAAACTTTTGGACGGTACAACATCTTGGAAAGATGTCCTTCTAGCAAGATATGGTATTCATTTATGGGGCGTGATGAAATTAGTTGGTGTGGGGCTTCATCTAAAGTATCACCATGGTGGCAAGACATATGCAGAATAGGGGTTTCAGGATTCAGTGGGGATGATTGGTTTCAGGACTCATTTGTGCGGAAGGTGGGTGATGGGAATTCTACTTCCTTTTGGCACGACACGTGGGTGGGGTCGCAGCCCCTTTCTAATGCTTTTCAAGGTTATTCTCGGTTTCTAAATAGAGGGAATGCATTGAAGGGCAAGTAGTGAGGTGGGATGGTCACTACAAGAAAAACTGTTTTTTCCGGCCAGGACTTTCCGGCGGATTTACATCCGCCGAAAACTTTCCGGCGGATTTTATCCGCCGAAACATTACCGGCAGATTTGTTGGTTTTTCCGGCGGATTTTTTTCCCCCGCAACATTTCCGGCGGATTTTTAGGAATTTCCGGCGGATTTGGGTCAACGGAAATTTTTTTTTAAAAAAAACATCCGCCGGTAAGGTCTTTTCCGGCGGATTTTTTTGAAAAAAACTCGGGATAAATCCGCCGGAAATGCTTGAAATTCCACCGGAAATCCCCTAAATTCGCCAGTAAATGACATTTCCGGCGGATTCTGCCTTTTGACCGTTTAACTTCGTTTCTTCTATATAAATCCCTTCTCTAGATGTTGTGTTTGATATGTTCGGTTGCAGGTATGATCCAATTCGTTACCCTCATTGAACGAAATGCTGGGAGGATTTCCATTCCAAATGAGATTTGGAGACTAGAGTTGCCTATTTCCCTTTATTTTGTCTTGGAAGTTGGCCCTTGTGTAGCGACCGAAAAATCCGGGTGAGGATTTCTCGAAGGTTCAAAAATGAAGCCGCCACCAAGGTTTAGTTTAAGGGAAAACATTGGAAAATTCCTTTTGGAATGGATAAGGGTCATTGAGACCAGATAAAGGGTTCGGGAGTCGGTTATGCGTGGGGAAGGTATTAGCACCCCCACGACATCCTTCCTAAGGAAGGTGTTTGCTGGTGTTTTTAGCAAACAATCACTAGTTTTAAATAATGTGTTTGTGAGATCAA
Organism: Astragalus membranaceus; assembly: GCA_039519185.1. Taxonomy (NCBI): domain Eukaryota; kingdom Viridiplantae; phylum Streptophyta; class Magnoliopsida; order Fabales; family Fabaceae; genus Astragalus; species Astragalus membranaceus. Next base: position 173,456,407 of record CM076847.1, read on the forward strand.
ACTAGAAAATTTCTCGTGACAATTGCCTTTGTATCTTCGTGTTTAGAGAAAACAGATCGTTTGAAGAACAGAATTGTGAATAGAATGAAACAACAATTGCTAGAAATATAAAGAGAAAAGTAAATAATTGCATTGAAATGTAAAAAGATTGGTGCACAAACACGTACAGTGAATCTGTTTACTCGTTTTTCGCTATCGTCTGGAAATTTGAGTTTTCAGAATTCTGTGTTTATGTTGTGACCCCTGATTTCCTATTACAAACTAGTATATATACTGCTAGAAGTGCGCACGAACAGCGGGTAACCGCCCTTAACCGCTCCCTAAGTTTGAACTTCAATCAAACCGCTGTTAACCGCTTGTCGAAGCTTTGAACACTACCCTGACAAATAAAACCTTGGTTCTATTTATCTATGAAAACAAATTATCAATTTGTCGAACTTCCTTTCCGTTGTCAACACTCGAAGCCTTCCTTTGTCGAAATTGATAACAACATGACTCGAACGAGACCTGTAATTTTTACAGTATCATTAGTGAAGAGTCAAACCTTCATAATACCTTTTTAAATGCCACTGTCGAAATTTCGAGATAACAGATTGCCCCCCAAAAAATGTCTCTTTCGACAGTTTGAAGGATAGAAGGAGAAAGGGCATTCTTAGAATATTGCGAACCGTCACCTCCAACTACCTTCTGCATTTAAATAGTGAGAGAAAAGTGCCATCATGACTCGCGCAGAAAAAAAATGTCACAAACAAAACGGCACGAATAAAGTAAACCGTCTACTTGGGCCACGTAGCATAGTTGATGGGCCATCACGTCCTTGAAAGGTCGCAAACGTGTGACTTTTAGTAATCGTGTGAACCACTGTATACGCCAATATATATAAAAGAAATTGAATCCTTTCATCTCACTCTTTACTCGCTTGAAGTTTTAGTGCCATTTTTAGAGAGACCTTCTGTATCCTTCATCCTTGTTCTTGAACTTATGGCTTCAACATCTAACGTTGCTGCGAAGACCAGCAAAAACTCGAAGGGAACCGATGAACCTATTCAACAAGTTGAAGACTTTGTTGATGAACCTGACATTGCTGATGAACGAACACTCATCTGGCAAAAACAGGTATTAATTCCTTCGACTGAACTTTATACCCATGTCTTTCTAGGTCCTCTACCTAACATTTTGCTGGAAAATGAAGAAGTTGAAAAAAAATTTCCCAGTCCTTGCAATCTTCGACCTAGGATTTTTGTTGAAAAACCTTTCCATTTAGAATTTCTGGTCAATCCCTTTAAGGTTTTCAGGTCTACACCTAGGGTCGACCAAAAAGTTTATGTAGATTGGCTTAACAAAGTAGAAGCCAAGAAAGCCAATGTCTGGAAGAAACAAGGCATTTTCGATCTAATCCAGTTATCAAGATATGGGCCCAAATATAATAGCACCTTGATTTTGGCAGCCATGCAGTTCTGGGATTGTGCCACTCATAGTCTTCATTTCAAGTGTGGTATGCTATCCCCCACTCTTTTAGATGTGGCTACCATTACTGGGCTAAAGCCTTTAGGTGAGACTTTCAATCTTAAACTACTCACAGAAGATTATGATTTCGACTTCAAAAACGCTTCTTCTGCTCCTTATATTAGTGAACAACATAAGACTGATACCGAAGAAGTATCTGATTCAGAGCACATAGCCTTTCTTACCCTTTGGCTATCCATGTTTGTTCTTTGCACTCGCTCCCTTCAGGTCACCAAGTCTTATGTACCGTTAGCAACTCAACTCCATGCAGGGCGAGACATTAATTTAGCCAAATTAATTTTAGGATCCCTGCACCAGGAACTTAACAATGCTGTCACGGAATTGAAGGAAGATGAACCAACCACCAAATTTCTGGTTTCTGGTCCTATGTGGTTGTTACAGTTGTGGCTCGTAGCTACCTTTGAATCTAGGCTTGGCCTGTTTATCCCTAAACCAGTTCAACCAACCATGGAAACTAGAAGAACTGAGGGTATTCGTCTAGCGCAATTAAAGTCTAGAGAGATAAGCCTTACTGTACAAGAATCTTTTTCTGCTTATTTCGAAATTTTTCTGAACTGCACTCATTTCAAAGACTCCATGGCCCCTTTTGTAAATAGACCTTACGGGCCTGCTTGGTTTAGAAGATCATTTCCTCCTGCCACTACTGGACACGCTGATGAAACTAACCAGATTTGGCAAGCATATCTTTCCCCAGCCATTCTTTCCACCAGACTCACACCCAGCAAAAATAAAAATAACCTTGGAATTACTAGATACTTTCCAAGTTACTTTGCAAGGCAATTTGGCCTTTGCCAAATTCGACCTGCGCCTATGTATCTTCATAGGCGAGAACTCATAAGTCCAGAAACCGAGAAAGCTTATGAACGGTCTTTCAAAGAATTTCATTACAAAGCTTTGAGTTTCGAACCTATCAGCTACAATCCAAAATTTTCATGTACTGAAAAGTTCCATGATTGGTGGCTTGGATATTACACCCATGCTGCTGGCGAAGCTAGTGATACTCATGACGAAACTCTTTTGAAGAAATTGACGTCTGCTTATCCTTTTCGAAACAAAGGTATATACCTTTTCGACATTCAAAGTTTTTTTTTAATACTTGTAGTCGAATTTAACTATTGCTTGTTTATCAATATTTTCGCCATTAGAAAAAACTGTAGCAAGCTTGAAGGAGAAAGAAAGCAAAATAACAACAAAGAAATCTTCTCCAAAGATCAAGAAGAAAACTGAAACCAGTCCTGCCTCAAGTCTTACCTCAAAAAAGGTATGTTGTTATCAACTTACTTCAAGTTCTTCCTGAGTATGGACTTTTGATCATATCAGAAATATTTTCTTCTTCCAGAGAATAACCAAAATGTTAAGCCCTCTTCAGAAGACTAAAACTAGAGGCAAGCAAGTTATCTCTTCTAGTTCTGAGGTAACATATATAAACCTCATCTTTGATTCAAAAACCCTTTCAAATTCATCACTTACTTTGTAGTATTACCTGTATTGTAAACTGATTCCTCTTTCAGAACATCGAAAGTGATAAGGATGCTCCCCTTGTGCACAGATCAAGAAAAAGGACCTTACTTGACCCTCAAAGGGCGACAAAAGGCATTGTTATCAAAGAGCCTTCTGAATTTCAGCTTTCTCCTTTAGCCAAGAAGCGTAAGGTAGACATTTCTTCGAATTTCGTCTTAAACTTCTTTCGTTTCACAACTTCTTAATTTCGACACTAATAGTATAATTTGATGTAAACAGATAAATGAACCTGTCAATGCTCCTGTTGTCGAATCTCTGGCTGAAATTGCAAAACGAGAGCTTTCTTCTGCTAAGCCTCCTTCGCCTACACCAACACCCAGTGTAGCTATTGAAGGAATTCTCCTAGAAGCTTTAATGGACAATGTAGCTCAAGAGCTTGTTACAACGGAAACCCCGTCGGCCACAAACAAAGAAGCCACTTTTGTGGAGACAACCAATTCACCTGTCGAAACAGAACTTCCAACTGTTGATGCAGACATCTCAAATGCTGACGGTCCTGGACAAGAGATTCTTGTCGAAATAAACGTAAAAGCTCTAGAAGGAATCCATCATCTAGAAAAGAAGAAACCACCAGAAATGGAGGCCATTTTTGAAGGGAAATTCGACACAACCATGGCTGATGCAGGAGAAAAAGAGCTTGGAAAAGCTGAATCTACGACCCAAACTACCTCTGCTAAAAAGTCAACTAACAGTGCTGTCAGTGACCAAGAGCTCTCTGAGATGAAGAAAAAGAGCCCTTTGGCAGCTTTGAAAATTATACTGAGCCTCCAAAGTTCGTCAACACATTTGACCACTAGCTCTTCGACTACCTCTCTGAACTCTATCAACCAAGAATCGACGGGAGAACTAATTCGACAGCTGAAGGCTAAAATATTAGATGAGAATCTTGTGACGAAAATCGAACAAAAACCTTCTGAGTGTCTTGAAATTAAGTCCCTCATTCAGAAGATAAACAAGTCAGGTCCTTCTCAAGATTTTCTCATCTTCTTAATCGAGTTTGGTTCTCTTTTCGAGCAGCTTTCTCTTCTAATCAAACAACGATCTAATACTCTTAGGCAGAAAGACCAAGAAGTTCGACTTCGTGAAAAGGAACTCAACTCTCTTCAGGTTGCTCAAGGTAATATCGAAGCTCTTGAAGCACAAACGGAAAAGGATACAAAAGAACTTGCTGAATGGGATCTGAAAATCCAACGCTACGATGAAGAGATGAAAATTCTTCAAACAAAAATGTCGAATGCTAAGTACCAAAAAGGTTTAGTCCAAGAAAGGATGAACAACTCTTCCTCCTCGAAAAAGGAAACTGAAGCACTGACAGCTATAGAGCACTTGGAAAACGCCAATCAACGCCAGGCCACTATTTCTGAACTCGACAAAGACTTAAACCTTCTTGAGACTTCCATTTCTTTGAGTGCTAGCATTCTTGAAAGGCTCAAGGCCTCTTTGAAGAACTTTTAAAATTTTGCAATAGTTTAAAGGTTTTACAATGGTTATGTAATTTTGGTTTTGTACTTTACATTACCATTTTTTAACAACTCTCATTTATCTACGTTTGTTCAATTTTTATCTCATTCAGCGTTGGCTTATACTGCTTCAAGTATTTGCCATTAATTCTAAATACTCTGTTCTCGTCACCTAGTTCTTCGACTTCGTAAGCACCATTCGAAAAACATTGCAATACGCGAAGTGGACCTTCCCACCCTGGTGACCATTTACGTAAGACTCTATCTTTTTTATCCATAGGCAACAAGGTTTTCCACACCAACTCTCCTTCTTCAAAGGTTTTCAACTTAACCTTTTTGTTATAAGCTCGAGCTACTCTTTCTTTCTGACGAATAAGTATCTCTAAAGCTAACAACCTTTCTTCGTCTAAATCAATCAATTCATCGAGCATCATATTCCAATAATGTTCAGAAGGAATTTCCCACTGTCTCTGAATTCTTGTTGATTGTAAACAAATTTCAACCGGTAACACTGCATCATGTCCAAATGTTAGCCTGTAAGGAGTAGTATTGATAGATTCTTTAGGTGAAGTTCGACAAGCCCACAATATTTGATCAAGAGTATTATGCCAATTTCTGGGTTTTCGCCCAACGTGCTTTTTAATCAAATTAATAATGATTTTATTGGCAGCCTCTACCTGACCATTGGCTTGTGCGTAGTACGGTGTCGAAGTTAATAACTTAAAACCAATTTCAGCAGCAAACTCTATCATTTTCTGACCAGTAAAGACACTAACTTGATCTGTCGTAATGGTTTCTGGAATTCCATATCTATAAATGATGTGATTCTGAATAAACTTTACGACTGCCTCTTGATCAACATTGGCTAAAGGTATTGCTTCAACCCATTTGGTAAAGTAATCAATCCCTACAAGGATGTATCTATGGCCTTTTGATGAAGTTGGTTTTATCTCTCCAATCACATCTAGAGCCCAACCTCTAAATGGCCAAGGCTTAACTATAGAATGTAACTCATTTGCAGGCACACGTTGTATCCCAGCATGCTTTTGGCATTCTTGGCATCCTTTGGCAAACTCTATGCAATCTTTCAACATAGTTGGCCAATACATTCCTTGTCGAAACAATAACCATTTCATTTTGTGGCCTACTTGGTGTGAATCACATGCTCCACTATGCGTATCGGAAACTGCTAAATATGCCTCATTCTCGCTAAGACATTTTAATAACACTCCTTCAGGAGTTTTCTTGAACAATTCGTTTCCAATTATCACATAACTTAGAGCTCTGTACTTTACTTTTCTATTAGTGTTTCCTGTAGGATTTTGCAAATACTCTACAATAGGCTTCCGCCAATCATTATCAATCATATTGTCAATAGCAAAAATTTCCGCTAAGTCAACATCATCAACCATGTGACGTTTTTCGACAAACTCTTCACTTGTATTTATTGCCCCCCAAGTTTTTGGTGTTGACAATAATGTTGAAGATGCATCATTATAAAGAGAGTCATTTGAAATGAGCTTGTCTTTTATCTCAATCAGCTCTTTTAGGCTTTGTTCTGAGACTTTGTAGCCTGAAGCTATTTGTGCCAACTCATTTGCCACTTGATTTTCAATTCGTGGTAAATGTTCTAGGTGCACAGTTGTAAACTTTTGTAACATAGTATTGGCAACAATAAAATACTTGATAAGGTGCTCCTTAATACATTTGTATTCCTTGGTTAATTGTTTAATAACTAGCTCAGAATCACCTTTTATTTCGACATGATCTGCCCCCAATTCGAGCAAAATTTTAAGGCCTACAATTAAAGCCTCATACTCGCCTCATTATTGGAGCAAGATTCTCGAATTCTAAACTTATACTTCGTTGGGATGTTAGTAGGGGCGATGATTAAAATACCAATCCCAACTCCATTTTTATGGCTTGAACCGTCGAAATATAGCTTCCAAGGACGTGTGCCTACAATATTTATCATATTTTCGACAACAGAGTGGTCCACTATAAAATCAGCAACCACTTGTCCTTTGATTGACTTGAGAGGTTGATAAGTTAAGTTATATTCTAACAAAGCTAAAGCCCATTTACCAATTCGACTATGTAGCATTGGTTTGGATAACATATGCTTAATAACATCAAAATGCGAATAAACATAAACATCAGCTGGCTTTATATATTGCTTTAACTTCGTACATGAGAAATACAAGCAAAGGCACAACTTTTCTATTGGGCTATACCTTGTTTCAGCATCAATTAAAACTCTACTAAGGTAATAAATGGCTCTTTCAACACCATTATCATCCTCTTGTGCTAACATGCTACCAATTGTGTTATCAGAAGCTGCTATATATAATTTCAGCACTTTATTTCTAATAACAGGCAATAAAATTGGAGGTTTCATTAAATAAGACATAATTTCATCAAAAGCTGCTTGATGGACTGGTTCCCACTTGAACTCGTCTTCTTTCTTCAGTCTCATCAATGGCGAAAATGCTTGCGTTTTGCCACTTAGATTTGATATAAATCTTCGAAGGAAATTGATCTTTCCCAATAACGACTGAAGTTCTTTCTTGGTCGAAGGAGCTTTCGTTTCCATAATAGCTTTCGTCTTATTCTGATTGATTTCTATGCCTTTCTTATGTACTACAAAACCCAAGAATTCACCTGCACGCACACAAAAGGCACATTTTGTTGGATTCATTTTTAATCCATATTTCCTCATTCTTTTGAAAGAACGTCGAAGATGGTCTAAATGACCACTTGCTGAGGAAGATTTAACCACCACGTCATCTATGTATACTTGCATAAAATCATCAATAAAGTCGTGAAACATAGAATTCATTGCCCTTTGGTATGTTGCACCAGCATTTTTTAAACCAAAAGGCATTACTACCCATTCGTAAACGCCTAATGCCCCGGGACAACGAAATGCTGTTTTCGACACATCCTCTTCAGCAATAAAAATTTGATTATACCCAGAATAACCATCAAGCATACTGAGATAATCAAATCCTGCTGCTGAATCTATTAGCATCTCAGCTATGGGCATAGCATATTCATCTTTAGGTGTTGCGTTATTTAAATCCCTAAAGTCTACACAAACTCTAAGTTTTCCATTTTTCTTCATTACTGGCACAATATTAGCTAACCAATCGACATACCTGGCCGTTCTGATGAATTTTCTTTTGAACAACCTTTCAATCTCTTCTTTGATTTTAGCCAATATTTGAGGAGCGAATCTTCTTGGTGTTTGCTTCACCGGTTTCTTTCCTGGTCGAATAGGCAATTGCAACTCTACAACTTCTCGACTCAAACCAGGCATTTCAATATAATCCCAAGCAAAACAATCTTTGAACTCCTGCAGTAATGTGACGACTTGGGTTTTCAAGGCAGCATCGAGGTGTGCACTAATGTAGGTTGGCTTTTTGACTGAGCCATTTCCCAAATCAATTTCTTCTACTGGATCTTGAGCTTGCATACGTCTTGTTGAATCTCCAGGATCCTTTTCGAACCCCGATGGCTCATCATCATAAATGCAATCAAGTTTTTCATCTATGATTTCGCCATTTTCTTCATATGAGTCTACGGCTTCGACAGCCATTGTTTGTTGAATTATTTCGGCTTCCAAAGCCGCTTTTACTTTATTCTCGGCCATGTAAGCCGTAATTCTGTCCCATGCGTTGGGTATTGACATCTAAATATTTTTAGTATTTAGTGTCCCATCCTGTTGAAGGTAAGGCACCTTCAGGATAGACACCTACATCTCCCATTATCTCTCTTTCCCAAACAAAACCATGAGTTGGGTAGAGATGAACTGAAGCAAGCACATTATCAGAAGGAACATATGCTTGTTTGGAAGAAGTACATGGCGCAATAACTGCCATTTGTTTCTCAAAATTTTCCTTTGTGATGTGATTCACATCAGCATGGAAATAGCTCTGGTCAGCTTCGACATACTCCACTAGACCATCTTCTTTCCATAACACCAATCGTTGATGTAATGTTGAAGGCACAGCACCAACTCCGTGTATCCATTCTCGGCCTAGGAGTAGGTTATAGCTTGCCTTGGAAGCTATGACAAAAAACATCGTAGTTCTCTTTACAGTTCCAACAACTACATCAACTTCTATGGCCCCCAAAGCTTGGCCAGATTTACCCTCATAGTTGGTTAAAACTATGTTATGAGGTTTGAGGTCAGTGTCGAACTTACCTATGGTCTTCAACAAGACTTGAGGCATTAAATTCACAGCGGCACCTCCATCCACCAGTATTTTGTTGATGCCAACGCCATTGACCTTGGCTTGTACATACAGTGGTTTCAAATGGTGTTGCATGACTATATCTGGCTTTTCAAAAGTAGCCATTTGATCTTCGACACATCCGTCATTCATCACGTAATAACAAACAGGCTTATGGTTGGCCATGTCTTCAGTAAAATCTTCTTCAACGTCATTTGGAACTGTGATAACATCATATTCACATGGTAGTATAGACACTACGTTGCAAATGACGTCAAAGTCAGGTTCAGAATCCTCGAAGTCAGAAGTCATATCCTCGTCCATGTCGAACTTAGCCTCTCCTATTTTTAAAGACGGCAATGGAGGGAAAATTCTTTCTGTTGCAGGCCTTCTTTGCTTTTCTATAACAATAGCTTTGCCTTTGGCCTTACTTCCAGCACCCACCTGATTTGCCACATTAATACTTACCTTTGTTGATCCATCAGTCTTAGTAATCGCATTCTTAACTGTCTTCGAACCGCTTGGGGTTTGATCACCGATAAGTGCTGCTTTCTTCTTCTGCCTTTGGAAACGACGCCATTGAGTTTTCGTCATTGGGTTTTTTCCTTTGTAGTTGTTCTTATAATTATACTTAGCAGCATTACCCTTATCTATCTTAGCCACTTCAACACGTGGACTAGCATGTTTGTAATGCTTACAACCAGCATGTATCCACTTCTCATTTGGAGGCCCTGCCATTGGAACGAAGGACTTAGCGGAAGCTGATAATTCGAACTCCTTGTTACCTGGATTTTTTTTTGTAATCGGCTGCCAACTTGTCGAAGGCTTAGTTGAAACTTTAGCTTTGTACGGGAGGTCTCCTTTTTTGAAGTCAAACTTTGGCCTCTTATCTAGCCATTTCCTCTTCAGCTGTTGTCGAACACTACAACCTTCGACACTTCTGGCTGCCTCTTTGTCGAAGACAGCACTACACCTTGGGCAAAGCATCACTTCAGAATTTGTAATCTTGCATCTGTTGAGGAAATCTATTAATTCCTCTTCAGCCTTAGGGTATACAGCTTGTATTTTTTCATCATACTCCTCTTGAGTTATTATCCTTGTCTTGTCATCAGCGTGCACAACACTCTTCAGTTTTTCTTTGGCAGACTTAACTTTATTCTGGGAATCGACCATCTTAACTTCCACCATATTTATATCTACTTCGACAGGCTCTGCATACATGGCCTCAACCTTTGGTAAAGGATCAGTGCCAATCTGCATTGGCGCTTTCTTTTTCTTGTCGCCGAATTTGAGCCTTCCTTCTTCAATTGCTTTTTGTACTATGTCCCTGAAAAGTACGCAACGGTCAGTGGTATGTCCCAAAAAATTATGAAACTTACAATAACCCTTTTTCTTTCTCTGTTCAAGAGGTGGTACTTTCAGGCCATTAGGCACTAATATTTGGCCATCAGTCACTAACAGATCAAAAATTTCATCACATTTAGTAACATCAAAAGTATAAGTTTTAGGCACAAATCTATCATTTTTAGGCTCAACTGGGTTATTCCCATTTGCAGGCCTTAATAATTTACACGCATAAGGAGGACCAGGCTTAAGTTCAGCCACATCTATCTCCTCTTCATCGACCTCGCTGAATGCAAAGTCAATTTCTTCATCGACATAGGCTATTTTTTCCTTTTTACGAAAACCCACTGAATTTTCTTTTTTATGAAACTTATCCACCCTAGTCTTCTCTTCTTTGAGCCTCTCAACTTGTCGAACTCTATCGGCTAATTGGGCCATATCTCTTAGATGAGACGTATCCAATTTCTTTCTAATTGAATAATCAAGGCCACCGGCAGCCATTTCGACAAGTTCATGTTCAGGCACTTGCGTGAAACACCGAGCCTTCAATAGCCTAAATCTATTTAAATAATCATCAATAGCCTCAGGCACTTTGCGTCGAACGCTGGCCAATTCTTTGAGACTAATCTTCGACTGGCCCATGTAAAACTGTTCGTGGAATTCCTTTTCCAATTGCCCCCATGTAAATATAGAGCCAGGAGGTAAAGTAGTAAACCAAGTAAAAGCATTCTTGGTCAAAGAATTTGGAAAATATTTCATTTTCAAGTTCTCATTTTGTGCTATATCTCCTGCCTCAGTTATGTAACGGGCAATATGCTCGACTGTAGACTCATTTGTGTCACCACCAAATTTGGTAAACTTAGGTATTTTCCAACCTCTTGGCAACTCTGTTTGTAATGCATATTCACACAATGGTGATATGAAATTAGGCCTATGCAAACCTATGTTAAGGCCATTTTGCGCCATTATAGTTTCTACTAAAGTGGCTATATTATCTTGAGCGCCAATATTATTTCGTTGCACTTGTTCAACAACATCATCAGCGTTCTGGTTTCGGTTTACCAAAACTACTTCAGGGATATGATTTGCCAACCCTTGTTGTTCGCCTACAACTGCTTGGGCTTCGACCGCAACTGCTCTTTGGGGGTTACCAGGCATATGACCCGCAACATTGGGAATTTGCCTATTATTAACCGTCGAAGTCCCAAAGAAATCTGCAATTCTGCCCATTTGGTTTGCCAACATCTGATAACTTGTGTTGGTATTTTGAATTAATGGGTTGAAAACTGTGCCAATCTGTTGAGTTAGCATATTAACCATGTCGTGGTTACTTTCATCCACTTGTTGTCTTAATGCCAACAAAGATGCATTGGTTAATGCAGTAGGATCTCGACCCTGCACACTTTCATAAGAAACGTGTGTAGGAGAAAATGTTGAAACATGGGGCATTCCAGTAGGTATGCCATACATACCCGAAGGAAATGGTGGCAAACTCAAGTTTTGAAAACGTGTATCTAAACTGCTTCCTCTTGCCATATAAGGACTACAATGAGGCCCTAAATAAGGACCAGAATGAAACCCTATACTTGATGGCAAAGACACAGACTGTGTCGAACCAACATTGGTCATTGATACTGCAGGAACGGTTATTGATGTTGAAGGGGCTATTGTCCCTACAACTACCCCTGCAGTTACATTTGCAGAGTCAACGGTTGTTCTTTGTCCTTGTGAAATCACAGGACTAGAACTAGAAGAACTGTTAGAATTAGTACGCACCATTCTACCACTTCTCAAGCGCATACGATTGTACACACTAACAAGTAAACACACAACATTAAAGGCAATGGTCCCACCGGGCGTGCCAATTTGTTTGCTGGTGTTTTTAGCAAACAATCACTAGTTTTAAATAATGTGTTTGTGAGATCAAACTAGAAAATTTCTCGTGACAATTGCCTTTGTATCTTCGTGTTTAGAGAAAACAGATCGTTTGAAGAACAGAATTGTGAATAGAATGAAACAACAATTGCTAGAAAGATAAAGAGAAAAGTAAATAATTGCATTGAAATGTAAAAAGATTGGTGCACAAACACGTACAGTGAATCTGTTTACTCGTTTTTCGCTATCGTCTGGAAATTTGAGTTTTCAGAATTCTGTGTTTATGTTGTGACCCCTGATTTCCTATTACAACCTAGTATATATACTGCTAGAAGTGCGCACGAACAGCGGGTAACCGCCCTTAACCGCTCCCTAAGTTTGAACTTCAATCAAACCGCTGTTAACCGCTTGTCGAAGCTTTGAACACTACCCTGACAAATAAAACCTTGGTTCTACTTATCTATGAAAACAAATTATCAATTTGTCGAACTTCCTTTCCGTTGTCAACACTCGAAGCCTTCCTTTGTCGAAATTGATAACAACATGACTCGAACGAGACCTGTGATTTTTACAGTATCATTAGTGAAGAGTCAAACCTTCATAATACCTTTTTAAATGCCACTGTCGAAATTTCGAGGTAACAGAAGGTTACCTGCTAACTAGTTGTAGGAGCGAATATTAATTTTGAAAAAGTTTATTTTACCCTTTTATTGTGAATTAAAAGGAAAGAAGAAAATTGATATTTTATTTAAGAAAATGATTATTTAGGAAAAGACTAAAAAAGGTTTTTCATTAGTGCAATTGACAGAGGTCGGCCGCCCTCCGCTCCTACGTATCTCTTGGTAGAGAATCAAATCACACGTAGTTCCTGGGTAGAAAATGTTTGTTAGTTGATGTACAGCTCATTCATCCTAGAACGCTAACTAACCCGTCTGTACAGTCGGCTTAGTCCCCTATTTTCGGAAAATAGAGTTTTTGAAGTTTGGAAAATGATTTGAAGTGTGTTGGTTTGATTTTATTGGAATAGGGGTTTTAGGATTCCTGAGCCGTACGGCTCAGAAATCCTAGAACGCTAACTAACCCGTCTGTACAGTCGGCTTAGTCCCCTATTTTGAAAATTTGATTCGTGAAAGAAGTATGTTTGTGTTTATTTTGATTTAGAAATTGTTTGTTTTAATAAATAGGGATTTTAGGACATGATCCGTAACGGTTCATTAGTGACCTAAAAAGCAGACTAACCTGACTGTACAGTCGACTTAGTCTCCTATTTATATTTTTTGAAAATGAAATATTCATCTATTTATTTTTAGTTTTTTTGTAAAATAAATTGTTTTGAAAAGAAATAAATAAAAAAATGAAAAGGGGCTGCATTAATAAAACAGGGGTGCAGTTAGAGCAGATGGCTGTATTATTAAACTGGGGTGTGAAAAGCAGCAGCCCAGTTTGTAGACTGGCCTGCGAATTTATGGGCTTGCGTAGGGAGGTGTATAATGGAAAATGAGAGGTGTAAATAGTATTGAGTTAAATGAAAAGACAAAAATGACCCTAGGTGTCTACACTATATAAGGAAATCTAAAAAACCCTAAACCTAATTTCCTTTCACTCCCTCACGCGGCACCATCCACACTCACACACTCTCAACCCTAATTTTCCATTTCCCTCCCCCATTTGCGCCGCGACCAGAAACGGAGAGAGAGAGAGAGAGCGAAGCTGCGTGATCTACGGCGGGGGATCCGACGAGAGGGTTATGGTGAGAGAAAGGAAAGGGATTCAGAGAGAGAAAGGAAAGAGGAGCTTCGTGGAGAGGGTTGAGGGATGGGGGATTCGCGGTGGTCAGGCATGGCGTTCCGTCGCCATTAACGGCGACCTTGTGTTGCTGCTACGGTGAAGCGACGGTGACTACGACTGCAACGATGATGGCTGAACGTTGCGACGGGGATGTGACGGAGATGACCACCGTACGGTGGTAACTTGTTTCCGGTTCAGTTTTGATTGCGAATGTACAGAAAAGATAAAAGGGGCTTCGACGGGAGTGGAGGTTGTACGCGAAGGGACGGCAGCGGCTATGGGTGGTTCACGGCCAACGGCGACGCGCTTTGGGGAGGCGACCACCGTCACGGTGGCCGGAGCTGGTATGGTTCTAACCCTGTCTTCTCCTATCTTCTATTTCTCTGTTTGGATTTTTGCTTTTTTACCAGTTTTCGGTTTCTGATTCTTTTCACCTTTCCCCTTTTAAAAGAAGAAATCTACCCTAATTTTTAATTAAACCTTTACCTAAAAACAAGTTTCTGGCTAAACTATTTCAAACGAATTGCTGATCTCGTCTTCCTTTTTAGAACAAATTAACAGAACCCTAATCTTTGGCTAACAACTAATTACTAACTTTTAAAAGGAACAGAATGCTAAACCCTAACTTCATTACCTAATCCATTTTCGTTCTATGACTGATTTCGTTTTCTACAAAAAGGACAGGAACCCTAATCTGTCTAACTAAAAAGAAATTGTTCGTAACACTGTACTCTACTACAAATTGATTTTTTAAACCTTACTTTTATAAACCAACTTAGTTCCTAAATTCTTTTTAAAAAAACTTAATCTATTCATACAGAATGCATATACCAGGTATACGTATCACTAAACGAATAATATAAATGTTCTTGCAATTGGCATATGAATATAAAAAAAAACTAACATATTACACATTACAGATTATACCTACACCTATACCTACATGTTTTTTGTATTTTTGAATAAAAGAGACACCAACCTGTTTTCCAGCTTCTGAGTTTTTGTTTGATTGTTGCTAACACTGATTGCTGCTGCTTCTATTTTCCTCTACCTCTGCTTCTGTTTCTGAATTTTTAGTGTTTTGCGATTAGGGTCAATGTGAAAACCCTAATCTTTTGGTTCTGAATTCTGGTGTATTTTCTGTCTGAATTTTTAGGTGTGTCAAGGCTTGCTTATATAGATAAAAATTAGGGTTTTTTCTGATCCTTCTCCATTTTCTTTCCTTTTTCAGGTATTTGGACCTGTTGAGGAAACTTGATCAGCAAGAACAGGCCCAAGGAAGCTGTTGTTGCTGCTGTTGTTTTTCTGTGTTTTCGTTTTTTCTATTTTTTTTGTATTTTTTTATTATTTTCGGATTGTATTATTTTTTGTACTTTCTAATTTTTTGTATTTTTTTGGATTATTGTAAATATTATTTTTTATTGATTTTTGATTATGTTTGTTATTTTGCTGTGGACAGGTTTATTGTTTTTTGGTCAAAATGGAAGAAAATGATTAAATTGGGCCAAGCCCAATCAAAACTAAGCATGGGCCCAATTAGACAAATGACTAAAATAAGGCCCAATTAGAACAATTTTCTAAGATCAGGTCCAATCTAGCCAAATCACTATCATAGGTCCAATAGCCACATAGGCCCAATCAGGCCAATGATTAAAACATTAGACATAAGCCCGTTTATTAAAAAAATGGTTTGAAACACTAAGCGTAAGCCCAATTAGGCAAGCTAACAAAATCAGGCCCAAAAGGTTGGGCATAGGCCCAATTGGACAAATCGGTCCGAATTAAAAGCAAAACAGCGCTCGAAATGCCATGGGCTTGTGATACGGGGCTAAAACAAATACGATAAAAAGATCGGGCAAAATTGGGGTATAACACCTTGTATTCGTGGTGTCAACAACAGGCACTATGGCAACATCCTTATTGATACGCATGCCATCTGCCAAGCGTATGGGGGTGTTGAGAGTGTGGAAGCCTCGTTAACATACTATCAGACCGGGAGCTTCAAGGTCGCCAGGATTATGCCGGCGGTTGCCTCTGATGGGAGTGGGAGTGACAGTGATACCGCGAGTGATGCTGGATCCAGCTCTGTTGTTACCCAGTTGTAGTTCTTTACTGTTATTTTGTTTATCAATAATTGTAATTGAACGTCACTGATTTAGTAATGAATAAATATTGGGTTGATTATTTTTTGGTTTACAGTACCGTTTAAATTAAACAACATTTTTATTATTAAAAAGCGTCACCGTACATAAAACTCGATATACACGAAAACGATAAAATGTCAGAAACTACTGAGCTGGTGGAGTTAAACGACTAAGGATCTCAGCGACGGTCTATGTGGTTTCCACGTACAAATACAGATAACCCTTCCATTTAAATAGGACATAAATGGACATCATTGCTTAGACGTCATCGTCGTTCTTGACATTCATTGTAGACCAGTGCACACGTCCATCAGACCAATCGGGTTTCCAATAAACTATACGAGTTATCTCTCGCTCGTCGCCCTCCACTTGCACCTTACCCAATAGTTTATCTTTTAGGGTAGCGAATGTTATGTTGTGTTTAAGCCTACACTGCATTGTGTCTCGCCTCTCGAAACAGACACCATCAACTTTGTTGGTGACGATGCCCTGATGATGAATGATAGTGAGGGAAGAATTCTCTGGGTATTGTGTTAGGGGCATTTTTTTTGTGTTTATACGATTTCGTGGAGAAGAAGCAGAGAAGGGGTTAGGGTTTTTGTGAAGTAGAAGGGAAAGCTGAAGCCCAATTTATAATAGGCGTGGGGAAACATGAGCCGTTGATCAAATTTTTAGATCACAAATTTGAGCCGTTTATTTTTAGGTATTTTCGGCGGATTTTTAGGTATTTCCGACGGATTTGGGTATTTATTAAGTTCACTTATAAATTTTATTAATAGACACTGTCTTATAAAAATTGAAATTTAAAATTAATTTTGCAATTATTATTTATAATGTTTAAATTATTAATATATAACATTATCTAAAAATTCATTGTGTTGTTGGTAATTGATAGTTTATTGATATATCAAAATAAAGTAATTAATATATCAATATATATCAAAATATAAAGTAATTGATAGTTTATTTGATAGTTTATTTCATTCACATTGTAGTAAATTATAGATCGTAGTTGGATGTATGATCGATTGTTTCCTGGAATATCCGGTTTAAAGCGACGTTTTGTAGAAGGAGTAGAAGAGTTTATTTTTTTGTGCCAAGGCCCATGAAGAATTTGCGCTACAAGGAGGTACTAGATTACCGTGCTTGAAATGTTCCTTTCGATTTATAAAAAATGAAGAAGAAGTTAGACTTGATTTGTGCAATAATGGGTTTAAGCCAAATTATTGGATATGGACTCGTCACGGGGAAGTAGGACCAGGGGTAGCTGCTGCAGTTCCTGCGGTTAATGTTCCGGTTGAAGTAGTAGCTCCCACATCAAGTAGTTATCCAGCGACTACGACATCTGAAGGCCAAATTATACAACCGTTCGATGTTTATCAGGGAATGATATCTGACGCTGCTGGAGTAAATTTGGATTTTAAAGAACCGAAATATAATGCTGAAGAAGTTCCAAATGAGGAAGCTCAAAGGTTTTACATGTATTTGAGTGAGACAAATAAACCATTATTTGAAGGATCTAAAGACTCAAAATTATCAATGTGTGTTCGGTTGTTGGGTCTTAAGTCTCAATTTAATGTTGCTGAGTTGTTCATGGAATATATGACCAAAATGATGTTGGATGCAACCCCCATTAGAGGGCTTTTGCCGCAATGTTGTTATGAAGCTAAAAGACTGGTATCGAACCTTGGCTTAAAATCTAAAAGAATTGATTGGTGTGTGTCTGGTTGCATGCTCTATTATAACAATGAGTTTGGCATAAATGATGGAGAGTTGTCGGAATGCAAGTTGTGTGGAGAGACACGCTATCGTGTCAGTGGGAAAGGGATGAGCAGAGGCAAACTGGTTCCACGAAAAGCAATGTTCTATCTTCCGCTTATACCAAGGCTACAGAGGATGTTTACTTCAATGGAGACCGCGGGTAAAATGACGTGGCACCATCAAAATAGAAATAATTCTGGTGAATTACGTCACCCATCTGATGGTGAAGCTTGGAAGCATTTTGATCGTGTTCATCCAGATTTTTCCAGTGACCCACGCAATGTTCGGCTTGGTTTATGCTCTAATGGTTTCATACCATATATTCAAGCCTCGGCAACACCGTATTCATGTTGGCCAGTTATTGTTACCCCATACAACCTTCCTCCAGAAATGTGTATGTCTAAACCATACATGTTTTTAAATTCTATTATTCCAGGGCCAACTAATCCAACAGCTGGTATTGACATATATTTGCAACCTTTGATTGATGACCTAAAAAGGTTGTGGAATGGTGTTTTAACTTATGATGCAGCATGCAAACAAAATTTTGTGATGAGGGCGGCTTTGATGTGGACCATTAATGACTTCCCTGACTATGGAATGTTGTCTGGATGGGGACACATGGCAAGATGGCGTGTCGGATTTGCATAGTTGACACAAAGACTTTTAGTCTTATATACGGAGGAAAAACTTCATGGTTTGACTCGCACTGTAGGTTCTTACCTATGGATCACCCATTTAGAAAGCAGAAATATGCGTTCGTCAAGGGAAATGTTGAAACAGCTGGACCTCCTCGTAAGTTGACACCAGAGAAAGTTTGGAATAGTGTTAGGGATATCCCTCCTGTGGAAGTCGTAGCGGGTGTTGTTTCTCGTCTAGATGGCTATGGACAATGGCACAATTGGACAAAAAAAAGTATTTTTTGGAAACTTCCCTATTGGAAAGATAATCTATTGAGACACAATCTCGATGTCATGCATATAGAGAAGAAATTTTTTGACAACATATTTAACACTGTCATTAACGTGAAAGGAAAAAACGAAAGGCAATGAGAAAGCTAGGAATGATATAGATCATTACTGTAGACGAAAGGATTTGTTGTTGGTTGAGCAAGGTACTAGGACTTTGAAACCCAAAGCCAATTATACTTTATCTACCGAACAAGCGAAAGCTGTTTACCAGTGGATAAAAGAGTTGAAAATGCCAGACGGTTATTCTTCCAATTTATCTAGATGTGCGGATGTGGATAATTGGAGATTGCATGGGATGAAGAGCCATGATTGTCATGTATTCATGGAGTGCTTACTTCCTATCGCTTTTAGTTCGTTGCCAACACACGTTTTGAATCCGCTCATTGAAATAAGTCAATACTTTAAGAATTTGTGTTCTGTAACGCTAAAAGCTGATGATCTTTCAAAAATGGAACAAGACATCCCACTTATCTTATGCAAGTTGGAGAGAGTATTTCCGCCTAGTTTCTTTGATTCTATGGAGCATCTACCGGTGCATCTCGCATATGAAGCTAAACTTGGCGGACCTATCCAATACAGATGGATGTATCCGTTTGACAGGTCAGTTAATTTTTATAATATAAGAAACAAGTTTAAAATATATGATTATTATGTTAATTAATATCATTTTCTCTAGGTTCATGGGTGATTCAAAAAGATCGGTGAAAAACAAAGCTAGAGTTGAAGGATCGATATGTTCTTCTTACTTACACAGTGAAACAACACATTTTTGTTTTTATTATTTCAAGAATGAGTTTGCTCCTGGAAGCAGTCGAAATGAAATGGATACTGAATGGCCTAGACATCATTTAGCTCTGTCTGTCTTTCGTCTACCCGGCCGTCCATCTGGGAAGGAGTCAATTCACTGGCTACCAGATGAAAAGTTAAGTTCAGCACATGTTCATGTGTTGATAAACTGTACTGAGGTGCAACCATTTATTGAGTATGTTCCTCAACATTAACTATCGATCTTAATTAGTTAATATAAAGTAGACAAATGTGTAACAATTAATTATTTCTTTTTAGGGAATTCTTGTCATCAGAGGACGTAAGTGAGCAACAATCTTCTGCTCATATTAATGCACATTTTCCAACGTGGTTTAGGCAACATGTTTATGCCCTCCCACCAACTCCTACCAACCAACACTTGAGGAACATATCAGACGGTCCTCGAAGATGTGTTAAAGAATGACACACATACTTTGTCAATGGATACAAATTTCACACCAATGAATGGACACAGAGCAGAGAGACAGTCAATAGTGGAGTGTGCATGAAGGGTGTCACTGGAGGAGGTGAAGATGATTTTTATGGTGTGGTTCAACACATATATGAACTTTCGTACCCCCATCTAGATTTTAGTTAGAAGGTAGTGGTTTTTTATTGTAATTGGTTTGATCTGGCTGCTCGAGAAACAAAGGTGAATCCAAAGTCAAATACAGTGGACATTAAAATGAATGGTAGATATCGACTGTATGATCCGTTCGTCATTGCACAAAATGTGAGACAAGTCTATTATGTCCCTTATCCATCAACACGGACTGATAGACGTGGTTGGTGTGTCGCAATTAAGACAAAACCAAGAGGTCGCATTGAGACAAATGATGACACGGTGGAATTAGATGTGCCATATCAAATGGAAGAGATGTCTAATGTAAATGAAGTGATTCAAGTTGAACCCATTACTCGTTTATGTGATGAGCCAAACACCGGTGATGAAGTTGATGACGAAGAAGATGCTGATGAAGATGCAACAGACCACATTGGTGTATCAAGAATTCACTCCTCCTCCTCTGATGATTTTGAGAATGAATGGGATTCCAATTAGTTATTTATGTTTCAACAATATATATATATATATATATATATATATATATATATATATATATATATATATGTGTGTGTGTGTGTGTGTGTGTGTGTGTGTGTGTGTGTGTGTGTGTGTGTGTGTGTGTGTGTGTGTGTGTGTTAACCTATTTTTAATCAACGATCTTATTTATGTTTGTTTAATTAGTATGTTTATATATTTTTGTTTAGTATGTTTATGTTAACCTTGTTTAGTGTATGCTTGTTTGTTTAAATGTATATGTCTAGATACGGTCATGGCATCTCACTCAGGATCCGATGACGAGACATATGTTCCTCCACTAGAAGGCGGAAGACTTCTACTCGCCTAGGGCGTCGTGTTCAGCTTGCTCGTGTTGTTGTTTCTTGTGGCAGATATTTGCCACCACCTGGGTCTGAGGGTGCTAGTACTAGTACTGCAGGGGACCCAGTGATTCCTGCTGCTACTGAGGGCTTAGTCCCGACAAATGTTTATGCTGATGGGGTACGCACATTCACTATTGACCGTGAGGTGGTCCGGTATACACCTGATGGGCGTATCATATTGGAGACTGCTGGTGATTCGTAAGTATATATATTATTATTTATTAATTTATTTTTGTTTCCTTTTATATAACTTATATAATTTGGTGTAATATAATTCATCTTTTTTTAATGCAGGTTTCTTCCTTCGAAGGCTACAGCTACCGCCATCACAAAAACAATCAAGGAGAATTTCACCAGCAGCTGGAAGAACTGGACAGCTGTTAGAAAAGATACAGAGGGAATTGGGAGGATGTTAAAATCATTTTTGGTAAGTTGTTCTACGAAATAATTAATTAATTTAATTGGTGTATTTTCTTATTGACTTGATTAATTAATTTGTCTTATAATTAACAACATTATTGTAAATTTCTTAAATAGGAAAAATGTACATGGTTACCAGAGCAGCAAAGGCAAGTTGAGAGAGTCTTCCATAAGAGATGTTCTCATCGCTATTCCGAATTACTGCGGGAGGCGCGCGGTAAGAATGCGAAGCCATCTTATATGGGAGACTCAACTTGGGCTGGGTTACAGGAGTACTGGCAAACACCAGAATTTAGGAATTATTGTGAGAAGGCCAAGAAGAACCGTGCTTCTGAAAAAGGTGGCTGCACACACACAGGGGGGAGTGTTAATACTGCAACGCATCACAGGCGTTTGGTAAATTTATTACTTTATTACTTGATTAATTAATTATTTATAATGAACTAGTCATTTTCATCTGTATTAATTAATAATATGTATATATATATATATATAGGAGGCGAGGGAACAAAGAGCAATCACTTTGCCTGAGTTGCATCGCTACCTTCATATGCGGGAGGACACTGGTGACTTTGCTACAGATCGGGCGAGGAATATTCAGGTAAAACTACTTTTACAATTATATATTAATGTTTGTTATTTATATTAATATTTATATCGGGTGAGGAATATTATATTAAAACTACTTTTACTATAGTTATTTATTTGTTGGGTTATTTTTTTCAGGAGAGCTTCCAGGGTGGACTGACTGAGTACCATGATTCACAACAGAGCAGTGGGGCAGCTGATATCGATCCAGTGGAGGAGGCTAGAGTAGCTCGTGATATTTGGGAGAGAGCAGTTGGTCCTCAAAAGAGTAATCGTATGGTGGAATCAGGTGGTATTAGACCGACTGCTTTCCGAACAAGCATTATTCCGAGTCTATCAGCTTCACAATATTCTGGATCCTCGAGTACTGGTCGCTCTTATGTTCCAAATGCTGATGAGTTGAATGCTGTTACGCAATTGACGCAGCAACTGAGCGAGACCCAGCGTCAGTTTGCCGAGCAGCAGGAGCAAAATGAACGCAGGCACTTCGGGAGAAAGCCAGGATAGCTGAGGAGCGCATGGAGGAGCAGCCTAGGGTAGCTGCGGAGCGCATGGAGGAGCAAGCTAGGTTAGTTGCGGAGCAGCCTAGGCTAAATGAGGAGCGCTTTAAGTTTTTGCAGGATCAGCTGATGTCTCAGCACTTGAGGCCATCCTCATCACATATGCCATCCTACCTGCCGCAGCAGCCGCAGCAGCATTACGGCGGTGCATTTCAGCAGTGGCCTCAGCAGCAGTATGCACCCCAGTATTCCCCGGAGTATGCACCTCAGCCATACCAGCAGCCCCAGCAGCAGTCACCCCCACCAGCCAAACCAGCACCCCCAACGGCGGTCACCTCAGCAGCCCCACATCGATCTTAATAATATCGACTCAATTAGTGCTTTTCTTGCATCTGATGATACCTATTATCATGGTGATGAGTCAGACCAGCAGCCACCCCAATAGCTTTGGATTATTTTATTTTCTTGTATGAATATTTTTTTTATTGTACGGATATTCTTTTGTTGTATGGATATATATTTATTTAAATTAATGAATAATTTTCATTCCTAATTTTTATTTTTTTAAATAGTAAATTAATTAATTATTAAATTTTATTTTTTTATCAATAATTAAAGTTTTTAATAAAATAATCAATTAAAGTTTTTAATAAAATAATATTAACTTTTTAAATAAAACGATTTTAAAAAATAATAATTTTTATTTTTTAAAAATAATTAATTTTTAAAAAAAAACGGTGTTTCCGGCGGATTTGTGGAATTTTCGGCGGATACTCCGCCGGAAATTTTCTGCGGATTTCTGGGCTTTCCGGCGGATAAATTCATACGATTTTTTTTGGATTTTCCGGCGGATTATCTACCGGAAATTTCTGGCGGATGTTTCGGCGCCACGAAATCCACCAGAAAATCCGGCAGATAATCTGCCGAAAACCGTTTCCTGCGAGCTGGCTACCTCCGCCAAAAATCCTTTAGTTAATACCTAACGGTATCAGAAAATTAATCTATTTCTCTCCCCTTTTCCTGGGTTATCTTCAGCTTCTTAAAGAAATAGTCATTCTTGTTAAATAGTTCTACCTCCTCCTTCCAGAGGCTATTGGTTGTTTTCTTTCACACATTTTTATTTTGCAAGTTATTGGTTCATGGTTCGTTGTTACTGTTCTTTTGTGTTACATATGCATGTTGTACAACAATATTTTTTTTGTTATCGTATTATTAGTGCATATTATCTACTCTCTTTGGCGATGATTAATCTGCGTCAGAGAATCTGACTAACCAAGTGTATCCGGCTTTGCGGGTTCGTGTGGTTCTTCTCTCTCAATAGAGTTTTCGTCACACTCGAGACTCGAACTTAAGACCTTGGGATGAGATCCGAACACAGTTACCACTCGGACCAACTCTTGTTGTTAACAATATTTTTTCTTTGCCAAAAAGAAGGAAGGAAGCCTCGATAAAACTTTTTGATGTAAAACAACATCAAGAAAGAAAAATAGAACTTTCCCTGATTTTATTAAAAAAAGAGAAAAAGAAAAATGACAAAAGAGAGCCCAAGGGGGACTAGACCAATACCCTTGGCAAAAAAATCAAGTCTAATAGGGAACCCCTAACTTCTTACAGTGAAAGCCCCCTAAAACACTCATCCTAGGACAAATTATAAAAGGACTAACTTACAATATTCATATATTATAGCCTATAATTTTCTGGACCAATTTTTTCTTTGCGGAAATATCTAGGACTAACTTAAAAATCGTCAGAATAAAAAGAGACCGAGATAGAACTTGTCCTTGAACGAGTATTATAGCCTGCAATTTCTGTACCAATTTCTTTTTTTGCTGAGATTTCTTCTTAATTTTAGGTCTTGGACACCGCCAGTTCGAGCTTATCATATTGTGCACCTGTTCCTTGTGTATCAATAGCCATAATATCAACAACATCACCTCAAAGCTTTCCTGGTGTATCAGGTTTTACCACTAGATTAGAAGTAGCCGATTCTAGTCTGGTATTGGGAGGTTGAGTGGAGGATGAGTCAATAGAACCACTTTCACACCGACTAGCAATAATTTTATCATTGACTATGTTGGCGTTAAACTGAACGGCGAGAGTTTCAATATTACAACCACTATTAACATCAGATCGATGTTGGAGAGATCTGAACAGTGTTGTCTTGAACTGTTGCTTGTGTGCTAGAGGTAGAAGTACAAGCCAACTCCTGAATGGAGTTCAAAGATGGCTCTGCATGCGAATCTGCATGCAACACTTGCTTACCGTCATCCGAAGCAAAAGAGTTCTGGACATGATTCTTCGTTAGCCAAATCATCTCGAGGATCATTGTTGACGACTTTAAAAGCTTTCTTATTCTAATAGGTTTGAACATGTATAACCCGAGCTTTCTTCTTGTAATTCACATAATTAATAACCTTTAACTTTGGAACATATTTAAGAACCTGTTTTGCCTGAGCAACATATTCTAAGATATTTTGCTCCTTATTCTTTTCGACACCAGAGTGCATCCTTCTATTACAATCACTAGTGGTATGACCAATGGTCTTGCAATTCATACAAAAGAAATGCAAATTTTCATACTCAATGCCCACAAAGAAAAGTATAACCTGACCTCTCAACTAGGATTTGATTACTAAGCTCTGATTTTAAATCTATATCAACCAGGACACGTAAAAAATGACCAAACAATATGTCAATGGAGCTTTTACTTCACTACAAGAAAATCGACGATTTCCGACGACAAAATCCGTCGAAAACGCACTGATTTTCGTCGCAAATTAACGTTTCCGACGGACTTTCCGACGGACAAATTTTCGTCGCAAAATCGCTCGTCGGAAATCGTTTCCGACGGATTTTTTCGTCGCAAATAGTTTCCGACGGATCTTTTCGTCGCAAACTCTAATGCATTTTCGTCGCAAATCCGTCGCAAATCTGTCGGAAATTTTTAAAAAAAGATTAAAAAAAAAATTAAATTATACAAAACTGATCTTATTTCAGCATATTTGTTGCAGGCTTGAAGCCACAAGCTAAACATCTAACACTGTAACCAAAATCAATTATTTTTGTAACTAATTGTAACTTTACACAACCAAAACTATCTCAAAACAAAATTGCATATGTTGCATGTATCATCCATGCCAAATTTACATAGACAAAACAAAATTGCTATACCAATTTGTACAACTTAATTCTGACCAAATGCTTCTGCAGCATCATCCTGATCTTCCTGATCTTCCTCTTCCTCAGTGTCCCAAAGGAAACTAGCATATGTTGCATGTACATGGCTGTCTTCAGGAGAGGATTGCACTGATCTTTCAAAATAGGTAGATGCTCTTTCTTGGTCCTTATGTAACTCCCAAACTAGCTTCCCATACTGTGACAGAACTTCTCCATCGTTTGGATCTGCAAGTCACATATGTTTCTTAATACTAGTAACTCCATTTTCATTGCAGTATTTAACAAGTAACAGCCATTTAAATAATGTACCAAAGTAATCAATTAGTTTCAAAAGAGCATGGAACATATGTTTCTGAACAAAATATTTAGATAAAAATTTGCTAATATGTTGAATACCTCTTCAGACTGATCACCAGAAGCAATAGAATCATGTGTGTCTTCAGGTAAATCCATCTTCGTGCAGGTGTTACCAACAGGATTCTCATGCACATCTTCATCTTTGTGAATCACATCATTTCGCTAATCATGATTAGCAGAAACATACTCTGACTCCTCCGTTACTGGTAAATTAAATCCATTATTACCAGCGTTATTTTTCGGGATTCCTATACTTCCAAAAATCAGTGAAGGGATGCAGTTATAAGCGTTGTCATCAACGTTATCCTCAAACTTCAGTCTCGGATGGATAAGGGCTCCTTCATCAACACAGATTTCCTTCACAAGATGGTAAGTATTCCCTTGATAATAAACTTCCATTTCTGGTTCATATTCTGTTACAGTCTTATCCACATAGACACCCAACGAATTCTGAAATGCACCGGTTTCTTTCATAGCGGACTTCTTAACTGATTCTTTGTCATTTGGAAACTTCATAAATGACTCCATATCCATGAATTTACAATGTTCTGCTATCCCAAAGCTACCAAAAAATCAAAAATAAATAAACTAGTTAGAGTGAAAATAAATAAC
Organism: Astragalus membranaceus; assembly: GCA_039519185.1. Classification (NCBI taxonomy): domain Eukaryota; kingdom Viridiplantae; phylum Streptophyta; class Magnoliopsida; order Fabales; family Fabaceae; genus Astragalus; species Astragalus membranaceus. Next base: position 173,482,937 of record CM076847.1, read on the forward strand.
ATCATGTTATGTTACTGAAAAAAAGAGAGTGCTAAGTGATGACCAAACAGTTAAGAAAGTAACGAATTAAAACGGTGATAGGTGGTGGTACCTTAGCAGACTTATCAAGAGAGCTAGTAAGGAAATGTGAACCATCGGCAGATTTTGCAAGTGATGTTATTGTCATTTTGTGACCAGCTTCCTCCTTAAGCATTTTTCCAGTCTGCAAGCAAAAGAAATGAGAACCATCGACAGATTTAACAATTTTAACAACTTTCTACTCAGTGAAACTCTTTCAACAACTAAACCTACACCATTGGTGATTCTCATTAAAGACAAGTTCTTAAGTTTAAGATCTTCATAAGCAACTCTCACTGGAGAGAGCACTTACTATTAGCAAACAGCAGGTAAAACTAGCCTTTCCACTCCCAGTTGCTTGAGATTCTGTTAAAAGAACAATTCAAGTGAGAAAATTGATTAAAATAAATTAACTTCATTAAAATAAAAGATCTTTTGATACAAATCAACTAGCTAAAATGCTACACATTTGTACACTTTTTAGTAACCTTTTCAAGCTCATCCATTAGAATGCGACACATTCCAATTCGACGATACTGAAGTCTGGTACCAACAAGGGGTAATTCAGCTACCTTCCCTCCAAATATCCTACAAAAAGAAATGGCAAGTTAGAGGATCATGAAATATAAACAGCAAACAGTCATACAAAATCTGCTACTTGATTCTTGATGTAGCAGATCCTGCATATGGAATGAAATAAAAGAGTCTCAATAGATACAAACAGTGAAGAGAAGAATAACCAACTGCATGATATAAGTGAAGTTAGAGCACACAGGGAGTGAAAGTGGGGACAAACCTCCAGTAGAGGTTTTAACAATGAAGCATTCTCAAGCCCACCCACTAGAATCTCTCTAGCCTTTTCTGCATTTCCAGAAGCCTAATGACAAAATGAAAAAGAATTCAAAAACAAGACAAGACAATTTTCACAAATCTAGCAAAGCAAATGGACATATAAAACTAATAAAACTGTTAAAAGAAATAAGAAGGGATCCTTATGCATCTTGTAAAAATATCATTATCATTTAGCAGAATTCAGACAGCTCAACAAAAAAGAAGTAGCTAACATCAATTAAGGTATCTGCCATTAGTTCATCTTGTAAAATGAGAATGTGTATGCAGCTAAGAATATTTTCAGTTTGCACACAAACATGCTAACGAACCTACCAAATAAACAAATCGAGAATATTGAGCAAACAGCATTGGTAATGTTTGTGAATGTTCTTTTCCTTTCTCAATAGCAATGACCTGCTCGTACAAAGAGTAGGTGTCGTCCAACTTACCCTGTAATATCATGTATGGAAAAGCTGTAAACAATTTAAACCAAAATTAAGTCACAATCTATTAACACTTTTGTAAGTCGGCATACCAATCTATATTCCATATTGGCATGCCTGATTATTGCTTCCAGAAGACCTGGAGAAATTTCAGTATGCACAAGTTGATATGCAGCTCTAGCACCAGCTATATCTCCAGCTTGCTCCTTGAACCGAGCACAAAAAAGATGTATCTCAGGTTGTCTCTGCATAATGACCAACAAAAAATGATAAAGCTACAACTCTCACCACAAGAAATGTGAATTATGCTAATTATGATATATTGAAGTTAAGTAAAATCAACTTTAACAAGTGGCTAGTACTTGAGTACATTAGATATCCCTTTCACTTACAAGCCAAAAAACTTGACAGATGAAGTTGCAATCAGAAGCATGCAGTTCTGTTTAGCAGTCACTATCATGAAGAAGATCAACAAGCAATTGTTGATCTTTGATCAACAAGCAATTGTTGATCTTTGATCAACAATTGACGGTTGATCTTTAGTTATATTACAATGTAATATAACTAAAAAAATCTGTTAAGAGAGTGGCATCAAAATCATCAACCATGACAATTAGAAATGCACAAAAACATATGATAGTACATGTATCAACTGAAGAAAAAATAAGCATTGTGAAGGGGGGAGCCAGTTAGAGAAAACACCTGATCAAAGTCCACAAGAAGAAGCTTGCCAATCCCTGCCCTCAAGAGCATAGAAGCAGCATGACTGCCAACCCCTCCAAGACCAATGACCACGACATATGATGCAGTCACTTTCTGTTGAGATTCAAAGCCAAAAAATTGAATGTTCCTAGTTACATGGAAACATTCCATCCCAAAAAGTTTGATTAGTAGAAACCCAAGAAAAGATAGATATAATAATTATTAGCTCTAAGCAGAAAGGCAATATATATTAATTTATCCATCAACGCTGAAATTGTCCTCCACAAACAAAGGGGCTTTTAATATCAAATAGAAATAAGATTGCGTGTACTTAGAGCACATTTTACTAAATAATTCAACACTACATGGCAAAAAAAACATATACGTTAAATAACTTGTGCACCGAAAATGTAAAATTAATCGACAATAATTTGTGATACCTAGACAGTTGTTCTGAAACAATCTCATCATTCAGAATATCTTCAGTGACCACCTTATCACTCTTCTTTCCATAAATAGTGCATCCTTCAACACCTATATGAGACACAAAGTTCAACAGTTATTAGGATACAGAGAACATCAATCTCTATGATGTGAAAATAGAGTTTAGGCAACACTCTGATCAGTGATCAGTTATGTACAACAAGTTGCTTATAATTGACAGCACATTAACAGAAGGGTTCAGCATAACACATATTCAAGTTCACCTGCAATACTTGACAACCCTAAGACCCAAATATTAACCTTCAAAAATGTCAGCATTTAAAATTGAATCATTGACGACCTACAGTATACAAATTGTATTGATTTTAGGTAAAAATTGACGGTGATACCTAAGAGAAGAAAACACACAAGCAAAAAAAAAAACAGAAAAAGAAGGAATTGACGGTGATACCTTTTTGATGAAACCTTGAAGAAGCACCACGCCTTGAAGAAATGAAAGGCACGAAGCCTTGAAGAAGCACGATTCGAGCTTCAGAGACGAGTTTGAAGGTGAGAGATGATTTCGAGGGTGAGAGGATGAGAGGCGATTTCGAGGGTAAGAGGATGAGAGGCGATTTCGAGGGTGAGAGGGTTAGATGACGAGTTTAAAGATCAGAGCACGTCGAAGAAGAAAGTGAAAGGGTTTAGGGTTTGACATGAGATTGAGTGAGAGGAACGATGGTTGCGGAGGTGAGAGTGAGGGAGGAGTCGCGGTGGAGAGGAGAGGAGTGACAGTGGTGGCGAGAGAATGAGGGCGAGGGGGTGGTGGCGACAGAGAGAGGGCGCGCTAGGGGGAGAGATTGAGAGTGAGACGGTACTGTGACTGACTGCTGAGTGAGGGAAAGAGTTGTTCTGAGGGAGACAACGAGACCGAGGCTGAATTTTAATTTGTGTTTTGTTATTTGCGACGAACTTTAACCCGTTTCCGACGGATATATCCGTCAAAACTTAGCGACGAGATACAATTCCGTCGGAAACCTCAGCGGGAATTTGTGCGCCTTTTTTTTAACAGTTGCGACGGTCATTTTGGTCGCAAATCCGTCGCAATTTGCGACGGAAAGTTTTTCGTCAGAAATGTTCGCAGGAAATAAGCTTTATTCTTGTAGTGACTTGTTGTTAACAGTATATTTATTTACATCACTATTACATTCCTTTCATTTTATATTATTTTTCATATTAAGCTTCTTTTTATCAATAAGTTAATGGTAATATAGCTAGGATCAGCTAAATTGTTTACCTTCAAAATGTGAAAACAAATGTTTTTTGGTTGAATAATTTGAAGGTTTGCTTTGCAGTTATGTATTAGGGGCCAAGGGCAATGTCATTGATATCGTCATAAGTGGCCACTCACTTTCAAATTTCAATCCAGTCACTTTCAGATCTTCAAAGTTCAAAGACGGCCACCCTAGCTAAGTCAATTTGACTGAAAAAGTGACTTGTTATACGAAGAAGCAAAATTTTGGAACCAACTGTAACTTTTTTCATGGATGTAACACATCACAGATCATTTTCAAGAAAATAAAGGGGTTGTGATCATGAATGTATAACAAATTACCAGTCATATCCACAACTGATACGTAGAATTATAGTCATATCCACAACTGATACGTAGAATGTATTTTCTTAGTCTGATATGTTGGCCGGTTCAAAAACATTGAGGAAATTAAGAATACACTCACATATACATAACTCAACTAGCTACTTCATTCTCAAGTTAGTTACAACTTTAAACTAAAAATAGTTCATAGTGCCGTCTCAACTAATTTGGAGACCCCGTTCAAATTTTAAAATTTGGGCTCCTAATTATTTTTATCAAATTAATCAACAAAAACTCAATTTTTTAAATCTACGAAAGGCCAAACTATACTAACTTTTTAGGGGCCCTAAAAAAATGGTATTGGGCTGAGGCTCTGTGCAGTAGCTCGACCTGCACACTCTAATAGCCGACCCGAAGTTTTTATTGTTGTTATTCATCTCTCAATCATATTTTTGAAGGAAGAAAAATGAAAAATGTTAAAACACTAATTAGTCTATATATTAGATGATTAGAGAAATGTTTTATGTATTTATTTCCTGCTTGCACTTTTAACTAGATGTGATGAAATGGGCTACTCGCCCGCACCAGACCAACCCACACTAGGTAGCGGATTTTACAGTCTAGCCTATAAAACCCCAATAAAAGATGGGATGCAAACTACTCAAGTCTAGACCTATATGCATATCGTGGGCTTTTCGGTCCTGCCTGTGTATAATCACTTTTTTTACAATCACAGGCTCAAATTTAGCTACCAAAGTTCTTTGATTGTTCGGGCTTTTCCGAGTCAACCTATTTTGTCAGCTATACATTTAATTGTATAAGTTTCATTTATTTTCATATTATTTCCTTTGTTCAAATATTTGTAGAAAAATCGGTGAAAATAAGAAGTTATTTTCGCTGTGTTCAAATATTTGTGGGAGAGCAAACTCTTTCTGTTTTTGTGTATTCTTTATCTAGCTTTGGTAGTAAATGATTTTGTGGCCTCAACAATCAAGGGCGAATCAACTTGTTGATGAGGGTGTGCAACCTTTGCAAATTGTATATATGACGTTTACTTTGATCCCTTGAAATTTAAATTTTACACCTAGTTCTTTTAGTTTTTTCTCCTTTGACAACTTAATAATAAATAAACTTTTCACGTCAAAAAAACCTAATAATAAATAAACTTTTAATTTAGATCTAGAACTTAAATTATATGTTCTACAGGATCCCTAAAATATATAACAATAGTAAATAGTTCCTAAAGTTTGTGAAATCTATCAAACTAGTATCTAAAATTTGTCTTATTAGTATCTACGTACTCAACAACCTTTAGAATTTTTAGTCAAAAAAAAAACCTCTAGAATTTAATTTGACAGATGTCACAAACTTTATGGACTACTTAGTATTTTATATACTTTAGAGGTGAAATGGGAGAGACATGTAAGCTTAGAGATTAAAATAATAATAGACACTTAAATAAATTTAGAGTTAAATAATCATTTTTTATTTCACTGAATCAAAGCAAGGATATTTGAAAAAAAAAATCAACAAGTTGATAATAATTTTTTTTGCACACCGTAACTCGGGGTCCTGGATCCGCGAAATTGAGTAGAATATGTACAAATGATGCTCAAACTAGATCATATCAATGATAATCTACTTATAAAAAAAGGACAATTTTCTAAGGATACTTTTAGGATAAATTTGTTGCCTGTTTTGCTGGAATTCCCAAAAGCTATTTCACTAATAATGTCTTTGGTTTACCGGCCACTCTCGAGAAGGAAATAAAATTTGCCTTAGAGGATATTCCCACACTTATATTTTGTGAAGGAAGAAATGAAAGAATTTATACACGTGTTAATTGTTTATTCTCCATTGTGGTTTTAAAAAGATGATAGGTCTATATTACCAAATGAAGAAAATACATAGTTTAATTTTTTTTCTATATATTTGTGACACCTACCAGATCTAGGGGAATTCCAGTTCCACGCCCTATTAATTAGGTCGTATCTTTCTCTATCACAAATGCTTTCAGTTGACCATGCACGTACGAAAGGTTTCAAAATGGATGGATTCGAATTTTAGTGGATTTGAATTTGGATTATAATGAATAGATTGAAGACAATTCATTTATCTATTTATATCCATTAAAACTGTGCCAAAAAAATTCAATCCAATCCATACATTCACAAAAATGTCCATCCAATAGAAATTTTGTTATGGATTAGATCCTATCCATCCACTACTATGTTTAAAATATAAAAAAAATCTTTTGATAAAAAAATATTTTATAAGTCAAAAAAAATAAAAATAAAAAAAATTTAAATTTTTTTTATTTATGGAGAAATTGAATTTTTTATATTTATAAATATATATATATATATATATATATATTTATATATGTGGTGGTGGCAGGTGGTGGCCGGTGGCAGAGCTCTGGCGACCGGTGCAGCGACCAACGACGGAGCTCCGGCGATTGCCGGTGCTTCCGGCGGCGGCGCTTCGGCGACCGGTTGTGGTTCTGGCGGCACAGACGGTGGCCGTCGGTGGTTCGCTGCAGCCCTCCGGCGGTCGGAAGTGGCTGATATATTATTTATATATATATATATAATATTATATATATATATAATATTATATATATTATATTATATATATTATATTATTTTTTAATGAATTTATAAAAAAAAAGTTTCTGTAAAACAATATATTTTTTAAAATATTTTTTGGTAAAAAAAATATTTTTATAATTTTCCAATGGATTTGGTCAAAAAAAGTAATTATCTAATGAATTTTGATTTTATAGTTATTGTAATCAAATGGATTTAGAAAATATAATGGATAAATTGCAACCATCCACAAAATCAAATGGATAGATTCAATCGAATCAATTAATATTTTCTTTTTGTAACGGATGGATTGGATGAATTTTATTATGGATGGACCAGATATCCAACAGATAAATGGATCATTCTGACACCCTACACATACGGTCAAATATCCTTCCTAGCCGCTTTTGCTACAGTATTCTTCTCATCGTTTTAGTATTGCATATTTAATTTGCATAATGGTTTATTGTGCTCTATTTCACCCAAAAATGTGATTGAATTTTAGTTAAGTGACACGACGGAGTACAAAATAGTATTCATCTCCTAGCCAAATGACGTCGACATATGCGGTCAACCAACCCAAAAAAAAGGTCCTCTCAGTGGTCCAATACCGAACTAATTAACCCCAAAAAAAATAGCATTTGCTGGTTTTGGAGTTTGCATCTTTTTATCGGTGTACATCTCCATTTTTGTAATTACGAGGTACTATTTTTTCTCTCTGTGTCTTTTTTTTATTGGGTTTTGTCTTGTGGAGGTTTTAACGATGCCCCTCACCATTGTACGGGTTTGAAGTACCCATTGTGCTCCCCGTTAATAAAATCTTTGCTTATCAAAAAAAATTTAACACACAAACCATGTACTAATGTATATTACATTACCAATTAAATTTTTTTTTCTAGGGGTCTTTAACCCCTTTCCAATGTTCAGAGGAAAAGGGCCCTGAATAATTCGGAGTTCAGCTAGAAGATAAATAAAATTTGGCGCCAATTTGTTTCATCGCTGGGATCGAATTCGGGTACCAACCGAATGGACCCATTTATATGGAGTGCATCAACCACTTACACCCAAGCTTGGAGTTAGTAATTTGATTCATTTAATCCTATTTAATGATAATGGATCAAAAATATCTTTTACTTAATGTTAAATATTTAATATTAAACGTGAAAAGTTAGAGACTTCTTTTAGGCAGTTAAATGAAAAGGGCATAATTTAACTAGTCAAGTTAAAGTTTTAAATGAGATTCAAATAACTAATAAATGTACATTTAGTTGACATTTACTTTAAGTTAATTCCTCAAAGAAACCCAATAACACTTAGATGAGATGGTAGGGGTTTCTTCTAACTTAACGCAGAGAATACCTAGTTTGTACCCAAAAAAATTCCTCAAAGAAAACTTGCGTTCATATTTTGTAAGTGGTTATTTTAATACTAGTTTGTATGACCCGTGCGCTGCACGGGTATACATTTTCTTTTAACTTAAAATGTGTTTTTTTGGACTAAAAAATTAGTCTGATGTATATTTAAGTGTATTATGTGAGATATAAAATACTTTGTAAATCAGAAGGGATGGTGGGGTAGAAATCATAAACCGATGTCAAATAGATTTATCTTTCGCGGTTCCTAGGAGTGCATGAAACTTGTTTTGCCTTATGGTCGTTATTGAATTTATTTAAAATGAAGAATGTTATAGGAAAATTAATATGTTGTGGGATCATGTTTTTTTTTAATATCATAAGGACAATGATTTTTATGCCTTTTTTGAATTTCAAGTTAATCATTCTAAAGGATATTAACATTTTGATTAAACGGAATGTTTTATTTAATTAATATGTCAACCTTTAAACCCATTGATTTGTGTGTAGAATAATAGCCACTAAAAAATGCAGGTTCAATCAACTGGTTACTATAAAGTAGCTTGTCTCATGCAGCAGTCATAAAAAAATTTTTATTTATTTTGCATTTTCGAACATAAATATTTTTTTTGCGTGAAACAATCAAAATTATTCTTAAGGATTTTGAAGTATTATAGAATAGAAAATTGAGATCTTTACACTAAATTAACAATAAACATCTACTACATGTAGATTTTTAGATTAAAAAAGGGTTAGTAAATTGTTAGGAAAGTATTAGTATAAAAATTAACAAAACGTTTTTAGCCAAAAAAAGAGTTTAAAAGGGTATTTCAGGATTTTAATAAATTACGTAGGGATATTTTCGGAATCACAGGTAAGTTGAAGTAAACTTACCATACGAAAACCCTATCACTTGTCCTGTGAGAATCTACTTTCCTCTTGCTCTCATCGTCGCTGCTGTCGTAGGCTCTCAAGAAGCACTCCACGAATTCAGCTGTTGCTGCTGTTCGCATTCGGCTATGGCGACACACAATCCATCCTCTTCTTCGTGTCATGGACTGCAAGCATCGCGGAGATCTACTCAGCAAAAGGTTGCGGAATCGACCACCGAGGTATGATGAATAGAATCAATTGTTTCTGTGTTTAATGGTACAAACTGTTAACTTGTTGGTTGCTGTATGTACTTTCGGTTTCTGAATCGTTGGTTTATCTTGAATATACTTGTTGGCTATTTTATTGTATTTTCGGTCTGTGCAAAATCTGATTCGATAACTGTTATTCATTGATCCATAATTTTCTTTATCATTCGTTAATATATCTGCCAATGTTTCCCAATTTTATGTTTTAGGTAAACTGATTTCTAACATGTGAATATTTAAAAAAATTGATTGTGAAGATGAAAGGAAAACAGACTATACACGTGACATATGATTACTGTTTGTGATTTAATCATAATTTCCGGGGCCTCATGTCTTCTAAAAACGTGTTTGTCCTCAAAAAGTGGTTAACAAAATTAATGATGCTTGAATCATATTTCAAAAAATGTATACCACCTCGCTTTTTACAATATAAAATCGAATGACCTTTATTCTTTGAGTTTTTGGTATGCTTGATTAAATGAAAGCCTTCAGAATCACCTGAACGGTTTAGCAATTTCGGAAAAGTTCAGAGTCAAGTCAAATGCTCTCCTTTCATCGGTATTGGTTGATATACTCAACGAATGAATGACTATGTATGCAAAATACTTATGTGTAGGTCAGCATTGGTTGATACACTAAATAATACTACATACTATGAAAGTTAGTTATATCTAAATGTTGTTTGTTAAAGTAATGGACAATAAGGAATGTATGCTTTTGCTTATGTTATTAACGTTATTTAATTTGTACATATATTCATCTTAGTGATTATTAATAAATTGGATGGGTTTAAACAATTTTTCTTTTTATTCTGTCCGATACAGGACATTGATTTCAGCAGCTTTGTTATCCAATATCATGGTGGTAGCGGCGACAGAATTGTAAGTATTGATATGCTTTTATCATTCTTCTTTTATACTTACTATAGTAGTTGTATGACTAATCAATGCTTATAATATAATTCATACAGAAATTTCCTCCTAGATTCACGGAGAGGTTGGGTTACCTAATTGATCAAACAGTGATTCTGGACACCAAAGATGCTCAAAGGTGGTTTCTTAGGGTGGAGTGGCGCAATGGTAACATCTGGCTGGGTGATGGGTTCGATCGTTTCAGAGAAGCATACAACATCCAAGTATTGGATACACTATATTTTAGGCACAAATTCAAAGATCATTTTAGCGTTGTAATGTTCAATGCAGCTGGTATGCAATATGGATGGGATCGGGATGCTCCAACTGAGTTACCGGTATCATTTTTCAAGCATATCGTCTCAAGGGATTACGCAACAAAATTAGTATGTCCATTTTATAAAAGAATTTTTGATATTACTACAATCTTAATTTCTTACGTTGTTATATTGTAAATTCATCCTACAATCTTAATTTCTTACGTATTTAATATACAGGTTGTTCCAGATGCTTTTACCATGACATTTGGTAGACAACTACAAAACCCTATTACTTTGGTTGTTTCTGATGGTATGCATTGGACAGTGGAGTGGGCATTAATTGATGGTTCCGTATGGTTTACTGAAGGCTGGGTCGAATTTGCCAGAAATTATGACATAAATGCTAGGGACTTTTTATTTTTCAAGGTTCGTATTAGCGCCCAATTAATCTTAACTAAATATTCATTCATGTTGAAATATTGTACATGTTATTGTTTATTTGTTAGATTAAATGGGTTAAAATTGATTTTAAAAAAACACAAAACATCTAGGGAGATAACAATATCTCTGTATTCATTATAATCAGTTAAACAGTTGTAATTATATGTGGTTATTTGTAATTGTCTCCATAGGTTCGCGATATAGCGCACATGATGGTACGTTTTGTCAGGAGTAATAGTGGTATGATTGGAAACTTTGAACGTATTGGACGTGATGATACAATCGACATTGATGTTAAGGTAAGGAAACTATGGACGGCAAAACTTTCTGATGCATCATTCAAACGGCGTCTACCTTTGGTTAGTTTTATCACAACAAATCTTATACCTTCAGAATTTTGATTCATTGAAGCTTGATATTTATGTATATGATGTTGATTGAAAACTTTTTTGGTGTAGTATGTCCCAGCGAATGTGGCCTCGTCATGCCTAGGACATAAGCCAGAAATGATTTCTGTTGTACTACCTTCAGGAGATGTTCATGGATGGAAACTTAAATGGAGTCCAGGTCGGAAGGACGAATGCTATGTTGGAGCTGGTTGGTATGAATTCAAGATAGAGCATAATCTGCAGGCTGGAGACCGTGTCAAGTTCAGTAGGAGGGGATCTGAAAATCAGTTCATTGTTGAAATAGTCTGAGATATTTGACTTTGTTGACCACTACACCTTTGTGTCAGTCACCTGAAGGCAGAATATTTTGTAATAGCGTACATTTGCTACTAATTTAGTATTAGTTATTATGTCTGTTAAAACTTGTCATGACTTCATTTCTGCCAAGTCTCTCGGATTTTAGTTTGTAACTTTACAAATTAAGTTGAATGTTGTTTGCTTTCAGTTACTAATTTTAGGAATCTATTAAATTTGATATATTGTGCGTACAAAAGTTCTCATCAGTATTATACAACATATAGTAGGTACACACTGTGTGTGGTAAAACTAAGCATGGATCCTACTATAAGGATCACTGTGCTTCTTTAGTATCATGGCAAGCATAAATATACACCTTAGCAGGTATGTTGTTATCATAAGATTTATATTTTTACATATGTTCATATTTTTTCATACTATTAAATTGGATGTGTAAACGATATTCAAAATTCTGACCCCTACAGGACAATGAGTTGAGCAGCTTTGTTATCAAATATTCTGATGTTCGCGGGGATAGAATTGTAAGTAATGCTATGTTCTTATCATTGATCCATTATACTTAGTACATTAGTTGAAAGTTTCAATAATGTTATAATATAAATCGTACAGAAATTCCATAGTAGTTTCACGGAAAGGGGGGAGGGGGGGTTACATAATATTAGTGTTTCTAATTGACTAAATGTAAAACACAATTAATTAGGTTAAATCATATTAAAGAAACTTAAACAGTTGGAAAAACAAAACGAAATTGTAAGTATGGAACAACAATTATATTATATAATTATTAAAATATAATTATAAAGTTGTATTAGGGAAAAAAAATTTCAATCAAATGTATTGAAGTTACTGGTAATATCCTTTGACTTTAGATTCGGAATACACCACGACAAATTTTCAGTAACTACAATTTTCCCTAATGTAAAAGTAATTGAAATAAACCTGCAAAAACTCAATAAAACTACACATTGTCAAACACTTCCCGATACACTACATTCTTAGTGGATCGCAACAGTTTTTTGTCCTCGTCCAGTATTAGGAGCTTCAAACCATTTCTTGACTTCACACGGGAAAGAGCAACATACAACTGTCCATGTGTGAATACTGGTTTAGGTAAATATATCCCAACATGTGATAGTGACTGACCCTGACTTTTGTTGATGGTCATTGCAAAACATACTGTGATAGGAAACTGTCTGCGCCTGAATTTAAAGGGAAGACCAGCATCACTTGGAATAAGATTCATTCTGGGAATAAATATCTTGTCACCAATATTTTTACCTGTTAAAACTGTAGCCGTTATAATATTCTTCCCAAGATGGTTTATCATTAACCTTGTACCATTACATAGACCTGCAGATTGGTCAATGTTCCTCATCAGCATAATAGGTACACCTACTTTTAGAAGTAACTTATGGTTAGGAATACCGGAACATTTAACATCATTCAAAAACTCTGGAGTGAACCATTCACTCTGGCACTCACTGTCCTCATCTGATTGACAAACAGTATCAGAGCTTAGGTACTCAACTACATTACCAGGAATTTGGGACAACACATAATCATTAACCTGCTCAACAGACTCTAGCGTGGGAGCTAGAATAGCCCTCTCCTCAAAAAAATGATTAGTGTTGATGTTATTTAAGAGCTGTGGATAAGCAAATTCGACCAGTGACTGTAGTGGGTTGGTAGCATCCAGAATTAATAAGTCCTCAGGGATGTCAACAACAATTTCTCCATAATCGTTTGTTGGTGAATTTCCGTCGCCAATTTTAAGTAACCAATCTGCAAATTCTCTGATTTCATCCCTCTCAGAATATATATTAGAACTACCAAGTCTCATGTTGACAGTTAGATGAAGGACTTTGCAGCTTGACCATATATTCGATGAATTAATTGAAGCAGCAAGTACATCTTGTCTTGATCCTTTCCTTATGACTGGTAGTATTTGCCTGAAATCACCGCCGAGTACCACAGTTTTGCCACCGAATGGTTTGTACATGTTTGAGCGATCTACAGTGGACATGATATCCCTCAAAGTACGGTCAAGTGCCTCAAAACAATTCCTGTGCAACATTGGTGCCTCATCCCATATGATAAGTTTGGCCTCTTTTAAAAGCTGTGCTCTTGGACTACCTTGACTTATATTACATGTGGAGTCATCACGGGGAACCAAAGGAATTGAAAATGTTGAGTGTGCAGTCTTACCACCGGGGAGCAATAGAGCTGCAATCCCACTTGATGCAGTGTTCAGCACAATGTACCCCAAAGAACGTAAACCAGTTGTCTCGGTACTCCATAGATATGTCTTTCCTGTACCACCATAACCATTTAGAAAGTAAAAGCCTCCACTACCTGATATCACCGAGTTCCTTATCTCATCATACGCCTTCTTCTGATCATGATTTAAATTCCTGTGTAACTCATTATGTCTGCGGGCCATTTCATCCCGGTCATAACTCAGCTCATCAGCTATCAGCTTGTTTTGGAAATCAAATCCTTCAACGATAGTAGGGAATGGCATAGAAAATTCAGCAAGTGACCGCCCATTTTGATGAAGAAGTTTTTCAATCTCTATTAGACACATATTCTTTAGTGCATCCTCTCTTATCTGAAGGCCTGCATTATTATTAAAAAGAAGTTCCTGTATTAGTTTACGTGTAATTAAGTATGCGATATTGCTAACTATAATATCAAACCCAAAATTCATCATGTAAATCATTTTCAAATACACTAACATATGCATACCTGGTGTCTCTAACTGTCTTCGTGTATTATACACGATGCCGTCAGCTAGTAGCTTCCAGGTTGATTCCCAAACAAAATCAGCCTTCTGCATCGTGTACATTGCTAGTAAGGTCACAAACAACCTTCTCAATTGATTACCAGACGCTATGTTACTTGCCTCGGTTATTGCATCAACGAATTCTCTATCGCCATCCAATAAACCTAGTTGAAAACATGCTTCTTCAAACGTGGGCTCGACTTTTCCGTTGACCTTCCGAAGAGAGTTATAGCTTGTGCAACCCTTTTGAATGTTTAGCAAAATGCGCAAATAATACTTCTCACCAACACCAGGAGGAACATAATTTATTCTACCTACACTGTAACCCTTTTTCCTTGGAAGCCAAATTCTGTCTTTATAATTGTATACAAATCTACTTGGAAATTCTGCGTAGGTCAAACCCCTCCCCTCTGGATATGTTCTATTAGCAGCAAACCAAGCCAAAAACATAGTATCATAGTGTTGGGCTCTCCAGACAACATTTTCAATATCTTCATCATCATCAAAAAATACGGTCTGTTCATTCGGGAGATGAAATGATAGCCTCTGCACTGGAGGCCATTTTTGATGAATATCAAATGCAAAAATTCGCCAAACAGCCTCTGAAGGGGACACATACCTGCAATCATAGTAGTTGCGAATTTCATCAACAGGTTCCTCTGGATTGTCTGTATTGCGTAAGACCTGGAGTGTCGCACGATCTGGACCCTTATTGACATATTTGAAGAGATATTTAATAGAGTTAGACTTGTTGCAGTACTCAACATTGACATGTCCTCGATATCTCATCAGCAACTGCGGATTATATGGAACCACAAACCTGTTATCAAAGACAGTGCCACCCTTTTCAACAGTTATGCCTGTGTTGTGACGTTTGTAGCATGGGTAGCCATCTTCATCAATCTTCGTTGATTGCAGAAAAGGCTTGGGGTAGAACTTGGTACAGTATGTTCCCTTAGTGCACGACGACATAGGATTAGCACGACCACATGGTCCATGCAACATGTACGCTGAAACTGCCTCATATAGTTTTGGATACAATACAGGATCTGGCAACTCGGCTGATATGACCCTATCTATGTCTGTGGTTGTCATTAGTTTATTCTCAGAAGACAACCATACCAATATATGGGCATGCGGCAAACCCCTTTTTTGCCATTCAACGGTATACATAACTGTGGAGAACGAAAAAAATCAAGTGTTATTTTTGGCAGATAATATGTGATATTTAAAAATCTAGCCTAGAACAACTATTATAAAAGATGTTCGAAGTAGTATGTGTCAACATAGATTAAGTTTAACGTGTATACCTGAATCAACCTTTCCAAACATATGATCTGTCTTTAAGTCATTTATAAGTTGGTCCAATTTCATTTTGAAGACACGTGAAATAATGTCTGGCCTATCAGAAGCAGTTAGACCACGTGGCCTAACGAAATCAACAATCTCCGGCCAATTTGAATTACATGTTATAGTTATGAATAGATCTGGATACCCGAACCTCTTGCAAATTGCCACTGCATCCTGGCAATTATTGAACATGTATCGAGCACCGCCTGTGAATGATGGGGGTAAAATAACACGTCTTCCAATTGCAGAGGCATCAGTTTCGCCTCTAGTCACTGCATCTTGTAATCCAGTCAAAATTTCAGACCTTATTATTTGTTGGTTGTTGCGTATGTACCGGAGCCGTGTAGACTCAATCATAGTATAACAATCAACCACAAATTGCTGGAACAACCGCCGTGAATTCACAATCTGACCGAACTCCACTTTTCTTTCCTGAATTCTGAATGCTATGAACTCCCTCAACGTTACCTTTTGCCTGCTGGCAGACCTCTCAACCCCAGACCTTTTCCTAAGTGGAATATTTTCCCGGAACCCATCCTCACCACGGAAAAAAATAAGTGGATATTGTAAGGGCAGAAGAGCAGTATGTGTTTCATGAAGCCTTTCAAGCTCGCCTGATCTGTGTTTCACAATAATGTCCCTACCATGCTCAATGTGGGAATCATCCCCAATAATTAATGCAGCAACTTCATCGCAAGTAGGAGTGTTATGGGTCCTGGGATCAGTTGATCGGTCCCTAATCAATCTCAGATTGATTTTCTGTGTAGGGTTTTGTTCTTGTATGTCACGAACTTCTCTGTATTTCTGTGCAATTACATTGTATTGATCAACCATGTCTTTCAATTCTCTGACTAATGATTCATCCAGTGGACGGACATTATTATTCGATCTGCAATACATATTAGATTTGAAAATTGCAAACATTTCTAATAATAATGATTATTATTATTAGAGAATATGAATTTACAATAAAATGGTAACAACTTAAATTGAATTGATGTTTTCCTAAGAAAGTTTGATTATGTCCACCGAACCCAACAACATCATTTTTTAATATGAATAAAATAATAATGGAACCTATATGTGGATAATGTAAAACAACATGGTAGATACCTGAAATGGCTCATTCGATGTGCTACCTCGTTTCTAGTGTCCCATATATATAATTGCGCATATTTTGGGGTACCACCCTGTGTCGGAAGCAGGCTGCCTATACGATGGTAGTTCTGTCCCTTCAAAATGAAATTTGGTGGACTGTTGCCGTCATTATGTGGTGAGACAACTTTACCTCCCATTGAGGTGAAAGCAAACATGCTGTTATACAATCGTATGTTGTCACGGAAGTGTTTGCTTCTTCGATCAATACCTCTAATGAGATTTAACAACAATCGGGGTGGCTCTTGAAGCAATGGGATGTCTACCTGGCCTTTCATGCAACACATAGAAAACTCAGGACTGCTGGAACGGTTACTCTTGACTGCCCTTTCTTGCAACCACAATAATGCATGACAGTCACGACATTCATGTGTAGGGAGACCAAAATCAAGAGCGTCTGAGAATACAAATACAAATTCTTATTAATATTACTTTTAATATGTTTGTGTTTGAAAACATCTAGTTAGAAAATAGCCATTCTATATATATATATATATATATATATGTGTGTGTGTGTGTGTGTGTGTGTGTGTGTGTGTGTGTGTGTGTGTGTGTGTGTGTGTGTGTGTGTGTGTGTGTGTGTGTGTGTGTGTGTGTGTGTGTGTGTGTGTGTGTGTGTGTGTGTGTGTGTGCGTGTGCGTTTCTTTGTTACTTAAAATACTTACGTTGAGATTCATTGTTGTCGTACATTGTGCAGTGATTGCTTGATGGATCTTGTTGATCAACTTGGGCTGTATTCGTGTGATAACAAATGCAAGGTCAGTTCCTATCATAATATTAGTGTTGTAAAAAAATATTAGTTTGTATGTATGTAATGTCTATTTCTATACTTAGTACCTGACATTGGGTGTACTGTGTCGTCCGTTGCATATTGATCATCGACATCGAA
Organism: Astragalus membranaceus; assembly: GCA_039519185.1. Taxonomy (NCBI): domain Eukaryota; kingdom Viridiplantae; phylum Streptophyta; class Magnoliopsida; order Fabales; family Fabaceae; genus Astragalus; species Astragalus membranaceus. Next base: position 173,500,564 of record CM076847.1, read on the forward strand.
ATCAAGTCTCATTATCGGTAAATTCGCTGTTGGTGTGGCTTGGACGTCCGTTGGTCCTACTCCATTGAATATAGATTCATCGTGTGTTTCTACAGGAAATGTTGATCAGGAATCGAACAGCTGAGGTTAGTATGTAGCAATCACATTTAACTCATTTATATCATGTAATGTTGATGTAAGGCCTTTTGAATATAGTTTGGTTATCCTATGTTGTTCTCGCAAGAATTAATGATGCAGGAACAAAAATACATGTACGGCAAAACTAAAACATATACCATCCATCGTAGTGTTATGTGGACCAGTTTGGTTTGTAACACATGATTGTATTTCCTGTTCATGTGCGTTGTCTTCTTTGTTTGAACGTGATCTGACAATCTTCTTTGGCACGTGTTCAATATATGAATGATCATACTGTGTAACTGCGTAAAATATAAAATAAATACATGAATGGTATTATTAGTTGCCTGAAATAAATGAGGTTTGTAAATAATAGCTGAGTGGAAATTAAGAATTACTTCCTAAGATGAATGATAGTTGTATGCCACCACAAAAAAAAAGAATGGTAGTTCGATGAATAATAAAACATTGAAGCTAGATTAGTTTAAATAGGTGACACTATAATTCGTGCATCAAACTATAATAGTGTATTTTTGGTAAATACCTGTAGACATAGGTGTGGGTTTGGTCGACAGAGGCATTTGTAGCACGTTGCTGACCTTCAGTTGTCCTTGTAACGGAGTAAGAAATTCGTTCTGATCTGAACTACCTGATGTAGAATATTTAATCAGGAAAATGATTAAGAATTACAATATGTAACTGAAAGTCTCCCACACATTCCGTTCAATACTTTAAAAATTGAATCACTATTTATGGGGTTTGCAACAGCCTCATTTTTTTTCCAGTGTGTAGCCTGATAGATGGTTTTAGGATTTTCAGGTGTAAATATTTCACAACTTCCGGTGGCTGAAAGAAGTATTCTCACCCTAATAAACTCTGCATTAATTACATGCCCCCACAAGTAGATTTGTTTGCATGGAATCTGTCATTGTTTTAATGTAAGTCTTTCTTTTGAAATTAATATTAACGTTGTAAACAGCACGCTTAACAGGAAAAGATATAATTTACTATGAATTTTGATCCGATTATGTGGATATCATGTCGTTGTCCATTATTAAGGACATAATGGGTATTAGAAATTGTGACCATATTCATTCTTATTCACTTATTAGAGTTGCTGATAAGTTTGACCTTCTAATTAAACTACAGTTTCCTTTTAACCAAGTGTATATAAATATATGTTGTATATAGACACGGTTAACTCGTGATTTTGGCCAAAACAATGGCTATTATATATATATATATATATATATATATATAACGTACCATCTGGCTTGTTAATCATACTTGAATGGTCAGCCAGCGGAGTCTTCCTTGGCCTGCCACGTCCGCGCCGGATGCTTACTGGTATCAATGAGTTGAAAGTGAATTATTGACCATAAAAAAACCTGATACATCATATATATATATATATATAGTTATAGAAATGCATTCTGAGTAACTTACTTGCAGTTGTTAGTTTTGGCTCGTTGTTGTTTTGTGAACTTTGAGGTGTTAAGTTGCTTTGGATTTGATTTTTTCTTTTTGCAACATCTAAGTCTGGTGTAGATGGTTGAGTGCTACCAACTTCCACCAGCAAATTTCTAATGTTTGTGCGTGTGACGGACAAACGTGCCTCTGAGCAATTTTGTTTCTTTATATCTAATTAACATGATATGTTAATAACTACCACCTCCAAAATGTATCTAACCTGACCTTTAATATAGAATGTGACAAAAATTCAAAGTAATATAATTTACCATTAACAGGAGTAGTCCTTGGTCGACCACGTCGTCTGATGTCATTGTCTGAACATAGAAACAAACTGATAGTGAGACAATTTTGATTAGTCAAACCATATATAATATGACTTCTCGAATTCGCCAAACTATATTATTTGATATGTTACCTCCTTTAATTTCAGATAGAGGGGTGCGCGATTCGTTCAATTTAATCCCACTGACATCAATTTGTAATCCTGATGAAGTATCTGTAATATAGTCACAAAAAGGTTGGACTATTTCTTGGTATATATGTGGTACACACTAAATTTGTTTTGTTCCGGGTGATAATTCTGGAACTAAATTTACATTAATATCAATTGAAGAGTGTATTGTAGTCTATTTGTCAGGTTGAATGTGGCATGCAACTTTTATGTTTTTTTCAACAAATTTGTTATACTATTATTTATGAAAAAATGATCTATATATATGTAATTAACAAACCTAAATCAATATGCAGGCTAACCTGTCGGCTGACATTTTCTCCTATGGTGGATGTGTTGTTGGGTTGCATCGTTCGTTGTGGGATCGTCGTTCTCCGTCCCTCGCTTCATGATACCTGTGTTATGGTAACAACAATCTCACCCTTAGTCATATGATAACAAAAGGTATTAAACAAAAAAATCCGATTATAATTGTTGCTTTTCAATGTGTTTCACTATCGCCTTCCAATTGATAAACATTATATCGTGTAACATCGACCATCTCTTTCAGATTGGTTACACCAAACTTTTTGATCCACTGTCAGAAAATCATCCTTAGTCTCATAAATTTGTCTGGTGACGTGACAGTTGTTAATTTCGACTCCTTGTTGGTTTGTGACGGACAAACGTGCCTCTGAACAATTTTGTTTATTTATATATAATTAACATCATATGTTAATAACTACCACCTTCAGAATCTATTGTATCCGACGTTTAATATAGCATGTGACTGGAATACCAAAGTAATATAATTTACCATTAACAGGAGTAGTCATTGATCGACCACGTCATCTGATGACATTATCTGAACATACAAACAAACTGATAGTGAGATATGACACATTAGTCAACGCATATATCATATGACTTCTCAAATTCGTTTAGTTACTTTATTTGATATGTTACCTCCTTTAACTTCAGATAGAGGGGTGCGCGATTCGTTCAATTGAATCCCACTGACATCAATTTGTAATTCTGATGAAGTATCTGTAATATATCCACACAAATGTTGGACTATTTATTTGTATATATATGGTACACAATAAATTGGCTTTCTTCCGGTGATAATTCTGGAAATAAATTTACATTAATATCAATTGAAGAGTGTATTGTAGTGTATTTGTTACGTTGAATTTGGCATGCAATTTTTATGTTTTGTTGATCAAAATTTGTTATACTATGATTTATGAATAAATGATCTATGTAATTGTAATTAACAAACCTAAATCAATATGCAGGCCAACCTGTCGTTTGACATTCTCTCCTATGGTGGATGTGTTGTTGGGTTGCGTCGTTCGTAGTGGGATCGTCGTTCTCCGTCCCTCGCTTCATGATACCTGTTTTATAGTAACAACAACATTGTCAGATCTAACATAACAAAAGGTATTAAACTCAAACATCCAATCACCTCTGTTATGCATTTAAATGTGTTTCACTATCGCTTTCCGATTAATAAACATTATATCGTGTAACATACCTTGAAGATGATCCTATTCTGTTATCCAATCATATTCGAAAGGAATATATTTTTAGGAAGATATTTTTAGGTTAATTTCCAATATGGAACTGATGTAACATCAGTTAATTTATGCTGATACTTATAGTGCTAGAAATGTCATCAATAGCTGTACATGTGAGGAATGAGGAATTGATAGAAATTTCACCGTGATTTTGGGACCCTAGAATAAATTTGTTAGGTTCAATTAAGCAGATAATTTTTATGTTCATTCCTTACAAATTTGTTCTACTATTATTTATGAATAAATGATATATGTAATTGTAATTAGAGAACATAAATCAATATGCAGCCCAACCTGTCGTTTGACGTTTTCTCCTATGGTGGATGTGTTGTTGGGTTGCGTCGTCCGTAGTGGGATCGTCGTTCTCCGTCCCTCGCTTCATGATACCTGTGTTATAGTATCACCAATTGTCAGATCTAAGATAACAAAAGGTATTAAACTCAAACATCCAATTATAATTGTTGCGTTTAAATGTGTTTCACTATCGCTTTCCAATTGATAAACATTATATCGTGTAACATACCTTGAAGATGGAATTACTTTGTTATCCACAATATTCGAAATAACACAGCATTTTAAGACTGCTTTTCCATAGGAATATATTTTCAGGTTCTTTTCCCCTATGTATCTGATGTAACTAATAATAATTTATACTGATACTTATAGTGCTAGCAAGTAAATAGATAGCTGTACATACTAAGAATGAGGAATTTCAGTTATAAGCCGCGATTCTGGGGAATAATAATTGCCTTTATTTAATCATATGTGTCATCGCTGACTCACGGTTATAAATACAAAGGAAGCTGTTGCAGTTTTTTTAAGCTTGCGTATGCATATATTTAAAATTTGGAAATGCGTTTTTCTTGAAGGTTATAACATATGAGATCTTCAGAATAAATACGTGATAAATTGGCATTATTCGCTATTTATGACACTGGAACATGATTACTGGGTCTCCTGCATATTCTAGATTGTTATTACTACTGCAGATTTTGGGGGTATTTTTATATAGTTTCAACTGTTACTTTATGATCCTTTTATTAGTTTTGGATTTATTATTTTGCTGTTTGGCACATGTAACTTTGTAATCAACATAGTGTTAATAATTTAGTTGCATAATCTGTTTTCCATGACTTTTAATCTGCTAGATTGATGTGCAGCTATCTATTTGGGATCATCCGGTGAAATGGAAACCTCTGTGCAAGACAACGTGCCAAGAGTATATCATATTCCGTCAATGTTTCAGCCGTAAGGTAAACAATCAATACCTGTCTGTCTTGTTGATGGCATACATATAGCCTAATTTCATTGATTTTTGAATACGCACGTTTACTTAATGTAAGTCTTGTTTTTCGTGTATGACCGTTAAAAACATCAAATATGAAATAATCAATATTAGAAAATAAATCATGAACATAATTGAAATTGTGGCAAATATAAAAATATTCTGCAGAACATAGATTCACAATGCAACACTCCTTCTATGGATGAAAACACCAAACGAAATACCCAAAGTAAGGAAAAGAAACTCGATTATCCCGTAATTCAAAATAGTCATAGTAAAATTCTTGGACTCATATAAAATAAAACTGAATAACTGATAGGATCATTTATTCAGAGGATTCTTATTTCTCAATCTTCACGGACTTCATGGGCAAAGTGACCGAAGATGAACCGTTGTCAACTGGAGCCTTCCGCTTCAGAGGGGGTGTATCATCGCTGTCTTTAGTAATGTCGACCGTGCCATCTCCCCTACTGACTGTGTTTGAATCCGTTGCGGAGGCCTCAAACTTTTCAATCAGATCCTACATCATTTTAAGTAAAACTTTGTCAAACCTTCGTGTCAATTGGCATTCAAATTTATTTTTTGTCTGAATTACCTTTTGACCTAATTCGCATAACAAACATTAGAAACTGTCGAAACTAACAACAGTTGACGCTATACCTGAGATACATCTTCAATCAGCTTGGGTACACTGCCTGAAACCGATGTTGGGGTGTTCTCAATCAGCAAGACTTCTTGAGGTCCATCAATTGTGGCCTTTAAGGTTGTACATGGGCATATGTATTAGGTAAAATTATGTATAATAACAGTGCGTAGATGTACTGTATTATTCATTACAGAACGTATTTAACCACGTACCTCATTCTCATTCCACTTAAGCAAATAGCGATCTATTATATCACGATCTTCAGAAATGTTTCTCACACGGTATTGCCGTGGGTACCTACCTCCATTGGTACCTTGGCATTGAATTTTGATCAATACCTCTTTACCCTTCAGTCCGATCAGTTCAATTGGAATGTAATCTCTTTCTGGATCCTGTTCTTGACACGAAAAATCAAAGATTAAGTAGCACGACTTAAGACTTAAAAAAGAAAAAATTCCAAAATAATCAAAGTTTTATTTGATTTCAACCTGAATCCATGAGTCATAAACCTCATCACAGGACCTCCCTATCAACACACGTGCGGATTGGTCAAATAAGATCACACTGACGGAGTCAGTCTCGTCAATGACACGTAGTTTCAAAAAATACCTGTAGGAAAATAAAACGATAATAGGTTGGATACATGTAATGTAAAAAAGATGATAAATTAGGTATTTATCAGAATATCTAAAGCATTGATTCCAATTGGTGGTGAAGTCTATTTCACGCGGTCTTACTTCTTAGTAACGTTGATGACATGTGTGTCACACTTCGGACAATAGTACATATCCGAGTCATCAACAACTTTCTTGTGGCAGCGGCAAGCCCAATACCACCAGTCATCGTCATTGGCGATAGCATTAATTGATGCCAAAATTACAAAATCATTGACCTGAGAACACATAACAGAAATAAAAATTGCACGATTAATAGCTATGTAAACAATAATTATTATATAAAATAAAACAGCTAATACTTAGTCTGACAAAAGAGTTAATTTTTGCTCACATCGACCATCTCTTTCAGATTGGTTATAGTAAATTTATGATCCACTGTCAGAAAATCATCCTTACATCCGCCGCTCTTGCTGGGTTCACTTACAGTCAGAGTTGGGGAAGTAAGTGCTTGAGACATTCTGTACAATAAATAAATATATATAAATCATTGTCTATTAATGAATTTGGTATTGTACAGTAGGTTATGAGTAAGTGTATTCATTATCACAGTCCAAGAATGTATTTCAGATTTTTATTAGCCTGGAAATACATTATATAGATCAACTACGTACGTCTCTCGCAAAACAGCTGCTTCTTGGATCGATGGGTTGATTAAAAGCTTCGTGGTGTGCATTGTTGTCTGAATAGATATGCCACCTACACATTAATGGGAGAACTATTCAGATTCAATTCATGTTTGCTGCGTCCAATAAGTAATGTTCACATAATATTACATAAGTTAATGTGGGCTACACCTGTCCAACTGTCCACTTTGCAGTACAGAAGTGCAAGGACAGCATTGTTTGCGGCTCCAGTTGAGATGAACTGATTCAATTCAGTGACATACTCACCGAACAAAGTGACACTAAAGCGATAGCTGCACCACAAGCCAATCATTATCCAGTTAATAGTATTTACTTGCAAATTGGAAATAATTGGTCCTAAAAATCAAAAAACCATGAATTGTTTCATATTGAATGTACAAAACCATATTGGACGCACCCTCTATTGTCAAGATCAATCTTCATTCTAGAAGATTTCCCATTCCCTTTATTGAACTCATACTCAGGACCCACACCAATGAGAACTCCAGCAATATCTAGCAAGTAAAAAGAGAACCTTAAAATTTGATGTACTAAGCAAACAAACTCATATATCAGCCAGTGTTTCAAAAAAACCATACCGACTAAATAAGCTCGATCAAACCCTTTATCGAAACACTCGTCCGGTGGAGTGAAAATGTACTCAGGATCTGGCACCAAGTCTCCTCGTGGGGCAGGACGGATAATAGACTTCAGATTTATGTTCAACTTATAGTTGTGCCTCGTGGCACGGTAGTTTCCAGCGTTCAGCGCAACTATGAATTTGGATATGGTATAGACATGACCCTCATGAATGTATTTATCATGCTTATAAATATGCATTTTCTCTATGTGCCCTTGAATCTTTGTTCCCTGCAACACAATTAATAACAACAAATTGTCCATGTCATCATACTGTATAGAACCTTTAGTGGAGAGTGCCTGATTCTCCATCACAGTTAATCATTTTTACATCCTTTAGTATAGAACCTATCAGGTGAAATTTGTTATGCATGTAGTCTGTCTATCAGTTTGATACTTGTTATAAATGATAAATGTATTTATACTGTCTAAAACAATAACAGAGTTTCTATAGTAACATGATATTCTATATGTATTTATATATTATTTTGAATGTTACATCAGTTTCTATAAGATGCATTCAAATAACATTATCGGGTATAAACGAAATATGTAGTTCATTATCCAGTATATGTATAAGATCCATTCAAATAACAGACTCGTTATTGTAAAAATTATAGGATATAATATACCTCTACATCTGCTAAAACCATTTCAACTGCAACAGGTGAGTTGCCCCCATATGCAGAATATACATGCCACTTTCTGAGTACCTTGACCATTATCGATGCTGAGTCGTTGCCTGGTTCAATGGTCGCCAAAGATAGAACATTTTTTGGTGTAGCAGCACACAGTTTGGTGGTGGAGGCCATACCTTCTAATTTTCTGACACTATGGTACGTTTTATTTTTTAGGTTTTTGTCCAATATGGATGACTGATGTCAGTGTCATTTGGAATATGCTGATATTTATAGTGCTAGCAAGTAAATAGTCTGAGACAGTCTAGAATATTCAAAGACCCACTAATCATGTATAAACCTGCTGTTTTTTATTTGCAGGTGTTGTGCCGGATTTTGTGAATTCCATTACTTAATGATTTGCATGTGTTATGGAGCAAAACGTGTTTTAATTAATTACATGGTCTGGAGTATGCATTGGAAGTTTGAATTCGAAATAATGTGTAATGATTGAACCCGTAATTTTAGTAATACAATATTAGTAGTGAAGGTAAATCTACAGTTGTGTGTCCACATCCATAATGTGTATATATATCAATATGCTAATAGATAGCTGTACAGGTGTGGAATTTCAGATACATAATTATAAGCCGTGATTTTGGGGAATATTAACTCCCTGTGTTTAATTATCTGTGTCATGACTGACTCACAATTATTAATGCGAAGGAATTGTTGACTATAAGCAGCGATTTTGAAGAGTGTATGCCACCTAAAAACAGTTGACCATATCAATGGCATTTAAAAAAATGTCCAGGCATTTAATTAGCCATGTTAATGTTTGTAGAAAAAATTTGTTGTGTAATATTTATTTTAAATGCAATTTAATTTTTTCTATTTGATGATCTGCCACAATTAGACTGTCCAACGTGGATCCTTACTGTTCACCAAACTTGCCACCTGGAAATACGTCATCAATGACGTAATATAATTTGTCTGCTGACGTGGCAGTTATTCATGGTTTATAATATATAAGATTACATTAATTTTTGTATTTGAGAAATCTTACGGTCAAGAAATCTGTTCCGGACTGGGCCGGAGCCCAACACTGTCACAGGGCCGGCCGCAAGCGGCCCAATTAGCGAAGTAGAGAGGCTTGACCTAGATCGCAGGATCAACGGCTCAGATCAAGCCATACGCGATCCGACGATCGCCCGCAGAGCCTCTGGCACTATATAAATAGAGGTCTGACCTCAGCTGACAGGGACATTTTTAACACATAACGTTACTCTGCTCGAGTATTACCCCACTGACTTTCGCGTCGGAGTGTCATTGCAGGTACACCCCACCGGACCTCTGAACACGACCAGCAACTATTCAGCTCGACTTCACCACCACCATCGCTCGAGTAGCAAGCAATCTCAACGAGCCAGTAACGTGACAAGCAAACCAAATCAGATTGATCGCCCAAATTGGGGCCCGGATCATTGGCGACCACAGTGGGAGTCGAACCCACGACCTTCTGATATGCCACCACGGGGAAGACCGCGTGGGGCCCCGCGCTTGCGAATCATAGCAGCAATCCCCGAGCAGCAACCGCTCGATCAGGAGGACCAAGCCGCCGACGTCGAGGACACAGCTTCGAGCGCCTAGGCGGACCCGGCACAGCCGGCCAATGTGGTGTTACCAAGTGCAATTGTGCAAGAATTGCGCAACCTGCTGCATGTGAGAGACAGACATATCGAGCAACAGGAAGAGCGACTCAATCAGATAGAACAGCAGGTCGCTTCTGGAAGGGCGTACACCGCGCCCAAACAGCGTCGCCGCGACGACGGCTCTCCCGTGCCCAGGGGTAACCAGTCGAGGAGGCATCGATCGCCCCCGAGGAGACACCTTGAACACCGATCTCCACCCAGGCGGGCGGGGAGAGAGGCTCCCCAGGGGCGGCCGAGGGCGTCACCTTCCTCGACCGACCCAACCTACTGGCCCGAAGAAGAGCTTTACCAAGAGTCCTCGTACAGCTCGACTGATTCATTGACCCGGTCAAGGAGCAAATCGTTTGATAAATACGCTCGGTTACACCCCAAGGAGCCTTCATCCAACCGACATCGTCGTCACAATTGTACCCCCGAGCGACGTGGTCATCGAGATCGACAACTCGAGGACCGACCACCTCGCGGGGGAAGGGGCGACACCCAGATAGGACCTTTCACTCGAGAAATAGACGAGTACCCCATTCCGCGGGCTCTTGAGAAGCCTCCGTCCGATCTCAGAATGTACAGTGGGGTGAACGACCCCAATGCTCACTTGAGATATTTTGACCTAATGATGCTGTATAGAGGAGAGTACGGGCCGGTCAAGTGCAAAATATTTCCGTTGACCCTAGAAGGACCCGCCCTGGAGTGGTTTACCGAGTTGAAACCTAACACGATCTCATCATGGGAGCAGCTGGCGAGAGTTTTCAGTGCCCGCTTTACCGCGTCTAGGGTAAAGACAAAGTCACATGCCGTTCTGAAGGCGATCAGGCAAGGTTCCATCGGGACTAGAGGACGACATGCGTCTATGGTTCCATCGGGACGGACTCCGTACTGACAGTCTGTTTGAGATTGAAGTTGGAGTGAACGAGCAACCCGACCTCTAAACTTTCCTTCGACGTTCCCAAAGCTTTAAGAATTATGAAGAAAGAGCGGGGGCCACAATGTGGCTATCCATGTGGTTTTTTTGTTTTATTAGTTTTTTTTTAGAATCTAGGTCATCATCTTCCCCAAATCCCTTGTCAAAAAAATCTTCCCCAAATCATCATCAATTCATTCTCCAGAATCTCGCTGCTGAGAAACCATACCCTTCTTTCTTCTAGTACTCACCTCACCTAACCCTTCAAATTCAATTCCATTTCATCACTTTTTCTTATTTTCCAACCATCTCATTTTCATTCATTTCACTGAAAAAAAAAACTTTCTTTTTGTAATTGCAGTAATAGATCAACGATATGGTTCTCTCACGTTTAGCTTCATCTTCAAATTCATGTATCAGATCCATTCTCCTGAAACCTCTTTCCGCCGCCTTAAACCCCCCTCGTTCGATTTCCTGCGACACTCTCACGATCGAAACCTCCATCCCCTTCACCGCCCACAATTGCGACCCTCCGCCACGCACCGTCGACACATCCTTCATCCCCTTCACCTAACCCTTCATCTCTCTCCTCTCTCTCTCTCTCTCTCTCAGTCATGGCTAGGGTGTTGGTAATCTGATGAAATCAAGTAATCTAGAAACGGAACTAACCCTTCATCTCGTTCTGCATCCTCCATCCCGTTCACCCAATTGAAATTTGATGTTGATCGATCTGGCTGTTTGGGGTTTGGGGTTGTGGGGGACTGGGAAGAAGAATGAAGAACAATTTCAGCGAAGAAGAAGAGTGTTTTTTTTTTGAAAATGACATGGATAATAAAACAAAAATGTGGTGAACAAAAAGCCACATGGATAAAAAAAAAAGCCACATGTAAATGTAAATGACACATCAGAAAAACGTTAGCCCAATCAGCATTATTTAACGTAAGGGACTAATAATGAAAACAGCAAAATAAGATGGGTACCAAAATGCCTATTTCGTTAATGTAGGGAATAAACTTAGAAAAATTCAATTTTGTAGGGACCAAAAACATATTTTAGCTTTTTTAATATAGAGGAATATTTTAGAAAATAGTTCGAGATATTTCAATATTTTTTAAGCAAAAAGAAAGACGAAATCAAGAAGGAAAAAGAGAAATTCATCTGTATTTTATTAGAAAAGAGAAAAGAGAAAGGTGACAGAAAAGAACCAAGGGGGACTAGACCAAAACCTAGGCAAAAAAAAAGTTAAAACAATAATAGGAAGCCCTAACAAAACCCTCTAAAACATTTCACCTTAGAGACAATTTTAAAAAACTAACTTACAGTAATCAAATAAAAAAAAGACATAGACAAAATTTGTCCTTAAAGGAGAAATATAGCCTACAAAAAAGTACATTATATTTTGAAGTTTATTAAAATTGTAAACATCTATTTTGGTCTTTAAATCTGATGATTTCTTCTTTTTTTTTACGCTTATCACTATAATTTCTTAATATACTACTCTCCTCGGTCCAATTTATAAGAGACAAATTCATAATTGAAACAAATCAAAAAATGACATAAGAATCGGTTATTTTCCAATGACGGGCCTAAAAAACTACCTTTCTTTTAAAAAATGCCTCCTTATGAAAGATGTCTTATACTTCTAAGTTCTAATTGGACGAAAACATTAACTTTCGTTGACCCAGCTTATATTTTCTTATAAGTCAAAGTTCTTTTTAATTAATTTACGCAAATTACTCTTATAAATTGCTTACTTTTTTTCTTAAAGCCAATGCTCACGGGAGTAACTTAGAATTTTAACCAACGCTGCTGGTCTATTGGCTTAATTTACCCTAGGATACGGAGGGTCGACCCAGTGCTCCCGGGTTCGATTCCCGTAATGGACAAACTTGGTGTTGGCAGTGCGAAATTTGATTCTAAGCACAAGTGGAGATTAGTCTTTCGTTGAAAGCGTTGAGACACTCCGTGAGTAGCCAACGATGGTGCGAAAAAAAAAAACCAATGCTGGAGTAACTTAGAATTTACTTCCACTTTTTTAATAAATTTTATTGCCTCCACTTTGTTGGTAAACTGTGTCTTTGTCCCTCACTGTTAGTTTTCTCGGCAATTTCAGTGATATGGGGATGTCGGCTCCCGAGTTCGAACCTGGGTGTGAGTAGTTTTTCAGTTTTGATAAGCGGCGTAAGTATTGTAGTATGTTACTTATTGTGTGTGTGGTGTTTATTTGCCAATTTTATCTGAGTAGTGAGAAAATCAACATAGCCCACTATTTTTCAAAGTGTATATGCCATATGGACTCAATGTAAAGTGTATATGGATCATAGAAAATCAACATAGTCCTTCCATTGAGTCCACTACTTTTTTGACTCAAAGTCTTTGTCTTTTCTCCGACCATGCCCACTATTTTTCAAGCGCCGCCAATTCAAAATCAAAATCCGGCGGAACTTCAAACCTTAATTCCACCGTCCTCCTCAGTCCTCAACCACTTCCAAACCTACGCAAGCAACCGCCATTTGTGATTCAAAACCACCCAACCAGAAACATATACAAATGAAACCTCTTATCCAACATTTGACAAAGGTCTCTGAATGCCACCACCGTCCACTGCATTAATTCTACCATACAAGAAGAACAAAATTAGTTTCCCAAAGAGATCAATGAATTGAATCCCTTTGTTTTTCAGTCACAAAAACAGAACCTCCGACAACCTCTTCCAAAATCAAGCCACCACTCTTTTTTTTACCGTGTCCGAAGCTTCCATCGGCTTTGACAGGTGTACCTTTAAATGAGATCCAAGCCCAATTACCACTTTGACCAACCATTGTTGGTATCAAGCCACCACTCTTGTTTTAGAGCTTTCGCAATGATATCTTCTACACCAAGCCACCACTATCAATAGTCCATATAGTATGAGTCACCATCTCCTAAGTTTGAATCCAACGTACCATCTAGTCCACACGTATCGTGAATTGAATCAATCAATGCATACCTCTAAAGACCGGAACGTCACTATTCAAGACAATGTGTTCAAAATTAAGATCCTTACTTTTTAGCTGACTTTGGCAATGGCTATCCTTCTCTTATTATAAGTGATGACACATTTTTTTGAAAAAAAACATTAGCCTAAAATAAGTGTTATATTTTTAATAAAATTTTAATTACATTTTTTTAGTTTTACCCCTGTATGTTTTTTATAAATTACTGTGATGTGATGTTACATCAATTTTATTGTTATGAACTTCGACGCAAAAGATTTTTACATAGATAACTAATCACAAATCACACTATATAAATGATGGTTGAGGTCTCTTCCAGCTTAGCCAAAGTTCTGGGTTCGAATCCAGCCTTGACAATGCAGTAACGTTAAAACTCTTGAGAGAACAATCTCAATGAGTATATGCAACATCACAAGAGATATGTGTGACACCATTTACCACGAAAATATTTATAAGTGAAAAAGTACGAAAAATGAGCAAATTTGTTTTTCAAATAAAACTAACAATTCATTTTTTTAAATGGTTTTCACAAGTAAAAGATGTCGTCCAACTCTTTAAATCATATATAAACGATCATAATAATATTAAAGAATAAGGCGATAAAACATTTCTGTTAATACAATAATAAAATGACTTGAAATATAATATTGAAAATACAACCCCAAATCCCGGTGTCACATGATCAGAGCAATAAGCCTTTAACCAATTAAATAAAACACAAAGTATCACTAACGTGAAGTATCATTCTGCAAGTTGCTGGGTGATCCGCAGTGAACACATCTCCACCGCTACACGATCGTAGAGGTATACTCCACCAACACCTGGAATTCAATCTAAAAAAGTGGTGCACGGGTGAGAAAGAGCGACCAAACCATATAAGGAATATAAGACCGAAACTAAAACAGCAAAGGCAACCACAATCCATCAAATCAATATCAAACAGTCACTCTCAAAAGAGTGACAAACACAACATTTTCATACATTAAGATTTCACAAGTGAAGCCACAAAGGGCTCATACGTAAAAAGTGAGGGATCACATCACACCGTTAAAATCACTACAGTATATACGACAAACATAACCTGTATGCTCAATTAATCATCATCAACAACAACAACAACAACAATAATAATAACAGGACCGGGATACCTTGCCCGATAATGCCCTACGGTGAACAACAACAATAGGACCGGGATACCTTGCCCGAATGGGATACCTTGCCCGATAACGCCCTACGACGAACAAAAATAGGACCGGGATACGTTGCCCGATAATGCCCTACAAGAAAACAACAGGACCGGATTAGCCCGAACGGGATACCTTCCCCGATAATGCCCTAAAGAACACCCAAGAGAGGACTATGAGGACCGGGATACCTTACCCGAACGGGATACCTTGCCCGATAATGCCCTACTAACAACAACAACAACAACAACAACAACAACGACGACAACAACAAGATGGATACACATGCACCTAATCAGACGCGATATCGCACAACGACAGCGAGAACGACGATGACAACAACAACAACAATGCCTATCATCATCACCATCCTTTGAGGTACGGCTCGCCCATACTGCGACAAGGTTCCTCCTATACAATTTCAACTATTGAGGTACGGCTCGCCCATACTATGACGAGTCCTTGCCCATATTGCGACAATGTTCCTCTTACAATCATCAACTTTTAAGGTACGGCTCGCCCATGCTGCGACGAGTCCCTGCCCATGCTGCGACAAGGTGCCTTTAACAAATCTCGATCACGAAGATACAGCTCGTCCATACTGCAACGAGTTCTTACCCGTGCTACGACAAGATTCTTCAACACGAACCAGCTTGCTAATCATCGACGAATGATAACTTGCCCATTGTGCGACAAGTCTCCGATAACAATACCCATAAAGCCAACTAGTAGTCACCACAAACACAAACGTCAAGTCATTTAATAACCTTAGTGATTCCAAGTTAGTCCTGACTACATCAATCTATGCTAAGATTTTTGTGTGAGTCCCAAACAACAAGAACTTCTTATTATTTAGAATTACCTGTCATTCTAGTCTATTATCACATTAGACATAGCTCATCCTACCACTTTTATAACTAAGTGATTTACCAATCTACTCATATTAGAATCATCCAAAAAACTCGACCTATTGACTACAACCATCCAAATAATAAAATTACAGTCATCCAAATAATTTAGTTACAGTCATCCAGATCATTTGATTACAGTCATCCAAATCAAATAATCAAATAATTTACGGACCATATAATTCATTACAGTCATCCTGAATAATTACAGTTATTCAAATTGAATAAATTGAATAATTGAATAAATTAAATAAATACAAACAAAAATAGGAATAGCGATAATCAATACTATTCTAGTCCTATCCTCTATTCCCCATATAGAATAGAAACCCTTTCCCCCCGTACCTGATCGTGAATCATATTCCGATAGCAAATCGATGAAGGCAAACTACGATCTCTCAGGCATAATCTGAATTCAGCGGCGGCAAGACAATTAACTCAAACAAATACATTATGCAACAGCAAGACTCAATTAGTTATTATTTACTACAAATAATGCAACTTCTTAATTACTCACTTAATGAATTAACTATGTTTCGAGAACGAGTATCTATCGGAAAGGTGACAATGCCAACCGTTTGATAACACAAATCAAAGAACTCAAGTCTAGATCTGAACATGACATGTACTTTACGAAAGGCTTGGTACGAGACGCCTCACCGGTGGTGGTGCTGCATCGTTTTTTGGCTAGTTCATTGACTGAGTTTGCACCTGGTGCTGAATAGAATAGGCATAGCTGAGGGTAAGTGACAGGGATCTAAGGAGAGGGAGGAGTGTTATGGTCACGGTGGTTCATAGAGGAGGCTCACGGTGTGGCCGTTATTCGCCCAAGGTAGAGTAACACGAATGCAAGAACGACAGGGAGAGCTCACGGACAGAGGGCTTCGATTAGTGGGTTCCTCAGACAACTTTCTTCACTGTGATGGTGCTGTAATCCATGGCCAGAATCGCGCCTATCAATGGCGAGTTCGCGAACAGAGGTGCTCACGGTTTGGGGTTGTTACAATGATGTTGGCATGGCTTGGTGGTGGTTTCATGGAGGTTGGGCGTGGTTTCGTGGTGGTTTCGTGGCTAGTCACGGTGGTGCGATGGTTATGGTGGTGGGTCGCGAATGAGAACTAGAGGGAGAGAGATGAAGGGAATCGAAGGAGAGGATGAGAGTCAGGGGATTTATGAACATAAATCCCCAATTGATGAATAAGGATTAATAATCGTGATTGAGAGATATAAAATCTGTCATTGATCTGATTATGGAAAGAAATCGCAAAAATGGTGGAGGAGAAGAGTAGCTACGGCGCTCCTAGGGTTCCAGAGGAAGAAGAAGGCGAACTGGGTCACAAGCGGGTAGGGTCTTGCTGCAGGTCACGCGCGTTGGGCTGTTGTGCTTGGAGTGTTAGGTGGATCATAGGGGGTGTAGTTAACAGATAAAAAAAAGGGATGCATGCGAGAAACTATGAATAAAAATCAGTTTTTATTTACTTTTAAAGCCCATTTTAAAAATACCTGCCATTTTAACACCTCTATAACCCAAAATTATTCTAAAAATAAATTATACTTTAAACACTAATATTTTATAAAATAAAATAAAATAATTAACAAAAACAATAATATTTCAAATATAAATACTCTATAAACAACATAATCGAATAATAACAAAATATAGTACTAACATAGGATAAAAATACGGTTTAATATCATTTCAACATATTTGATAATTCAAACACACATAAATATATAAACTCATTTAAAATGATAAACATTACTAAAATATATAATTACTAAGGCAAAGGACACACAATACATCACAAAATTACTATATATCCACGCATAAGCAAAAGTATACTAATACGGTAATTGGGGTGTTACAATATGCAGCATTTCAAGCTGTCGAGTGGGTAACATATGTAATTATAAAAGAAATCGAGAGACATGGTGAGGTGTCGGGAAGAGCTCATTGAGATTTGTAGTCTCATCGTTTGTTTTGTGGTGTTTTACAAATAAGAAAAGGAATAGTAAGCAGGAAGAAGAAAGGACAAATGAGTCCTACTACTTCACTTGAGGTGGATGGTTATTAGGATGATTTCGTTTCGTTCGTAATTGGATTCGAACTTATGTTGTCGTATCTCAATTTGGCCTTCGAGCTTTTTTTTGTATCTCTTTGTTTCATTTAGGTTTATGCATTTTATAACTTGGATTTGGATATATGTATCAAGTTGTAATTTGAGATTTGGTTGAAATGGCTTAGTGCCGTTTTGAGTCAGTATACGGTTATTCATCATCGTTTGTCCAATAAATCCAAGTTTATAATGTGCATTACTCTAATCTGTTTTAAAATGTTCTAACCCTTAATATATCGTTGACGAATGATTTATAACTCGTGCGTGCATTGTCTTTCTACCCGGCTCGAGGGATTAGTCTTTGCAGTTGCACACAGAGGATACTCGGTTTACACCAAAAATTACATTATAAATAAATTTAAATGTAGTTGAGAGAATGAATACTCATTTTCAATGACACGAATTATTTACACAAAAAGTAGTTATAATTAAATAATTTTAATTTAATACGTAGTAAGATTAATTTGGAACAAATGTTAAGTTTCTTTCTTCGTGTATATTTTTCTTTTAACTTATGAAATGACTGGCATCGACACTTATGATGAGATGGAATGAGTAGTTTTTATCGAAATATTATAGGCTTAAATATGTTTTAGGCCACTGCAAATATAGCGTGTTTTAGTTTAAGCCCCTGCAAAAAAAATTAGTAAAAAGTCCTTGCAAAATACAGTGTTTTGATATTAGCCCTTCTGTTAGAGTTCTGTTAGACTGACGTTAAAAAAAATGCCAACATGTCTGCCACATGGTAAAAAGTCCTTCAAAATACAGTGTTTTGATATTAAAAGCCCATAAAGATATCAGATTCATTTCTGCACCCTCTTTTGTTAATAATACAGCACCCTGCTACTAATTGCACCTCTCTTATTACTATTTTACAACCGTGAAAATGGGGTTCCTTTCTCACTTCTCTCTCTTTTTCGTGTTCTTGTTGTTTCTGTTCCAGATTCCTCTACTCATTATCAATCTTGCCATTATCAAATTTTCCCATTTTTTTCCAGATTCCTCGTGAAAGATTAGGGATTTGATTAGAGATTTGATTATGAAATTAGGATTAGGGATTTGATTCTAAAAGTATGGCTTTTCTTTCAATCTGAAACTATGCAAGCTCAACTTTGAGTTCCTCATAGAATGCTTAGATGTAGATCGAAACACATACTAATCAATTAATTACTACTTAATAATAATTGACCATAATTGATATATTAATAGTAATTCCTAATTAACAATTGATTATGCCAATTGATTATGGGTTAATTAAAATACTTAGTCTAATATTCTCCCACTTGATGGCAATAGTCAATTACTAAAAGAATAGAAATTTCAAGACTATAAAATCACTTATGGTCGAAGTGTTAACTAACAATATATATATATATATATATATATATATATATATATATATATATATATATATATATATATATATATATATATATATATATAAGAAGAGTAGAAAACAAGAAAGGAGGATAGGGTTCTAATAGAATAGAATGCAAAATCTTAACAATACAAGGTAAAATAGCACTACGCCAGATTATTCATTAAATGATGCACCTTTTAGTAGCACTTTACATGAAGCACTACTTAAACGAAACAAAGAAAGTTTTAGGTAGCACTTTTAAAGAAACCACTATCTAATCTTAAAGGCTAGATAGTGCTTCATAAGGAAGCGCTGTGAAATGTTGGTTGGGATGCAATAGGTAACGGTTGCTTAAAAAGTGCTACCTTAAAATGAAAGAATAGCTAGTGCTTTTTAAGGAAGATATAACAATTAGTCTGGAATAAGAGATATACCTAGAAAAACAAGTGGATTAGATAGCATTTGTGAATCGACCATAAATTTCACTATATTTATTAAAGAGAATCTACCACTGAAGAGTATTCTTCAATTGGTGCCTTTGCAAAAAGATCATAACATCGTCAGAATACATACCATGAGAAGTAACAAGATTACTTCTAGAACAAGTAATGAGGTTGAGCTTACCTTGTTTAACTCCTCTTTTGCAATAAAATATTCAACACGGGAATTTGTTTTACATCTATAAATGATGTTATTGAAAATAGTAGTAACACTTGAATTAAATGAGGGGTGTTATGGGAAAAATAATATTAAATGTACTAAAGTTAATTGAAATTTGCTTATACTTTTTTTACCATCAATTCGTATTAGTTTTTATTTTTTTGCTTCTATTCAGAATTGTGGGGAGTAAACCTTTCGGATAAAAGCAATGTAATCTTATAGACCATGATATATTAAGAGTCATATTAGCATAAAACAAATGAATATATATTTGCTATAAAGGTGTTTGACTTAGGTAGTTAGAACTTAGAAGTTCACAAGAGTTGAAGCAAAAAGGCTTCCAAGTAACTCCAAGTTTGGGTGCAAGTGGCTAATGCACTCCATCTAAAGAGGCGGATACTACCCTGGTTCGATCCTCGGCGATAGAATAAATTGGAGTTGGGCTTTACTTACCTCTCGATCGAACTCCGAATTATGCAGAGCCCCTTTCCCTTGGACACCGGATCGGAGTCAAAGACCTCTGGACCAAAATAAAGGCTTTGAAATTAAACAATTGAAAATGATCGTGTTATATCTTCAGCATCTTCAACATCGAGAAGAGATTTAATGACTTTAGGGTAGAAAAAACACTATGTTTTTGTGTTTAGCTCTCATCTAATAATTTTTTTCTCATTTTGTTTTGTTTTATTTTATTTTACTTTATTTTATTTTATTTTATTTTATTTTATTTTATTTTTCTCCTTATCTTTCTCTCTCTCAAATAATCCAAAGTCACCAAAGTTATAACCTCTCAAAGTCACTTAATTCGAATCTCGTCGGCAACATACATTCATGGAGACCTATAAATACATTTATAGATAGAAACTTTTTTTTATTTTTTTTAGGCAAAATGGAATGCTTAGCACGCAGCATTCAATAGTTTTATTAAAATGAGAAAAGATGAATACAAAAAATGGGGGGACATGGACCTGACCCATGAAAAATTTGTTAAATCTATATGTAGGTAAAAAAGATCTATTATGAGAAAAATCAGATATGATAAAATCAGGGATATATAATCCTCATGAAGAAGATTGTTTGGAACCGGTCCTAGAGCGGGTAACATGAGTTTTTGGAGTTCTTTGTCTCATTCTTCTCTTCTGAGATTCAGATCGAATAACAATGAAATCATCATGTTGTGGTTGATTCCTAATAAGACTATCTGATTCTGCATCATCCTTCAAATCTACCTTAGAAGCCCGAAGACAACCAATAATGTGAAGATCATCAATGACTTGTTTAAGAACGTTGTGATCCTCAACAATTTTAATTTGAGGCTCTCTATCAAGGGGGTTCTGAGGGAAACCCCTTTATTAGGATTATTCTCAATAATAGAATTCACATTATCAACATATGTCTAACCCAGAAAAACTTAAGCATTCCTCAACCAAAATCATATGACTATTATTGGAATTTAGAATATCTCTACCAACTAAATTTTTTTGAACATGCATATTAATAATTGTAGCGACCGAAAAATCCGAAGGAGGGATTCTTCGTCATTTTTGAAATGAAGCCGCCATTAATATTTATTTAATAGGAAAACATTGAAAAAACCTTTATTTTGGGTTCGGAGGTCAATTATGTGTGGGGAAGGTATTAGCACCCCACAACACCCTTTCAAAAAAATGTTACCTTTTTATTTAATGTGTAGAAAAAAAAAGTTAATTCAAAGAAAACACTCTAATTTACCCTTTTTATTATTTGCAAAATTGAAAAGGAAGACCTAATAAAAATTTTAGTTTTTTTGCGTTTGTCAGGAGTGGGCCCCTGCTCCTACGTAACCCCAGATGCGATGGAGAAATCAAAGCTACGTAGTTCTTGGGTAGAAAAAGCTTGTGTGTTGATGTTTTTTAATTATATTTTTGATAAAAAATGATTTTTGATGAGTAGTAAAAAGGAATAAGGAAAAATAATTACAAAAATAGAGTAGGTTGCAAAACAGTAATAAGAGAGGTGCAGTTAGTAGCAGGGTGCTGTATTATTAACAAAAGAGGGTGCAGAAATGAATCTGATATCTTTCTGGGCTTTTAATAACATGGCCTGCGAGTAGGCCTATGTGTAGAAGGGTTGTATGAATTAAACCCAGCGGTGTAAAAATGAATCTGATATTTTAATTTTTAAAATAAAATAAAGAATGAAAAGGAATTATAAAAGGAAACAAACGTATTTCAGAACCCTAAATCCTTCCACTCCTTTCCAGCGCTGTTTCACGTTCATTGAGAGAGAGAGCGGATTTCAGAGGGAGGGATTTCGTGGTGGTACTCGCCGGAGGTCACGGCGATGAGAGTTCCAACCAGGGCGTTGGTGCGCCGGTGCCGGAGAAGCACGTAGTGATGAAGACGGTAAGGCTCCTAATGAGGGTGGTAGCGACGGTATGGTGAAGGCTCATGGCGGAAGAGGGGGAGAACGAAGGTCACAACGGCGGCGGTGGGTCTCGCTGGCGATCAAGGCGGTGATGGTGGTGGTTCTATGTTGGTGGAGTGGTGGTGATCTACGGGTTTGACAGTAGTGTTGGTTGGTTGTTCGGTGATGTGGTGGTGATCTACGGGTTTGACGGTGGTGTTGGTTGGTTGTTCGGTGATGTGGTGGTTTGGGGTCTAGACATTGGTGGTCCGGACGGTGGATAAGGGTGATTGTAGTGATTACTGTGGGTGGTTGAGGCGTGGTTTTCGTGATGGTGATTGACGGTGGGGTGCAGTGGTTCACGGCGAGGCTACGGCGGCAGCCACCGTGAACGGTGGTCGGAGGTAAAATTTCCTTCCTCTCTCTTTCCTTTTCCCCTCACTGTGTCTCAATCTTCTCTCTGACCCTTACATTCGGTTGAAAAAAACGTTCTAAAAAAAACTTTTTGTTGATATCATTTCAAAGCAAAATCAGTTCAAACCATATCATATATACAAACTGAGCAACATTGTTATGAGTAGAGAAAAAAGAATTTGAAACCGACCTAAGTGCCGAATTGTTTTGAAACAGAACACTCGTCCTCTCTCCTGTGCTTCAGCCTGTGCCCTTTTTGTTTCTTTGAACCTTGGCAATTAGGGTTTCAATGTGAAACCCTAATTTTGACTCTAAAACTCGTATGAATTTGTGTGTTTTTGTGTATTTGTGTGCCTGTGCGTGAGTATTTCAATGTCCTTCTGTGTGCATTGCTGTTTGATATTTATAGGAAAATTGGTGTGATGGAGGTGAGATGCTGAGGAATCAAAAGGACAGTAGCTGGGTAGTGGGGTGCTGGGGAAGGACAGCAGCTGGCAATAGGTGGGATTTGCATTAGTTAAACCTCATTTTGAAGCATTTTCTGCACCGTTGTTGCTAGAATTGGTGGAATTATTCGTGCCACTTCTATTCATATGCTAAGTCTAGCCACGTTTGTAGTGGTAGTCCTTTCGCTTCTTGTCCCACCAGTCGTGCCAATTTGTTACTGTGGAAATTTGTTTCTTTGTTAAGTGTCAACCAAAATCATCAAACAAACAAATAAAGAAAAATTATCAAACTGATTGTGAATTCGAAGAAATTATGTGTCGTCTAGCTAACAGTTATCACACTTGGTTGTTATTTCAAAAAATCGACTTAAATCCCTTGTTAGACTAAGGATTATGTCAATATCACGAATTAGAATTAGAGACTTAATTTCATCTACGGGCCAAAGATTCTAGTCAAGAAACATGTAAAGAAATTTGGATAATTTTTTTTTCAAAGTGAGAGATTAAGAAAGTGGGATGAAGTGGCTCGAGTGGGACTTGTAAAACAAAAAGAGAACAAGAACTTTAAAAAAAGTTAAGAGAAAAGAGGTTTAAAGGAAGAAAAGTGTGGACAAATGTAAATTGCAAAAATTTATACCGTTAAAAAGTAAATTTAGTGAGAAAGTTAAGAAAAGCTTTGAAGTGCGAGGAATGTAAATATGGGCAAGAACCCAAAGTTGACGGATAGGTAAATTTGTATTGAAATGTAAAGTTTTAGAAAGTATCATTGGCTTACTCTGCAAACCTGCTTATGAGTGAGAGATGTAGGAAACTCTCAAGTATCCAACGTTGATTACAATGTGAAATAGGGTATTTGTAGAAAAACAAAGATATAAGTGCCTACCTTCATGTTTAACATGTGTACAAGACTAAGCCTACATGTAAAATGGTTACTTATAGGGGCAAAGACTTATGATCCTAAGAAATTTCTTAGTAACAATTACTAAATTTTTCAGTAAGCATTATACAACAATTCAATGGTTAGTACATACTAACCACAATTTAGTATTTGTGTGGTGAGTAACCACAATTTAGTGTTTGTGTGGTTACCGAATTTTTTTATTGATGGAGAAATGACTATTATGCCCATTTAGTAACAATTACTAATGAATTCCTTAGTAACTAGTATTGTCATCCTTGTTGCGCCCGAAAAAGTCCCCGAGGGAGAACCTTCCTCGTTCACAACTTTTCCTAAGACAATGAAGCCGCCACCAATATTTATTAAGGAAAATATTAGAAAAACCTTTTTTGTAAAGCGATTGGTCTTGCGAGACTAGAGAATAGGGTTCTGGGGTCGGTTACGCGCAGGGAAGGTGTTAGCACCCCACACGTCCTCTCTACTGAGAGGGAACCTTTAATTAAATGTGTGGTTTTAGTGTGTTGACTTGAAAATACATAATTTTGCCTCTCTACTTCTTATTGAAAAAACTCTTTATGAAAATCTTTATTTATTATGAAAAAATGGGGGAAAAGGATTTTTAGAAAAAAAACGTGCTTGACGGGACATGGCCCGCTCCTACGTATCTCCCGGTGCGATGGAGAACTCAAAGCTACGTAGTTCTTCTTTGTCCTGAAAAAGTTTTTGTCTTTTATCTTTTTGGTGAGTTTTCGAAATAGGACGAGCATTTAGTGAACAATTAAACTAACCAAGGTTATGGGTAATCACCGCTAAGTACTCTTGAAAATGAGAGTCACTACCGCCAGTCAGACGAACAAAGGCTCTGATTGACTATTAGTAGCGACTCGTTTTTATTATCTTTTTTGAAAGTGATTTTCGAAAGAGATTGATTGGCACGAATGATCAAACTAACAACAGTTATGGGTGATCATCGCTTGTTGTTCTTTTGGGAAAAAGACATCGCCACCAATGGCTAGACGAACAAAGGTTCTGATTAGCCACTAGCGACGATGGGTTGAAAATGATTTTAGAAGGGAAAATGTTTTTGTTCTGAAAATGATATTGGTTTGCGAAAGTGGTTCCTTTTTTGTTATGAAAATAACTCTTTTCTTTTTGTTATGCAAATAGCTCTTTTCTTTTGCTATGCAAATGCTAAAATCTTTTATGATTGCGCTTGACGAGAATGTGACTCGCTCCTACGTATCCCAAATGGGAATCAAAGCGACGTAGTTCTAACGAGCCTTGAAAGTGAAAGTCTTTTTGCTTTGGTTTTGAAAAGTGGAGGGTGTTCATAATGATCAAACTAACAAAGGTTATGGGTGACCATTACTAGAACCCACTTAAGTGCATGTAGAAATCTCTTTTGAAAAATGAAAGCCTCCATGATGACCAAACTAACAAAGGTTATGGGTGGCCATCACTAGCACTTGCTATGACTTCGATGCTTAGGAAAATATCTTTTGAAATCGAAAGCGTTCATGATAATCAAACTAACAAAGGTTATGGGTGATTATCACAAGTAGCTTATGCATATGAAAACATCCTTTTTTTGAAAGCATGATCATTGGCAAACCCTAAACAAGCAAGTCATCTTAACAATCAAAACACCAAAGCATGTTGAATCACTTTGTTCAATACTCAACACTTAAATTAGTGTGCGCAAGTGCACAAGTGTGAATCTTCTTGCCAATCATCAACTTAAACAACATATAGACTAAAAGGGTTGAATCATATAGAACAATCCTCATCACTTTAGGCAAGGTGCACTAGGCACAAGTGAGAATCATATTGCCTATCATCAACTTGAGACAATAAGCAAACATATAAAAACTCTATTTATTCTTCATGACTTGCGAAACCAATACATAGTCAAACCATAAATTTATTCATCAAACTCCCAAAATCAAGCAAGCAAAAGATACTAACAAGATTTAGGAACAATTAATCACATAACTTAAACACTAAGACCGCAAATCAACATTTATTCTCAAACTCTTTACTTTGTGCGAAATCTATGTGAGAAAAGAAATTTGCAAACCTAAACAAAGTATCTAAGCATGAAAACACTAAAATCAAATATCTACAACATGATTAAGCCCCATCAAGCAAAGAGAAACAACAAAATCAAATTAAAGCTAACTTTACTAGGATATGCGAACCAAACAACACATGAAACAACAATTTTACTTCACAACAAATGCAAAAAATCAACACAAAGCAACATGACTCCATTTATTCAAGAGTGAGAGGCACCTTAAACACCCAAGCCTCCCTAAGTGCTTGTCAATAGTGTTTAAGGCTCCTCTCACCAACAACAACAAGCTACATTTTAAATAAAATGACGATGATATGTGAAATGCAAAGTGAAGAGGAAAATGGGTTTTTATGCAAAAAAAAGGTTGAAGATGATGCAAGGGTTTGAAAGTTTTTACCTCAAATCCAAGCTAGAAGATGCAATGAGATGAAGAAAATAGAAACCAAATCAACAAGAACCTCCAAGGAACTTCAACTCCAACCTAAAAAAGCTTGATGAAAACCTTCCTTGATGATGATGTTTGATCTTGAATGGAAAATGGAGAAGATATATGAAAGAGGGATGAGAATGAAATGAGATGGTGGTGTTTGGGTGAAGAGGAAATCAAAAATGGATGAAGGAAGGGAGTAGGGAGGCCACGGTTTTGGGAGAGAAAAGGGGATGTTTTTGGTGCGCTAGGGTTTTTTGGTGTAGGATAAATGGGAGGGTTCCTTTGAGATGAAAGAAAAACAAGAGGAAGTGAGGGAGAGGAGAGGGGGCTACGAATTTGTCCTCTTTTTGGAGAGGATAGAAGTAAGTTGTTCTTATTCAAATCCTTGGGAGGCCAAAGATCTAATGGGTTTAAGGTTGTGAGAGGGAAATAAAGAAATTAGTGTGTATTTAGTGGTGTAGAGAGAAAGAATGTAAAAATATGTTGTGTATTGAATGTTATTGGATTCAAAGGTGTGCTTGTCATGATGAAAGGCTTTTTTGTGATGTGCACTTGATGGGGGCTGAAGTGAAGGGAGGCGTGGAGCATGAGGATGGAGTGAAGGAGGTGAAGAAATTAGTGTGTATTTAGTGGTGTAGAGAGAAGGAAGGTAAAAATATGTTGTGTATTGAATGTTATTGGACTCAAAGGTGTGCTTGTCATGATGAAAGGATTTTTGTGATGTGCACTTGATGGGGCTGAAGTGAAGGGCATGAGGGTGGAGTGAGGGAGGTTGTTTGCTTGTGAAATTGATGCTTACTTTGGCCAAAAATGGATAAAAGCAAAAAGCACCTAAAAGGAATTAGCCCTAATTCTAAAAATACCATAAGCATCCAATATTATTTTGTTATTCATTTTTTTATTTTGATTTCAGATTTCTATTTTTAATTATACATATTTTTGAGCCTTTTTGAAAGTGAGAGAAAAAAAACCGTTATAATTGACCAAAATACCCTTTTTGGCTCTAAAACCCTAATTTGCCCGAAAAGTGCGTTCCAACCCTAAAAACGATTTCAAGAACCTTGGAATGCCTTCTAGGATCCGAAATGTAGTGCATAAGGCTCTTCGCTCTTCAATTTATTTATTTTTGTAGAAAATTAGGGTTTTGACCTAAGCCGGGCAAAATTGGGGCATGACAGCTGCCCCTATTTATTTGGATTTTACCAAGAAATATGAATTGCGCGAGACATATTTCGAAGGTAAAATAGAAATAAAGAATTCAGAAATTATACCAATTTTTTCCATTTGGAGAAACCCGAATTTCCCCTTTTTTTTGGAAAGATAGACACTTTCGTGTTGATGCGAAAACAGTAAATGAACACTGACGTGCAGACAGAAAAGGTAAAATGGGCACTTGCGTGCAGGCAGAAAAGTAAAATGGGCACTTGGCGTGCAGACAGAAAAGGTAAAATGAGCACTTGGCGTGCAGACGGAAAAGTAAAATGGGCACTTGGCGTGCAGACAGAAAAGTAAAATGGATACTTGGCGTGCAAAAAGCGGTAAATTGCCCAGGCCGCCTAAAACCTGTAATCCTTAAACGAACTCTTGACGAATCCGAGTTTGCACGTGGCTTTGAAGAACACGCTCTTCCTGTTGGTCTTTCGAGCGACCGGGGGATCGTTATCAGCTCCGGAACTGATATACAGATCAATGCACGGCGTCCACTGTATCTTAGGCTCGATACAACTATTCCGTTGAACCTCACATGGGGCTGCGGTCCATCGCGTTGCTCGTACACGATGTGAGACCTGGGTAGAAGGGAGCGATGATCTATGTGCTCCGATCCGCAATGCGCGCTTGAGCGCTCTCTTTTCTTTTCTCTCTTTCTTTTCTATTTCTCTCTTTTCTTTTTTCATTCTGAACTCCCGATTTGGGGGAACATTTTCTGGAATCTGGGGGCGAGGGCTAACACCGAAGTGCTCATCCTCTCTTTGTACCTGTAGCTGAAAATGAACAAATGCATGCAATGCAAATGCCATGATTGCTGTTTTCTTTTTTTCTTATGATGAATGATGAGTTTCTTATTTCCTTTGTCTATGTCGGATGAATGCATGATCTTCTACTGTGCCTATATGCTTGATGAATGCAATGATTTTCCTTTTCTTCTCTTGTCTGTACGCAATGCATGATTTTCTTTTCCTTTTGCTTATGAATGCATGATTTTCTACTGTTCTTATATGCTTGATGAATGCAATGATTTTCCTTTTCTTCTCTTGTCTGTACGCAATGCATGATTTTCTTTTTCTTTTGCTTATGCATGATTTTCTCCTGTTCTTATATGTCTTTTTCTCTTTCTCTAGCTTCTCTTCTTTCTTTTTCTTTCTTTTCTTTTCTTTTTGTTGCTCTCTTGGCTCTTCTCTTTTCTCTCTTTTGGCTTCTCTCTTTTTTGCTCTTTTAAGAATCATGGGTGTTGCACCCCGAAAAATCCCGCTTTTGGGGTTTCTCAATGTACAACGTGGAAAAATTTTTGGAGCCGCCACCAATATTTTAATTTTAAGACCAAAACATTGAAAAAAGGTCTTTTGGACAAGGCGGATGGTCTTTTGAAAACTAGAGATATGGGTTCGGGGGTCGATTACGTGCGAGGAAGGTGTTAGCACCGCGCACGTCCTTTCTACCGAAAGGGAACCTCTAATTAAATGTGTGGTTTTAACGTTTGATTTGAAAAATACCTAGATTTGCCTATTTATTTCTTGTTTGAAGACGAATGAGAAAACTTACTGGAAATTTTATTTTTGGTGAGAAAGGGGGGGAAACAGATTTTTTAGGAAAAGTGCTTGACGGGACATGGCCCGCTCCTACGTATCTCCCGGTGCGATGGAGAATTCAAAGCTACGTAGTTCTTGGTTGTCTTTTTGAAAAGTTTTTGTTTTTTAATCTTTTTTTGGTGAGTTTTTGAAATAGGACGAGCATTTAGTGAATGATTAAACTAGCAGAGGCTATGATGAATCACTACTAAATACTCAAGAAAGAGAGTTGTACCGCTAGTCGAACGAACAAAGGTTCTGATGGACTATTGATAACAATTCGTTTTATTATCTTTTTTTGAAAGTGATTTTCGAAAGAGATTGATTCGCACGATGATCAAACTAACAAAGGTTATGATGGATCATCGTTTATTATTTTTAGGAGAAAAGGACATTGTCACTAATAGCTAAACGAACAGAGGCTCTGATGAGCTACTAGCAACAATGGGTTTGAAAATGATTTTTGTTTGTTTTATGAAAATGATTGGTTTAGGGGGATGAAAAGAATTTTTATTTGGTGTGCTTGACGAGAACGTGGCTCGCTCCTACGTATCCCAAACGGGAATCAAAGCGACGTAGTTCTAAACGAAATTGTTTTTGAAAGGGTTTGAAAGATTTTTGGAAAAAGGGTGAAGGCACTATCAATGATTGATTACAAAAGTTCAAGCACATTCACTAATCACGAAATCATGCATATGTTGAACATTTAATCAAGACTAAACATGCCAATATGATCAAAAGACCCACTTATCAGGGATGCAAGGTAAAGTTCTCAAAGCAAGTGTGTGTGTGTAGGAAGGAGTGTATTTACCCTAATGACTCTATGATACAACAGGCATGTAGACTTACGTCTTCATTAGGAGGTCATACAAAGCAAGTGTGTGTGTAGGAAGGAGTGTATTTACCCTAATGACTCTATGCTACAACAGGCATGTAGACTTACGTCTTCATTAGGAGGTCATACACATGGATGGAATGGCATATTGAATCGAGACATTTAAAATGCATCCAATAACAAGCAAGCAGTTGATCATAGGCGTAGAATGGTCTTAATTAAACTAAGGAACATATGAACAATGATTTCTCAATAACATGAGAAAAGGGGAAATTGCATCAAAGCTAAGGTAAGCCTATACTTTGCATTCATGAATATGTGCCCAAAGGTTAGTAACACAATCAAAGAGGAGGGAGCATCAAGGTTTTGGGAAACCCATCCTTTGCAATACCCCATGGACCTTAAACCACAAACCTAACTATCTTTTATTCATTAGGAAGTTAAAAGGGGGAGGTTGAATCATCTGGGACCATCTTCACCACTTAGACAATGATGCACTAGGCATAAGTGGGAATCATGTGGTTCATCATCAACAATGACACTACAGCTAAATTAAATCACATAGGGCAATTTTGGCATGGATCACAATGATTAATTTTTAACAAATGAAAAGACTGAAATACCTCTGATGAAGACAGATATTACAACTTTGAAGAACGCAACTCCAACTAACTCTTGCAGTAGATCAGCTCAGACGGACCAACGGCGCGAATAAAGCAAAAGTGAAGCGTAGAACTGGAAAATGAGATTTGCGAGAGTTGTCTTCTCAGATCTCGTCAAAATGTCTCTGGAGCAATTCTTCTCTGATCTTGTGAGGTGTGTCTCCCTGTTTTCTGATTTCGTGAAATCTCCTCCCTGTGAGATCTGTCCCCGAAAATGTGATTTGAGGCTGCCTATTTATAGGCTTAGGAAAGCGTAGAATTTTTTAAAAAACATTTATTGCAAGGATGAATCGATTGTTTGAGCCTTTGGAAATATGTAGGAATCGATTCTTTATGTTTGGAAATGATAAGAATCGATTATATGGCCTATGGAAAAAGGTAGGAATCGATTTTCAGGACATTTGGAGATCCTGAAAATCGATTATGTGGCCTTTGGAAATATGTAGAAATCGATTCTTTATTTTTGGAAATGATAAGAATCGATTATATGGCCTATGGAAAAAGGTAGGAATCGATTTTCAGGACATTTGGAGATCCTGAAAATCGATTTCATAGTCTTTTAAAATTTAAGGAAATCGATTCTTAGCTTTTGCATGAGTATGTGTAGAAATCGATTTCATTCTTTAAACATAGGCAAGGGAAATCGATTATTGGCCTATAGGTGAGATAAAGAATCGATTTTCATGGCTTAGGAGAAAGGTATAAATCGATTCTTGGCCATAAGAACAAAATAGAAATTGATTTTTGCTTTCCAAAAAAATGCTTTTAGGTCTTTGACATGCATGCATAAAATATTTTCCAAAGCTTGCCATGCATGCATAACATATTTTTCAAAAACCCTAATTTGATGCATGAGGCCTATTGCAAAAATTGTTTTTAGAGACCCTTTTGTGAGAAATGACCAAAATGCCCTTTTTGACTCTAACTTCCCAAAACGTGCATTCTAACCCTAAAAATGATGCATAATTTATTTTTGTGTGGAAAATTAGGGTTTGGACCTAAGCCGGACAAAATTGGGGTATGACAGCTGCCCCTCTTTATCTGAATTTTAACGAGGAATATGAATTGGCCGAAACATATTCCAAGGCAAAATGAAGATAAAGAATTCAGAAATTATACCGATTTTGTCCATTTGGGGGAAACCCGAATTTTCCTCTTTTTCTTTTTCTATGTTTTTTGAAAAGATGGGCTTGAGAACAAACGGGGAATGGTTAACACCTGTCGCATTAAGCGAGAGAGAAAATGACGGACCACTCGGGATCTGAAGGAGCACTAAGGCTCTGAAGGACCACTCGGGGTCTGAAGGAGCACTAAGGCTCTGAAGGTCTAATTCGCAGTCGATGCTTGGCGCATTGATTGGAGTTAAACTAAAGGACCGACGAGGTCTGAAGGGCATGCCTAAGCCTGATGGACCAATGGGTCTGATGGAACGCAAACTAGCAACGGTACTAGTAAAATGGTCTGCTTGGGGGGTGGCCTTTTCCGAGCGGCCAGGATGGGTCAAGATCAGATCCGGAACTGATATGTTGACCATGAAGGACGTGCACTGTGTCTTAGGCTGACACAACTAGTCTGAAGGACCACTCGGGGTCTGAAGGACTTACCCGCAGCTCGAATGCGAGGTGAAGTCTGCTTTTGAAGGGACACTTGGGTCCCGAAGGGATTCACGAATCCTGTTGGTTGATTGATTGAAATGTTCAACTAAAGCAGACAGAAAATTAAAATGGGCACTTGGCGTGCAAACAGAAAAGTAAATGGGCACTTGGCGTGCAAACAGAAAAGTAAAATGGGCACTTGGCGTGCAGACAGAAAGGTAAAATGGGCACTTGGCGTGCAGAAGCAGGAAATAAAGCGGTAAAGAACGCGGTAAAGAAAGCAGTAAGGAAGGAGCACTGAGGGCTCAGGATGAGCGCAGAGGGCTCAGGAGGGAGCACAGAGGGCTCAGGATGAGCACAGAGGGCTCAGGATGAGCGCAGAGGGCTCACAAATTCTGTTGATTGGTTGATTTGAAAGGACCGATGCTGCTGCACTGAATTGATGTACCTGCATATGTCAGTTGATGCAAGGAATAGTGCATGGAGTATGAGTGCATGTTATGCAAGTGTATGCAATGCAATGAGATGCTATTCTTGATTCTTTTACTTTGGTTTTCGTCATGTGATGAATGCACAAGATGCGGTTATGCAAATGTAATGCAGATGTATGCTACGTGGATGCATGTGACGCTGATGCATGCAATGCTGGACGCTTTTGATATTCTCTTTTGGCTTTCCTTGATGGTTGCTTTTTTTATTTATGAAGTGCGGGTATGCAAATGCAATGTTTGAGAGTTGTGAAATGCTTTGGTTTATTTGATGGAATGCTAAATTATGGACTCGACATTAGTCTGATTTAAGGATCACAACGAGTCTGGTTTATGGGCCGACAAGCCTGGTTTATGGAGCAATATGTGTCTGCATATTGGTCTGGTTTATGGACCCTAAAGGTCTGGTTTAAGGACACAAAGGTCTGGTCTGACCGCATGGAATGCCAGTGTATGCAATGGAAGGCTTCGTTTTGTTTTTTCTATGAGATGCATGATGCAAATGCCATGATTGCTATTTTCTTTTTCTTTCTCTTATGATGAATGCAAATGCCTGAATTTCTCTCATTATTTTCCTGCCTGATAAATGCATGATTTTATGCATGATGAATGTAATGCATGACTGTGTTTGTTTATTGCTTTTTTTTTTTTGCTGGTTCAGCCAACCTGCGACACTCATGACACGAGATTGAGGAACCTTTTGGACTTGCGGGGCTCATGGGCCGAGTGCATGTTGGTCTTGACTTTGCTGGTTTGAAGCAATCGTGGATGTAGTTGCTCTCTTGTGCATGATTGACTGATTTTGGGGAATTGCCTTCTCCCGGGACTCTTAAGAATCTCGTAATGATTTGCAATGCTCTATGATGTATGCGCATGTTTTACAGTTCAGGACCATCATCATCATAAAACATTTATTTTGAGCAGAAAAAGCAGAAAATAAAAGATTGAACAGATACGAGAAATTTGAACTTTATTAATGTGGAAACCGGTCGCACAAGAAGTTACGCCGATTATTTATTACACTTGAAAGTTTAAACTGTAAAAAGACACGAAAAAGGAGAGAAGCTGAATTCTGACTGTCCGTCTCTGTGGAACAGTGCCAAACATCTATGTCCTTGACCTTGATCACTCCCTCATCCAAGCTTGTAGGAGAGTTGTATGCCTTTCTTTACTTTTCATGCCCAAGCTTTCCGACCCTAATTTTTGCCTGGATCGCCCTTCGCGGGTTTTCAATCCACCGGGTCGCTCTGATTTTGCCTAGGCCGCCCTTTGCGGGTTTTCAACCTAGCGAGCTAATTCTTACTTGACTTGTCTTTCTCTTTTTTTGTCTATTTCTTTCAGGCATAATACTTCTTCACTAAATCAGAATTGACTGGGTTCCTGAGATCTTCGCCGTCCATATTTGTGAGCATCAGCGCTCCTCCGGAGAAGGCTTTATTGACTATGTACGGGCCCTCATAGGTGGGAGTCCATTTTCCACGGGGATCACTTTGAATAGGCAGAATCTTCTTGAGCACTAGGTCTCCCTCATTGAATCCTCGGGGACGAACTTTCTTGTCGAAAGCGGTTTTCATCCTTTGCTGGTATAGCTGTCCATGACACAAGGCTGTGATTCTCTTCTCCTCAATGAGATTTAGCTGATCTAGGCGAGCTTGTACCCACTCCGCTTCTTCCAGCTTAGTTTCCATCAGTACCCGCATGGAGGGTATTTCGACCTCGATAGGGAGGACTGCCTCTGACTCGTATACCAAAGAGAAAGGGGTTGCCCCGGTCGATGATTTCATGAATGTGAGTGCGACAAGGGATGAGATAGGTGTAGGATCAATTTCCCCAGTTGTAGGAGGGGTGAAGAGCGACAGGATTGCCCCACTTGGCATATTGTAAACAAATGAATTTACTTGTCCTTGAGCTAAAACTTTGAGAAAACAACAGCAATCAATCATTGATCGGAATGGACCTTTCGGGATTGTGGTGTTTCGTGGAGGAGAGATGAGTAGGCTTAATGAGGTATTTGGGGCTAATGGCAGGATGGTTTTTATTCGGTGTTGGCTGTCGATCGATGATTTATGATGGTTAACTGGCTTGATGAGGTATTAGGAAATTTTATTCCTGGCTAAGGGTCTGTGGAAATGAGAAAGTGTTTGAAGGTTTATTGAGACGAGGACCTCTTGGGTTTTGTGGTAACATGTATCAACTCACTATTTACATCTCTTTTGTATTTTTCTTTTGGTTTTGGGATTTTCCTTTTGAATGATTCTTCCTTCTTTGACTTCTTTTTTTCTTGAGCTTGGGTGAACTGATAAAGAACGATGCACTGTTTTTTTCGAGGTGGTCCTTGTCTAAGGTGACTTTTGGATTTTTGGCTTTTTCTTGGCTTAAGATGGGTCGGAAAGGATTATGTTTTTCTCTTTGGGATTTTCTTGGCTTACGGTGGGTAGGAGAGGATTTTGTTCTTGGATATGGAATGGTGGTCCAATCTTCATTTCAAATCATGATTGCTTATTTCCTCACAAATTAACTCTGGGACAATAATTCACTTATTTTCATGCACTTGCCCTTCTTCTTTATTTCCCTTTTGAGCTCTAATTTTCCTTTATTGAAACACCCATCTTGACCTCTTTCTTGTTCTCAGCGGTCCCCAAGTTGATCACTTCAGCGGATTCCCCGTGATGCTGAATAACCCTTTTTCCTTGCTTCATTAACTTTCTGGAGGATTTTCCCGGTCTTTCTCAATGTCCCCCTCTGCCTGATTAATAAGGTGATCAAAGTCAAAATATGGACCGTTGGCACTGTTATTTTGAGAGACAATTACTGTGGATTTGCTTTTTGCCGAGGCGAAAAAGCAGAATGGACGGTGAGACAAGCAAGCAAAAATAATAAAGAAAAGACACATGAAATGAAAAGGAATCGATTTTTTATTGATTGGAATTCAAAAACATTTCTATTGATGATGATGATTTAGAAAATAAAAACATGTGTGCCCCTAACAACTGGTCCTGTGGCCTTGGGCAGAGCCACAGGGTTGCATTACAAATGACTACTTTAAATCAAAGGTCCCAGGAGGATCAACAGTCTTTCAATTCTTTAATTCTTTCACCAGCACTGCATCGACAAACCAGGTTTGCACCACCCTCTTCTGACTTAGTACCATCATTGATGACAGCAATTTGATCGTGTTGTTCCTCTTCCTCATCCCATCATGTGGGCTGGATGTCTTCCATTCGGATTTGAGCACTCTCGGGAGCGTCATATCTGACCAAGTAGTCAAACTTTCCACTGGACTCCCCTAGGGTATCCCAACATCTCTCTTTCATAGGCACCGCTATTACTTCCTCATTGATTTCTTTTTCATCTTCAATATCATTGGTCCCTATCTGAACCACGCACCGATCTATCAGGTCTTGCAGGATCACCTTAAAGCTTTCGCAATTCCCCACGCATGCGGAATCAGCACATCCTTCTTCATGGCAACACCCCTTTTTAACCACTCCAGCATGACATAACTCAGAGTAGATAACATCCAACGGGGTCTTAACCTTCTTCACGTCCTTTACCAATTGCCCGACAGAACCCTCTAAAGCATTGATAGCTGGCCTTTGATGATCTGGCACTGGATCAGTCGTTGTGCTTGGGCTGTCCTATTTGAACGAGATCCACCTAGCATCTACTAGGTCTTGCACTACATGCTTGAAGGCTTTACAGTTCTCCACGACATGCCCCACCGCTCCCTCATGGAAGGCACAGGTACTGTTAGGGTTGTATCCTCTGAAATATGGTGGTCGGACGGGTTTCATTGGTCTTGTGGTAATGAGCTTGCTTGTGATGAGGTAGTTAAAGAGATCTGTGTATGGCATGGGGATGGAGTCAAACTGACGCGACTTTCTTCGTTCCCCTATAGCATTGTTGGCGCCAATAGGATTGCAGGGGACTCTTCCTCTTTTTATCTCGACTTCGAGTCTTGCCCCTACTCTGATCACATCTGAGAAGCTTGAAGGTCCCCTTCCGATCAGACGTTTGTAGAAAACAGCTGGGAGGGTATCCATGAACATAGACACTATTTCCTTCTCATTCAACGGGGGCTTCACTTGTGCCGCTACACTTCTCCACCTCTGGGCATATTCCTCAAAAGACTCACGATCTTTCTTGCTCATAAACTGTAACTGAGACCGGTCTGGAGCTGGGTCCAAGTTATGCTGGTAGTACTTCAGAAATGCTTTAAAGAGATTCTTCCAACTATGAACATCGGAGGATGGCAGCTGCATATACCAGTCTAGAGACGCTCCAGTCAGACTGTTTTGAAAGAAATGGATCAGCACTTTATAATCATGGGCATAAGCTGCCATCTTCCTAACATACATCTTCAGATGGTTAGATGGACACCCAGTGCCGTGATATTGATCAAAGTCAGGTACTTTGAATTTAGGAGGAATGAAAGTAACAACTCCTTCAGGATTTTCAACAGCGATAGCCCCAACAGCGGCCTCACCCCTCTGCAGCATACTCATTTCCTCGGTTATCTGTGCTTCTTCAGCTTTAGTCTTCGGAGCTTGACTCTCCCGATCCAGCTGCTCAGGATTAAGAACCTCTGCAACTAACTCCTCTTGGCTCCGGCGGCCCTTATTCTTAAGATTCCGATTACTAGCCATCAACCTTGATTGCAGACGGGTGGAGTATCGGTGTTGGTGAACCAGCTTACCTTTCATTTCTGTTTGTTTAGATTTTTATTACATAAGAATCAAGATAAATGTATGAATGGATGTATGAATGTATGTACAATGTTTACTTGATGCCGGGAACTACAGGTGCCTTATCTTGTCACAAGCGCATAAACTTTTTGTTTTTGATCTAGGAAGTGAAGTAAACGAGGAATCGAAATAGCAACTCAACCTTCTTCATAACTGGGAAGCGAGAAGTAAGTGAAGCCTTGCTATTCGATTCTATTCTGATGCACCTATGACAAGACGGTACACTATTTGGTGATCCCCAGCAAGCAAAATGCAAATGAGATGTAATATGAATGCAAGTAAATGAATGCGGTATGATGCAATTATGATATGAATGATGCGTGTGGAAAAAATAAAGGCGATGCATATGGACGGAAGTTCAAAAATTGAGGAGCCACGCTACGTGCCGCCTCACGCACTGGTTTATTTGATGAAGGGAAATATATTATTATTTTTTTTGAAAATTTCTTCTTTTATTCTAGTAAAGACATGCCTAAACCACAATGCAACATGCAATTCGTATGCCCTCGTGTCCTACCAAGGTGGGAATCCTAAGTTCTAGGGCAACTTCAAAGGTTCCTCCCATGTAGCTCTATTCACTCCCTTACAAGGCCACCAGAGCTACAGTCCCTTTCACAAAACTCCCCACAAATGCAGCAAACTGCTAGGTGTGAGGTATCATGAAAGAGCACAACTCTGGTTGAAACTTTCGCAAGTAGCCAAACGGACAAAGGTCCTGATGGGCTCTAACTACTCGAATCCGCTCTCCTATGTTTTTGCAGACCTGGGTTATGGTCCCACTCAAAACACATAGTCACAGGGTATAAGTGTAGTGTGTGTCAATGGCGTTTTCCCTAGCACTACCCCACCTGAAATGAAAACCAGAGCAGTCCAGACAACAGCAAGAAATAACAAGTTATCTACCCTAGGGTTCCATACCTGGAATATCTACAAACAAGGATATTGCTTACCTTAGGAAGAGGAGCCAAGAAGAGGGGATCATGGGGATTGGAATAATGCATGGGCATAAGCGATAAAATAAAGGGAATAAAGGATGAGACAGGGAACAACATAGAAGAAGACAAATGCATACGCCTACAATCAATGATAAGAAAGAAAGGCAAACAAGGTTTTAATCAAATCAACAATACATTTAAACCACACATTTAAATTAGTTAGGCTTGACCCTCGTCTTTTAAAAAGTGTCCCCAGCGGAGTCGCCAGCTGTTGCACCCCGAAAAATCCCCCGGTTTGGGGTTTCTCAATGTACAACGTGGAAAAATTTTTGGAGCCGCCACCAATATTTTAATTTTAAGACCAAAACATTGAAAAAAGGTCTTTTGGACAAGGCGGATGGTCTTTTGAAAACTAGAGATATGGGTTCGGGGGTCGATTACGTGCGAGGAAGGTGTTAGCACCGCGCACGTCCTTTCTACCGAAAGGGAACCTCTAATTAAATGTGTGGTTTTAACGTTTGATTTGAAAAATACCTAGATTTGCCTATTTATTTCTTGTTTGAAGACGAATGAGAAAACTTACTGGAAATTTTATTTTTGGTGAGAAAGGGGGGAAACAGATTTTTTAGGAAAAGTGCTTGACGGGACATGGCCCGCTCCTACGTATCTCCCGGTGCGATGGAGAATTCAAAGCTACGTAGTTCTTGGTTGTCTTTTTGAAAAGTTTTTGTTTTTTAATCTTTTTTTGGTGAGTTTTTGAAATAGGACGAGCATTTAGTGAATGATTAAACTAGCAGAGGCTATGATGAATCACTACTAAATACTCAAGAAAGAGAGTTGTACCGCTAGTCGAACGAACAAAGGTTCTGATGGACTATTGATAACAATTCGTTTTATTATCTTTTTTTGAAAGTGATTTTCGAAAGAGATTGATTCGCACGATGATCAAACTAACAAAGGTTATGATGGATTATCGTTTATTATTTTTAGGAGAAAAGGACATTGTCACTAATAGCTAAACGAACAGAGGCTCTGATGAGCTACTAGCAACAATGGGTTTGAAAATGATTTTTGTTTGTTTTATGAAAATGATTGGTTTAGGGGGATGAAAAGAATTTTTATTTGGTGTGCTTGACGAGAACGTGGCTCGCTCCTACGTATCCCAAACGGGAATCAAAGCGACGTAGTTCTAAACGAAATTGTTTTTGAAAGGGTTTGAAAGATTTTTGGAAAAAGGGTGAAGGCACTATCAATGATTGATTACAAAAGTTCAAGCACATTCACTAATCACGAAATCATGCATATGTTGAACATTTAATCAAGACTAAACATGCCAATATGATCAAAAGACCCACTTATCAGGGATGCAAGGTAAAGTTCTCAAAGCAAGTGTGTGTGTGTAGGAAGGAGTGTATTTACCCTAATGACTCTATGCTACAACAGGCATGTAGACTTACGTCTTCATTAGGAGGTCATACAAAGCAAGTGTGTGTGTAGGAAGGAGTGTATTTACCCTAATGACTCTATGCTACAACAGGCATGTAGACTTACGTATTCATTAGGAGGTCATACACATGGATAGAATGGCATATTGAATCGAGACATTTAAAATGCATCCAATAACAAGCAAGCAGTTGATCATAGGCGTAGAATGATCTTAATTAAACTAAGGAACATATGAACA
Organism: Astragalus membranaceus; assembly: GCA_039519185.1. Classification (NCBI taxonomy): domain Eukaryota; kingdom Viridiplantae; phylum Streptophyta; class Magnoliopsida; order Fabales; family Fabaceae; genus Astragalus; species Astragalus membranaceus. Next base: position 173,540,863 of record CM076847.1, read on the forward strand.
ATGATTTCTCAATAACATGAGAAAAGGGGAAATTGCATCAAAGCTAAGGTAAGCCTATCCTTTGCATTCATGAATATGTGCCCAAAGGTTAGTAACACAATCAAAGAGGAGGGAGCATCAAGGTTTTGGGAAACCCATCCTTTGCAATACCCCATGGACCTTAAACCACAAACCTAACTATCTTTTATTCATTAGGAAGTTAAAAGGGGGAGGTTGAATCATCTGGGACCATCTTCACCACTTAGACAATGATGCACTAGGCATAAGTGGGAATCATGTGGTTCATCATCAACAATGACACTACAGCTAAATTAAATCACATAGGGCAATTTTGGCATGGATCACAATGATTAATTTTTAACAAATGAAAAGACTGAAATACCTCTGATGAAGACAGATATTACAACTTTGAAGAACGCAACTCCAACTAACTCTTGCAGTAGATCAGCTCAGACGGACCAACGGCGCGAATAAAGCAAAAGTGAAGCGTAGAACTGGAAAATGAGATTTGCGAGAGTTGTCTTCTCAGATCTCGTCAAAATGTCTCTGGAGCAATTCTTCTCTGATCTTGTGAGGTGTGTCTCCCTGTTTTCTGATTTCGTGAAATCTCCTCCCTGTGAGATCTGTCCCCGAAAATGTGATTTGAGGCTGCCTATTTATAGGCTTAGGAAAGCGTAGAATTTTTTAAAAAACATTTATTGCAAGGATGAATCGATTGTTTGAGCCTTTGGAAATATGTAGGAATCGATTCTTTATGTTTGGAAATGATAAGAATCGATTATATGGCCTATGGAAAAAGGTAGGAATCGATTTTCAGGACATTTGGAGATCCTGAAAATCGATTATGTGGCCTTTGGAAATATGTAGGAATCGATTCTTTATTTTTGGAAATGATAAGAATCGATTATATGGCCTATGGAAAAAGGTAGGAATCGATTTTCAGGACATTTGGAGATCCTGAAAATCTATTTCATAGTCTTTTAAAATTTAAGGAAATCGATTCTTAGCTTTTGCATGAGTATGTGTAGAAATCGATTTCATTCTTTAAACATAGGCAAGGGAAATCGATTATTGGCCTATAGGTGAGATAAAGAATCGATTTTCATGGCTTAGGAGAAAGGTATAAATCGATTCTTGGCCATAAGAACAAAATAGAAATTGATTTTTGCTTTCCAAAAAAATGCTTTTAGGTCTTTGACATGCATGCATAAAATATTTTCCAAAGCTTGCCATGCATGCATAACATATTTTTCAAAAACCCTAATTTGATGCATGAGGCCTATTGCAAAAATTGTTTTTAGAGACCCTTTTGTGAGAAATGACCAAAATGCCCTTTTTGACTCTAACTTCCCAAAACGTGCATTCTAACCCTAAAAATGATGCATAATTTATTTTTGTGTGGAAAATTAGGGTTTGGACCTAAGCCGGACAAAATTGGGGTATGACAATGGGTATGCGAATGCAAAGTTTTGGTGTTTGATGATATGTAATGCTCTTGTGTTTTGATGAAATGGCAGATGACATGCAATGGAAAACTTTTTCTTCTTTGCCTTTTTTTTCTATGAAATGGGAATATTGCTATAAAATGATGAATGCCATGAAATGATGAATGCCATGGGATGTTCTAGCTTTCCTTTCTTCTATGAGATGCAAGTATTGATGTGATGCAACTGTATTGCTTGGATGTTTGATGGGATGATGAATTTTTGGTTCTTTTTGTTTTATGGAATGCAAACATTACTATGATGTAGACGACACTGAATGTTTTTATTTTTATTTTTTTATTATTTTTTATTATTTTTTATTTTTTAGAGACCTTAGGATTCTTGAGTGATCAATTCAAGTATCCTATCGTGATGACTATTTCGAATGTACATTCGACTTAGTCTCCTATTTATTGAAAATGATTTTGTATTTTGAAACTTCCTATTTATTGAAAATGATTTTGTATTTTGAAACTTGATTTGATGTCTGATGCAATGATGATGAATGCTTGGCTTGCTAGAAAGAAAGCAGTAAATGAACACTTGGCGTGCTGATAAGGAAGCAGTAAATAAACACTTGGCGTGCTGATGAGAAAGCAGTAAATGAACACTTGGCGTGCTGATGAGAAAGCGGTAAATGAACACTTGGCGTGCTGATGAGAAAACAGTAAATGAACACTTGGCGTGCTGATGAGAAAACAGTAAATGAGGATGAACACTTAGCGTGCTTTAAATGAACCACTTGGGACCCGGGGACATTTGAACTCCGAACTGAAGGAGCGACTGGGAATGATATTTTGAGACTGACAAGTCCAGGATGACTGACTTGAGAATTAGGTTGAAGACTGACACTTGAAGTGCTGACTCTTGGAAACTAGGCATGAGGATTAACATCTTGTGTTCATCCGCATTTTGCTTAGCAATGCAATGAATGACACATGTAATGCAGACGTATGCCATGATTGATGTCTTGAATATTATGAAATGCTCTTGTTCTTTTGTATCTGCTTCTTCTTTGCAGTTTATGAAATGCAAATATAATGCTTTGATGTTTGAATGCAAGCGTATGCGGTGATTGATGCTTTGATGAATGGGATGCTCCTGTTCTAACTTCTGTTTGTTTCTTTTTTGCTTCTTCTATGAAATGCAAACACTAATATGATGCAATGCTCTGATGTTTTTTGTTCTTTTTTCTTTTATGGAAATGCTAACGTTAGTATGATGCAAATGCACCGCTTTAATGTTTGATGATTAAATGACAAAGGAATGCTTGTGAAACGATGAATGATATGGAATTCTGGATGACAAGGAATGTTCCTGTTCTTTTGTTGCTTTTGTGGTTTCTTTTCTTTGTTTTCTTTTTTGCTTTCTTTGCTTTTTCTATGAAATATCTGATGCCAAATGTGATGCTCTAATGATGAATGACATGCAATGATTTTGTTCTTTTTCTTTTTTATGAAGTGCGAACATTGATATGATGCCAATGCAATGAAAAGATTTCTGCCTTTTCTTCTTTACTATTTTCCTCTATGAAATGCAAGTGTTAATATGGTGCAACTGGCGTGGAACATTTTTCTTTTTGCTTATGTGATGAATGCACAAAATGTGAAGATGTAAATGTAATGCTTTGATGCGCATGCTATAATGAATAGATTGAGATGCCTAGATGCATGAGGTAGACATTTTTGTGATGATGAGATGCGAGACTCTGAATGCAAGGAATTGAGATGACTATTGCCCATTCTGTTGAAAAATTGAATCTGATTCAAACTCCGGTGTTCTCAAGGTTTTTATTTACAAACAACCTCACTTGTTTTCTCTTTCTTTCCATGATGACTGAATTTTAGATATCACATAAACAACTTGTGCTCTCTCTTTTGAAGCATTGTCTAGTAAGAATGCATAGGAGTGCAAACGTGAATGAGTGAGTCAGTTAACTGGGAATTGGTTTAGGGCAAGGACATTTATGGCAAGTGAAGGAATGACAGGCATGGTTATTGCTGAAGCTCATGAGGGATTGTCATACCCCAATTTTGTCCGACTAATCGAAAAATCCCAAAATTTTATCGCTTCGCATATTGTTCTAAATGCGGGTGTATTTGGCACTCTCGTGCAACAACTTTGTTTGGCGCTCGTTGTTTTCAAAAAAAAGGGAATCCAAATGTAAATAATAAAATAATAAACAACGCGAGCGCGCGTTTTGTCTCGAGTCGTGTGAGTAATTGCGTCGGTGCGCGTTTATTTTTACCATTTTCTTTTTAGAAAAGTGAGGATAGAATCAAATCAGTTTTAATAACGTACACGCGTGCGTATTCAAATAGCGTGCGCGTTCCTAGTCTTAAGGCGAACGCGCGTTTCATTTCGAGTCGTGTGAGTCGTCGCGTCGGTGCGCGTTGTTTTTACCGCTTTTATTATCATAAAAAAATATAAATAAATAAATGATAAATAGTAATAATAAGTTAAACTCAGCTGTCCCTTTTATTTATATTTGTTACATATACAAACAAAATTAATTAATACAAATAGTACAAAAGTCAAAACAAAAGCAAAAATTGTACAAAATAATAAAATGAATAACAAAAAACTGAAAAGAGAGGGAGAGGACAGCAGCAGCAGCGCATAGGTGCTCCTCTATTTGGAGAGCCAAGCCCAAACCTATTTCTTCTTGTCCCTTTGCTCACCTCCCATTCTCAGCAAAAACATTGCTGCAGTGGCAGCAACCCTGCTGCCATTCCCTTGCTGCCCCCTTTGCTGCTCCACTGCTGCCAACAGCTTTGTCCCCCATGAGTTTTGATCCCCTGCATTAGCATACCACACCTACACCACAGCATTTCAACTATAAAAACAATAGACAACCAGAAGCAAAGGGGAGATACACGTAGACAGCAAAAACAAACACAGACAGCAGTATACAGAGAAACAAAAACACACAGTAACAGAAACACAAAACTGAGGTACCATAAAATGGGAATTCATTAGAGTTCTAATACACTGAAAACACACAGAGCAATTCATACACATCTAACACCTACACACACTCAGCAACCCACAGATACACAAAAACACACAAAAATCCACACGGAAGAATACCCACCAAAAAATCTGAAACAAAGGTTGAGTAGCAGTAAGCAGCTTTCAGAGGGAAGGAAGAAAGGTCAGTTACGTTTTTAAGATTCATAGACATATGCTCTAGGTTTTATTTTCGAGTTCAAGTACCTGCTAAGCCAAATGTGTAATAACGATATGTTCATAGTTGTGATTTCAAGCTTGCTTTTTTTAGTTGTTTAGAATATTACCATCAACTGTCAAGTGTTATTCAGTTTGTCATACATGCAACAATGAGTATGAAAGCACAGAGAACAGAAGCGGGATTGAAAGAAATCAAAAATTTAGTTGCTTGCACAGATTTAGGTTTTGTTTTGTAGAAGTCATAAAGAAAACAAAAAGAGTAGAAGCACAGAGATAAAAAATCAGTGAGAAAAAGGGGGAGTTTATACCTTCGGCCACCGTTTATGGTGGCCACCGCCGTAAGCCGCCGCGAGCCGCCGTGAGCCACTCTCTCCTCACCACCGAACCACCCCTAACAACCCCTCTTCGAAACTCAGATCGCGTCACCGAACCCCAACACCGTCGCCCCCACCATCCCTCTCCGTCCTCGTTTCGCACCACCACGACAGAACCACTGAAACACCGCGCCCCTACGACCACCGATCCACCCCAACCACGCACCAAACAGCCATCAAAACCACCGTGCGCACCATCAAAACCACCCCCATAACCACCGTCGTTTTCCACCTCTCTCTCCTCCGCGCGCTCCTCCTCACGCTGCCGTCGCACGACGCCGAAGCTAGTCCGGCGTGGTCTCCCCCCCTCGCCGTCGGTCCCTCCTCCTCTCCCTTCTTTTCTCTCCTTCCGTATCTCTCTCTCTCTCATGTCGTTTTTCCTCTTTCTCCCTCCTCACGAATTTCTCTTTCTCTCCCTCTAAAGAATGGATGCGGCGCTGAGAGAGGAAGGTTAAGAGATTAGGTTTAATTTCTTTTTGTTTCAGCTTTATATATGTAGGCTTAGCTAATTTAAATTTTATTTTGCAAAAAATCCGATTACTAACCACACCCCTCTGTTTGCTGCGTAAACACCCTCTCAGAAGCCCACGACTCTTTTTTTTTTGAAACGCAGCCCAGCTCACCAAAAACGAGCTGGGCTCACTATTTGCACTCCCATTTTAATAATACAGCCCTCCTTTTATTTGCACCCCCCATTTTACTATTTCACCCCCGGTCTTTCTTTTTAAATTTTATTTCTTTTCCCCTAAATAAACTTATTTATTTTTTTCCTTTTCTCTTCGCAAACCTTTTTCCCAACGATGGATAAATGTTTCCCCGAACGAAAAACAATCCAATTGCAAATTCCTTTCATCACGACGTTCTCTCCAATTAAAACCCACGAAGACACTTTTCAAAAACAAATCTTTTCAAACGTCGAAATCAAAACTAATCATCACTAACGATCACTCGCGCCGTTGCCGTTTGATTGTGGGTGATGATTTCATTCCTGTGGGAGCTAGTAGTGTGGCCACTCTAAACCGTTGTTGTTTGGTCCTCACAAACGCTCTCCTTCAATTGCGAAAACCTTTTCAATGCTCATAATAAAAACCGATTATCGTTAATGATCACTCGCGCCGTTGCCGTTTGGTTGTTAATGATAATTTCATTTTCAAAAGAGTTAGTAGCGCGGCCACTCTAAACCGTTGTTGTTTGGTCATCGCGAATCCTCACTCCTACTGCGAAAACTCATCTAAACAGACTAAAAAACAAAAACCTTTTTAGGACAACCAAGAACTACGTAGCTTTGAATTCTCCATCGCACCAGGAGATACGTAGGAGCGAGAGGCCAACTCTCGTCAAGCGCCAAAAATAAAAATTTTCATTAAGTCTTCTCACTCCCTTTTCAATAAAGAGGCAAAATAAAAGCATTTTCAAATCACCACTTCAAACCACACATTTAATTAAAGGTTCCCTTTCGGTAGAAAGGAGGTACGGGGTGCTAATACCTTCCCCATGCCTAACCGACCCCCGAACTTACATCTCTAGTTTTCAAAAGACCATCCGCCTTGTATAAAAGACCTTTTTTCAATGTTTTGGTCTTAAAATTAAAATATTGGTGGCGGCTCCAAACTTTTTCCACGTTGTCAAACGAAAAGTCCCAAACCGGATTTTTCGGGCGCAACAGCTGGCGACTCCACTGGGGACCCTTTTTAAAAGACGAGGGTCAAGCCTAACTAATTAAAATGTGTGGTTTAATGTATTGTTGATTTGATTAATACCTTGTTTGCCTTTCTTTCTTATCATTGATTGTAGGCATATGCATTTGTCTTCTTTGTTGTTCCATATCTCCTCTTCTACTCCTTTTCTCTTATTGCTTATGCCCATGCATTCTTCCAATCCCCACGATCCCTTCTTTTTCGCTCCCTTTCTTCAAGGTAAGCTCATGCATTTCTCCCCAATTTTATCATGTCCCCTCTTCTTGGCTCCTCTTGTTAAGGTAAGCAATATCCTTGTTTATAGATATCCGAGATATTAAACCCTAGGGTAGACAACATGTTATTGTTTGCTTTTATCTGGACTGTTCAGGGTTTTCATTTGCAGGTGGGGTGATATGTGTTGGGTAGTTTTAAGTGGTATGTCTTTGCTACACACACTCACACCTCATGCTTATTGTGCTTTGAGAGGGGCCTAAAACCCAAGGTCTGACAAAACTTAGGAGAGTGGAAATGAGTAGTGACTGGCAATTGGACTGTTGTCCTTCTGACTCTCACGAAAGTTTCAGCCAGAGTATGCTCCTTTATGGTACCTCACACCAGATAGCATTCTATCGTTGTGGGTGTTATCATGAGAGAGATTTAACTCTGGTAGCCATTGTGAGGAAGTGTTTAGAACCTACATGGGAGGATCCCTTTTGAGTTGCCCTAGAGCCTAGGTTCCCCCACCTTTTGTAGGACGCAAGGGCACACAAATTGTATGTTGCATTGTAGTTTAGGCATGTCTTTCCTAAAAAGAAAAAAGAAGAAGATTTTCAAAAGAGAAAAAGAAGAAAGAGTTGCCGTTGTAGCCTTTCTTTTGCCGGTCCGTACGAAGTGACATTTGACCCACTTTATTTTCAAAAAAGGGAGAAAGAGTTACCGCTGTAGCCTTTCTCTTACCGGTCCATATGAAATAACGTACGGCCCGCATTTTCCAAATTTTTTTTTTTTTTGAATCACTGCCAATAAGGACTTTTCTCTAAGTTGCATAGGCATAAAGCATCATCAACCTCATTCTCATACGAAAAGCATCTTTGCATTGCATAACATGGAAAAGCTAAATAGAAATTCATACGCGCATTTTTCTCTATCTCATTTAGGTTTGTCGGGAGTGCATTCCCCGCGCGTGTGCGTTTCCATTCACTAAACTTTTTCCTAATTTTGTCAAAAAGTCCAAAAAACATATTTTATTAGGAACGTGTCTCATGCGTTATTGCTTTTTGCATATCATGAAGAATGAACATGTGACCATCTCATTTTGCATACGTTTCCATTCAAAATAAATCATGTTTTCCCTTGCATTAAAAATCATTTGCGAGCATCATGCGCTTTCTCGCATGAAAATTTTTAGAAACATATCACATGCTTTATTATTTTCCTTTTTCATATCATATATGCAAACATCTCATTTTGCATGCATTTTCATAAGAATCATATCTTTCCACGAACTAAAAATAATTGTTAGTATCATGCACTCCATTTCATAGTTTAAAAATAAAACGAAAAGCAATCATCATCCGCACTTTGCATCATGGCATCATGCATTACATAAAACAAAATTCTGAAAAAAAACAATTATCATCCCTATGGTATTTCATTCGCTCATAATCATGAAAAATCATCAAGTGATGCAATTTACGTTATCCTCATTCAAAATGCACATTCGTTCATTCATTCACCCACTCATTCCGTCCTCCGTCCATATCACATCATCGCATTAATACTTTTCTGTGTCGCAAACCAAAAATAAGCATTAACGTCTCATCTCGCATGCATCTTCATTCAATATCTCCCATGCATTAGGAAAGTAATTGCAAGCATCACGCATTTCATTTCATTGCATAAGAAAAATGAAAACCAGAAGCATCTATCATCCATATCGCATTTCATTCATCCTTGATTATGCAAAAACTATCATCAAATAATGCGGACATCGCGTCAATGTGGCGCTCATGCATCATTTCATTAACCTCATCACTTTGTTCGAATACATCATTTCTCCCTGCATGCATCCTTTCGAAACAAAGAAAAATTTCTCATGTGATGGCTTAATGGATAGAAGTGCACCTTTGAACGACGAAGGGTAACGTCTCAAATTTGTTTGTCGACTACAAATTTGAGATGTTACTTTACGATGTCAGAGCACTTTGACCCAGTCGCACGTATTTTAATTTCGAGTAGGAAATTAAATTGAGTCAACTAATTGTCAAAACGTTTCAGTACATTGTGTGAAGTATTGAGTCAGGATCCACTCAATGTTTCAGGCAAGTTACTCAGGGTAACGACAATCAGTTGCCTCATATCCCCAGTCTTGCATCTCTCATCATTCAAAAAAGGGGCATTGGCATTTCGCATCCTGTCTCGCCTCTAAAAAATAAAAAAAATCAAAAATCATTTGGAAAAAAATGGGGGGCATCATTCTTGCATCATTCGCATTGGTATTCCATATTTTGTCTTGCAACAAAATAATTTAGAATAAGCCACACTTTTCGAGTAGTCGTTCTCCACGCATTTGCATCATACTTGCATATCATAATTTGTTCATTCATTCATTGCATAAAATAAAAGTTGTGATGAGAAGCGAGACGTCCTTGCAAAACAATCATCCTTTTTTTGAAAAAGTTTATCCTTACTTGGTTGCGAACTCAAGGTGTTCCAAGGCACTCAGTTTTGCAAATCAATAGCTCATTTGCATGTTTTTCAAAAGCACTGCATCCCATCCATTCCATGACAAAAAAAAAGAAAACTGAAGCAGCTCATCAATTCATCGTTCTAACTAATGTTGACTCTCTGTGAAGCATCCCTATAGTGAACGTGCATGACACGTGCAGTTTCTCTTGTTTGAGTCAGTCAGTTTCCTTCCTTGTCATCATCATCATCCCAGTCTAACCCCGCCCCGTCCATCCATAAGGCGCATATTCTCTCCCATCAGTGCATACTTGACTTTTTGGTTCATTCTCACTAACACTCTAAGTCCTCCATGCTGGGGCAATTCTGTGATCACTAACTTTCTTTATCGGCATTATATTCCTTTAGTGCAGGTCTTTCCAAAAAAAAGAGAAAAGAAGAGACAAATGAGAAGAACAAGCTCGCTAGGTTGAAAACCCGCAAAGGGCAGCCTAGGCAAAAAGGAGCGCCCGGTGGATTGAAAACTCGCAAAGAGCGGTCCAGGCAAAAATTAGGGCATAAAAAAAAATGCAAAGAAAAGAGCAAACACATATAGCTAGATAAATTGTTGTCAAGTTTTATGAAAAAATAAGTAATCGGAATTTGAAATGAAGTTTGGCCATCCAGAAGTTCCCTTTCCTACCCACCTTAACCCAAGAAAAACCAAAATCCAAAAATCACCCTAGACAAGGATCACCTCAAATATCCAAAAAAAGTGCATCACTTTCTATCAGCTCACCCGAGTCAAAGAAGGAAAAGAATCATAAAACAAAAAAAGAGAGAGAAAATCAAAAAAAGGGATTCAAAAATGAAAATCCCAAAACAAAAGAAAATACAAAAGAAATGTAAGTGGTGAGCTGGTACATGTTACTACAAAACACAAGAGATCCTTGTCTCAATAACCTTCAAACACTTCATCATTCCCATACACCCCTCCTTCCATAAACCGCAAACACTTCCCTTTGACCTCGGTAACCCGCCCTCCACGAACCCTTAGCCAAGAATAAAATTTCCAAACACCTCATCAAGCCAATTAACCATCATAAATCATCGATCGTCAGCCAACGCCGAATGAAAATCATCCTACCATTAGCCCCCAAGCTCTTCATTAAGCCCCATCATCCCTCCTCCACAAAACACCACAATCCCGAAAAGTCCATTCCGATCAATGACCGAATGCTGTTGTTTTCTCAAATTTTAAATCTTAGGACCACTAAGTTTATCTGTCTACAATGTGTTTGCTCAAAAGAAAAAACAAACGATCAGAAAAGAGAAAGCTGATCAAGGAAAAACAAGCCCTTAGGAAAAAGAGATGAGGGAACAAAAATAAACAGTCAAAAAAAAGAAAGCTGACGGAAAAAGGAAGACTTGCACTTCAAACGCATTCAAGTTGCATTAAAGCAAGGTTTAGTGATCACCAAGTGAGGCTTCTTTCATACTAAAAGTCAAAACTTTCATTGCATTTGAGTTTTTCTTAAAAAGAACCAAAGATGTGTACTAGGGGACATTTCCTTCACCTCTCACTCCACTCAACCATGGGGAGATTTTGTTCGTCGTCTATCCCGTTCACATACCACCCTCCGTATATAACCGTCACCATAACTCTATCACCTTTTCACAACCTCACTCAAAGAAACCGTTTGAAATTTCATTCCAAAATGGGGCAAGTGCATTCCCATTCCTTCACCTCATTCATTCCCATAAGAACCTCACCGGGGCAATCTCTCAACTCACTATCCTAAATAAAGCCTCGTCATTCTAATTGGGGCAACTTTGTTTCGTCCTGACTGGGGCAACACCAAACTCTGTGGGTTGAAACAAAACCCTTTTCATTCCACCTTTCATCCCAAGAGCCGAAGTGTTCCCAATTCATCATCTCCTACAGCCCTAGTCATTATCACCACCAGGCAAAGGCAAGTTTATTCACTCATCAAAAGCCCGAACCGGGGCAGTCTTGCATCCCTTGGTCCCTCATGAGCGTCGGTAATAATCATGTTTGTCATCCCTTCAATTGTCATACATATCCTAAACCAATCCCAAGTTAACAGACTCACTCATTCACATTTGCGCTCCTATGCATGCTTACTAAGCAATGCTTCAAAGAGAGAGAACACACGTTGGTCATGCGATATCTAAGATTCAGTCGTCATTGGAAGGGAGAGAAAACAAGTGAGCTTGTTTGTAAATAAAAACCTTGAGAACACCGGAGTTTGAATCAAATTTAATTTTTCAACAAAAATGGTCAATAATCATCCCACTTTTGCATCCAAAGTCTCGCGTCTCATCATTATGAAAGTATTCACAAAAAAAGTATTTGAATACCCCAAAAAATTTTGTCATATCATGCATCAAAATACTGCATTTGCAAAAAGACAAATAGGAAAAATTCTTTAACCAGCTATCTCAGCACATGAGGGGGTCGCCTAAAGTTGGCCGCTTGTAGGGCTTTAGTGCTCGCCTTAATCCTCAGGGATTAGGTGGTTATCTTGTAGGGCTTTGGTGCTCACCTTAATCCTTGGGGACTAGGATGTTACCTTGTAGGCACTTGAAGTGTTGATCCTTAACCAAAATAAAAAGGAAGAAAATCAAAAATAGCATCTCATAGCATCCATCATTCCATTGAAATCATCACATCACATACACTTTGCATAACATACATTCACACTCCATTTACATAGATATCTGCATCCCATAGAAAAAAAAGGAGCAAATAAGGAACGAGAGAAGAAAATCACAGAAGATGGAACATAAAAGAACACAACATCTTCATATCATTCATCATTCTCATATCATCCATACCAATCATCACTCCATGGCATCAAACAGTACATTACGCCTTCAAACTCGCATCTCAGAAGAGCGAAAGAATAACAAAAGGAAAAGAAGAGAAAAATCAAACAGAAAAGGCATCCCACCAAAGTCAATCATTGCATTCATGTGCACCCCAAACATCCAAGTGCACGCATTTCATGCACCATCCAAGAGAAAAGTTACTTTGGACCAGAGAGTCCCAAAAATCTCATTTTTAGAAAATCACCACAACACAGAGTTAGTAAACTCCATCAACAGAGTTAGTAAACTCCATCAACACAGAGTTAGTGAACTCCTTCCACAGATCACAACATCGTGTACGAGCGCGCGATGGATCCATCAGACTTCGTTAAGTCCTTCGGATTAGTTGTGTCGGCCTAAGGCATAGCGTAAATCCATTGATCAAATCAGTTCCGGACCTGATGTTGATCGGCCCGCTCGAAAAGGCCACCCCAGAGCTCGGACTCGACAAGAGTCCGTTAGAAGGTTTTAGGCAGCCTCCGAATTCCCAATTTACCGCTTTCTGCACGCCAAGTGCCCATTTTACTTTTCTGTCTGCACGCCAAGTGCCCATTTTACTTTTCTGTTTGCACGCCAAGTGCCCATTTTACCTTTCTGTCTGCACGCCAAGTGCCCATTTTACTTTTCTGTCTGCACGCCAAGTGCCCATTTTACTTTTCTGTTTGCACGCCAAGTGCCCATTTTTACTTTTCTGTTTGCACGCCAAGTGCCCATTTTACCTTTCTGTCTGCACGTCAGTGTTCATTTACTGTTTTCGCATCAACGCGAAAGTGTCTATCTTTCCAAAAAAGAAGAAAGAAAATTCGGATTTCTCCAAATGGACAAAATTGGTATAATTTCTGAATTCTTTATTTCTATTTTACCTTCGAAATATGTCTCGCGCAATTCATATTTCTTGGTAAAATCGAAATAAAGAGGGGCAGCTGTCATACCCCAATTTTGTCCGACTAATCGAAAAATCCCAAAATTTTATCGCTTCGCATATTGTTCTAAATGCGGGTGTATTTGGCACTCTCGTGCAACAACTTTGTTTGGCGCTCGTTGTTTTCAAAAAAAAGGGAATCCAAATGTAAATAATAAAATAATAAACAACGCGAGCGCGCGTTTTGTCTCGAGTCGTGTGAGTAATTGCGTCGGTGCGCGTTTATTTTTACCATTTTCTTTTTAGAAAAGTGAGGATAGAATCAAATCAGTTTTAATAACGTACACGCGTGCGTATTCAAATAGCGTGCGCGTTCCTAGTCTTAAGGCGAACGCGCGTTTCATTTCGAGTCGTGTGAGTCGTCGCGTCGGTGCGCGTTGTTTTTACCGCTTTTATTATCATAAAAAAATATAAATAAATAAATGATAAATAGTAATAATAAGTTAAACTCAGCTGTCCCTTTTATTTATATTTGTTACATATACAAACAAAATTAATTAATACAAATAGTACAAAAGTCAAAACAAAAGCAAAAATTGTACAAAATAATAAAATGAATAACAAAAAACTGAAAAGAGAGGGAGAGGACAGCAGCAGCAGCGCATAGGTGCTCCTCTATTTGGAGAGCCAAGCCCAAACCTATTTCTTCTTGTCCCTTTGCTCACCTCCCATTCTCAGCAAAAACATTGCTGCAGTGGCAGCAACCCTGCTGCCATTCCCTTGCTGCCCCCTTTGCTGCTCCACTGCTGCCAACAGCTTTGTCCCCCATGAGTTTTGATCCCCTGCATTAGCATACCACACCTACACCACAGCATTTCAACTATAAAAACAATAGACAACCAGAAGCAAAGGGGAGATACACGTAGACAGCAAAAACAAACACAGACAGCAGTATACAGAGAAACAAAAACACACAGTAACAGAAACACAAAACTGAGGTACCATAAAATGGGAATTCATTAGAGTTCTAATACACTGAAAACACACAGAGCAATTCATACACATCTAACACCTACACACACTCAGCAACCCACAGATACACAAAAACACACAAAAATCCACACGGAAGAATACCCACCAAAAAATCTGAAACAAAGGTTGAGTAGCAGTAAGCAGCTTTCAGAGGGAAGGAAGAAAGGTCAGTTACGTTTTTAAGATTCATAGACATATGCTCTAGGTTTTATTTTCGAGTTCAAGTACCTGCTAAGCCAAATGTGTAATAACGATATGTTCATAGTTGTGATTTCAAGCTTGCTTTTTTTAGTTGTTTAGAATATTACCATCAACTGTCAAGTGTTATTCAGTTTGTCATACATGCAACAATGAGTATGAAAGCACAGAGAACAGAAGCGGGATTGAAAGAAATCAAAAATTTAGTTGCTTGCACAGATTTAGGTTTTGTTTTGTAGAAGTCATAAAGAAAACAAAAAGAGTAGAAGCACAGAGATAAAAAATCAGTGAGAAAAAGGGGGAGTTTATACCTTCGGCCACCGTTTATGGTGGCCACCGCCGTAAGCCGCCGCGAGCCGCCGTGAGCCACTCTCTCCTCACCACCGAACCACCCCTAACAACCCCTCTTCGAAACTCAGATCGCGTCACCGAACCCCAACACCGTCGCCCCCACCATCCCTCTCCGTCCTCGTTTCGCACCACCACGACAGAACCACTGAAACACCGCGCCCCTACGACCACCGATCCACCCCAACCACGCACCAAACAGCCATCAAAACCACCGTGCGCACCATCAAAACCACCCCCATAACCACCGTCGTTTTCCACCTCTCTCTCCTCCGCGCGCTCCTCCTCACGCTGCCGTCGCACGACGCCGAAGCTAGTCCGGCGTGGTCTCCCCCCCTCGCCGTCGGTCCCTCCTCCTCTCCCTTCTTTTCTCTCCTTCCGTATCTCTCTCTCTCTCATGTCGTTTTTCCTCTTTCTCCCTCCTCACGAATTTCTCTTTCTCTCCCTCTAAAGAATGGATGCGGCGCTGAGAGAGGAAGGTTAAGAGATTAGGTTTAATTTCTTTTTGTTTCAGCTTTATATATGTAGGCTTAGCTAATTTAAATTTTATTTTGCAAAAAATCCGATTACTAACCACACCCCTCTGTTTGCTGCGTAAACACCCTCTCAGAAGCCCACGACTCTTTTTTTTTGAAACGCAGCCCAGCTCACCAAAAACGAGCTGGGCTCACTATTTGCACTCCCATTTTAATAATACAGCCCTCCTTTTATTTGCACCCCCCATTTTACTATTTCACCCCCGGTCTTTCTTTTTAAATTTTATTTCTTTTCCCCTAAATAAACTTATTTATTTTTTTCCTTTTCTCTTCGCAAACCTTTTTCCCAACGATGGATAAATGTTTCCCCGAACGAAAAACAATCCAATTGCAAATTCCTTTCATCACGACGTTCTCTCCAATTAAAACCCACGAAGACACTTTTCAAAAACAAATCTTTTCAAACGTCGAAATCAAAACTAATCATCACTAACGATCACTCGCGCCGTTGCCGTTTGATTGTGGGTGATGATTTCATTCCTGTGGGAGCTAGTAGTGTGGCCACTCTAAACCGTTGTTGTTTGGTCCTCACAAACGCTCTCCTTCAATTGCGAAAACCTTTTCAATGCTCATAATAAAAACCGATTATCGTTAATGATCACTCGCGCCGTTGCCGTTTGGTTGTTAATGATAATTTCATTTTCAAAAGAGTTAGTAGCGCGGCCACTCTAAACCGTTGTTGTTTGGTCATCGCGAATCCTCACTCCTACTGCGAAAACTCATCTAAACAGACTAAAAAACAAAAACCTTTTTAGGACAACCAAGAACTACGTAGCTTTGAATTCTCCATCGCACCAGGAGATACGTAGGAGCGAGAGGCCAACTCTCGTCAAGCGCCAAAAATAAAAATTTTCATTAAGTCTTCTCACTCCCTTTTCAATAAAGAGGCAAAATAAAAGCATTTTCAAATCACCACTTCAAACCACACATTTAATTAAAGGTTCCCTTTCGGTAGAAAGGAGGTACGGGGTGCTAATACCTTCCCCATGCCTAACCGACCCCCGAACTTACATCTCTAGTTTTCAAAAGACCATCCGCCTTGTATAAAAGACCTTTTTTCAATGTTTTGGTCTTAAAATTAAAATATTGGTGGCGGCTCCAAACTTTTTCCACGTTGTCAAACGAAAAGTCCCAAACCGGATTTTTCGGGCGCAACAGGGATCAAAAGATACAAGATTGCCCCAATTCAGGTCTTTGATGAGTGAATAGCTTACCCCTGTCTAGTGGTGACAACAACTAGGGGTGTAGAAGATGATGAATTGGGAATGAAAAAATGGAGCAAAAGAAATTTTGTCTCAACCCGCAAAGTTTGATGTTGCCCCAGTCATAACGAGGACAACGCTGCCCCAATTAGAATGACAATGTCTTGTTTAGGAGAGTGAGTTGAGAGATTGCCCCAGTGAGGTTTTTATGGGAATGAATAAGGTGAAGGAATGGAAATGCACTTGCCCCACTTTGGAATGACATTGACAACTGGAGTGACATGGGATGGGCATTGAACAGACTTTCCCAAGACTAGGGTGTGTGGGTGGTGAAGAGAATGCCCCAACTTTTGGGTCTGAGTGGTATTCTCAGTGCAAAGCTTTGGTTCTCTACTGATGTCTTGACTTTTTGGTGCGAAAGAATCCTTACCTGGTGACCACTAAACCTTGTTTTGATGCATCTTGAATGTGCTTTGGAGTGCAAGTCCCTCTTTTTATTTTGTCAGCTTTCTTTTTTCTGACTGTTCGTTTTTGTTTCCTCAGTTCTCTTTTTTTTCTGAGGGTTTATTCTTTCTTGATCAGCTTTGTTTTTTTCTTTTGAGCAAACACATTGTACATAGATGAGCTTGTTCGTCCTAAGATTAGAATTTGAGTGAACAAAAGCAACCGGTCTTTGATCGGAATGGACTTTTCGGGATTGTGGTGTTTTGTGGAGGAAGGAGGGTTAGGCTTAATGAAGTGTTTGAGGCTAATGGGAGGATGAGTTTTGTTTGGCGTTGATTGACGGTTAATGGTCTATGAGGAAGATGGTTATTGGGCTTGTTTGGGCTCTGTTAAAGCAAATTCGTGTCTCATGGTAGAATGACTAAGGGGTTTGATGTTGAGGCCAAAGGAAGTGTTTGAAGGTTTATGGAATCAGGTGTTGGAATGATGAAGTGTTTGAAGGTTTATTTAGACAATGATCTCTTGTGTTTTGTGGTAACATGTACCAGCTCACCACTCACATTTCTTTTGTATTTTCTTTTGTTTTGGGATTTTCATTTTTGAATCCCCTTTTTTTTATTTTCTCTTTTCCCCTTTTTTTTTTCTTCTTTTTTTTTTTTGTTTTATGATTCTTTTCCTTCTTTGACTCGGGTGAGCTGATAAAAAGTGATGCACTGTTTTTTTTATTTGGGTTGATCCTTGCCTAGGGTGATCTTTGGATTTTGGTTTTCCTTGGCTCAAGGTGGGTAGGAAAGGGACTTTCTGGGATTTTGGGGTTTTTGAGGAGATGGCCAAACTTCATTTCAAATCCCGATTGCTTATTTCTATGAGACTTAACTTTAGAACAATAATTTATCTATCTTCATGTGTTTGCTCTTTTTTCCTTTTTTGTGCCCTAATTTTTGCCTGGACCGCTCTTTGCGAGTTTTCAGTCCACCGGGCGCTCCTTTTTGCCTAGGCCGCCCTTTGCGGGTTTTCAACCTAGCGAGCTTGTTTTCTTGTTTCTTATATTATTATTATTTTTTTTTTTGAGAGACTTGCACTGAAGGAATATGATATTGATAAGGAAAATTAGTGATCATAGAGTTGCCCCAGCATGGAGGACTTAAAGTCTTAGTGAGAATGAACCAAAAAGTCAAGTATGCACTGATGGGAGAGAATATGCTTTATGGGTGGACGGGGCGGGATTAGACTTGGATAAGGAATGAAGGAAATTGACTGACTCAAACAAGAGAAACTGCACCTGGCATGCACGCTCATTAGAAGAATGCTTCACAGAGAGTTAACATCAGTTAAAAAATTTGTTTTTTTTTTATACACTATTTCAGTCTTTTGATGCAGTGCTTTTGAAAGAAATGCAAATGAGCTATTGATTTGAAAAACTGAGTGCCTTGGAACACCTTGAGTTTGCAACCAAGTAAGGATAAACTTTTTCAAAAAGGATGATTGTTTCGCAAGAACGTCTCGCTTCTCATCACAACTCTTATTTTATGCAATGAATGAATGAACAAATTATGATATGCAAGTATGATGCAAATGCGTGGAGAATGACCACTCGAAGAGTGTGGCTTATTCTAAATAATTTTGTTATTTTTAATGCAAGACAAAATGCCAATGCGAATGATGCAAGAATGATGCCCCTTTTTTTCAAAATGATTTTTGACTTTGATTTTTTATTTTATTTTTTAGAGGCGAGACAAGGTACGAAATACCAATGCCCCATTTTTCTTTTGAATGATGAAAGATGCAGGAATGATGCTTTTCTCTAAATGATGCTTTTTTTTTAGAGGCAAGGCAAAGTATGAAATGCCAATGCCCCTTCCTTTTTGAAAGATGCATGTATGGAGGAATGATGTATTTGAACCAAAGTGATGAGGTTAATGAAATGGTGCATGAATGCTACATTTTGAATAAATTTGATGATGATTTTTATTCATGATTATGAATGAGATGCTTTCTTGTTTTCATTTTTTTTTGTGCAATGAAATGCATGATACTCACAATGATTTTCTTTCTTTGTTTTTTAGTTTTGGAACATGATTTTGAAAATTATTTGGAGATGCAAATGATTTATTGAAAAAAGGGTTTTAGAAAAATGTGCCTGACGGGGTATGACCCGCTCCTACGTATCCCCATTGTAATGAGGAATCAAAGCTTACGTAGTTCTACTGTGTCTCTTTTTTTGAAATAATGCTTATGCATGAACGCCTCGTCTTGGGTGAACTCGACGAGGATTTTTTGCATGATTATAAATAAAATTCTTATGCTATGCAGATGATAATTGTTTTTGTTTTATCTTTATGTGATGAAAGGGAATGCAAGATGAATGGTTTTTTTTTTCAAAATTGGAATTTTATGCAATGCAAATGATACAATGATGCGGTGATGCAAGGATGCTTCTTTTTTGTGTTTTTGCAGAAAGAGGATATTTACAGGTGGTGATTTGAAAATTTTCACACTATATGCCACCTCATATAGGCGTTTATTGAAAAGGGAAAGCATATCTTTTTTGATTTTCAAAAATTTTGAAGGAAAAATTGATTGAACTGAATGCAACGATGCAACACACAATTTGGAAAGCCCTTGTGACCTAAAAGGGGGTAGAACCTATGATCTAAGGTATTTTAGGGATAATCTTCTCATGTAGCTCTATTCACACCCTCACAAAGGTCATCAGAGCCCCAGTCCCTCTCATGAAAATCCCTGTAAATGCAGCCAACTGCTAGATACGAAGCATCATGAAAGAGCACAACTCTGATTGAAACTTTCGCGAGTAGCCAAACGGACAAAGGTCCTGATGGGCTCCCACTACTCGAATCCGCTCATCCTAAGGTATCCTAACAGACCTGGGTTATGGTCTATTTCTTTAATCGTATAATCTCAAGGTACAAGTGCGTGTGTGCGAAGGGTATTTCCTTAAAAACTACCCCACCTGCAAATGAAAATCCAGAACAGTCCAGACAATAGAAAGCCATAACATGTCGTCTACCCTAGGGTTCAATACCAATCAAATTCAACTAATCTAGGGTGCCAACAACAAACACATTACTTACCGCAGAAAGGGAGCTGAGAAGAATGGGACATGACAAGAGAGGGGAACTATGCATGAGGGAATTAAGCATTTAAGCAAAGAAGTAACTATCTATTATTTTAAACAAAAGCAAACATAGAAGAAGAATGCATATGGATGCAACATGCTTATGAAAGAGAAGAAGAATAGAGGCAAAACAAGATGTTCAAATCAATCACACAAACCACACACTTAATTAATTAGGCTTGACCCACTTTTGAAAAAAAATGTTTTTTAGTCCCCAGTGAAGTCGCCAGCTGTTGCGCCCGAAAAAGTCCCCGAGGGAGAACCTTCCTCGTTCACAACTTTTCCTAAGACAATGAAGCCGCCACCAATATTTATTAAGGAAAATATTAGAAAAACCTTTTTTGTAAAGCGATTGGTCTTGCGAGACAAGAGAATAGGGTTCGGGGGTCGGTTACGCGCAGGGAAGGTGTTAGCACCCCACACGTCCTCTCTACTGAGAGGGAACCTTTAATTAAATGTGTGGTTTTAGTGTGTTGACTTGAAAATACTTAATTTTGCCTCTCTACTTCTTATTGAAAAAACTCTTTATGAAAATCTTTATTTATTATGAAAAAATGGGGGAAAAGGATTTTTAGAAAAAAAAACGTGCTTGACGGGACATGGCCCGCTCCTACGTATCTCTCGGTGCGATGGAGAACTCAAAGCTACGTAGTTCTTCTTTGTCCTGAAAAAGTTTTTGTCTTTTATCTTTTTGGTGAGTTTTCGAAATAGGACGAGCATTTAGTGAACGATTAAACTAACCAAGGTTATGGGTAATCACCGCTAAGTAATCTTGAAAATGAGAGTCACTACCGCCAGTCAGGCGAACAAAGGCTCTGATTGACTATTAGTAGCGACTCGTTTTTATTATCTTTTTTGAAAGTGATTTTCGAAAGAGATTGATTGGCACGAATGATCAAACTAACAACAGTTATGGGTGATCATCGCGTGTTGTTATTTTGGGAAAAAGACATCGCCACCAATGGCTAGACGAACAAAGGTTCTGATTAGCCACTAGCGACGATGGGTTGAAAATGATTTTAGAAGGGAAAATGTTTTTGTTCTGAAAATGATCTTGGTTTGCGAAAGTGGTTCCTTTTTTGTTATGAAAATAACTCTTTTCTTTTTGTTATGCAAATAGCTCTTTTCTTTTGCTATGCAAATGCTAAAATCTTTTATGATTGCGCTTGACGAGAATGTGACTCGCTCCTACGTATCCCAAATGGGAATCAAAGCGACGTAGTTCTAACGAGCCTTGAAAGTGAAAGTCTTTTTGCTTTGGTTTTGAAAAGTGGAGGGTGTTCATAATGATCAAACTAACAAAGGTTATGGGTGACCATTACTAGAACCCACTTAAGTGCATGTAGAAATCTTTTTTGAAAAATGAAAGCCTCCATGATGACCAAACTAACAAAGGTTATGGGTGGCCATCACTAGCACTTGCTATGACTTCGATGCTTAGGAAAATATCTTTTGAAATCGAAAGCGTTCATGATAATCAAACTAACAAAGGTTATGGGTGATTATCACAAGTAGCTTATGCATATGAAAACATCCTTTTTTTGAAATTTAGGCTCTTAGGACAACCAAACTAACAAAGGTTATGGGTGATTGTAACTAGTCACCATTTTCATGCTAGGCCATTTAGAAAAGAAAGCAATGAATGCAAATCGAATACTTAGGCAAATAACAATCTCATTTGAATTCTTGAGCAAATATTAGCCTAGACTACACATGTTAGACCACAACACATAAATAGGCAAAGAAGGAACTTGAATTGGGCATTAAGCAAAAATACAAGAGTGGGCAAGATTGAACCTAAATGCACATCTAGCGGAAGATGCTAGGCGAGAACCATACTCAAATATTTCTACAAAACGCAAGGGAATCTAAATGCACATCTAGTGGAAGATGCAATGTGAGGAATGGGCCTATTTAAGTATTAATGATTCCACATGGGAGTAGACAAGGAAGTGGTAGGCACAAATGAATTCAAAAGAGTAGCCTCAAGCATGATCATTGGCAAACCCTAAACAAGCAAGTCATCTTAACAATCAAAACACCAAAGCATGTTGAATCACTTTGTTCAATACTCAACACTTAAATTAGTGTGCGCAAGTGTACAAGTGTGAATCTTCTTGCCAATCATCAACTTAAACAACATATAGACTAAAAGGGTTGAATCATATAGAACAATCCTCATCACTTTAGGCAAGGTGCACTAGGCACAAGTGAGAATCATATTGCCTATCATCAACTTGAGACAATAAGCAAACATATAAAAACTCTATTTATTCTTCATGACTTGCGAAACCAATACATAGTCAAACCATAAATTTATTCATCAAACTCCCAAAATCAAGCAAGCAAAAGATACTAACAAGATTTAGGAACAATTAATCACATAACTTAAACACTAAGACCGCAAATCAACATTTATTCTCAAACTCTTTACTTTGTGCGAAATCTATGTGAGAAAATAAATTTGCAAACCTAAACAAAGTATCTAAGCATGAAAACACTAAAATCAAATATCTACAACATGATTAAGCCCCATCAAGCAAAGAGAAACAACAAAATCAAATTAAAGCTAACTTTACTTGGATATGCGAACCAAACAACACATGAAACAACAATTTTACTTCACAACAAATGCAAAAAATCAACACAAAGCAACATGACTCCATTTATTCAAGAGTGAGAGGCACCTTAAACACCCAAGCCTCCCTAAGTGCTTGTCAATAGTGTTTAAGGCTCCTCTCACCAACAACAACAAGCTACATTTTAAACAAAATGACGATGATATGTGAAATGCAAAGTGAAGAGGAAAATGGGTTTTTATGCAAAAAAAGGTTGAAGATGATGCAAGGGTTTGAAAGTTTTTACCTCAAATCCAAGCTAGAAGATGCAATGAGATGAAGAAAATAGAAACCAAATCAACAAGAACCTCCAAGGAACTTCAACTCCAACCTAAAAAAGCTTGATGAAAACCTTCCTTGATGATGATGTTTGATCTTGAATGGAAAATGGAGAACATATATGAAAGAGGGATGAGAATGAAATGAGATGGTGGTGTTTGGGTGAAGAGGAAATCAAAAATGGATGAAGGAAGGGAGTAGGGAGGCCACGGTTTTGGGAGAGAAAAGGGGATGTTTTTGGTGCGCTAGGGTTTTTTGGTGTAGGATAAATGGGAGGGTTCCTTTGAGATGAAAGAAAAACAAGAGGAAGTGAGGGAGAGGAGAGGGGGCTACGAATTTGTCCTCTTTTTGGAGAGGATAGAAGTGAGTTGTTCTTATTCAAATCCTTGGGAGGCCAAAGATCTAATGGGTTTAAGGTTGTGAGAGGGAAATAAAGAAATTAGTGTGTATTTAGTGGTGTAGAGAGAAAGAATGTAAAAATATGTTGTGTATTGAATGTTATTGGATTCAAATGTGTGCTTGTCATGATGAAAGGCTTTTTTGTGATGTGCACTTGATGGGGGCTGAAGTGAAGGGAGGCGTGGAGCATGAGGATGGAGTGAAGGAGGTGAAGAAATTAGTGTGTATTTAGTGGTGTAGAGAGAAGGAAGGTAAAAATATGTTGTGTATTGAATGTTATTGGACTCAAATGTGTGCTTGTCATGATGAAAGGATTTTTTGTGATGTGCACTTGATGGGGCTGAAGTGAAGGGCATGAGGGTGGAGTGAGGGAGGTTGTTTGCTTGTGAAATTGGTGCTTACTTTGGCCAAAAATGGATAAAAGCAAAAAGCACCTAAAAGGAATTAGCCCTAATTCTAAAAATACCATAAGCATCCAATATTATTTTGTTATTCATTTTTTTATTTTGATTTCAGATTTCTATTTTTAATTATACATATTTTTGAGCCTTTTTGAAAGTGAGAGAAAAAAAACCGTTATAATTGACCAAAATACCATTTTTGGCTCTAAAGCCCTAATTTGCCCGAAAAGTGCGTTCCAACCCTAAAAACGATTTCAAGAACCTTGGAATGCCTTCTAGGATCCGAAATGTAGTGCATAAGGCTCTTCGCTCTTCAATTTATTTATTTTTGTAGAAAATTAGGGTTTTGACCTAAGCGGGGCAAAATTGGGGTATGACAATCCTCTCTTTTCTTATTGAATTTTATAACAATTTCATACCCAAAAAAAACGTGCTATTACTTTTTTCCGTTAACAAGCCCTATTATTTTTGAAAATTGAGAGGTTAAAGAGAAAAAGGCCCACAGAGACTATTTTTGAGTCCAAACAAATAGGATGAGATTGTTGGCTTTATTTAGCAAGGCCTATACTTCATACAACCCCCTCCCTACTCAAGAGACCCCCCCAATATCCCCAAAATTCCCCTCTTCTATTTCTTAACTCTCCTCTCCTCTCACACTCCCCTTTCCACCCTAAACCCAATTTCTCCAATTCTCCATATCAATCCCTCTCTCCCTCTCTTTCTCTCCCCCATTTCACTTCCCATTTTGTTTCCTTTCGTGTTTGCCTGGAAATCTGTGCTCAAACAGGTATGAAAATCTTCCCATGCAGTTCGTTCCGTCCATTTTTTTCTGAAACTATGCATGGTTCGGGACTTTAGGTCCGAACCTGTGTACTCAACATTTTGCGAACGAACTAGTTCGGACTCAAAGTTCTGAACCGGTTTGGTAGTTAAAGTCTGAACCTGGCCAATATTTACTAAATGCCTGTTTTGTGTAATTTTTTAGATACGGAATTCGTGGCTGTTATCCAAAGAACTGACACATGCATCAACATTTCATACTCGCAAAGAACTGGATAGTGTTGAAGTTTTAATTACGTATTTTAATTTAGGGGATTAGGTGTATGTTAACATTATATTCTATCTTTGTTTGAATAAAGATCTAGCAAAAATCCAAAACGAAACATTCAATCTCTATTTCAATTTTTCGGAACATAACGAAACAAGAACGACAAATGAACGACAACTAAAACGATAAAAAGAAACATAACGAAACATTAACGAAACTGGCGATTATTTGGGAAGTCGTTGATGATAATGGACGGTGGAATCTGAGCCGTTGAACGACATAAAATATCTATCATATGTTACAGTGGTTCAGGACTTAATTAAGTGTCGAACCGATTCGGTTCGTAAGGTCTGAACCTAGTAAAAACAATTTTAGGGGGGTGTCTCTGAAGATACAACACTTGGTTGTTAACATCCGAACCAGTTCGATCCTAAAGGTCCGAACCATCGTATTCTCCGGAAAAAAAAGGGAGGCACGCGTTTCATTAAGGGCATTTGGTCTTTTTGCTAGTTTGGGGGGGAGTCTACCGAGTAGATGGGGGTTGTACAAAATATGGCCCACTTAGTAGTCTGCTTTTGTTCATAGTAGTTGGCCTTGTGGGCTTGCAAAAGCCCATTTTGTAAATGTTTTGCGCTAGTTTAATCAGTTAGTTTCCTGTTAGTTAATCAGTTATAGAAACTAACTAACTTGTATGATAATCCCCTTAAAAGGGAATTTCAATGAAATGAGAAATTAGTTTTGCAAGTACCCTCTAAAATCAACAGATATTTCCAAAAACTTGAAGAAATATGGAGCGACGATAAAAATGTTTCACAGCTGATGAGTGGACAGAAAAGAAATAAAAAAAAGTATCAGATGTAAAGGACAATGATGTAGACAAGTAATAAATGATAAGATGTGGTTCTCTTTGGATATGGCTAACAGTGAATTTTATAGCTGGAGTTAGCAAGATTCTATTGATGTGGACAGAATATTTCTATCTTTTTAAAAACCAGCTTATTTGTAAAAACTAGTTTTGGTACTAATTTTTCAATTTTATTTTTAATAGCCGACATTTTTTTTAGAAAAAAAATATGGAAAATAATTTTGCTTTCATCTTCCGGCCAAAATTAATTACTCATAGTCCTTATCACAAATTGAACGAATTAAAATGCCAGATATATTCTTCTAACTTAACCAAGATCCCGAGTGGCGTTAAAACTCTTGAGGAAGAGCTTTCCCGTCATTTATGGTCCTACTCTGTTCAAGGGATTAATCTCTACATTTGCGCATAAATAATACTCAGTTTATACAAAAAAAAAGCCAAAAATAAATTTTATTACGTAAATGTGAATAAAAAACCTACCGTGATTTTGTATAAATAAAGTTAGGGTTTGTGTTTTGCATGCGTAGATATTTTTATTAAATTTTTCATTTGCAACATTTTTCTTTTGCTTTTTCTTGCGTTTTTTATATTTTTACACAAACTAACTTGCAAAAACATTATATTTTTCATTTGAAACACGCCAAAATATTATTAGAAAGTAGAAACATATATGAAATGAAATAATTCTTTTATAAGTGATTATTTAATTATATACGCATAACAAGTTGCAATAATATCCATGGACTAACAATTACTCGTCTATCTGATAAAGATGCAACTCATCTCACAAAAAATGTAAATTTGAATCTTATTTTTTTTTGACAAAGAAATTTGAATCTTATTATCAATGTGAGAATCTCATCGGTAAATAATCCATAAGTATCCTTGTAAAAGCTCTTTAAACTGTGAAATTAACCTTGAACTCATTTCTCACAAAAACTAGAGGTGTCAATTTGGCCCAAGCCCCCAAGCCCAGCCCCATTGGCCCCCAATCAAGCCCCATAAAATTGAAGCCCCCTATTAATGGGGCTTTTTTTAGCCCCAGCCCACACTTTTAAATTTTTTAGTGGGTTGGGGTCAGGGCTTTGTGGGCTGGCCCCCAAATTTTATTCTCATTTTTTTCCCACTATTTACACCTCTACTTTCATTCTTTCACCCCCCCCCCCCCCCCGCCTTCCTCTTCTCCCTCCCTCTTACCACCACATTCTTCTCCCTCTCACCACAACCACCACCACCATCTCCCACTCACCACCACCACCTCATTTTCCCTCCCACCACCACCACCTCCTTATCCCTCTCGCCACCACCACCCACCTCTTTTCCCACTATTTATATCTCTACTTTCATTCTTTCACAGACTTCCTCTTCTCTCTCACTCCCACCACCACCATCTTCTACTCACCACCACCACCTCATTTTCCCTCTCACCACCATCACCTTCATTTTCCTCTCACCACCACCACCACCACCACCACCACCTATTTTCCCACTATTTACGCATCTACTTTCATTCTTTCACCCCTTTCCTCTTCTCTTTCACTCTCACCACAACCTCCTTTTCCCTTTCACCACAACCACCACCACCATCTTCGACTCACCACCACCTTCTTTTCTCTCTCACCACCACCACCACCTCCTTTTCCATCTCACCACCATCACACAACAACCACCACCTCCTTTTTCCTCTCACCAACCACCACCACCACCACCACCACCTATTTTTCCACTATTTACACATCCACTTTCATTCTTTCACCCCCTTCCTCTTCTCCTTCACTCATCACCACCTCCTTCTCCCTCACACCACAACCACCATCATCACTATCTCACACTCACCACCACCACCACCACCACCACCACCACCACCAAGAGTGGGTCATTATTTGCAAAATAAATATTCAGGGCCCATGGGCTAAACTAGGCCATCAAAGTTGAGTGGGTCATTTTTTGCAAAATAAATATTCAGGGCCTATGGGCAGGGCTGGGCCCACATGGGCCTTATGGGCTTGGGGCCTATGTGGGGCCTTAGGATTGTGGGTTTTTTGGCTCATGGGCTTTTTGGCCCATGGGCCGCGTGGGCCTAGGGTGGGCTGGCCCACATGGGCCAAATTGACAGCTCTAACAAAAACGTACAATTTAAATCTCACTATCAAAATTATAACTATCGCTATAGCTTTGGGTTTTCTCATTTTTAGAGAAATATTGGTCCGCTAGGGTTTTATTATCAAAAAGGGGTTTTGGGTTGGATATTACCTTGTGGTTAATATCTAGGTTTGTTTCTAATATCTGATAGGTTTAATCTCCTGTCAAGTTATTAAATGGAAAGTACTATGTTTAAAGGTTATTACTTGCTGGTTTGTTTGGGGATCTACTGAATATTGTTCAAAGCTTATCCAGAGTTCTCTTCGATTCATGAGATCTGGATTCTATTCTTCACCATAATCTTTCCAGTTCTTTGGTAAGACCTTATTATCTTCTATAATCATGATAATCAAAATAAGTCTTTACATATTTTTGAGTCAAAAGAGCAAAAGTGCAAAAAAGAGCTAAAGAGCATAGATTGGTAATAGAGTCTCTAGGATTACAATGTTTAATACATCTAAAATCTTTTCAGCTATGTTGAAGATAGTAAGTATAAGTGTTAGTATGGTCTGTTATCTATAGGATAGTTTTTTTTCTTCTTCTTTTCTTCAGCTTGGTTAAATCTTTGTATAGAAAGATTTATAGTTTCTTCTCTTCTTCTTGTATCACTTCTGTTTGCCTGTTTCCTTATGTTTCTCTGCTTTGTATCATCTCTGTCTCTGTTAGTGTCTCTTAGTAGTAGTCTATCTTTGTGTCAGTTTCAAAAACTATGTCTGGGTATACTTCCTCGAATCTCCCTGAAGATGAGCGTGAAGTTGTAGTAGAAAAACTTGTTCCTGCAACAAAAAGTAATATTGAGTATGCTTTGAGAGCAATAGTGGGGCAAGTTATATCTAACAAAGTTCTGAATAAAAAAGCTTTTAGAAGTATTATGTTTAAAACATGGGAAGAGTACAAAGGCTTGTATATCACTGAGATGGGGGAAAATAAATTTCTATTTACTTTTCCTACTGTTCAAGATGCTGAAGAAGTGCTAAAGAGAGCTCCTTGGTTTGTTATGAATCAAGTTTTGAGTCTGCAAAGATGGGAGGAAGGTGTAGCTTTTGCTGATATAAACTTTGAACAAGTTGTTTTTTGGATTCAGATCCATGGGTTACCTTTTGAAGATGTTAACCCTGCTAATGCTGTCATTTTGTTGAAGAAAGTGGGTAGAGTGATTGAGGTTGATGATCCCTTCAAGCTTGGAGGTGGTACACCTTCTCATTTTATAAGAGCTAGGGTGGCTATAAATATAAGAAAACCTCTATGGTCTGGATGTTGCATTTCAAATATGAGAGACTTCAAGGTCTATGTTTTAAATGTGGTGAATTTGGGCATGATATCAGACAATGCAGAAAACCAATGATAATGGCAGCTAATAACAAAGATAGACCTAAATATGGTCAATTTCTCACTGCTATTAAACCAAAAGCTTTTCAGGGAAATAGTTATGATGGTTCTGGAAGTCAAAGGCAGAATAATTATCATCCTCAGAGTAATCATTATGAAGAGGGTCAAGCTAGTAATGAAGCTAATTGTTCAACAAATGAAGATAGGGATGGAAATATGAACTATAGTGATATGAATGTTAATGAAGATTCTATCCCTTTGGCTAAGGTGATTTTCCATAAATTTGATTGCAGAGACTATGACTTACCTCCTTTTGAAGGAAACCAACCTTACTATGTTGAAATACCTAATGATGAAGTTGAAGATAAAGAAGAAGACACTAACAGTATTCCACCAAGGGTGGAGGAAGCCTTAAGTAACAGATTAGCTATGGGTCTTAACCTTAAGCGTGGCAGGGAGGTTCACAAGCTATGCTTAACTAATGCAGATCATGATAGTGGTAAAAGTGATAGTGTGAAGAAAGCTAGAGTAGTAGCTGTGGTTGATGGGTTTATATATACTGCTGTAAAAGAAATGACTGAGGAGGCGGGTCTTCCCATGCCCCCAACAGTAATATGACTTCTATTAGTTGGAATTGTCGTGGATTGGCGGCATCCACGACTAGTAGGGAGCTCCAGGAACTAATGAAGTGTCACAAGCCGTCAATTATGTTCCTTATGGAAACAAGGGCTCAACTTGCTAGAGTTGAAAGAGTTAGAAGAAAGCTGAAGTTTCAAAAGCTGTTTTGTGTGCCTGCAGTAGGTACCTCAGGAGGTCTGGCTTTATTGTGGAATAATGAGTATGATGTTCAGGTTTTAGATTCATCTATAAACTTTATTCATTCAGTGATAAAGGAAAAAAAGTCAGGAAATATTTTTATGTTAACTTGTGTTTATGGTAATCCTACCTTTGATATGAGAAGACATTTATGGGGAAAACTGTTGAATCTTATGCCAAGGAGTAATGAAGCTTGGTGTTGTATGGGTGACTTTAATGAGATGTGTTCTATTACTGAAAAGGATGGGTTAAGATCTGTGGCTCCCATAAGGATGGCTCTCTTTAGAGAATTCTTGAACTCTGGTAACTTAATGGACTTGGAATTGAAG
Source organism: Astragalus membranaceus (assembly GCA_039519185.1). Taxonomy (NCBI): domain Eukaryota; kingdom Viridiplantae; phylum Streptophyta; class Magnoliopsida; order Fabales; family Fabaceae; genus Astragalus; species Astragalus membranaceus. Next base: position 173,571,129 of record CM076847.1, read on the forward strand.
GGTAACAAGTTCACTTTTGCTAGCAATCCTAGAGATGGCATTGTGACATATCAAAGGATTGATAGGATTCTAGTTAACTGGGGTTGGAGATCTATGTATCCTCATGCTACAGGTATTGCTCTTCCAATTCTCAACTCTGATCATTCCCCTATAGTGCTTCTCCCCTATCCTCCTATTAAATGTCCAAAATTCTTTAAGTATGAAAGTTATTGGGAGGATCATAATGATTGTAGAAAAGTGGTTTCTGATGGTTGGGTTAATAATACCTCTGTTGAGGGTGGCTGGGAGACTTTTTCTGTTAAAGCTAGAAATTGTAAAAGATCACTTCTATCCTGGAGTAAAGTCACTTTTAAGAATGCAGCTGTTGAAATATCCAAGTTAAAAACTAGATTACAAGTATTAACTAATGCTGGTAATAATGGTTCTAATTTGGAGGAGATTAATTGGATTAGAAGAGAAGTGGATTTATTATGGAAGCAAGAGGAGAACTATTGGGGTCAGAGATCTAGGTTAAAATGGCTGAATCTAGATGATAAAAATACTGGTTTCTTTCATGCTACTACTGTTCAAAGAAGGGATAGAAATAAGCTTTACAGATTAAAAGACAAAGATGGGTGTTGGGTGGAGGGTCAGGTTGCTATTACTAAGGCTATAGAGGTTTTCTTCAAATCTATTTATGTCCCTGCTGTTCCTTTTGTATCTCATTGTCTTAATGTTGTTCCTATCTTAGTTACTGAAGAGGATAATTTGAAATTGATGTCTCCTATCCTTATTTCAGAGATTGAGAATGCTGTCTTTTCCTTGGGTGCCTTAAAATCTCCTGGGCCAGATGGGCTGAATGGATTATTCTATCAGAAAAATTCGGAAATTATTAAGCTAGATGTTGTTGAGGCTATTAATACTTTCTTTTCTACTGGTCACTTGGGGGGTTCAGTTAATGATACTTTAGTGGCATTAATTCCAAAGATTCCACATCCTGAGGAAATTGGTCAGTTGAGACCAATTAGTTGCTGCAATTTTATATATAAAATCATCTCTAAGGTTATTGTCTCTAGACTCAAACCGTTTTTAAACTCTCTTATCTCTCCTCAACAAAGTGCATTTGTGGGGGGTAGATTGATACAAGACAATCTAGTAGTAGCTCAAGAGGCTTTTCATTATCTTAAAAAGAAAAATTCTATTGCTAGTAATGGTTTTGCTATCAAGGTTGACATGAACAAAGCATATGATAGGGTGGACTGGTCTTTTCTTAAAGAGGTTCTATTATCCTTTGGTTTCAGCTTGTGTTGGGTCAATATTATTATGTCTCTAGTCTCTTCTGTTTCTTATGTATATCAGGTTAATGGGGCTAGAAGTTGTGCTGTTATTCCAAAATGTGGTCTTAGGCAAGGAGACCCTTTATCTCCTTATCTATTTATCTTAGTCTTTGATGTTCTCTCTAGGCTTTTATCTAAGGCAAACACTGATAGTCTCACTCAAGGTCTTAAATTGGCTCCTAGGGCCCCTACTCTAACCCATTTGTTTTTTGCAGATGATGCTCTAATATTTGGAAAGGCTGGTCTAGATGAAATTTATCAAATTGTGGCTATTTTGAATGATTTCACTCGTGTTTCTGGTCAAAGAATTAATCTTCAGAAGTCAGGACTTATTTGTGGTGCCTCTGTTTCTCCTCAATTAAAGAATTCTCTATCTGAAGCATTACATATTCCTATTTGGGATACTCCTGGCAAATATTTAGGAGTTCCTGCTGAATGGGGAACTTCTAGAACTCAAGCTCTTGCTTGGATTAAGGAGAGAGTGTTATCTAAGGTAGATGGGTGGAAGGAACAATTCCTATCACAGGCTGGGAAGGAGGTTTTGATTAAATCTGTTATTCAAGCTATACCTTCCTATATAATGTCAATTGTAAGGTTACCAAAGAATTTTTGTCAATCTTTATGTTCTGCAGTGGCAAATTTCTGGTGGAGTTCAAAAATTAACTCTAGGGGTATTCATTGGAAATCCTGGAATTTTATGTGTAGTAGCAAAAATAAAGGTGGGATGGGCTTCAAGGATTTTTCTAGTCAGAACTCTTCTCTCCTTTCAAAGCAAGCCTGGAGATGTTTACATAGTCAAAATGAATACTGAGCTGTTATGTTGAGAGGCATTTACTGTTCAAGAGATGATTTCTGGTCTGTTAAACCTAAAGCTGGGATATCTTGGGTTTGGAGAAGTATTCTTCATGGAAGGGATTTGTTAAAAAATCAAGGGAGATGGAATATTGGAAATGGAGATAATATTAGCATTTCTAATGACAAATGGTTAGCTACCGGTATGTTAGCTAATACCAAACCAGGGAGTAATGTTACCTATGTTCAAGAGTTAATTCATTCTTCTCCTAAAGCTTGGAATTTAAATGCTTTAAAACTTAATCTTTCAACTGACAGTGCTATTGGAGCCCTACAAACTCCAATTAGTCTATTTGATTCTTCTAATAAGTTTTATTCGCCACATTCTAAAGATGGAGTTTATAGTGTTAAATCTGGATACAAAGTCATAAGGGTTAATTTGGAGGCTTCTCTGATGCATCCATCTACCTCTTATATACACTCTGAAGAAGCTTGGGATCAAATTTGGAGTGCTAGAGTACCTGGGAGGATTAAGCAGTTTGTTTGGAGACTTAAACACAATGCTATCAGTACAGCTCTAAATTTGGTTAAGAGGAGAATCTCTTCTTCTCCAATCTGCTCTGTTTGTAACCTACAAGAGGAATCTATTGAACACCTTTTGTTCCTTTGTCCGTGGACAACTCCAGTTTGGTTTGGTTTACAGCTATGTCCTGTGCCTAACTCTTACAATATCTCTCATTTTGGAGAATGGTTTGAATCTATATTACAAGCCAATTGGTGCTCAGATGAAGATAAAAAGAGGTTAATTTGTTATATTATGATAGCTCTATGGAATATTTGGAAAGCTAGGAATGCTAAATGTTTTGAGGATAAGAATCCTATTTCTAATGACACTCTGTTTGCAATTAAAGCTAATTGCAATACTATGTTAACTCCTAATTCTAACTCATCTCATCTTTCAAACTTATCAAGTTGTAATAGGAGAACTTTGCCTAAATGGAGTCCTCCTAAAAACAGCTCTATCAAGTTTAATTCAGATGCACAATATGATTTGAAGTCAGGAAAAGGATTTTCAGGTGTTATTGCTAGAGATTGCTATGGCAAGGTTGTTATAGGGAGTACCTCGAGAATCTTTGCTGTGTCCCCTCTTGTTGCCGAAGCTCTTGCCCTCTGTGAAGCATCTTTGGTTGCTGCTAGCCTCAGTATCTGTGACGTTGAGTTTGAATCGGATTCTCTCGAGTTGATTGAATCATGCAAAGGGATCAAAACAAGGGGTGAGATTCAGGTGATAGTGCGTGATATCATAGAGATTACAAAGAATTTTACCTCTCTTGCTTTTCTTTGGGTCAACCGTAGTGGAAATCGCGTCGCGGACTGTGTGGCGAATCTGGCTTCAAAAAACTCTCTGCCTCCTAATTGGTTCTTGTCCCCTCCGATTGTGCTTCGATCTCTCCTTCAGAAGGATTGCTGGCAAAGATGTGTTTAATGTCGCGGGTGGATCAAGTTGGGTTTTTGATGCTTTTCTCGTTGCAAATGGTGGTCAGTGATGTGCTTCTGCTATTTTAGGGTTGCTGCCCAGTGTTTGCTTTTTGTATTTTGCTTTGGTGTTATCTCACGATTATGTTTTATCGTGTTTTTCTTGTTTGACTTTTGGTTGGGCCTGATTTTATTCTGAGCCCATGTTTTCTTTCCTTTGTATTGCTGTGGTTGGGCTTCGCCCAATTCATCTAATGGAAACCATATCTTTGTTGACCAAAAAAAAAAATCTCACTATCGATATGAGGATCTTATTAGTGAGTAATCCATAACTTGTAAGTGATCTTTAAGCCGTCAAACTAACCTTGATCCCAATGAAGCCCCACATCCAACTTATCTAAACTTTTATCTATCAAAAAACTGTATTTGCTAGAAAATTTGCTTCCATTTAGTCTGCTGATACCCCAAGTTTCTCCATATCTAATGGTAATTTTAAACATAAAAAGGATGAAAATGCGAACCTAACCTACTTTAATATGTTTTTGTCGAATGACAAATAAACACCACACACTATTGCACGATCACACCCAAGTTCGAACCCGAGAGCCGACGTCTCCATGTCGTTATGTCGTTAAAATTGCCAATATTTGCTTGACATTGAATCTAATTGGCAACGTGAATTGTTCTATCATGTAATTGAGAGCTATCAGTTACATTACATCTGAATCAAAAAAGGAAAAATAAAAAACAGTAAAAAAGGAATTTAACAAAATGAAAATTAAGGTACAAAATTAACAGAAGGAAAATACTGAGTTCCTGCTGACTATGCCTCAGTGAGACCTTAATGGTACAATTCTACTGCAACCCTTCTCTTTACTTCTAAGTTTTTCCATTTTTTTACCCTTCTCCAACATTTTTTTTCCTTTTCTTTTTCCAGGCTTGGCCATTGCCATTTTACTTCCCATATACATATACAAGAATGACTACAATGTCCCTATGTTCATGGATTTTAACTGTCAAAAACTTGTATACCTCCTTGTCGATCGGCTCAATATATCACAACACGAATAAGGCCTGGCTGTGGTTCAGTGAAATCGAGGCCTTCTTCTTCGAGTAGATAACGCTGTACAGCTATAGGAAGTCTCGCAGGAGTGCGGGAACCCCTCGTATGGTGACCGGTACCAACACAAATGTAAACCTGCAAACGCTGCTCAGCAGCTCTAGCGGTGCTTCTTAGCACACTCAATTCGTGTTTCAGCACGTGAATCGCTTCGCTTACATGCAGACCGTGAAGGTCTATCATTCTCTCATGTCCTCTTCCATTAACCTGCATCTCTGGACCAACAGGATTCCTGAAAAATCAACACTCACAATGACTACAGCAGTACCCGACACATGGTAGCGTTTGGCATGCGGACAGAACCGTGCTGCCAGTCTGTCAATCTATTATATGCACCAAACATAAAACAAAACCCATGTCATATTTTACCTCATTTTGATTTGTTTATGAAATGCTACCTTAGAAAACCAACCAAAATCACAAACAAGCAAGTCTTTTCCACTAGGAAGGATTGGAGTTCATTTGGATCGACTTATTTGGACTTATCTACTGTTATAAGCACTTATCAAACTGTTTGGGAGAGTTTATAGATATTTTTCTCCATAAGCCAATGTCATTAAACTTCCACTATCAATGTAAACCGTCATTAAACTTCTAAGTTCTAACGTCCAGAAGCCACCAAAAAAGAATCAATATATGCAGCTTGTAAAAGATGAATTAGAAGAAACAACAAACCTCTGGCGGTAAATAGATTCTTGAGCTTTTTGATGAGCTTCTTTCATATGCATGTTGTGTAGTTGGCCCTTAACACTTAGCTCCTTTGCAAGGGCCTTGTTGCCAATAAGATAGGCTTGCCGTGCCTGTTTTAAATGATGAACAATTTAACACACGTTACAAAAATTAGGGTGGGTGATCACCTGTTAAATCCTTGTGTTACATCTCTTCCCAACATAGTGGGCACGGTCGTCAAATCTTAAGTTATAAAAATGTTAGCTTCCATTTCACCGGCAAATATGCATAAATACACGTTTGTCCAAAAATGAACTAAAGAGCATTATGGTTATGGTATGCACATGCCAGTCACAAAGCAAATTTTATTCATTTTGGTTTAACAGCTCTTTTATCAAGCTATGGACTAAACTCCAAAAACTACCTCCGGTCTACTTTTTAAGAGACAATACAATTTTTGGTTCATTAAAAAACTGATGTATCTGGTCTTTATTGAATAACTGGTGTATCTGGTCTATAATATAGACCAAATACATCAGTTATTCAATGAACCAAAAACTGCATTGTCTCTTATAAAGTGGACCGGAGGTAGTAAAAACAACTCTAGAAGTTTAGAGAAAGCATGTTGGTTCGAGCCAACCATGAAGTGTGTAGCCAAAATCATCACGACATATTCTCATTGATATACAAAGTAACTTCTCCACTTAACGAATCAAAGACCCACCTGTTCAAAATATGCATTGCGTATGCGTGCATGATCACGAGCCTCTTCCCGTAGCTCAGAATACATACTTGCTGTCAATCAAATTTGTTAAAGGAAACACAGAATATATAAAGAACTCGTCTCAAAATTGAAGCATATAAACATAAATATTTACCAACAGCATCGCCAGTTTCAAGCCAAACAGGAGCTGCCCGAGCAGAACCACGGTTCTGTAACCTGTCACTAAAGTTGGCTCTCCCCTGTCCACCATTGTAAGCACTAGCTAAAACATTTAAACTCCTACTTGAGCCGGTGGAAGCATCACCAGAACCATTTCGATCGTACTTCCACATTCCAGAATCCTGGGAAGCTAATTTCCTGACAGTTGAAGCAAAGTCAGCGGCACCTCTAGATGGAATAGAAGAGCTAGATTTGAACATGAGCATGTCTTTTTCGGACGGTAAGTAAGGATTTCCACTTTGCTGAACATTAGTAGTCTGGCCATTTGTTGAAGTAAGTGCTGGAAAGTCCATTGCACTCAAATTGGGAGATGACAAAGTCTTTGGACTCGGGTTCTGACTGAAACTACCATCAACTTGAATCTACAAATTTGGCGAAACAAAAGTAGAGATAATCAACACAAATGTCCCCAGTTAAGAAGGATGCCAGAGATATTAGTAGTATTCATGAAAGATGACAATAACAACCATTGAATGAAAACCAAAACCTTGAGACATGGTTGTAATAGTAATACTATAACATATACCAAGAAAATATTAAATATCAAAAAAGCGCAAATAAAATTTTCATGGTCTCTTGATAGCAAGAAGCAAAGGGTATCAGTCAGGAAACAGTGATTAGTAACCGGAAGCTGGATTGCTTTTGAGTCACCTGACAACTTTACGGAACCCCAGCACTTCCCTGCCAAAACCAGGCACAAGTATTGCTCCACACATTTAGCTTCCATCTCTTCAAATTTAATATTTGTATCAAAGGATAACCAAGATGTGAATTTACAATCAATAATTGCACCAGCATGCAAGGAGACAAATATAGTGAATGAGTATAACTGATAAGCTGTGTAGCACCGACCCTTCTGGTTGAAGGCATGTTCGGTGTCTGACATGTATCGTGTCGAATACCGACACCGACACATCAATTACTTGTATTTTTCAAATTAAAACCAGTGTTTGTGTCGTGTTCAGTGTCTGTATCGATGTTGCATAGCTGATTAGTAATTAAGTATACATATTTACAGGAAATCACAAGAAGAAAGACTTTATAAAAAACGATAATTTAACCACAAGTTATTAGGTGAAGATCAACCCACCTCTAACTGAGTGAGCATCTCGATGGTAAGATGTAAATCGCAACCATTGGCAAAGTAAACTTCAGCAAGACTTTCTGATGCAAAACCAGGGAATAGAGAAGCTAAGAATTCCAAAGGGTTAAAATCAGTTTCATCAACAATAGCATTCTCAGCAACATCAGTTAAGAATCCATGTCTAGCATTGTCATCATAAGCAAGTGCCTCTTGACCACTATTAACATGCAGGTTGGTATTCCCAATTTGTCGATCCCAAGGCTTAGCTAACGTGTTCAAAAAGCTTGCCGAAGATGGTTCCTCCCTGTAAGTTGAATTGGAAAACCTTAATTTATCAGCAAAGGTATTTCCATTAAGATGTTGAGATAACTCCTGCTGCTCATTTAGTATATATCTACTTCCATTTGAAGAAGGAAATCCCGAGGATTCATTATCGTCGTGTAGGGATAAGCCACCTAACGAGAGGTCGTTAAGACCTTGAGATTCATCTTCTTCCATGACTTTGAAGTCAGGTGTGATATCGTCTGGGAGTTGACAACGCCAGTACTGGTGAGCCTCGTCATCAGAATTATTTGAAATGGATGATTCCGATCGATCTAAAACTGCTTTTCCAAGAGAACCAGCAGTAGTAGTAAGCCTTGTTGTTGCATCGGCCGAGCTAGTACTTCCAGATGGCAGTGATCTGAGGGAGAAAGGAATAAACTCTGCTGCATTTGGGTTCAAAGAAGTCGCCTTGTTTGGGGAACTCAACTTTGTGTCTGTTTGGGATCCTTTCTTCGATAAGTTCATCATTAACTAGACTAGAATATGAACAAAACAACTAAAAATATAGATGGACTTCAAAAATCGTAACAGAAAGTTCCAGATAGATTCAACCAAACCCTGCAAAAATTAATTCAATTCGATCATACTCAATCAACGAGATTGCGAAGAACAAATAACACCAACAATAAAAATATCACAAGTTTCACACAGACAAATGAGTTCAACTCCATCTAATCCACCACTTGTAATTGTCAAATTAATTGAGAATTGAACGATATATAAAAGACTCATAAATCTGTTGATTCTGGCCATTTTCAAAAGTGTAACTAGGAAGTCAATCCCATAAGCTTAATTGAACAATTGAAGTACTGTAAATGAGTTACAGACACAATTTTTAGTAGATCTTACTTGCACAACAAAAAAAATGCACTGGAGAGCACTGGCCAATTTCAGAACTAGTAAGAAACTTCAGGATAAGGTTAAAACCCTAAAATTTTCAGAAGCAAATAATTGAAAGTGTTCAAATGATTGACTAAACAATTGAAATGATAATTGAATAGTAACTGCATACAAAACCTATTAAAACCCATCCAAACTTCCAAAATTTCCAATCCCAAATTTCATAGAAACAACAAAAAAGGGGCAAAAAAGTACCAGAGATAAAAACCAGCAAAAAAATTTGAAATTAACAAGTCAAAGCAAGAACACACCAAGAAAGTCAAAAACTTCCCTAGATCTTAAGCAATTCAACCCTAAAAGAATCAGAACAAACCAAAAAAAACCACAAACTCAAAAAGTTAAATTAATCAGAGATAACAAAAGCTAGTAATTACAGGAAAATCAACAACATGAGTAAGTGAAAGATCTGAAATTCAGAAGAAAATTTATACCTTTACGAATCAATTCAAAGGGATCCATGAGAGAAGATTGCATGAGATCAAAGGGTGAAAGAGGAAGAGATGAAGAGAAAAAGTGAATCAAGTTTTTATTTGTTTCTGGGAATTGGAACTTGGAAGTCTCTTCTCCAGTATTGTTATCTCAGTTATCAGGTATATTTATTTTTTCTTCTTTCTCTTTTTTTCTTTCTTTCTCTTTTCTTTCTTAGTTTTTTTGTTTGAAACCCTCTTAGCTAGTAGTACTATCACCACCACCACAAAAATGCTAATGAAGACACCCAACCTTTCGCCACTAGATTTGACCCTTCTCTCTCTTTATCTCTCTAAGAACTTTCTCTCTCTAACTGTGTACTGTTTATATAATTAATTAATCTGCATGATTGGGATTTGAGAAGAAAAAAATGGCTGGCACTCTTTTTCTTTCGTAATTTTAGTGCATTGAATATTCTATTATTATTTATCAAAAAATATATTTTATTATTAGACAAATACATTTATTGTTTTTTTATTGTTTTCCTTTTTTCACCTTTTGTGCCTTTTGCAGACAAACGTGTAACAACAACCAACAACGTACCTCAGAGAATATGTTTTGAATTTTGATAAACCTATGAGGCTAGAAGCCATGAGCCCATGAGTTTTTTTAACAAAGCCCATGAGTTTCCAAACCCTTGTTTCTCCCTAATGGAAAAGCCCAATTCGCTAAACTGTTTTATCTTTTGGCCATTACTTTCCCCACACCCCCTCCTACTCTTTCACACCCCCTAACTTCTAAAAACCCTAAAATACCCTCAACTTAAAAAAAAAAACACACACACTCACACCCTCACACCCCTCACTCCTCTCACTTTCCCTTTCACTCTCCCTCTCATTCGAACCCTATCTTTCACTCTCCGTCTCACTCAACTTCTCACAACTCACTCAATCTCACCCAATCTCCCACTCAATCTTCTCCACAAACACCCTCAAGACCACCTGGGTTTTGTTCGCCTCCTCTCACTCTCTCTAATCGTTCCATTTTCATTCAGGTAACCCTCTCTCCCTTCTGTACATTTGGGTTTTTTTTTCTGTGCATCTGTTGTTTTCGCATGACCTCATGCGAACACGTGAAAACGAAGGTGTTCGAATGAGGTCATGCGAACACCGTTCGAATGAGGCCATGCGAACACCTGTTCGAATGGGGTTGTTCGAACAGGTGCGAATGATTCTGTTCGAACAGATGCGAATGATGCTGTTCGAACAGGTGTGACAGTATTGTTTCTGTTATTTTGCTGGTTAAGTTGCTTAATTGGTTTAATGGTTGTTGTTTCAGATATGGTGAGGCATCGTGGCGGTAGTTCGCAACAGCCGGAGCGTAGGCCACCCCCGACGGCTTCCGAACGCAAACGGAGGCAAGATGGAGCTGAACCTTCCCGGAGGGGTAGGCGTAGGGACAGATTAGACGTCCCTCCTCCCCCACCGGAGGTTGATGATATTGGCCGGGATATTGAGCGTGATGCTCAATTTCCGGCATATGAGCTGGCCGGCCCTTCTGGTCATGCACATGAGGAGGTTGGTGCTCAACATGAGGAGGATGTTGAGCCTCAGGAGCCTGCTGCTGCTCCTAGGGCTACATTCCCATTCCCTGGTGGACCTGTTGATGGTTCTGTCTTGCCCACATACGGGTCTCATATTTTGACTGAGTTCTATGCTGGCCGGGTAAGTTATTGTTATATAATAGCGTGTTGTCAATTTTGTTTCTTATTTTGTTGAACATATTGGCTTATTGTGCCTGTGTCATTTGTCAATGCAGGTTCGGCCGGACATAACTACGATTCCACATGGACCGGTTAACCTTGTGGTCCATGCTAGGATCAGGGAGACTCTTATCCTATCGGGGTTGTTCCCTCTCATAGGACTTGGTTTTCCCCTCACTCACAAGGGGCTGCTGAACGCATTCATAGAGCGTTGGCAGCCGGATACATCATCATTCCACCTTCCTGTGGGTGAGATGTCTATCACCCTTGATGATGTATCCCAGCTGCTACACATCCCCATCACGGGCCAGTTCTATGACATGCCTGACTGGACTTCGTGGCAGGGAGAGCAGCTGCTGATTGACTATTTGGGGGCCACCCCCCAAGATGCCGCTGAACAGACTTCTGCGCGAGGGTTGTCAGTTGGTCTTGTATGGCTGAGGGATCATGTCTACCTCCCAGCCATAGCTGAGCAGAGGTGGAATCATGCTGCTAGGGCCTATTTGCTCTATCTTTTGGGCTGCACATTGTTCGCAGACAAGTCAGGAAGCAAGGTTAAGCTTGGCTACCTAGGTATGCTTCTTGATTTGAACAATGTTGGAGACTACTGCTGGGGGGCAATGGCCCTTGCCCATCTTTATGATCAGCTGAAGGATGCTTCAAGAAAGAAGACGAAGAAGATGGCTGGTCATATGGCTCTACTACAGGTATAAAACTTACTCTTTTTTTTTTATAAGTTTGTTTTAGGTTTACTTTCAGATTTATAATCAACCAATGATATGTTCATTACAGGGTTGGATTTTTGAGCACTTCCAGAGTGCCAATTTTACATCTTGGGTGGTGCACCCAGAATATGTTGAGAGTATGCCACAGGCGAAGAAATGGCTGTGTAGGGATGGGCCATCAAGTCACACACCATCAGACTGTGCCTTGACCGGCTACACCGTGAGGAGATCACCTGGGACCCCTACACAGGCCATAGGCAGGAGAGACCCTTTGAGGAGCTGGCCATAGGCAGGAGAGACCCTTTGAGGAGCATGACCCCATTCGAACACCTGTTCGCATGACCACATTCGAACTTGTTCGCATGACCCCATTCGAACAGGTGAAAAACACCCAAGAGGGTGTGTCCCCATATTTAACACACGCGAATGGCCTCGTGCGAACCTGTTCGAAGGCCCGTGTTCGAACAGGTGAAAATTCGTGAAAAAAAAGAGGTTTGGCCTGGCCTTTTGGTCATTTCACACCCTTATGGGGTGTGTTTTGAGTAGGAGGGGGTGTGGGAAAAGAAAACGCCTATCTTTTTGGCCATAACACTCTCCCAGTCTCCCTTATACTCCCTCACTCCCCACACTTTTCAAAATGCCCCAAAATATTTTTACTCTAACTCGTCCACCTCACACTTCCCTCTCTCTTCTCACACTCTCCTCTCCCTCACGCTCTCACTCACTATCGCACTCCCTCTCGCTTTCACCACCATTGGCATAAAACCTATCGCACCTCTCTCTCACTTAGTATGTCGTTCTTCTTCATCGCTTCTGCGTATTTTTTCTGAATATGACAGTGGCTCAGTACCTTCGTACCTAGAGGTTTAGTACCTTGGAACTGAGTGTGTAATGGACTTGAGCAAGGACACAACAAAATCAGTACCTAGGTATTGAGCAGTGTCATGTTCAAAAATATACTCAAAAGCCACGAAGAAGAACGACATATAGAGTGAGATGGAAGTGCGAGAGGGTGGTGAGAACCAATCTCGGTTGATGATTTATTGCCAAGTAGCGAAGGTGGAAGAGAGTGTGGGTGGGTTAGGACTTAGGAGTAGGAGTAGAAGGTGGTGAAGAGGATGAAGTTGGGAACAGTGGGGAAGAGGGAAGAACATGAATAATTAATGTTCGGGGTATTTTAGTAATTTGATGTGGGGAGGGGTCTGAAGAGGAGGAGAATGAGTCTATTTTTTTATTTCATTGTTTCCTTCTCTTACATGTTTTACATGACTAAAAAAGAGTTAATTTGTATGCATTCTAGATGTAATATTAACTACGGGAAACGTGTCAATTCCTATATATGTGTAAGATTTTTGGGTCAAATTGGTTGATAAGGAAAGCATTTGTTACAGAAATCAAAGAGACACAATAGTCCCTATGTTATTTTGGTCATTTCAATCCTTAAAACCCAAAACACGACACCGTACGGTTTATGCAATTTGAGAAATTAACCAGAAACGAAGGACGCAATAGTTGTCAATATTCTAACAAAAAAATTATCAAAAAACTTGGAGAACACATTAGCTAGTTTAAGGGCCTCCCACAGTCACAATAAGAGAAGAAATAGATGCACACAAATTTTATCTGAACCTCATACAAAATGTTTCAAAATTAGCAAGAGCAAAACAAAAGCTTTGTTAGAAACAGGTGAATTTTATACTCCACAAAGAACCATTGTACTACAAGTGCTCTAAACTACCCCAAAGTTAACTTGTCAAACCATTGACTCACCGGAACAAAACATTTTTTCAATTGCGACCGTTAACACTTTATGATCATGTCTAGGTTAGTTTTTTATTCATTTCTGGTTTCTATAGTTGCATAACTTATATGGTGATGTGCTCTATGTTTCGGGGACGGAATGCCCTAAAGATGCAAGGACTATTATGTCCTTTCTTTAGTTTCTGTAACAAGGGTTTCTCAAGGACCAATCTGGCCCATAGTATTACACATGTACAATAATTGACATGTTAACATTACACATAGGCGGATAACTTACTTGTCATCTAGATAACTGGTTTTTTGATGGTGATGAACGAAGGAACCAAGGTGTCCCTATTTTAAAAATGCGGGGGACTAAAATGGGACTTAAATTTTCTCAGGGACTAAGGTGCTTCACGTGTTCTTTCTTAGAGACAATTTTGAGTCTTTACTCTAAGGGTAATTCATATCTTGAATTAAGATAGATTTTCACTAGGCATATTTTTATATATTTGGAGTACTCACCGAGTATAGTTTTATCATACTAGAGTAATAAATACTTGTTTATTGTTGACATTCTCGTGGCTACATTAGTCCAAATCATTTTTCTTATTTAAATTAACTTTTCATATATTGTTCCAATGGGAAATCTTTGGATTTTCCTAAATCTTTATTTTTTATTTTTAGATAAGCAAGAATTGTATTGATGGGGGCACTAGGGGTGCACTAATCCCATATACATTTTTTTATAAGCCCAATCCCATATACATTAATGAAAGGGGGAGGGCTTCCTCAAAACCTCCCTGAGCCAAAACCTAGTGGGAAAAAGACTCAGGCAGGAAAAAAGAGTACCTCAAAACGGAATAAGGTTGCTAACAATGTGAATGACAACCCACAGTTTCTCCCCTTCTAAGCATTGAAGTGGATTAGACCACCACATTGAAAATGAAATAGAGGAGCATAACTTCAATCTATAAACACACCAACTCCAAGTTAAGCATTTGATGCGGTTCACCACGGATTCAGCATTTGGTTCCTCGTTGTTAAAAATAGCACCATTCCTTGCAAGGCACACACTCCAACATGTTGTTAACCAGAACATGTGTTTCGTACGCTTCGCCTTCTTCCCTTTGCATAAGCGACCACAACTAAGGAAGAAGTCAACAATATCCAGGGACATGTCGAAATCAACTCCGAGCCAATTGCCAACAAGCTGCCATACAGAATGAGCAAAGCTGCAGTTGAGGAACAAGTGGCTGGCGGTCTCGCGAAAGTTACTGCACAGCGAGCAGCTAGCCTCCTGTTCAGAATGGAGGACATTTCTGTGAGATAATTGGTCACGGACAGACAGAGAATGAATTTTTAGTCGCATATTTACCAAAACTTAGATTAATTGAATGTCAAACATTGTACAACGTTTATTTATTTGGACTAAAAGTAATTACTTTTGTTAATAGACTATACTTATAACTACTCTTCTTTGACCTGTGTGTGCCTTTTAGGAAATTAAAAACTCATTAACAGAACCACTAACCAAACACTTATATGTATGGGTATTGTAACTTATATTGTTCTGATTTAGTCTTTTGGTGTTTTGGGTTAGTGGAGTTTATTATAGCATTTTTTGATGTTTAGGTCATTTTTTAATAACATATTTCTCGTAACTTAAATATATTACTCTAAATAAAGTAAATTCTTGAAACACTAGTGGAAAAATGACATTATTAAGCATCATTTAGTGTCGGGTGTTTGAAAACTCGACACTAAATGTGTGACTGGTGGCATTTTTGCAATTAAATTGAAGATTCCATTTTTCGCGCCTACCTTTAGTGACGGGTGTTTAAACAACCGACGCTAAAAGTATTTGCTTTGGACATTTAGTGTCGGTTGTTTACACACCCGTCACTAAATGTCCAAAGCAAGTACATTTAGTGTCAGTTGTTTAAACACCCGTCACTAAATGTCCAAAGCAAGTACATTTAGTGTCGGTTGTTTAAACACCCGTCACTAAATGTCCCAGTATAAATTTTTCGCACAAAACACGCTCTTCTCATCCTCACAGAAACACGCTCTTCTCTTCCGCACAAAACACGCTCTTCTCTTCCTCACAGAAACCCTTCTCTTCCTCACACAAGAGGCGCTCCATTCGCGAACTCCGTTCTCCTCCCCGCCTCGCCGTGCACTCCGTTCGCGAACTCGTCGCCACCACTCCACCCTCTGTGACGGTTTAGGGTTTTCATCTTCCCTCTCTCGCTTCCTCACAGAAACCCTTCTCTTCCTCACACAAGTGGCGCTCCATTCGCGAACTCCGTTCTCCGCCCCGCCTCGCCGTGCATTCCGTTCGCGAACTCGTCGCCACCACTCCACCCTCTGTGACGGTTTAGGGTTTTCATCTTCCCTCTCTCGGTTCCCTCTCTCAGTCGCGAAAACAATGTATCAGTCCCCAATTTCTTAGTGAATCGCGAGCTTTCTTCTTCAGTTCTTCTTCTTATCAGGTTAGATTTCTTCTCCTCTTCTTTGATGATTGTTTGATTTGGGGAAAATTGTTCAATTTCTGCGTGAATTGAAAACCCTAATTTCTGATTTTTTAAATTTGGAATCCCTGATTGTTGCTTCTGATTTGGGTGTTTAATTTGATTGTTTAATTGTTTATTTTCTGATTGTTGCTTCTGATTTGGGTGTTAGTTATCAGTTATCAACTAGCTTTGAGTTCTAGTTTTGCTGAATGAGTGTTAGTTATCAGTTATCACTTATCACTATAACAATTTTTTGTTAATTTTCCAGAAACCTTGTCGAGAGCTACTCTTCATCTGTGGTTAAACAATAAGATGTTGTTTTTGAAACATAGTGTCTATCTTTCCAGATTTTGCTTTCTGAGGAATGTTCTGTAAAATAAGGTCTTTGGTATTAGCTTTAGTATTTAACCTTAAATATCACTCTTTGTTGCAGAAGCTGGTGGTACTGAAAAGCTAGATGGAATATATTGTTATGTACTAAAATTAAGGGGAAATTGGTGCTCAAAGACTTTGATATTGAAAGAGAAGCTGGTGGTACTGAAAAACCAACTGTGAAGACCTTTAATGCTAGTGTCACAGAACATACTTTGAAGATTCACTTCTACTGGGCTGGAAAAGGAACCACTGGCATACCAACAAGAGGAGTTTATGGATCTTTAATATCTGCTATTTCAGTGGATCCTAGTAAGTCACATCGCATCTTCCTGTTACATAGCCATTATCACTTTCCTCTTATTCTATCTATCATGTTTTTGAAGATTTTACTTGTTTCAAATTGTTTGCCATTTAATTTTATTTCACTAATACTTTAATTTATTGTTATCTCAAATAACAGAAAATATGTAACAGAAATGATAATCTGTCCACGTACAAAAAAGTTTGTGGGGTCTGCTGGTTTGAAGTTGTGGTGGTTGCTTAAGGGCTAGGGTATAGTCTTTGGTTTTGAGTTATTGCTAGCCTTGTGTTTACTTTTTAGTGTTCTCGAGTTGATCTTAATCTTAGACCATAGTAGTGCTTCCTTCTTTTGTTATATAGTTTCTTTGCTGATTTTGAAGACATGATTTTGACAATTAGCAACTATACAAATCTGTTTGTTTATTGTGATTGAACTAGTTTTGGATTGTAATTAAACTAGTTTTGGATTGTGAAGATGACATTTGGGGGTTCTTGACTGATTTCATTGTAATTAAACTAGTTTTGGATTGTGATTCCTTAAGGGAACTTTAATTCTTGTTTTGGATTGTGATTCCTTAAGGGAACTTTGAATTTGTTAACTGCATAATTTGTAGTATTCTTTGAAGGTGTTAAAGTCCTTAATCATTTCATAATATCATTTTGGAGTACTATTAATCTATCTTCTTTTTGTTGGTGAGCTTTGTTCTATATATATATATATATATATATATATATATATATATATATATATATTTTGCACCTATGTTGTATAATGGAACCGATTGACCTATTTTTCAATTTTCTAACCAGTTTATATGCTATTGATGATTTGCTCAACTTAAGAGATGGTTCCTTATTAATGACATTGTATGGACATGTACCACCAATTATAACATCTTATTTCTTTTCTTATTTATAACATCTTATTTCTTTTCTTGATTGTTTCCTTTGTTTAAGTTCAGCTATCATGTCTTCAAAAAAGAATACCAAACGTCCAACTTCATTAAAAAAGTTCACTTCTAGGTGCCCAGATGGTCAAAAATACAGAGTGGAAATTGATAGTAAAGGCGGTCTTATTGGTCCTTATGCTAACAAATTCAAGACCTATTTAGGGGTGGTTGCACGAACAAAGATAAGCATACTGCCAATGAAGTGGAGTGATGTTGACGAGGAGACAAAAACGATTGCTTGGGATGATGTAAAGCTAATATTTGATGTTCCCGAGAGTAATGAATTCAAGAAAGCTTGGATGTCTCATATCTCTCTTTGTTGGAGACAGTTCATGACAACTCTCAGCAGAACATACGTCTTTGGTAGTGGGGATAATGATGGTCAAAAAAATCCATGTCACAAGTACAGCAACATATCTCTCGAGACATGGGCTGCATTTGCCAACAGTCGCATTACTGAGGAGTTTGTGGTATTGTTTTAACTATAACTATTTTAGTTTCTTAAACATTAATGATATGTTGTAAATATGGTGGTGTTTTTGTTCTTTGTAACAGGCTAAGAGAGAAGCTGCCAAGAATATTCGAAAAAATAATAAATACAACCATACAATGGGGCCAGGTGGTTATAAAAAGTTGAAGAAGAATTTGAAAGAAGAACAAATCAAAAAAATCAAGGAGGAGTCTGGTGATCCTGATTTGGAGGTGGAGCCTACATCTCCAGAGCGCCATGAGCTGTGGAAGGCTGGCCGCCAAAGCAAGTTTGGATCTTATGCATGCCAGTCGTCAGCATCTGTTGGATCTAAGATTGTAAGTATAATATTGTGTGGTGTTTCTAAGACATTGTGTGTGAATCTAAGATTGTTAAATTGTAACATGTGAACATGCTTTTGTTGCAGGATGAATCCATATATTTATGTTTTAATTTTTCAGCACACCATCTCATGTGGAGGTCTTCAACATGCTAGTGTTCAGGTTCCCTCTCCCAATACAACGGTTGGATCTAAGGCAAGCCACTCACCACCTCATGCGAAGGAGGAGGTAAATATTGATTGGATGAAAGAGATGCTTGTGGTGGGGTATGCCGACAAGAGACATGCCAAGATAATGTTGGAGCACGAAGCTCATGAATGCTTTGTCTCCTTCAAAGAGATCCTGGACATGGTTTCCGGTGAAGAGTGGCTTGAGATGAGCCATTTGGCCTTATGGTCCACGTAAGTAGTAAATTCTATTTCATTATATAAATTTCTCACATTTTTACATATATTAATCGATTTGATAGTTTTTCTTACTTGCCACTAGATATTTGCACCGTCAATGTCTTGAAAGAGGTATTGGGGACTTATATGGATTTGTGTGTCCATACAAGCTTAACTTGAAGCATTACTCCATAAATGTTGTCCTTCAAAACATTCAAGAGAAATTGATGACCACCCCTACGAGAGTATATATTACTCCATTTTGCCATAGGTACGTAACAGCAAAATATTTCAACTAATTGGTGATTCATTTTTCTTTGTGTGTTGGTTAATTTTAAGTTTATCAATGTTGCAGTGGACATTGGCAACTAATTATCTTAATCCCAAATCAAAATACTGTGGTCTGGATGTGTTCTTTAGGCCGCAAACCAAACAAAGAAATCAAAGGCATGCTTAGCAAGTAAGTTTTTATTTTTTATCATCGTTTAGATTGTAGTATTTGAATTAAGTTGGGTTGAGGACTTATAAGTACTTTTATATTGTTATTAGAGCTGTCAAAGGTTATTCTACATCTGCCCCCACGTGGTTGTACCCTACAGTAAGTAATTTAAAATATTGAGTTGATTTAATTTGGAGTGAATTCATTTGTGTAGATGCCAATACAACGAAATGGTTATCATTGTGGCTATTATGTGATGAAGTTTATGCTGACCATTGTGAATGCTGGTATTGTTGATAATTGGGAGCAGGTATAAATTTTTGGTTAAAATTATACTTTACACATTTATTTGGAATTAGAATGATTGAATATAATTTGTTTCAGTAATTTTTAAACTTGTAGGTATTTGATGACTCAAAGGCATACACCGAAGAGGAGATTTTTGAGGTTCGTCTGCTTTGGTCAGAATTTTTTATGAAGATTCGCACGGAGCAAAAAGATACATTGTTTAAAATTCTTTGATTCTGTTAATTTGTATACTGTCTGTGATGCATACTTTTAATAGAATTGGTCGTTTCTGTTATGGTTGCTGTCTGTGATGCAATCTGGTAATTTGTACAACTATAGACTCAGTTTAGTTGCTGTCTGTGAAGTGGTCAGTTTTGGGATTGCAATCTGTGAATTGGTCTGTTTTGGAATTGCTGTCTGTGAATTGGTCTGTGAATTGGTCTGTTTTGGAATTGCTGTCTGTGTAATTTGTACAACTATAGAATGGAATGGTTTTAGAATGAATTTGTCTGTTTTGGAATTGGTCTGTGAATTGGACTGTTTTGGAAATGGTTGTTTCTGGGAATTGGTCATTTCTGGGATACAACAGGTTTCGTAAGGATAAAAAAATGAATGAAACTAAAATGTGTAAAATGACATTTAGCGTCGGTTGTTTCAAAAAACCGACGCTAAATGTCATTTCTGTTGACGTTGAGAGACATTTAGCGTCGGTTGCTTCAAAAAACCGACGCTAAATGTCATTTTTAAATGACGTTTAGAGACATTTAGCGTCGGTTGTTTCAAATAACCGACGCTAAATGTCATTTTTAAATGACGTTTAGAGACATTTAGCGTCGGTTGTTTAAACCAACCGACGCCTGTAACGCCCTAAAATAATTTAATTTATTAATTAAATTAAGTTATTGGTGGGATGCAATATTTATTTAAGTGGGATAATTTATATATAATTGTTTTATTGTAGGAGGCGAAAAGAATTAAAAAGAGTGGTGTGAAAAATGGGCCCAAGCCACTTAAGTGACCCAAGCCCATCCCAATTATCTCAAAAACCTAAAAAACTAAATTCATTCCACCAAAGAAAGAAATCAGCGCATCTGAGAGAGAAAGGGAGAGGTGAGGCGCGACTCCAAGATTAGAGGAGGAGAGGAGCTTGTCTTCATCTTGGCTTAGGTAAGCTTCCTTGAGTCCTTTCCCTTCCATTTATTTTCCTCTTCCATGTGGTAGTCTAAAACCCTTCCTTTCCATGTTTCGATTTTGCCCCATAAATTTGGTGATGGATGCGAATTGGCTTTAGAGAGGAGGAAGGGGGCTGCTGCGAATTTTTGGTGACCGTGGCTCGTCGGGTTGCGGAGTTTTGCACGTGACGCATATATCGTGGTTTCGGGCATATAAAATTCGAGGTAAGGGTGAGCGATTTTCAAATTAATATAATTGGGTATATGGAGGGTTTGTGGGTTGTGTTAGTGGTTGAGTTAGAAACTTATAGGTGAGGAGGAATGATGAGTGGAAATATTAGGATGATATGCGAATTGCCCTATGAAGCGAGGAGATGAATTGTTGATGTGAGTCAAATAAATGTATTGCTGTTTTTGTTAATTATTTATGTGCTGTTGCAGAATTTGGTTGTAGGGGCTGTTTGCCATTTAGAGGCATTGTTGTTGCTGTATTTTTGGTGCTGTTGCTGTCAATGTTATAATTGTTGTTGCTGTATATTTTTGTGCTGTTTGCTGTCATTTAAATAATGTTGTTGCTGTATATTTTGATGCTGTTTGCTGTCATTTAAATAATGCTGTTGCTGTATATTTTTGGTGCTGTTTGCTGTCATGTAAGTGATGCTGTTGCTGTATTTTAATTTTTGTTGTTTTCACAATAAAATGTTGCTGTTTTTACAAGTTAGAATTCTGCTGTTATGCGAATTAATTGGCCACTGTTTTTCAGTTTTAATTTGATGTAAAAATTCTGCTGTTATGCGAATTAATTGGCCACTGTTTTCAGTTTTAATTTGATGTAAAAATTCTGCTGTTATACGAATTAAATGGCCACTGTTCAGTTTTAATTTGATGTAAAAATTCTGCTGTTTTTGCGAAAATAACGGCTACTGTTTCAGTTCCGATTTGATGAAAGATTGCTACTGTTTTTGCGCATAATTGCCACTGTTTTTCAGCTTCAATTTGATGTCAATATGCCACTGTTTTGCGCATAAAATGCCACTGTTTATTCCCAATTTTAATTGTGGCGCTTCCTAAGTATGAAAGTGAAATGTCTATTCCATAATTTTAAAATGTAAGGTGAAATATCTATCTCCTAATTTTAAAGATGTTGTTACATTATTTTTTTTATGTGATTGTTATGAAGAGTGGTGATAATAATATGATGGCTATGATGAATACACTCTGTGAGTGTCATATGGTGGTGATGATGAGTACTCCGGGTGAGTAAATTTTGGTGATTGCACATGTGTCCATAGTGTCTCATAGCATGTGCATCTTATGACGAATAGGCTTCGGCCTCTTAGTGACGGTGTGCCCATAGTGGCTTAATTATGACGAGAAAACAGTGACGGTGTGCCCATAGTGGCTTATTATGACGATTATGGTACCATCATGCATATACCCAGGTGTGGGTTGCATCTTCATACGCATTCATTTTTATGACGAGTGACGTGAATTGTGAATTTGTTTGGTGTTGTGTGTAACGACGATGAAGTTGATATTAGTGACGATGTTGTGTGATGGTTTGCTCATATTACTCTGCTGTATGCTTAATTATATTTTGTTGAAAATTCTCACCCCTTCTGCTTGGAATGTTGCTCTATTGTGGCAACGCTGCAGGTGACTCCGATTGAAGGACATGCCGCCTTCCCTTATAGCTGTTGAGATGTTTTGAGTCGCTCTCTGATATTGTAACACCTAGGGGGCGGGGTTGAAGTTGATGACTTATTTAAGTAACTGTTTTAATAATTTTATTGATGTGTGAGACGCGTTTGAGCGCTTTTTGGTGAGCTATTATTTCCGCTGTGATGAGATTTAATTTTGAAGTTCGACTTTTGTGACGAATGCGTTTTTGCACGAATGTTAATGGCGTAGTCGCTGAGTTTTATCAATGAAGATGTGACATTTCTTTTCTACTAATTAAATTATTATTTTTGAAAACGAAATTACTCTGATAATGACGTACAAATTAAAGGGGTAGAAACGGGGGGTTACATTAGTGGTATCAAAGCAATGGTTGGTCCGTCCGGTCATGTCGTCGAGTCGTTGTGTCAGATAGTGACCAACTGTTGTCTTTCAGTGCTGACCATTGTTTATGTTGCAGGTACGCCAAAAGTTTCCATTGGTAAGTGAACTAGTGGGGGAGATGTCCCTACTAGTGTTGTGTGCCGTATTGTGTTTTCGGTGTGTGAATTGTGTTTGTTTGTTGTGGTCCTTATTGTTGACCTCATTGCTGCGTGTTTCTAAATGATATGCTCTGTTGTTTAAATGCTCACATGTGTTTTGGTTGGTATTGAGCTCGGTGTACCTTGCATCATGTTCCAATGAATTACTGTTTGTTGTAAAATGTTAGATTGACATGTACTCAGATGCTCTTGTAATTGCTGTTGTTGTTAAATGTTAAAATTGACTTTTACTTGCATATGTACTCGCATGCTCGTGTATTTGTATAGTATGATATTAAATGCTCACCATCCTGATGTTTGTTTGTCACTTGAGTGTAAACCGACTTAATGCATTTTAAAAGATAATTACCTTTGTTTGCCTGACCTTGTTATGTGTATCTGCTGTGCATATATGCTACTAGTAGTTTACCTTGTTGCCCGTTACTCGCATGTGTTGATTCGTCCAAACTGTTTTTTTTATTGGTCGACGCTAAACCTCTACGAAAACTCTGCAATGTGTTTAGATGTTTGCAAACTGAATGTGTTGTCAAATTATTTTATGGACTATTTTAAGTTATTGATGCACTAATAACTGCCATGGTGTTTTAATCATTACAAGTGAAAACGTTTTCATTCAAGTACTATAATTTTGCCCTCAATTCCTTTTTGAAAAATTGCAACCTGATGTAAATATTTTAGCTGAGAACTACCTCCTCATTGAGTTACTATTTTAACTTGCCTAAATTCCTCAAAGTGTAATCGTGCATGCTCGAGTTTTATAACAAAACTTTTGGTTGATTCTTCTTGATTTGTCCATGTGGTTTTGAAAATTTAAAAGTGTAAAGTAATTCCCGAAATTGTTTTGAACCTCCATTAAACATTTTTACGGTTGGATACCGAGATTAGTAGTGAAAATTATTTTATAAACACTAATCGTGTGTAAAGCTTTTACTGTAGTATGCTAATTGTTAAAGTTGATGCTTAATTGATTGATTGATGTGTATTGTTGTGTTTGTAAAAAGTTGAGATGTAGTGCGTAACACTGTTTTGGTTTTCGTGAAACTGGGACTGTTCGGCCAGTCCAAAAATTTCGTGTTTAACTGTTCGTGAAAATAGATTTCACGCCGGTCGTTTTGGTACCGGTTTCGTTCAATTTGGATTTGCGTAGCTCTAGTTATAGGCTCCACAAGTGAGGTTAGTAATCTGGGAGCATTCTGGACATAGGTTCTGTATTTTTTTTAAAACTGGAAACCTTTCGTTTGTCCAAAAATTATGGAACATATTTTGTTAGGGAATAGACTTAATTCTGGTAATTTTGGCTTTGGTTTGGTCGCATTTGGAGTAGTATAACTCCATTTATGGGTCTCGCAAGTTAGGGTAAAATTCTGGGGACCGTCTGGTCATAGGGTCAATGTTTTGATTGTCGTGTTTTCGAATGAACTCCTTTTCGAATGAATCCAATTTCTTTGAAAACTAGACAAAATGATTTACTGTTTAGGCTGAAGTTTCGTGTTATTTGAGTTTGTTTTGGGCATTGTAGAAGAGTCACAACTTTGGACACAGTCGCTGCCCCATTTTCTGGACCAGCTGCCTTATTTATGAAAACTGTGCTATTCGACTCATCATTTTGAAATTCTAAAAATATAGCCAGAAACTAGACTTCGTAAGTTTTCCGTAGAGGGGTTGTTTTCAAAATTCCGATGTCGTTTGATAGGGTAAATAAATTGTTGAAGTTTACGTGCGGGTGCTGGAATTTCATGCGTTGCCTAGTTTGTGCTGTCACTGTAACGGAAAAATGTTTTCGCAATATCTTTTGACCCAGGAGTCCGAATTGAGCAAACTAAAATGTTTCGGAAAGCTTATTCAGAGGCCTAACTGAATATTCTAATTTCAAGGCAAAATTGACTGTTTCTGGTGTCTTTGGTTTTTAAATGTGTCGGTTGTTTTTAAATGGTTAAGTGTTGCCTGCCGGTCCGTGGTTGTTGGTAGTTGGGCGCCCGTGTGGCTGCCCCGGTGGCTTAGTGCCCCATTGTTGTTGTTGTTGTTGTGTTGCCGGAGGCTTAGTGACCCACGTTGATTGTGGTGTTGTCGGTGCCTTAGCACCTGTTGTCGGGTATGGGATAGTTGGTCCCGGAGTTTTGTCTCCACATTGTTTGTACGTTGTCGATTTGGGCGTCGGCCCTGTCGTGACTGTTGTTGTTGTTGTGTATGGTTGCTGTTGTGCAGGTTGGTCATTATTGTGATGCTTATTGACTGTTGGGTCAATAGTTGATTCTCGGGATGGTAATTCTCGTTGTGAGTAGTACTGTTGTTTTGTTATTGCTTGGTGGTTGCTCGTTAATGATGATGACGTGGTTGATTGTATTGATATTAATTATGTTGATGTTTATGTGTTGTCTTGGGTACCGCCGAATGGCCCAAGCTAGGTTGTTTTGTTGAAGGTACCGCCGAATGGCCCGAAAATGTTTTAGCGAGTTGTGTGTTGTAGGCCTATGGCCGATGTTGTGGTTTTGTTGTTGTTGATGTCGCCTGAGTGGCAAAGATAATTTTGATGTTGCCTATTATGTGGCTTGTTTTTGCAATTATTATGCACTCCGTGAACTTCGTGGTGATGCTGTGATGAGTGATATTTTTTCGTTATCCTTAAGGGTAGATGAGTGAAGTAGAATGCAAGTCGGTTTATCAGAGTAGCGCAGCAGGTTTAGTCGCTAAGCGTTGAGGCGACGTTATTTGGGTAGTGTGAGGGTGTTCGCGTCGGTAGAAAATTTCGAGGACGAAATTCTCTAAGTGGGGGAGAGTTGTAACGCCCTAAAATAATTTAATTTATTAATTAAATTAAGTTATTGGTGGGATGCAATATTTATTTAAGTGGGATAATTTATATATAATTGTTTTATTGTAGGAGGCGAAAAGAATTAAAAAGAGTGGTGTGAAAAATGGGCCCAAGCCACTTAAGTGACCCAAGCCCATCCCAATTATCTCAAAAACCTAAAAAACTAAATTCATTCCACCAAAGAAAGAAATCAGCGCATCTGAGAGAGAAAGGGAGAGGTGAGGCGCGACTCCAAGATTAGAGGAGGAGAGGAGCTTGTCTTCATCTTGGCTTAGGTAAGCTTCCTTGAGTCCTTTCCCTTCCATTTATTTTCCTCTTCCATGTGGTAGTCTAAAACTCTTCCTTTCCATGTTTCGATTTTGCCCCATAAATTTGGTGATGGATGCGAATTGGCTTTAGAGAGGAGGAAGGGGGCTGCTGCGAATTTTTGGTGACCGTGGCTCGTCGGGTTGCGGAGTTTTGCACGTGACGCATATATCGTGGTTTCGGGCATATAAAATTCGAGGTAAGGGTGAGCGATTTTCAAATTAATATAATTGGGTATATGGAGGGTTTGTGGGTTGTGTTAGTGGTTGAGTTAGAAACTTATAGGTGAGGAGGAATGATGAGTGGAAATATTAGGATGATATGCGAATTGCCCTATGAAGTGAGGAGATGAATTGTTGATGTGAGTCAAATAAATGTATTGCTGTTTTTGTTAATTATTTATGTGCTGTTGCAGAATTTGGTTGTAGGGGCTGTTTGCCATTTAGAGGCATTGTTGTTGCTGTATTTTTGGTGCTGTTGCTGTCAATGTTATAATTGCTGTTGCTGTATATTTTTGTGCTGTTTGCTGTCATTTAAATAATGTTGTTGCTGTATATTTTGATGCTGTTTGCTGTCATTTAAATAATGCTGTTGCTGTATATTTTTGGTGCTGTTTGCTGTCATGTAAGTGATGCTGTTGCTGTATTTTAATTTTTGTTGTTTTCACAATAAAATGTTGCTGTTTTTACAAGTTAGAATTCTGCTGTTATGCGAATTAATTGGCCACTGTTTTTCAGTTTTAATTTGATGTAAAAATTCTGCTGTTATGCGAATTAATTGGCCACTGTTTTCAGTTTTAATTTGATGTAAAAATTCTGCTGTTATGCGAATTAAATGGCCACTGTTCAGTTTTAATTTGATGTAAAAATTCTGCTGTTTTTGCGAAAATAACGGCTACTGTTTCAGTTCCGATTTGATGAAAGATTGCTACTGTTTTTGCGCATAATTGCCACTGTTTTTCAGCTTCAATTTGATGTCAATATGCCACTGTTTTGCGCATAAAATGCCACTGTTTATTCCCAATTTTAATTGTGGCGCTTCCTAAGTATGAAAGTGAAATGTCTATTCCATAATTTTAAAATGTAAGGTGAAATATCTATCTCCTAATTTTAAAGATGTTGTTACATTATTTTTTTTTATGTGATTGTTATGAAGAGTGGTGATAATAATATGATGGCTATGATGAATACACTCTGTGAGTGTCTTATGGTGGTGATGATGAGTACTCCGGGTGAGTAAATTTTGGTGATTGCACATGTGTCCATAGTGTCTCATAGCATGTGCATCTTATGACGAATAGGCTTCGGCCTCTTAGTGACGGTGTGCCCATAGTGGCTTAATTATGACGAGAAAACAGTGACGGTGTGCCCATAGTGGCTTATTATGACGATTATGGTACCATCATGCATATACCCAGGTGTGGGTTGCATCTTCATACGCATTCATTTTTATGACGAGTGACGTGAATTGTGAATTTGTTTGGTGTTGTGTGTAACGACGATGAAGTTGATATTAGTGACGATGTTGTGTGATGGTTTGCTCATATTACTCTGCTGTATGCTTAATTATATTTTGTTGAAAATTCTCACCCCTTCTGCTTGGAATGTTGCTCTATTGTGGCAACGCTGCAGGTGACTCCGATTGAAGGACATGCCGCCTTCCCTTATAGCTGTTGAGATGTTTTGAGTCGCTCTCTGATATTGTAACACCTAGGGGGCGGGGTTGAAGTTGATGACTTATTTAAGTAACTGTTTTAATAATTTTATTGATGTGTGAGACGCGTTTGAGCGATTTTTGGTGAGCTATTATTTCCGCTGTGATGAGATTTAATTTTGAAGTTCGACTTTTGTGACGAATGCGTTTTTGCACGAATGTTAATGGCGTAGTCGCTGAGTTTTATCAATGAAGATGTGACATTTCTTTTCTACTAATTAAATTATTATTTTTGAAAACGAAATTACTCTGATAATGACGTACAAATTAAAGGGGTAGAAACGGGGTGTTACAACGCCAAATGTCCCCTTTGATACATTTAGCGTCGGTTGTTTCAAATAACCGACGCTAAATGTCATTTTCAAATGACGTTTAGAGAGATTTAGCGTCGGTTGTTTCAAATAACCGACGCTAAATGTCATTTTTAAATGACGTTTTGGAGACATTTAGCGTCGGTTATTTAAAACAACCGACGCTAAATGTCATTTCTGTTGACGTTGAGTGACATTTAGCGTCGGTTAAATAAGCGACGCTAAATGTCTAACATTTAGCGTCGGTCGATTTAGCGTCGGGCGGTAACCGACGCCAAATGTCCAATTTAACCGACGCTAAATGTCTTTTTTCCATTAGTGAAATGTACGATTTATATTCTCTATCGGATACAACTTCTGCAACGTTGAAGCTTGTTTTATACTTGGTTGACAAATGATTTGACCATAACTTATGTTCTAGCCTTAAAATTCTTATTATTTAGTAATTGCCTAATGTCATCCAATTAAGAGGTCATAAGATTAATTATTTAATTAGCCAATTGCAGATTGACATATTCAATTATTTAAGAATTATTAATGAGTTATAGTCAATTATTATCAAACACTAATTAGTTGAATATGTATTGGGTTTTAGTTCTGAATCAATCGTGATACATTGGGTCATTCAGTTGAGCCCAATGAGAAGTCACTGCCCTCATCTGCTTGTTTGATCATTTTTACCATTAAACGGTTAATCCTATTGTTGAACCTAGATGGCAATTAGGAGGTTCGCTCTCATACTCTTCTTTAATCAATTCACCAAATCTCAGATACACAATTATTCTTCATGTTGAGGCAAAATCCCTTTCACTACAAAAAAAACACTAATTAGCGACGGACATTAGCGAGGGACTTGTTGTCCCTCGCAAAAACAGTCATTAGCGAGGGCATAGAGCTGTCAATTTTTTTGTCATTAGCGAGGGAATTAGCGAGGGAACTGTCCCTCGCTAATGACTGCCCTCGCTAATTCCCTCGCTAAATTTTGCTTTTCAGATGATGGGACTCAGCGCAGGGGTTGGTAAAGGTGCAGAAATTAGCGAGGGACAGTTCCCTCGCTAATTCCCTCGCTAACGTTAACTTTTCAGATGATGAGACAGTTCCCTCGCTAATTCCCTCGCAATTTTTTTTCTTTTTTCCTTTATATCCGTTTACACCTTCACTATTCTTTCTCACTCACTCACTCTTCACCATTCCTCTTCCCTTCCTCTTCCCCCTTCCACTTCCTCTCACACCCTTCTTCTCTCTTCACTCTTCCAACACCACCACCACCACCATCATCACCACCTCCTCTCACACTCTTCTTCTCTCTTCACTCTTCCACCACCACCACCACCACATACCTCCTACCACTCTCACTCACTCTCTCTTACTCTTCACCACCACCACCCCACCACCACCACTCTCACTCTTCTCTCTTTCTCCCTCTCTATCTCTCTTACTCTTCTCCTTCTCTCTCTACACCAAACCACCCACCACCACCACCACCACCACGCCACCACCACACCACCACCACGCCACCACCACCACTCTCACTCCTCTCTCTCTCTTTCTCCCTTACTCTTCTCCTTCTCTCTACTCTAAACCACCCATCACCACCACCACGCCACCACCACCACCACACCACCACCACGCCACCACCACCACCACCACACATCACCACAAAATTAATAATATAATATAATATTTATTAATTAATATATATAAAAAAAAACAAGCCATTCAGCACTGGACACGTGTCATTTTTTTTTTGAAAACTGCAGTCATTAGCGAGGGAATTAGCGAGGGAATTAGCGAGGGCAAAAGCCGTCGCTAATTCCTGCGCATTTACCAACCCCTGCAACTGAGTCCCATCACCTGAAAAGCTGCAGTCATTAGCGAGGGAACTAGCGACGGCATAGTCCCTCGCTAATTAGCGAGGGATCCAACTTCCCTCGCTAATCCCATTTGCGAGGAGGGAATTAGCGAGGGAACCAGTCCCTCGCTAAGTCCCTCGCAAATAACCATTAGTGAGGGAATCAGGTCATTTTGCGAGGGAACTGTCCCTCGCTAATGACTAATTTTTTTGTAGTGTTTAATATGTTTTGGTGAAAACAAACTATTTTGACAAGTGTTTAAGTTCTCTGATTCATTAGTGATCTAATGGATCTTATTGAGTAATCTAAGTTCCGGATGCATTCAATCAAACCTCAAGAAGACAGTATGCTATGATAGCATCACATAAGAAGGCCTTGAGGTTATATCAAAAAGAAAACAATGAATTTACAGTAACTTCACAAGTCAAGAAAACACTCCTCAAAGATGACCTATTACATAAGAAGACACAACTGTTCCTTTGAAAGAAATGAATGTTGGCAAAGAAATCAAATGAAGACACATGAATGAAGAAAGCCATTGCTTCTCAGATGAGAAGATAGTTCTTCATGAAGTCAAGAAAAAAGAGGTGAATGAACAAGTAACTTCTCAAAGATGAAAAGACTTAATAAACATAGCCACGCATAAAGTGAAGAGCCAAGAGAACTCATGACAAAATGGATAAAAGGATACATCTTTTATGAGTCCCTATGGGGAGAAGATATTCTTCAAGAAGCTTCTCAAACAGAGCAAGCAATAGTAAGAATCTTCTCAAAGCAAGGGACTTTCAGCCAAATGCTTCTCAAAGAGAGAAGATGTTTATTCAAAGAAGTTTACATAAGATGACAGAAGCAAGGAGATTCTCAAGACTGAGAATTCTCAATCAAAACAACATCGTATGATAAAGATAAGTCACGACAATATGGTTACACAACAATGTGGTGACACAACAATGTTGTGCATCCAAAATGTATCAACTCTTTCAAAGATAAAAGTATAAGAGAGATCGTGAAATCAAAAGCTCTGTTCTTCAGAAGATACTTTAGAAGAATGCTCAGAAGGTACTTTAAAAGGTGCTTCAAGACTCTTCAGAAGGCATACTCAGAAGATACATCAGAAGCTATCAAAGAGAAAATATCAAGATCAATTCTTCTTAGTAGTCATCAGCACTTATAATGATCAACTGACACCTAAGAAGATTAATGTTCAAACCAAAAGGCCACACTCCATTAGCTTTATCGAGTTCAGAAGAAACCAAGCTCAGAAGCTTCCAACGACTACCTGCTGTTGTACGGTTCCTGCAGAAGGCGCGGGAAAAGTACACTCGCTTTATGCAAAAAGTCACAACGGCTCTATTAATCTTGGGAGAATATTTACAACGGATCTATTGAGTTATTCCTCTATAAATACTTGATGAAAGACCACATTCAATGTGTGGGAGTGGATTATAAACCTACAACAATATTTCCCTTCATATGGCTTCTCATGTAGCTTCTCAAGCTTCTCGACAAGCTTCTGAAGCTCCTCCTCTTCTCTCAACCATACTCAGTGATCTTAAAAGTAAAAATGGGAACATTTCTGAGTATGTGATAGTTATGGAAATTACAATCAGTTAGAAATCGTATTACCACCCAAGCTATGTTTTTCCCAAACAAAACCTCAAACACTACATTATCATTGTACCTTCTTTTTTTTTGGTCAAATCATTGTACCTTCTGAACAAGACATATGTTTACTGAATTGTTAATGAAGAAGCCTAAGTAGGTTCTTAGGGGTTTAAACCTTCATAACATGGCATAGGGTTGCTTGTTTGTTATTGAAGATGCCTAAGATGTTAGGGGTAATTTAGTTGCTAGAGCTGTAGAAGAAAACTAGTGATACAGTTGATAGAGCTGTAGAAGAAAACTATCATGTACTTTGACCCGTGATTGGTTAGAAAGTGTAAATTATTGGATAATAGTGGAAACACTCACTGAATGCGAGGAGTGGATTGAGGGTGAACCACTTTACATCCTCTGTGTCCTTTATTGCTTTCTTATAGTTTCTCACTCACAGTATTGTGTCATAAAGAAAAGACCTCTTATATACTCCACTGTATGAAGTTAAATCTGAATGACTTCCTACAGTGTCAAGAACAAACACTCTTGATCTATCATTTAATGAACACTACAGTTTCTAACATCTTCATAACCAATTGTCCTCATCCTTCTAGAACATCTTCACCGGTGCAGGAAGTCGTATATTCACATATCCATCATACTATCTTCTTACACTATCTAGCTTCTAAAAAGATACGGTGACAAATATCAACTAAAGCATTCCTATCTTCTTAAAGTTGTGACTTGGATCCCTCGAACCAATACCCATATTCTCTTAGAAGATTGAACTATTCAGAAAACAGTAACAATCTTATGATGCTCTCAACACCTGTTCTTGAGGAAGTTAGTTCAGCTATCCTCCTTAGTATTTTGGTTGGTCAATGTCATTCAATTTTAAAATGGTCACAATTCAAACCCCCCATTTCTTGTGACTCTAGTTGACTTCACTTCAATGTTACTTGATTAATTTGCTATAATTTATATCTATATTATCATCCTATTAAGAAGGACTTTAGGAGGATCGATTGTGTTGAGCTAATGTTATTTTTGTCTGTCGCAAAGCTAGAACTATTGGTCATGGAGAAGAAAACATAAATAAATCAAAGTTTTTGTGCAGAAGGAGAGAAAATGGATATGCAGAACTGGCATTTGATACCAAATGAGATAAAAGCTTATATGCTGAATATATAGTTGAGAAACTTACGACCAGGGGCAGAGATGGTTGCGTAAGTATCTTGGCTACCCCATAAATAATATTTGTATTTGAATAAGCAGGTATATTTTATATTTAACTACAATAATATATTATTTAGTTATTTCAACTAATTTTATTTGTCTAAGGAGATAAATAATAACAAGTCCATTAGTTTAAGTTCATTTGTCTATTATTATCTCAAGGAAATATGGTGGTTTTTGTTAACTTGGTGATTTTGGTCCCTCTATTTTACTTTTTGACAATTTTGGTCATCAAAATCATGGATTATTTGTACTTTTGATCTCCAAAAATCTTGGATTTTGGGAAAATGGGGAATTAATATTTCACAATCCATGATTTTTGGGGACTAAAAGTGCAACGAAAAATTCACAGGCACCAAAATTACCAAATTAGAGAAGCAAAATTGCCAAAACTAATTTTTTATATTTAACCCCTCGTAAAATTCATGCTAGTTCCGCCTCTACTTACAACCGAAAATAGTAGACGGATATTAAGAATATAAAACTGTAAAACCAACTAACCTTATCTGACTTAACTAACATATACATTTAAGCTTGGATTTATACCATTACTACTCCACTACTTATGGTACATATATAAGTATTTCAAGGGATTGTTCTGAATTGAGGTCCCAATTGGTTTCTTGCTTAAAATCTGCACTACTTATGCTATATGTATAAGTAGTTCTACATTTGAAGTCTCTTCTGTAGTTTCTACGATATGGCGAATATGACAACTTAAAATGTTGTTCTACTTAATTTGGTGTTAAATTAATTGTTTGTTTTTTGTAACTTAAGAATTTAAGAATAAAACAATTTCATAATTTAGTTGTTCTAAAGGCATGATATGAAATCAATCACTTTTTAGGTTCATTGAATAACTGATATATTTGACAACCAAATACAAATGAACCCAAAAAGTGCTTCTTAAAAGTCGTAAATCACACTTGATTAACTGAGTTTATATTAGTGGTTAGTACATAGTTGAAAGTGGTTAAAAAATCGATGTCGATACACAAATGTTAAAAAAAAATCATTTATGAAAACGACTCTTTCAAATTGAGGGTGAGAGCATCCACTGCAGCTCTTGCATAGCTGTGACTGCAGAGAATGCTGTCCATAGAGTGTGACCTTGTGAGTTTGATCATATATATTAACAAAACAAAGCCACAAAGTTTAGCACAAAAAGAGCATGCGCCACACTAGAATAGTAGTAATACTTCAAGGTTTATGTTTCCTTATCACGTGGGTCTGCCACTTATCAACTTGTGGGTCTCAAAAGTACGGATCTTTCTGATAATTCATTGCACAAGAACATAGTTTTTCCGCTAAATTGCAGTTTTGACCCTTTATTTTTGGGGTTGATGTCTCTTTGGCCCATTAATTTTTTCTTGTTTTAGACTCTCTTGTTTTTTTGTGTGTCATTTTGGCCCCTGCCGTTAGTTTTTTCTAACTGACGCCACGCTGGCAGTTAACTGCTGACGTGGCGTCCATCTGACGTGGAATCATTAATTGACGTGGTAAAAAAACTATTATTTAACATAAATATTTCAGGATTACATCAAAATAGCATTCTTACCCTTCTAAGTTAAACCATTACACAGAATTTCCAGGTTTCAGAATTAGCATTACACAAGCTACAACCAAAAGGAAAATAGAGTACAATGCAATTTTCAACAAAATTTTTGTGGACTCTCCATCTTTCTTCACCTCCTTAATAGTGTTTCTAAGTTCAGCTATCTCCAAATTTTTATCAACACAATGTGCACATTCAGTCTCTGCACGTTGTGTCTCTGCACGTTGTCTTTGTGTCTGAGGAGGCCATGGATCTGAAGTCCACTTCATAAATGCGCAACCAGAAGGATCCTCTTTACTCTGTCCAACCAAACAAACATACATACATCAAATACAGAATTGAGAATTGTTTCCAAAAAAAGAGGGACCAAATTGAAACGAAGCATAACGTTGAGGGCCAAAATGAAACTAAGCATAAACATCGAGGACCAAATTGAAACAAATAGTTCTTCAAAAGAAAACTCAGATCTGCAACACAGATGTGCTCAGAACTTCAACAATGGCGAAATACTTGAACCAACTACCATTAATCTTACCACGGAATCTCTACAGCCCCAGAACTTCCTTCCCTTGTTTGCAGTTTCTTTTTTCA
Source organism: Astragalus membranaceus (assembly GCA_039519185.1). Lineage (NCBI taxonomy): Eukaryota > Viridiplantae > Streptophyta > Magnoliopsida > Fabales > Fabaceae > Astragalus > Astragalus membranaceus. Next base: position 173,605,819 of record CM076847.1, read on the forward strand.
CGGTGCGCACAACACAATTTAAGCCGCAGTCACACTCGGGTGGAGTTTCAGTTGTGCTTCGCGAATTAGAAGGACCAAATAATGGATAGTTGTTCGAATTGGACGATGCCATTGATTGAGTGGGGAAGAAGATGCAGATTATTGTTTTCGAGTTAGTGGAGTAGATGACAATGGGGGTTTTGGAGATTTAGGGTTCTGTTCTTTCCCTTTCCTCATAGCAGCTCAGATCTGGTTTCAATTTTTGTTGAATATTGTCATTTGTGTTTTAATGTTTTAAGTTTATTTCTATTTATTTTGAGTTGATTTAAATAATAATTTTTTTTGCCACGTCAATTAATGATTCCACGTCAGATGGACGCCACATCAGCAGTTAACTGCCAGCGTGGCGTCCGTTAGAAAAAACTAACGGCAGTGGCCAAAATGACACAAAAAAAACATGAGGGTCTAAAACGAGAAAAAAAGATAAAGGGTCAAAGTAACACCAACCCCAAAAATAAAAGGCCAAAAGTGCAATTTAGCCTAGCTTTTCCATGGGCTCGAACGATCACAAGCAATGGACCCCTTGCCAACTAGATATTTAATATGCTTTCTCTCCAAAAAAAATTGTGTGGCTTAAGAATTGGGGGATTTCTTTACTGGATGGTACTCCTTTCTCCTCCAAAAAAATGTTCTTAGAAAACAACAAAAGTAGAAATAGACCAATGAGATAGACATAAGAACGTGAATCATATAAAATGTGACATTTTTTGCTTGTAGCAAAAGAGTCCTAAGCAATCTCTTTCAAACGTACTCTAGGGACCAGAAATGATTATCATATTAGCTTTAAGGCTTGTTTGGCATCATTATTAACCTTAGCTTTTGTTTCTCCCATACACAAAAACAGAAAACGTTTTCTGATAGAGAAAAGCATCATGCTTCTAATGAATGAGTATTCCATCTAGAAATAATCATCGCAAAACACAACAGACACATATTCTCTAACTTTAAAATAAGAAGCTCATTTTAACATTCTCTCTATCTCTCTTATATATTGCACACCCAGTCATGGTCTTAACTCTAATTTCTCTCCTAAAATATATATTTTTAAACTAGATATCATCTGCGCGCAACTGTAGAAACTAATCCCTCGAGTTGGGTAGAACAACAAAAGGCGGAGTTCTTGTTGTATTCCATCACTATGGTGGAATAATGCACTTTCATGTATAAACAACTTGTGATCTCATCCTTGTATTTGTGGTTTTAAGCACCCCTAATGCTCCTATTAATGCAACATTGCTTATCGGAAAAAAAAAGGCGGTAAAGTTTTCCCTCAAAAGTTTAAACAGTGTTGTATTTCTAAGAGTGGATTCGAACCTAGTTCCCAATTTAAAGTTGGAAGAAACCTGAGTCATATCATACGGTTGGGTTCTCTTAAAATACACTAAAGTCACTGTAAATTCTCATCGCAAAACACAACAGACATGGATTCTCTAGCTTCATAACGAGAAGCTCATTTTAACTTTCTCTCCATCTCTCTTATATTACACACCCTCTCACAATCTTAACTCTATTTTCTCTGGTAAAATACACTAAAGTCATGATTTCCAATGGCAAAATTATAGAATCCATTTTCAAACACAATATGGATTTGGCCACCAATAAACCAAACATGATGTACCCAAAAAACAAAAAGAAATTTCATGAGGTAAAATTGGTCCAACCATAAAGAAACTAATCCATTAACAATCAAAAGGAGTTCATAACACAAAGTGAGAATTTAGATTGAAGTCCGGGAAGGAAAACACTCCTTTCAACCATCAATCCATTCAATCACCAACAAAAAATCCAACATACTAACATTCTTAACCATAATCCTTAAAACAAACAACCACAACAAATGACACAACTAATACTAATGTTTAGCATTAATCATTGTTTATTCTTAATCCTATAACAATGAATGATATTAAATGAATTGATCACTCTGCCCTTGGTGGAGTTGTTTGCATGTTCGAGTAGCAGCTTTGAGATCTACCAAGTGGTCGACAAGTGAAACGATCCTTCCTAGGAGAATCCAAAGTCCTAAAAAGGATTTGTTTCATAGCAAGTATAAAATCCTTGTTATGAGGAGTTGAAGAACTAAACTGTTGGCGAAACTTGGTGTGTCGCTTTAAAGCTTCATCCATTGTAATTACCTTCTCACCCTCACTACTGATCTCATTCAATGACCTCCCTCTTTCTTCCTTCACTGCCTCAGCACATAATCCACAAACCCAACGCCCCCCAAACCTCTCTCTCACACGTGCAATGTACGCGTGTGTGCACTCCTCTACAAGGCCGCAGCAACTACACTTCGCCGTCGCGACCGCCTCCATCTCCGCCGCCTCAACTTCTTTCACAATCTTCTCCGCCATTTCTACACACATCATTACAACAAACATTAATAAGCAAATAATTATTATGATCCGCACACAATACTTTCATCAAAGATTATTACAAAACGTAACTAACTAACTAACCACTTTAGTTATAAGAAAATTTTGTAACAAAACTTTAATGATTGGGATCATGAAATCATGTGATCACAACGACATAATTAAGATCTGATGATTTTTATTAAGCAAATCTAAAGTATAGATCATCATCGTCTGATCAAATTAATCGACAGTATAAATTCACAACTGCATACGTATGCATCTAATCTATGGTTCTAATTAAATTGCAATCCATAACAGTAATTGCGGCCACAACATAACGGTTTTAGAGGTTTCCACAACAGCATTACGGGCGCAATTGCGTCTGCATCGACTACATTTACCCTTACTCGCATGTTACTGCAATTAAGAACGTAATCACAATCGCCGCTGCAAGCACAATTTAAAACTATGGTCTAATTCAATTGCTAACTCATTAATAGGGTTTAAGAATTTTTTCAAAAGTATTGATAGAAAAAAGTGGATTGATGAGAAATTTACCGTGAAAGTGATAAAAATTACTATCGCTCCTTCTCCCACTGAATCTCTTGAACTTGAATCTCGACGCCGCCGAAAATCAGAACACCGAATGGCGTATTGTACATCCCAGAGCCGAGAAAGGCTCTTTTTTCTGAGAAGTGAATCGAACAGTCGCTGCTGAAAACTGAAACGACGAAATCAATTGCCGTTTTGCTGAAATCTTGGTTTTCTCTATCTCCGCGTGTTTTGAGTTGAGCGATGAAGAGTGCGGAGGAAAAAGGATGACGATAGATGGATATATATGGAGAGAAAATGATAGATGAATGTAGTCTAGATCTTTGTTGTTGTTCTGTTTATTTAATATTAAAAAAGAAAAAAGGTTATTTTAATATTTTATGCGAAATGAAAATAAAAGATAAAGGGATATTCCAATCATTGGGATTGGAGGATTTGGTGAGTAGGTAAATTAGTTTGGGATTTACTACTGTAGTACTAGGTTACGTGGATTAGTAGGATTCATTTTTATGAAATGATGGTGGTATGGAGTGGTTTTTACTTTTTACTTTGGAGGCGCAATGTTATGCTAGTTGCTACAGATACATTTATCATTTATGAATCTTTGGATCTGTGAAAGAGATGTCTAGAGTAGATTGGATAGACACAAAATTCTTCTGTACCTTTTCCACGTTGTATGTTGCCGGCAATGTTAAATTATTCTCAAAAGAGAGACCAGTACTACTATTTTTTTTCCTACTATGATGATTTTCTTTTTGTGTGGGAATATGCTATTTTTTATTGTAAAGGCGCTTTGGTTGACGCCTTCTATTCGTTAGTGGATAGCAGAAGAGATTATCATATTTGACTAGTGGGTGACAAGTACATGGATTTGATAGGCACTAACGTTTAGTGTTTTTTGGTAGCATTTAACATTTTTTGAAACACTACTTCAAGTAGCGTTTTAGCAGATAACCTATAGTGTCTCACTTTTTGACATTTTTAATCTTATTATTTTTCTTAAATTACTTCTCTGCTCATTAAATATTTTGTCATCATTAAATAATTTAATCATTGACAGAATCTCTATATATTTGGAAAATAGTTATTTGTATTTATTAGATATTAGATTAGATATTATTTGTAATTATCAGACATAATTAGTCTCCTCAATTTTAGCTTAATATCAGGTTGTAATTCATGTATACTACTCACATTTCTAAAATGACTCGATCGTGGAATTATTTTCCTATATGGTGTGAGAGCTCGGTAGTTAAACCGACCACTATTCGAGCAATACTCATTCTTGCTCTCTTTAAGGCATGACCCATTCATTAGTTGGACGTTAAAAAAGATTTGTCGATTATGTTTCTTCTAATGGGTTTTCTCGAAGCAAGTCTGACAACTCTCTCTTCATCTACCAGAAATATACTCATATGGCTTACATTCTTCTTTATGTGGATGATATCATTCTCACGGCTTCTTTGGATACTCTTCGCAAGCCTATCATGTCACTTCTCAGTTCCGAATTTGCTATGAAAGACTTGGGTCCATTAAATTACTTCTTGGGTGTCGCCGTCAATCAGCATGGTGGTGGTCTATTGTTGTCTCAGAAAAAGTACGTAGAAGAAATTCTTGAACGTGGTGACATGTCATCTTGTTATAAGCCTTGTCCTACTCTGGTTGATACTAAATCGAAGCTAAGTGCTAAAACTAGCACTCCATATGAGGATCCCTCTCACTATCGCAGCCTTGTAGGAGCTCTCCAGTATCTCACATCCACGAGGCCTGACATCTCTTATGCGGTACAACATATCTGTTTACTTATGCACAATTTGAGGGATGATCATATGCATGCTTTTAGGCGCATCCTACGCTACATTAAGGGTACACTTCATTATGGACTGCATCTTTATCCTTCATCGACTACCTCTCTTATTTCTTATACAGATACAGATGCTTATTGGGGTGGTTGCCCAAATACCAGGAGATCTACCTTTGGTTATTCTGTGTTTCTTGATGATAACTTACTCTCCTAGTCTTCTAAACGCCAAGCCACACTATCTCGCTCCAACACTGTGGGCGAATACCGAGGTGTTGGCCAATGTGGTTTTTTTTGAGTCATGTTGGTTACGTAATCTTCTTATGGAGTTACATTGTCATATCCATATATAAGGCTACGTACAATGGTCTACAGCGATAGTGTTGGTGCGATATATCTTTCCGAAAATCCAATTCAATATCAACGCACTAAACGCATCGAGATGAATATTTAATTTGTTTGCGAGAAAGTTGTCTGTGGACAAGTACGTGTCCTACATGTCCCATCACATTATCAAATTGCCGATATTTTCACAAGAGGTCTTCCTTTGGTGTTATTTCCAGATTTTAGGGACGGTCTCAGCGTCCGCCAACCTTCCGCTTTGACTGTGGGGGTTTGACAGAATCTGTATATATTTAGAAAATGTTTGTATTTATTAGATATTATTTGTAATTATAGGCATAATTAGTCTCCTCAATTTTAGCCTAATATCGGGTTGTAATTCATGTATATTACTCACGTTTGTGAAATGAATCGATCTCATCAAAGATCCTTTTATGTCATTTTACACTTATCAGCTATTTTAACTATTAATTTTACCAAACACATAATTTGCTATCAATTAGCTTATCGTTGTCCACTAACTCATCCCTTATCCGTTATTCGCTCATTTGATATCTGCTAGGCTATCCGTTACTTTTTACCAAACAGAGCCTTTGTAGTCATTAGAATTGCTTGCGAACATTTGTAAAGCCTAGCACAACTAGTTGTTAGATCGAAGATCTCCATTTTGTGTGTATGAGTTTACAGGCGTTATTTGTCTTTCAGCTTGAAGACAAAACAATATTGGTGGGTAGGATATGCATCTAGGATCTTTTATATTCCTTCATATAGCTCATTACAAGTGACGTGGAACTAACAAATCACATTTTTTTTCATCTAGGATATTTTATATTCCTTCATGTAGCTCATTCCCAACATCAAGAAGTAAAGCATTTAAATTTGTTTAATACTTAGGAAAGAAGTTATATTTACCCCACTTCATGAAAATGAGTAGGTGCATATATCAAATACAAATCTTCTCGTTCTCCACTAAATTAGAACCTTTGAATTGATCAAAAAAATTAGAACCTTTGAATCGGAAGCAAGGTGATACTTTTTTGGTACAAGCAAGGTGATATTAATCAAACGAAATTCAAATTTCATATTTACTTAATGAAGGAAAAGTAAAAACAAAAACAATTTCGAACTCACGAGTCATGATAATGTTAAATAGAAATGAAGCTTTTGTCTTTTATCCTATACCTATGAAGCCCGAGTACGGGATACGATATGGGATACGACACGATACGGATACGGAAAAATTTTGAAAATCAAGATACGATACGGCTGGGATACTCTAATAAAAAATTAAATTAAAATTTAAATATATATAAACATAACAGAAAAAATAAAATAGAATAGAAACACAAATTGAAAAAAACAAAGATGAAAAACTGAAATATTGCATTTTATAGATACGAAAAAATCTGCCCAAATAGATAAAACAAATCAAACAGAAAATATATGGATGAAAGGAAGATGACAGCCGACACGCCTATGTAAGAGTGACTAGTCATAAAAAGTAAAGGTGGATGAAAAACTGAGACCATCCGAAATCGTATAATCCGAATAGTTTGTGTCAGAAATAGATGATTTTTTATAGACTAAGATTTTCATATTAGTACATAGTTGCTCAATAAAACATAAGCATAGCATTAATCAATATATGATCATCACATTGTAAAAATAAATACTTGTGATCATATCAAGTAGAGATAGCTACGTATATTTATCTCACTCATATCACAATGTATTATTTATTCTATTATTGTATTACGAAAAAATATGCAATTTTGTCTTTTAGTTATTGAGGTATTAAAGTGTATCATATATGAGTGACAATCATGTGGTTAGTTGGTAAGAGGTATCGAAAAAGTATCTGAGAAGTATCCTTAGTTGGTAAGAAGTATCAAAGATGTATCTGAAAAGTATCGAGTCAAATATTTTTTAAAAAGAATTAAAAAATTATTCGATACTCTTTGGGTACGTATCGGGAAGTATCGGGTGTTTGTCGGTATCGGATACGTATCCGACACGGGTACGTCTCCATTTTTGAAGTATCAGGGCTTCATAGTCCTATACTTATTTTTTGGAGGATTTTTGTTTTTGGGTGTCTTAAACTAAGGAGAAAATAATACGAAGGGGAGAAAGAAACCGTGTTAACAGCAACCCTTAGAATCCATTTCAAAGATAATAGGGCATACATCAGAGTGATTTCCTGTTATTGAAATGTTGAACATAACTAAAACTTTTGATAGTAAATATCAAATGGTTCTCAGAACCTTAATAACTTCCTGAAAATGCTTAAGTTTCATATCTTAAGACCTATACGATCCTGGTGTTCAATACTCAAAACATAAAGTAGCGGAAACGATTTTACAACTTATACAGTGATAGTCATACAATCGGTAAAATAACTAGAAAATTAAGCACAAAGGCCTAAACAGGAAATCAAGTCTCCAATGACTCCATGAGTCGCACCTGCTAACCGTGCCTCTTCGCCTTTGCTTTTTCCTGCTTCTCTGTAAAAACTACAATATATAAAGGGTGAGATAAACATTATCTCAGTGCGTCCTATCGAGACCCCTTACTAACTCTAGCGGTTTATTAAACTTTATCTTTGAACTCGTGGCCCTCATAAGCAACCACGTGGACATATATTATTTTCATGTAACTTGTAGCCCTAATAAGCGACTACTCGTCCATATGAGGATCCCTCTCACTATCGCAGCCTTGTAGGAGCTCTCCAGTATCTCACATCCACGAGGCCTGACATCTCTTATGCGGTACAACAGATCTGTTTACTTATGCACAATTTGATGGATGATCATATGCATGCTTTTAGGCGCATCCTACGCTACATTAAGGGTACACTTCATTATGGACTGCATCTTTATCCTTCATCGACTACCTCTCTTATTTCTTATACAGATACAAATGCTTATTGGGGTGGTTGCCCAAATACCAGGAGATCTACCTTTGGTTATTCTGTGTTTCTTGACGATAACTTACTCTCCTAGTCTTCTAAACGCCAAGCCACACTATCTCGCTCCAACACTGTGGGCGAATACCGAGGTGTTGGCCAATGTGGTTTTTTTGAGTCATGTTGGTTACGTAATCTTCTTATGGAGTTACATGGTCATATCCATATATAAGGCTACGTACAATGGTCTACAGCGATAATGTTGGTGCGATATATCTTTCCGGAAATCCAATTCAATATCAACGCACTAAACGCATCGAGATGAATATTTAATTTGTTTGCGAGAAAGTTGTCTGTGGACAAGTACGTGTCCTACATGTCCCATCACATTATCAAATTGCCGATATTTTCACAAGAGGTCTTCCTTTGGTGTTGTTTCCAGATTTTAGGGACAGTCTCAGCGTCCGCCAACCTTCCGCTTTGACTGCGGGGGTTTGACAGAATTTGTATATATTTAGAAAATGTTTGTATTTATTAGATATTATTTGTAATTATAGGCATAATTAGTCTCCTCAATTTTAGCCTAATATCAGGTTGTAATTCATGTATATTACTCACGTTTGTGAAATGAATCGATCTCATCAAATATCCTTTTATGTCATTTTACACTTATCAACTATTTTAACTATTAATTTTACCAAACACATAATTTGCTATCAACTATCTTATCGTTGTCCACTAACTCATCCCTTATGCATTATTCGCTCATTTGATATCTGCTAGGCTCTGTTACTTTTTACCAAACAGAGCCTTTGTAGTCATTAGAATTGCTTGCGAACATTTGTAAAGCCTAGCACAACTAGTTGTTAGATCGAAGATCTCCATTTTGTGTGTATGAGTTTACAGGCGTTATTTGTCATTCAGCTAGAAGACAAAACAATATTGGTGGGTAGGATACATCTAGGATCTTTTATATTCCTTCATATATATAGCCCATTACAAGTGACGTGGAACTAACAAATCACATTTTTTTTTCATCTAGGATATTTTATATTCCTTCATGTAGCTCATTCCCAACATCAAGAAGTAAAGCATTTAAATTTGTTTAATACTTATGAAAGAAGTTATATTTACCCCACTTCATGAAAATGAGTAGGTGCATATATCAAATACAAATCTTCTCCTTCTCCACTAAATTAGCTATTTTGTTTGATACTAAATTAGAACCTTTGAATTGATCAAAAAAATTAGATCCTTTGAATCGGAAGCAAGGTGATTCTTTTTTGGTACAAGCAAGGTGATATTAATCAAACGAAATTCAAATTTTCATCATTACTTAATGAACGAAAAGTAAAAACAAAAACAATTTCGAACTCAAGAGTCATGATAATGTTAAATAGAAATGAAGCTTTTGTCTTTTATCCTATACTTATTTTTGGGAGGATTTTTGATTTTGGGTGTCTTAAACTAAGGAGAAAATAATACGAAGGGGAGAAAGAAACCGTGTTAACAGCAACCCTTAGAATCCATTTCAAAGATAATAGGGGATAAGGAAACATCACAATCAAACTTATGAATACTTACTCAACACTTAGCCTTCTTATTTACTCAAGATAGACATTAACAAAGATGTTATGTAAACATTAAAAGTGTGAGTCAAAACTCACAAGAAACCACTTCACTGTACATTTCAGCCCCAAATTATGGATTAAGCAAATCTCATGGGGCTGGTTTAGTTCTAGAAGGGGAAGGAAACTAAAGTGTAATTTTGTTGATTGGTTGAATTGTCCACTAGGTTGCTTATCATCTATGTAACCTACTTTTTTGGGGGTACTCTTTTCTCCTTTGGTCTTTTTCCCTCTAGGTTTTGGCCCTTGGAGTTTTTAACGAGGCCCCCCAAACAATCGATGTAAGAGTTTGGCACCCCTTGTGCCCCCTCATTAATACAGTTCCATTGCTTATAAAAAAAAAACATTTCAGCCCCTAATAATTTGTGATAAGCAAAAGGCATGGAATAAGTACAAGCAACGCATGATAAGCGATGGGATGAGAATGAAATGGTGGGGACACTATGCTTCCATCAGCTTCTAACCTTGAGCCTTTGAAATAATTAAGGGACTCACATGCTTCTTTGTCCGTATTCCATGATCTGAATCTATATCATCATTAGTTTTCTACTTTTCTTTCCAACTTTCTTCCTTTTATTTAAACCTTTTCTTTTTGTTTCTTGTACCTGCATGCAGAGACTGTGGTTATAATGGTGACCTTGGTCACCAGCCGCAGCACCCTTTCGAGCATGCTATATTTTAATCACCCTATATTAATCCAACATCGCCTTTTTCTTTTTTTTAGCGCCAAATCCCCACCCCTCCCCCCCCCCCCCCCCCCACCCCTCCCCCCCTACCCCCTACCCCCCTCTTCTTCTTTTTTCATTTTTTTTAAATACATAAAATTTTAGGAAAAAAATTTTACTATAAATATATTACGTTTGTTCCTCGATAATCGAATAGGTGAAAAATGAAAATAAATTTCGTGATATATTATGTAAAGTTTGTTCCTCAGTAACCTGTTTGGTGAAAAGAAAATCATAACAAAATCAGTAAAGTACAATGCTAGGTAGTATGTTTTGTGATACTACAAAATTTCGTGACAAATCAGCAACCTGTTTGGTGAAAAAAATCATAACAAAATCAGTAAAGTACAATGCTAAGTAGTATGTTTTGGGATGCTTCAGTATTCACAATAGTGTGTTTTTTTTTGCTTTAGTGTTCCCAAAAAATCCAACTATTCAAATATGCAAAATTTGTACCTCTAACCAGTTTAGTGGGAAAAAATATAATTTCGTTACAAAATACATAAAGTGTGATGCTAATCAGCGTGTTTTGAGACACTTCGGTGTTCGAAAAAAAATTAACCGGTCGAATACTCAAAATAACTTTTGCCAATTTGAGCGCCAAAAACACCCCGCCTCCCCTTTTACCCTATATATTAATACACTATCTACTTTACACCATTTGAGTGCCAAAAACACCCCCTCCCTCCTTCGCGGGCAGGGCATAAATTTTGCGCCCGCGTTCTGTCAACGGGCCGGGCTAGGGCGCCCAATTTTTCGCGGGCATAACGCTTAACGGGCCGGGCCGGGCTGGAAAAATATACTTAAAAGTACGAAGATGAAATGTCAGAAATGTTAAATGACAAATCCGACCGGTGTTGTGTGATTGAAGGCGGAGGTTTACAAAGTAACTTTCGTACGATTCTTATCATACCAAATATACTTAAATGTACGAAGACGAAATGTGAGAAACGTTATATGACAAGCTCGACTGGTGTTGTGTGATTCAGCCCTGAGGTTAACAAAGTAACTTTCGTACGATTCTTATTGTACCAAATACACTAAAAAGTACGAAGCCGAAATGTCAGAAACGTTAAATGAGAAGCCCGAGTGGTGTTGTGTAATTCAAACCCGAGGTTAACAAAGTAACTTTCGTATGATTATTATCGTACCGAATAGTAGCGCTGTTTTCGTAAGGATAATAGTTAAAAGTATGAAAACAAAAATGTCAGAAACATTAAATGACAACCCCGACTGGTGTTGTGTGATTCAGTCCTGAGGTAACAAAGTAACTTTCGTACGATTCTTATCATACCAAATAGTAGCGTTGTTTTATTCAGGATAATCCTTAAAACTACTTAAGAGTACCAAAATTATTGAGGTTAACAAAGTAAGTTTCGTACAATTCTGATTGTACCAAATACCACCTTGACTTTAAGGTCATTCACTGTGTACTGTCAGAGAGTTAGCCAATTTTGACTTCCGAAAATACCTCTTTCGAGGTGATTTCGGAAAGTTGCGTGTTTTGAGACACTTCGGTGTTCGAAAAAAATTAACCGGTCAAATACTCAAAATATCATTTTGTGCCAATTCTTCTTCCTCCTTTCTTATTCTATGTTGTAACACCAATAATACACAGCCATTTTTTGGTGAATTCACTTAGCCGCGTCATTGTTACCACCCGCCCAATTTTTTGCGGGCATAACGCCTAACGGGCCGGGCCGGGCTGGAAAAATATACTTAAAAGTACGAAGATGAAATGTCAGAAACGTTAAATGACAAATCCGACTGGTGTTGTGTGATTGAAGGCGGAGGTTTACAAAGTAACTTTCGTACGATTCTTATCATACCAAATATACTTAAATGTACGAAGACGAAATGTGAGAAACGTTATATGACAAGCTCGACTGGTGTTGTGTGATTCAGCCCTGAGGTTAACAAAGTAACTTTCGTACGATTCTTATTGTACCAAATACACTAAAAAGTACGAAGCCGAAATGTCAAACGTTAAATGACAAGCCCGAGTGGTGTTGTGTAATTCAGACCCGAGGTTAACAAAGTAACTTTCGTATGATTATTATCGTACCAAATAGTAGCGCTGTTTTCGTAAGGATAATAGTTAAAAGTATGAAAACGAAAATGTCAAACATTAAATGACAAGCCCGACTGGTGTTGTGTGATTCAGGCCTGAGGTAACAAAGTAACTTTCGTACGATTCTTATCATACCAAATAGTAGCGTTGTTTTATTCAGGATAATCCTTAAAACTACTTAAGAGTACCAAAATTATTGAGGTTAACAATGTAAGTTTCGTACAATTCTTATTGTACCAAATACCACCTTGACTTTAAGGTCATTCACTGTGTACTGTCAGAGAGTTAGCCAATTTTGACTTCCGAAAATACCTCTTTCGAGGTGATTTCGGAAAGTTGCGTGTTTTGAGACACTTCGGTGTTCGAAAAAAAATTAACCGGTCAAATACTCAAAATATCATTTTGTGCCAATTCTTCTTCCTCCTTTCTTATTCTATGTTGTAACACAAATAATACACAGTCATTTTTTGGTGAATTCACTTAGCCGCGTCATTGTTACCACCCGTGCATAGCACGGGTGTATCTCCATGTCCTAGTTATATTTAATAGACATATAGAAATGTCATAAATGTAATAGCAATTATACCCTGCATCTCTGTAACTGTAACTGTAACTGCAGGATAGTTAGTTAGATATGCTACAATGTATAAATACACACTGTAACTATCGTGTAACTAATTCAATCACTTGCAATGATATAGATCAAAACAGTTATCCTTCTCTCTCTCTCTGATGTATTCTCTGCAATCTCACTCTCTGATCTCTATCATGGTATCAAACGCACCACCGGTCCTTGGCCAATCCCTTGTGCTTCGCTTCTGCTTCGCCATCTAATCTTGTGGTGCACCTCGTCAATGGCGTCACCATCAGATGACTCTGACGCGGAGTCGCCACCGTCTTCTCCTACTCCAACGAAAAGGTCCTCCCGGTTCATCATCGCTCCGAAGCTTCGAATCAAGCTAGATGAGAAAAACTTTCTGATCTGGAATCAACAAGTAGAAGGTGTTGTGGCGACGCACCGGCTTCACCGCTTCCTTGTGAATCCCCAAATCCCTAGTCAGTTCGAATCGCCTGAAGACCGCGCAATCAACAAAAACTCTGTGGCGTATGATAAGTGGTTTGTTCAAGATCAGGCGTTGTTCACCTGGCTACTCTCCACGACCTCAGACTCAATGCTTCCTCGTGTGCTTGACTGTCACCATGCGTATCAGGTGTGGGACACGATCCACAAGCATTTCACGGCTCTTCTCAAGGCAAAAACTCGCCAGTTGCGTGCTGAACTAAAAAGAACCAAGAAAGGCAATCGTAGCATCAGCGAGTTCATCTCTCGCATTCGTGCCCTAGCAAGCTCCCTCGCTGCTAGTGGCGATCGCATCTCCGATCGTGACCTAGTTGATGTCGTCCTCGATGGTTTGCTGGAGGAGTATAACTCTCTAATCCTCTTCGCTTTCGCCAAACCAGACTCTCTAGACCTAATGGAATTGGAATCGCTGTTGCTCGTGCAAGAAGCACAGCTTGACAAGTTCCGTCAAGAGCTAGCCACTCCGTCTGTCTCTGCGAATGTGGTGCACACGAATGCTCGCAGAGGTCCCACTGGTGGACGCTATGGTGGCCGATCTGGTCGTGGACGCTTTGGCCGTGGCCGAGGCCGTGGACGCTTTGGCCGTGCTCAATCTGATGACAGGCCTACTTGCCAGGTCTGCAACAAACAAGGTCACACTGCTCTCCATTGCTGGTACAGATATGATGAGAACTATGTACCTCAAGAGCTAGCACCGTCTCAACAAGCTGCTTCACAGAAGTCTGACTCTGCAGAACCTGCATCTCAAACCACTGATCCAGTTCCACGTGCGATGGCTGCCTACACGTCCTATGACTCCACTGCTGCTGAAGAATTCACCATTCCAACTGATGTAACTCAAGGTTGGTTCCTGGACACTTGTGCCTCTCTCAATTTCACTTCAGTTGAACACTACCTGCACACAAGCACACCTTATAAAGGCAATAAACACGTTTACATGGGAGATGGTCGCCCTATAGCCATCCATGCTGTAGGCACAGCCACATTGTACTCCACACAGCACCCTAACTTAACCTTTCAGCTTAAAAATCTGCTAGTAGTACCTAACCTTACTCGTAACCTCATCTCTGTTGCTCAATTTACTCTTGATAATAATGTCTTTATTGAGTTTCACCCATTCACATGTCTTATCAAATCTCAGGAATCTAAACAACTTCTTCTTAAGGGCTACAGAGGTGCAGATGGCCTCTACTTTGTTCCCTCCCTAGCTGCTGTGACTCAGGCATCTGTTCCATCCTCCATTTCTGCTCATGTCACTACTGCCTCCAACACTGTAAGCAAATTAGCTTCTACCAATACTGTAACTAGCACTGCTAATAATTACAATGTATGGCACCACAGGCTGGGCCATGTCAATAGTAGGGCTATTTCATCCATACTACAAAAATGTAATGTTTTCACATCAATAAACAAGTCTTTTGAGCTGTGTAAATCTTGTGCTATAGGTAAATCACATCGAACACACTCACCACCTTCTATTACACAACATCACACACCTTTTGAACTCATTCACACTGATCTTTGGGGTCCCTCTCCTTCCCCCTCTAGCTGTGGCTATTTATATTATATTGCTTTTGTTGATAGTTGCACAAAATATACTTGGATGTATTTGTTGAAACACAAATCTGGTGCACTTAAAGCCCTAAATCTGTTCCTAACCTTAATCAAAACTCAGTTCAACACCACTGTGAAAGCCTTTCAGTCTGATAATGGGGGGGAGTTCTTACCCTTCACCAAACACTTGGCATCTCTTGGTATTCAACATAGGCTGACCTGCCCTTACACCTCACACCAAAATGGGACAGTAGAGCGAAAACATAGGCAAATCACAGAGATGGGACTCACCTTGCTGGCACACTCCTCTATGCCTATAGACTATTGGGATCACAGCTTCACTAATGCAGTTTTTCTCATCAATAGAATCCCCACCTCTGCCCTGCCTGCCTTTATTTCCCCCTATGAGGCTCTTCACCACACCACTCCTGAGTACACCACTTTAAGGTCATTTGGCTGCTCTTGTTTCCCCCTTCTCACTCCCTACAACAAACACAAATTACAATTCCATAGTCAATAGTGTATCAATCTAGGTCCCTCTCCAAATCATAAGGGTTTCAAGTGTCTTAGCCCTACAGGCCGTATCTATATTTCCAAGGATGTCACTTTCCATGAAAATACCTTTCCCTACAAAGCTCTCTTTCCCCGTACAGAGTCACCACCTTGTTCCTCAAATGGGTCAATTCAGCCCCTATATGTACCACCTGCAGCAATGTCTCCTGCCATCACCACCCCTGCACCAGCAGAAACAGCCCCTCCAACTACAGAACCAGCCCCTGCAACTACAGAAACAGTTTCAGATCAACCAATAACACCTCAACAACTCTCCTCCAAACACTCATCCTATGCTGACCAGATCTAAAACTGGCAGCTTGAAGCCAAGACTGTTTCTTGCCAACATGGAACCTACCTCTGTAAAACAGGCCCTGTGTGCCCCTCACTGGTTACAAGCAATGCAGCAAGAGTATGATGCCCTTATGGCAAACAATACATGGACTCTCACCCCTCTTCCACCAAATAGAAGAGCCATTGGTTGCAAATGGGTGTATAGGATTAAAGAAAATCCGGATGGGTCTGTCAATAAGTACAAGGCACGCTTGGTGGCTAAAGGATATAATCAGCAGGCTGGCCAAGAATATGGTGAAACATTCAGCCCAGTTGTCAAACCTACAACAATCAGAGTTATTCTTACACTGGCCTTGACCTATAAATGGGATATCCAACAAATAGACATCAACAATGCGTTCATTAATGGGCATTTGAAGGAAGACATCTATATGCAGCAACCTCCAGGCTTTGTCAGCCCTGACAAGACTCTAGTATGTAAACTGAACAGATCTTTATATGGCCTAAAACAGGCTCCAAGAGCCTGGTATGAAACTCTGCACAAAGCTCTATTTCAGTTCGGGTTCAAGCATAGTCAGTGTGATCACTCTCTCTTTGTATATCATTCCAAGGGTGTTCATCTTTATGCCCTGGTTTATGTGGATGACATCCTCATCACTGGATCATCCTCTCAGCTGATTCAAGACCTTATCATCAGATTGCACAGGCAGTTTGCACTGAAACACATGGGAAAGCCAGCATACTTCTTAGGCATTGAAGTCAAATATCTTCCTGATGGCTCCTTGCTGCTCTCTCAGGCCAAGTACATTCATGACCTGCTAGCCAGAGCTAACATGTTGACTTGCAGTCCAATGGCCACCCCAATGGTTGCAAATTGCAAACTGAGTCGCTTTGGCACAGACAAGCTTTCGGATCCTACACTTTACAGGTCCATTGTTGGAGCTCTTCAATACATCACCCTCACTAGGCCTGAAATCTCCTTCAGTGTAAACAAGGTCTGCCAATATCTCTCCCAACCACTTGACACTCATTGGAGGGCAGTCAAACGAATCTTGAGATATCTCAGTGGCACCTCTGATTTTGGTCTGCTGCTGCAACCAGCTCCTCCTGATACTGCCTTCTCACTCAGAGTTTACTGTGGAGCGCCGGTCATCGTGATCACTGGCCCAATCTGAGTCACAGTAAACTCTGAGTGAGAAGGCAGTATCAGGAGGAGCTGGTTGCAGCAGCAGACCAAAATCAGAGGTGCCACTGAGATATCTCAAGATTCGTTTGACTGCCCTCCAATGAGTGTCAAGTGGTTGGGAGAGATATTGGCAGACCTTGTTTACACTGCAGATCTTCTCTGGACTCAGTCACTTCTATCAGAATTGCAGACATCTACTCAGTCCCCCCTTCTCCTGTGTGACAATCTGAGTGCTGTACATCTCTCTCATAATCCTGTACTTCATGCAAGAACCAAGCACCTTGAACTTGACATCCATTTTGTCAGAGAAAAGGTAGCAGCCAAGAAGCTAGCTGTGCAGCATGTTCCTAGAAATGCTCAACTGGCAGATGCATTAACAAAGCCACTACATGCTGCAGCCTTCACTGATTTCAGGTACAAACTCAAGGTTGTCCAGTTTAAGAAGACACCCTTGAGCTTGTAGGGGGAGTAATAGACATATAGAAATGTCATAAATGTAATAGCAATTATACCCTGCATCTCTGTAACTGTAACTGCAGGATAGTTAGTTAGATATGCTACAATGTATAAATACACACTGTAACTATCGTGTAACTAATTCAATCACTTGCAATGATATAGATCAAAACAGTTATCCTTCTCTCTCTCCGATGTATTCTCTGCAATCTCACTCTCTGATCTCTATCAATATTACAGTTAAAAAAACATTTTGATCAACTCTTTCTTAAATACTTTTAACTCTAAGTTCTCGAATTACAGTATGTACCTATTTGGATTGTATTGCCAGTTGCCACTGCCGTAAAAGAATTGGGAACTTTTCCGATCTCATACATAAATACAAAGCTGGTGGGACACATCAGCATGTATGTTTACTGTTTGGACTAATAAAGTTGTAGATGTTTTGTATCATTGTTGGTGTGAATGTGATCTTGTATGAGATGAGAATTTCATTTGTTTGTTTAATAGTATAAGACATTTAGTTGCCACACGGATGTAATTGGAGTCTCGTAGTTTAGTTTCTGTGTAATCTCTATTTAGGTCACTAAGCTCTTTAATTTAATTTTTTTCAAAAAAATCTAGTGTTCATCACAAGTAGATCAATTTTATGTACGTTGGTGATAAGAGAAAAATGAGTACAGACCAAAAATAAAAAGAGAAAAATGAGTTAAAGGAGGTTCAGGAAAGAAGTAATGATAATAATAATAATAATGTTTTTGTGAAAGGAAAATAAGAGAATATAGATTCAGAATATATAATTCACTATTCTTATTGTATCTTTATATCTATTTTTATGAGATGTACTTAATTAATTTTACTTATTTTGTTGAAGCAAAACAGATTCAATATCAATCATTCTTTTTCATTTTAACTTTTTTTGTCCAGTCAAACAAGTAAAAGGAAAAGTTTATTTCTGTGGGTTTTCATTCTTTCTATTTAGGCTCTATATATTTGATAAAAAGTAGCGGATAAATTAGCTAATAAGAAATGATGTTTTTGGTAAAACTAGCGGTTGAACTAACTGATAAATGTAAAATAACATAAAAAGACATATTTGTTTAATTCATGATT
Organism: Astragalus membranaceus; assembly: GCA_039519185.1. Classification (NCBI taxonomy): domain Eukaryota; kingdom Viridiplantae; phylum Streptophyta; class Magnoliopsida; order Fabales; family Fabaceae; genus Astragalus; species Astragalus membranaceus. The sequence continues at coordinate 173,624,472 of CM076847.1, forward strand.
ACATTTATTTAATAAGGATAGAGAAGTAATTTTTAAGGAAAATAAAAAGGGGTAAAAATGCCAAAAAAATGAGACGCTATCCGCTAGCGTTTGAAAAAACGCTTCTTGAAGTAGCGTTTGAAAAAATCTTAAACGCTACCCGAAAAACGCTAAACGCTAGTACTTACCTAACACATGTACTCTTCACCCGCTACTTTCATCCTCTATCCGCTAGCAGATGAGAAGCGCCAAATAGAGCCTTAAACTAGCAAAATACTCGTGCATGCACGTAGATAGCGGCGTGCTATTTTCAGAAATAATCTACACTATCTAATATCTATCTAATCTAATCTAATATCTATTTATCTATTTATACAAACAAACCTCCTATGAAATTACCAATTTGAATCTCTTATTAACAAGACACATATCTAATTTAAGGGTAAAAATGTCATTACCCTCTCTTTCTTTCTCTTTCTTCTTATACTCTCTTTCTTACTTTTTTTCTCTTTCTTCTTACGCCCTCTTTTCTCCTTTTCACTTTTCTCTTACACTCTCTTTTTTCCTTTTTTATTTTTACTTTACTTTTACTTTTCCATTAACAATTTCTTCTATTTCTTTTATCACTTAACTTTAGTTTCTAATTTCTAATATCTATTTATCTATTTATACAAACAAATTAACCTCCTAAGAAGTTACCAATTTGGATCTCTTATTAACAAGACACATATCTAATTTAAAGGTAAAAATGTCATTACCCTCTCTTTCTTTCTTTTTCTTCTTATACTCTCTTTCTTACTTTTTTCTCTTTCTTGTTACACTCTCTTTCCTCCTTTTCACTTTTCTCTTACACTCTCTTTCTTCCTTTTTTATTTTTACTTTACTTTTACTTTTCCATTAACAATTCTTCTCTTTCTTTTATCACTTCACTTTAGTTTCTAGTTTCTAATTTCTAATATCTATTTATTTATACAAACAAATTAACCTCCTATGAAATTACCAATTTGAATATCTTATTAACAAGACACATATCTAGTTTAAGGGTAAAAATGTCATTACCCTCTCTTTCTTTCTTTTTCTTCTTACACTCTCTTTCTTACTTTTTTTTCCCTTTCTTCTTACACTCTCTTTCCGCCTTTTCACTTTTCTTCTTACACTCTCTTTCTTACTTTTTTTCTTTTTCTTCTTACACTCTCTTTCCGCCTTTTCACTATTATAAACCTACTATCTAAAAAACAAGAAGATTTAATAACTATTTAAACTACTGATTAATATTTAAAACAAAGATTTCTTTTTGATAATCTACTATCTCTCTTTTACTGTCTACTATAATTTACTAATCAACTAAAATAATCAATTGAAACTACGAGATAACTGCACTGCGGATATATAAAAAAACACGAGATTAATATTTGTTGTTGATAAATAAAATTTTTGAAAACTACTACTATAAAAAAACACGGGATAACTGGAGTGATATATAAAAAACACGGGATTAAGATTTGCCATTGATAATTATAATTTTTGAAGACTACCATAAATCTACTATCTAAAAAAACAAGAAGGTTTAATAACTATTTAAACTGATTAATATTTAAAACACACGTGACAAATTTTTGTCACTAATACCTAAAAAAGGACAAATAATTGTCACTGATATATAAAAAATACGGGATAAACATTTTTTATTGATAATCTACTATCTATCTTTTACTATTTACTATAATCTATTAATCAACTCAAATAATCAATTGAAACTATGAGATAGCTGCAACGATACATAAAAAAACACGGGATAACTGCACTAAAATATAAAAAAAAATACGATGATAACTGCAATGATATATATAAAAACACGGGATAGATGCACTGATATATAAAAAAACACGGAATAACAACACTGATATATAAAAAACACTGCACTGATATATAAAAAATCACGGAATAAATGCACAGATTGTTTTTAAATGATACTTTTACATTTTTAGATTTTAATATTTATCTATTTTTTATTTGAAACTCAATTTTTATCTACTTTAAATTTGTCTTTATTTTCATGGGGTAATGTTCAGATTATTTAAATATTGTCTAATTTCATTCATAAAAAGAACCCGACAGCATCCGTGCGTATGCACGGGTATCCTACTAGTATATAAAAGACACCTCAAATTTTTAAGGGTAAAAATATCATTACACTCTATTTCTTTTTTTTTCTCTTTATTCTTACACTCTTTTTTTACTTTTCACTTTTCTCTTAGACTCTCTTTCTTCATTTTTTCTCTTTTTTTTACACTCTCTTTCCTCCTTTTCACTTTTCTTTTACACTCTCTTTCTTCCTTTTTTTGTTTTTACTTTACTTTTCCCATAAATAATTATTCCCTTTCTCTTATCACTTCACTTTAATTCTTTTAACTAAATTTCTAAATTTATACAAACACAACTTTAATTAAAACTTTTTGAAGACTACTATTATAAACCTACTATATATCTAAAAAACAAGAAGACTTAATGACTATTTAAATTAGTAATTAATATTTAAAACAAATATTTCTTATTGATAATCTAATATCCAACTTTTATTATCTACTATAATCTACTAATCAACTAAAATAATCAATTGAAACAATGAGATAACTGCACTGATAAATAAAAAACACGGGATAACTGCAGTGATATATAAAAAAATACGGGATTAACATTTACCATTGATATTTATAATTTTTTTGACAATTTATAATTAAAAAATGGTTTTGAAAAAAAATTATTTTTGCATATCGAACTCGAAGTGCCATGCTTTTTTTACTTAATATTGGTGTAGTCAGAGTCTTCTTTTTTGTTTTTCTAGAAATAAGAATCATTGGCGCCAAGCGTGAGGGAATGCTAGACGTTTGGTAATTTCTCCTCCTGCCAAAAGAAGAGATGCCATTGAAGCGGCTAATCCTACGCATACTATCTGTACTTCTGCTTCTACACAATGCATAGCATCAAACATAGCCATTCCAGATATTACCTCTCCGCCCGGAGAATTTATAAACAGATATAAATCTTTGGTTTTGTCCTCTAGACTGAGATATACCATGATACCTACAAGTTGATTGGATATTTCACTGTTTACCTCTTGACCTAAAAAAAGTAGTCTTTCTTGAAAAAGGCGATTCTATAAGTCAATACAAGATACATCCTCATCTCCGGGAACTACAAATGGTACCTTTGGAACACCAACTAGCATGAAATGGAAAAGGATGCAGTTCCCTATCTTACTTTGTTTGGTGTGAGAACGTGAAACAGAATGAATTGATTTTGTTTGCTAAAAATCATTAGTAGCGGCATTTATAAGAGCCGAAATAGGGGTAGGCCCTTCCATAGCATCTGGTAACCAAACATGAAGAGGAAATTGGAAAGGAAAGTTTTGACGAATAGGTCGTTCTTGAATATGTCTGCATTCACTGATATAAATACCCATATAGAATAGAAACACACATATAAAACAAAGTCACCCCCCACCACCATTGCGTATTGTTACTTATCGGGTATAGAATAGATCTGCTTACGGGATTAATATTTACCATTGATATTTATAATTTTTTTTTGACAATTTATAATTAATATTCACCATTGATAATTATAATTTTGGAAAACTACTATAAACCTACTATCTAAAAAAACACGAGATAGCTGCAATAATCTATTATAATCTACTATAATCTACTAATCAACACAAATAATCTAATATAAAAATACGGGATAACTGCAATAATCTACTATAATCTAAAAATAAACTCAAATAATCAATTGAAACTATGAGATAACTGCAATGATATATAAAAACACACGGGATAACTACACCAATATATAAAAAACACGGGATTAATATTTGTCATTGATAATTAATTTTTTTGAAGACTACTATAAACCTACTATCTAAAAAACAATAATATTTAATGACTATTTAAACTACTGATTAATATTTGAAATAAATATTTCTTATTTTTTACTATCTACTATAATCTACTAATCAACTAAAATAATCAATTGAAACTATGAGATAACTGTACTGATATATAAAAAAACACGAGATTAATATTTGTTATTGATAATTAAAATTTTTGAAGCCTACTACTACAAACCTACTATCTAAAAAATAAGTAGACTTAATGACTATTTAAATTACTAATTAATATTTAAAACAATTATTTTTTTATCGATAATCTACTATCTAACAAATTTACTATCTACTATAATTTACTATCTACTATAATTTACTATCAACTAAAATAATCAATTGAAACTAACTGTACTGATATATAAAAAACACGGGGATAACTGCAGTGATTTATAGAAAAACACGAGATTAATATTTGCCATTGATAATTATAATTTTTGAAAACGACTATCTAAAAAACCAAGAAGGCTTAATGACTATTTAAATTGATTAATATTTAAAACATACGCGACAAATATTTGTCACTAATACCTTAAAAAGGATAAATAATTGTTACTCATATATAACAAAAACACGGGATAAATATTTGTTATTGATAATCTACTATCTATCTTCTACTATCTACAATAATCTACTAATCAACTCAAATAATCAATTGAAACTATGAGATAACTGCACTGATACATAAAAAAACACTAGACAACTGCACTGATATATACAAAAATACAGGGATAACTGCAATGATATATATAAAAACACAGGATAGTTGCATTGATATATAAAAAATATGGGATAACAACACAGATATATAAAAAAACACTACACTTATATATAAAAACGCATAGGATAAATGCACATACTGTTTTTTTTTAAGCAAAGAAAAATCTATTAAAAAGAAAAAAAGAAATACATAAAACCAATGGGGGACCATACCAAAACCCAAGGCCAGAAAATAGAAAAAGTAGGGAAAGGGAGACCTAGGCTAAGGCTCCCAAAAACCAACCAACCAAAAGCAGGAAAAAACAGACCAAATAAATGTCTTATAAAAAACTACATCAGATCAAAATGAGACAGAGACTGAGCTAGCTTTGGACCGAGTGTTGTATCCAACAGCCAGACCATTTTTCTGCCTCAAATGCACATACTGTTTTTAAATGATACTTTTACATTTTTAGTTTTAATATTTATCAATTTTTTATTTGAAACTCCTTTTTTATCTACATTAATTTTTTTTTCACGGGGTAATGTTCAGACTATTTAAATACTGTCTAAATTTATTCATAAAAAGAACACGACAACATCTGTCCGTATGCAAGTCATCCTCTATATTTTACAATTGATTTTAGATTAATGACATTTCAAATTAACGTTTCAATTTGAGGTAATCGTATCACGTAACGTGATTAACCCATGCGGATGCACGGGTATAGTACTAGTTTCAAATCGAAACTGTAATATCTCTATAAAAAGGTTAAGGTTTTTTTAAAAGCAACAATTAGCGAGGGAGTTCGACCCCACAAATTAATTTGTGGAGGTTTTCAAAACCTTCGAATTTACAAGTGTCGCAATCTATTTGTAGAGGTTTTTACAAAGCTCCAACATCGAATGTATTTGCGGCATTTTTATCGTAGGAGTTTGAAACACCCACTAGTAGTGGAAATTTTTTAAGGGGATTAAAAACCTCTTGAGACAATTTTGTCGGGGATTTTCCGCCGAAGATTGTAACTTAGTTTTTGAAGTTTTTTTTGGGGTTTACCTCCTCTAACCATTATATAGAGTCTTTTAATATTCTTTTTTCAATTTTAGAAATTTTTTTTACCTTATCTCATTATCACACTTTTACTACTAGCCATATGTAAAATATTTGATTTTAGTCCTTCATGCCACTTATATTGGAGGGACTAAAATCAAATATTTTACATCTTACAAGGACCAAACTGGATAAAACGTATATTTGCAGGGACGAAAAACAAAATTATATTTTTACAGGGACTAAATTGGATAAAAAGTATACTTTTTTAAACCAAGGATAAAAAGTATATTTGTAAAGACAAAAAATGAACTTTTATTTTTATGGGGACTGAATTGGTTCAAAGATATATTTTCAGGGACTAAACATATATTTAAGCTGAAATATTTATCAAAGTTAAATAAAACACTGAAAATCTCATTAAAATATAACGTTCATAACATAAATGTATTTCAAACATTTATACCGTCAAAAGAAACAATTTGTAGGTAAATATCTAGTCTAAAATGGTACAACTTAAAATTCATAAAAGCTTAAAAAATCATATGAGATCCTAGAAAACATCAAACTACGGTAGCATTGAATGATCATCTTGTATTTATTGGCGAATTAGACTCACTTACGCTCTCACTAACCTGAAATAAAACTTAAATATTTGGATGCAAATTATCCGGATATAAATGATATGGTCATGAATATAGGCATTTTTGCTAATTTTGGTATAAATCAGATATCTTCTTTGTGTATTTGCAGAGGCTAATCCCTCGGGCTGGGTAGGACCACAATGGGCGGTAAAAGCTCTCTTTCAAAAGATTTAACACTGCTGCATGCCCAAGGCTGAATTCGAACTCAAAACCTTGGTTAAGCTTGAAGAGACCTAAACCATCTCATCCAAGTGTTCTTGGATGACATGCAAGAAAAGATACCGATGCATTTTTGGCATCAATTCCCGAGAGAATCTCAAGTCTATTAACTTAATTAAGAAAATGTCCATGCATGATTATATATTAAAGAAAATCATTGTCAACAAGAAGAGAAAGTTGATTAGACAACAGCAATGTTTAGATGTTCTATCATCCATTATAGATAAGTACACCTAAAAGATATAGAGAAAGAAATGAATAAAAAGCCAACATAAAGATAGTCGGAAAAAAATCTATAGATATAATAATACCTTACTACAACATTTTAAGACACCAATAATGCCATAAAAGTATTGTTTAAAGTAAAAAAATTGTTCGTGTATCTTTCGACATCGATTTTGAAACTGTGGTATTTACATGAGCAAATCCGCCATAATAAGGATAATAACATGAAGTGGAATTAAATAAAACAACATATTGATTTTGAACATATCATGAGGTTTTAGGCCGGGTTCTTTTAGGATGATCAAATTCTCTGATTTATCCATTGAAAGCAAATGCATCTACTATCATTGATTTAATATAAGCTTAAATATGTTTTTGTCCCTACAAATATAGTCGTTTTTCAAATAAGTCTCCACAAATTTTTTTTTTTAAAAAAGATCCCTGCAAAATATTTTTGTTTTAAATATGCCTTTGCGTTAGTCTTTCTGTTAGTCTCTGTTAGTGAGATGCTGATCTCTCAAAAATAATCCTACTTGGCTTGCCACATATTTTTTTATCTTTTTTATTTTAAGCCAAAACATATCTCCAAATTAAATTAAGTTTTTTTTTTGTCTTCTTCCTCTTCCTTTCCCAAATCTGGATACAATAGAAACCCTGTGCCATAATCCCAAATCTGAAACACCATCTTCTTCATCTCCATATTTACACTTGTAATTGAATGTCAACAACAACAATCTTCCCAAAACCCAAACCTCACTTCTTCCACCTCCGCCTAGTTCTTCCTATTTGCCACTTCATTTCCCCATCAGAACCCTATAGCACAACAATCCCTTTCCCATCTTCCATTCAATCGTTCTTTTTTTCTTGTTGTTGCAGTTCACCATCGCCCATATTATTTTTGTACCCTTTTTTCCCTGATGGCTTGCAAAAAACTGCAGGTATGCAGGTTTGCGATTAGTGATTCATTGATTGTTTGAATTGGTTACTTGTATTGAGATTGATGTTTGTTTCGGCAATACAGATAATCCTAAGCCAAAAGACTTTGGCTTGTTCTAGTGTCCAAATATGTGAGATGCAGTAACGTTCGGAGTGCCTCATTGGTCCTATAGCATGGTGGTGAGAGAGAGATGTGTTGGGGAGCTAACAATGATGGGTATTGATTTGGGATTATAGATTAGGGTTTTTATTAAAAAAAAATGGTTGGAAATGGCAGGTCGAAGATAGTGATGATGTGTAATTCTAACTCAGATTTTAAAATAAAAGAAAAATGAAAAAAATTACACATTATGATACACATCAGTATTTTTGTAACAGAGTTAGTAACAAAATGACCTATTTAAAAAAGTTTGATTTTGCAGGGATTTATTGAGTTTTTTAGAAATTTTTATTTGAATATCATTAAACATAAAATTTATTCCTATTATTTTTTCTCTCTATTTTTAAACTAGGCTCAGATGAAAAAAACAGTATTTCATCTCTCGTACCATTAGCGTCGATCACCGCCACAACCACTGCCTCATCGCCGCCTCGCCGCCGGTCTGCCATTCTGATTTCTCACCGATACAAAAATGTCGTTTAATGTGTAGTTGTCTTCTATAAAAAATTTCAAGCTTCTTTAATTTTGTAAAGTTTTGCTGAAGAAAAACTATTTATTCTTTTGATTTATCATTTCGGTACCTGTGAAAAGAAATATCGGTAGTGTGCCCATTGAGTATAAGATGAATAATAATTCATGTAATTAATCTTTGCCTTTTTTACTTCCCTAAAAATTCTTACCTATAAAATGTAGTTTAGATAACAATCAGTGATGCAGTGAAAATTATCGGAAGTTGCAGCTCTACCATAATGCAGTGGCTGTGAAAACTACCGATACCCACAGTATTTCGTGCGATATGCGCCTTGGGGACTTTCTTTCTGAGGGGGTCGGTTTATCAGATTGTTTTCGTGGGCTTCTTGGAAGAGACGTCCCCTCCCGATACTGAGGAGAGTGAACCCACCTTTCTGAGTTTGTGTCCCAAGCTCTTATTTCCTCCCTCTTTGATTGGAGGTCATGAGTTGGGGCCTTTCCATTGTAAATCTTCGTCGGGCCTTGAAACTTGGTCGCGGGGAGTTCTTCCATATTGATATAGCCTACTACCCGTCCTCTGAGCTCCAGGGTGCTCCATTGTCGTCGGACAAGTGAATCCGAGAATGGTCCTGCAGGCCTCAGGCCGACGATCATCGCATGTAGGTCTATAGTGGAATTTAAGTTTTTGATTTTTCCAATTTGTGTGTTGAATCGGTCCATATGCGCGTTCAGGCTTTCACCCAATTTATGTTGTAGGCCGACCAGGCTAGTGGTGCTCTTCACTATAGCTCGATTGGTGGCAAAGCGAGCTCTGAACTGTTTGATCAGATATTCGTATGGGCGGAGGCACCCTCTTGATAGACTTTAGAACCAGTCGAGGACCGATTTCTCCAATAATAGGCAAGAAAAAGTCTTGCACTTGACTCCTTTCGAGGCCTCGAGAAGCATCATCTGTGAGTTGAAAAGAATAAATATTGGAGATATCCTCCAAGTCACTAAACTATAATAAACTTGAGACTTGTGACATGTGATCATTTATAGCTTAGTGATATACAATTCCATTTCTCTCAAGTCTCAAGTTTAGTGATAAACATTATAAGAGGAATTGGATGTTTATGTTTGTTCATGTTGAGTCTCATATGGTCATCGATGCTAATCCCTCTTAAAGCACTTGACAAGTGACCTTATTGCCTCTTCCTTAAGTTATCAGCAACTCAATAAAGCAACAAACCTGAACAATAAAAGCCCTTCAACATTAAAACCTTTTTAAAGTGAATACATGGTTTATGAATCTGAAATTTTGTTCGATCCCTGCTCTATTAGAAGTCAGCTGCAGCAAATAGGCATATAATGGACCGTACTCTATATTAAATTGATTGCCTTTAAATTAAGTTGCACAACTCAATTGCAGCAGATGAGCATATAATTAGAAATAGAGTAACCTTTCTGCATCCATATATCTGTAAACACATAGCAATCGGCTAATAACATCATAAAATACATGGAATCTATTACAATCACTAATTAAGAAGCATGAGTTAGTGCATTTGGGACTAAATATCCAAGCCTGTGGACTAAAAATGCAAACCATTTGCCAAAAAATCTCTAGAGAGCAATCAAAGGAATAAGGGAGTATCATCAATCCCACTCATTTGGCTCATTAGCTGGTGTCATTAACTACAATTTTGGATAACAAATTCAAATCAAAAGCTAAAAATGAAAATACAAAGAGTGCAATAACACTCTACACTTTGATTCAGTGCCTAAGCCTCCAATCTACCTATGAAGTGCCACTGTTCACCAAACCATTACGCTATACTTATGATCACTAATGCAAACCAATCGCGAAAAGGTAAAGCTGAATCCACAAACAGAATGCACAAAAAGGCAAAGGAATGTGCAATTTTACCGTCCAACCCGCATTTTGAAATCTCCCTCTGTCTCCAATATCTGTCTCTCTCGGAACGGCTCATGCTCCTGGGTCTATCTTTCTCATGCTTAACTTTCTCTCTGTCAACTCCATTGACACTGGCTCGAGATCATCTATAAAACAAATAATACCAAAATAAACATAAGATTTATCGTAATCAATCCCCTGAGCGCCTAACTCAAGCTAATCCTCACTGCTTCACTGTTGCAACTCTAGGGAAAAAAATCTAAGAAATAAGAATGAATCAATTAGCTCCAAGACTTCCTTGAGTTTCCTACGAAATCACTGACCTTGTAGGAAGTTGTAGCATATAATGAATTGAGTCTCCTATTCATTTACTTACATAGGCAACATCTACCCAAAACAATCCCATCAAGTAAAAAAAGAACCCATGTTCAAGAAAATGCATATAAACAAAAATGAATTGCATAAAATTTTCAACCAATGAACTCAATGCAGAATCCTAAAATGTAAATATACAAAATCTATCATTTAAACCTTGTTTTATGCTTTTACTCCAGTAATTAAAACCTTGTATAAACAGAATGATATAGAGGACTAAAATAAGAGTTACAATATTTAAGGATATGAGTTTGGTGATGATATATACAAACAAAATTTGTACGATTGATCGCTTCTGCACAAAATTAGTAGCCAATCAGCATTAACATAAGCTAAAATTAAAGATGAACCATAAGAAACATAGATATGTGGATCTCACCATGACTTTTATAACCCTCATTAGGCACCCATTTTTCATTAAATCAGTGACAATAATTCTCTGATGACCTTCTAAATTTGTAGTAGCAGTACAATAACCTCTAACAGCAGCAAGATTAACATGCCTAACACTTGCAATAACCTCAACCCCATGAGTAAAACTTGCATCCCCAGCAACAGAACAATGAGAAAATAATGCATGACCCCACAAGATCATAGGATGCAATTAGCGTGAAGAATATGTTAAATACAACAAGTCAACTACGAGGAAGAAACTTACAATAAAAAGCAATTATATTCATAGAAAACCTAATAGACTAATAGTTAACATACACTATTCCTCTTATTTTACCACTGAACTAAGTTTAGCATGCCCCCATTTATGCGATATCATATACTAGAACTACCCAGTTATCTGAAAAGACTAGAGCACATGATAAGAGTTCATCCATGATTTGAGTGGACTAGTTTTTATCTCTTAGGCACAGTTCTTCAGATCTTATCTTCATGTTTTGCTGAAACTGGGAATTAGGCATTCAAAGAAATATCGAACCTTACAAGCTTCAAGCTCACACTTTTTGTGAAATTGGTAGACCATATATTAGGAAAAAGATACCATTTTCACTCCTACAAAGCAAAAGGGCATTGACCTATGTAGTTACGAAGAGATAAAAAACACGTTCACAAAAAGCAAGCATTACACTGAAATTGGGGAGTACGAGGACGAGGTTGATGCGTCGGTTTTTGAGCTGGGTGGCGTAGATCTTATCCTAGGGGTAGCATGGCTAGCCACATTGGAGGACGTCAAGGCCAACTGGCAGACTTTGAGTATGCAATTGAACACCAAGTGAGGACTGGTGGAACTGAAAGGGGATCTGTTGAAATAATAAAGACTTGAATATATTTGATAATAGTTTGATTGACTGATTACAGAGACTAAACACTAATCCCCTATTTATAGGGATAAATAGACTCAACCCTAAATAACTAAATCAGGAAACAAATCATAATAATAATGACGTAATATGAAAACTTATCCTAAGAGATAATCTAAAATACTCTAAGATAAGAAACCAATCTGACTATGATACTCTAACATAATATCATGATATTATATGCTATTTTCTTATATTCTAACACTCCCCCTCAAGCTAAAGCTTATTAAGCTTTTAGCTTGTTACAAAATATGCCCTTGAAGAAGAAAAACCAAACTGCAACAGTACTGGGCCAGCGGTACATGACAGCTGAGAGCATAATCGGAAGGTGTCACCACATCAAACTAAACCAGACTGGACCGGTGTTCACTCTGGCAGCTGAAGTCCAAACTTGAAGATGCCACAACTTCAAAACAAAGAAGATATTAAGCAAGTGCTCACATTGGCAACTGAAACCTACACAGGAAGTGTCACATCTTCGAAACCAACTTAAATAATATTGAGACAGCACTCACTGCTGAAACTCAAATAGGAGAATGTCACAACTTAGATGCAAACCAAAAACAATATTGGACCAGCGCTTACAGCAGCTAAAGTCCTAACTGAAGGTGTAACAACTCCAAACCAAATTGAAACATTTCATATGTGACTGGTGCCGATGCCTCAACTTGGACAGTGGGACTACCAATGGACTATTTCATCTGTGATTGGGGCCGACGACTCAACCTTGACGGTGGTTGGACAACGGGACTACCAACAGACTATTTCATCTGTGATTGGGACCGACGACTCAACCTTGACTGTGGTTGGACAGCGGGACTACCAAAGACGATCTATAGTGTGCTCGAATTGTTAACTAGAGAGCTTGCCATTAGAGACTGACAAGGCAGAAAGCACATTAAATAAGAGTGACTTGGACAGATGTCAAACAAAAAACTGGAACCAATGAACAACCTAAAACAAAAAGATGCGTGAAACCAAATCCAAAAGCGATACACAATGATTGAGCAGTTGATGTAACATAAATGCAGAAACAGAGGGCCAAGAATTGATATATCTTGACTAAATCAGATTAGAAACAGACCAAGAACACTGAAACAAACCCGAAACAGACCAAGAGCACTGAAACAAATTAGAGACAGACCAAGAACAGTATAAACACAGTTCAACAGTACCTAAACAAGCAATATCTACCAGAAAAATGCCTAAACCAAGAGAGAGAAAGAGTAGTTTGTACTGTACCACGTATAACCAGGGACCAAACTCAATAAATAACCATAGATCGGGACCAGGAGAGAGAGGCGACGCCGGCGATGAAAAGAACCACAAGAACGGTGGCTGGACGCTCCTTCGCACCCCGGTACTGCGGACGAACATGAAACAAAGACGCTGACACTGTTTCCGCGCGTGACTGCGCATGACGGCGGAGATGGGAGCGAGATTTCGGTGGTAGGCCGGTCTGACATAAGCGGTTCTAATGGTGGTGGCGGTGCAGGATGATTTGACCTGAAAGATGGGTTTCTAGACCGAACAATGTTTAAGGAGAGAGAAAATGGAAACTGAGCCTTAACATGGACGAAGAATGGCCTGATGAAGATGGACCTTTGAACAGTTGAGTAGATCGGCAAATTCCGCTCCTATTGGTGGTGGTTTTGCCGAAAACGGTTGCCGGGAAAATTTTCCGGTGGCGGCTAACGGTGGTGGGTCTGTCGGAAACTGAAAAGACCCGCCAGAAAGTTGAAAACAGCGGAAGAAAACAGAAACTAAAATAGAGTTATGGCAACTGTGAGAAATATCAATTGAAAATTAAAAGGTGGTGTCTGCCGCCGCCGGCGGCAGCGGTGGTGAGGCACAAAGGTAGGTCACATAATCAGAACTTGCTCTGATACCATGTTGAAATAATAAAGACTTGAATATATTTGATAATAGTTTGATTGACTGCTACAGAGACTAAACACTAACCCCCTATTTATAGGGATAAATAGACTCAACCCTAAATAACTAAATCAGGAAACAAATCATAATAATAATGACGTAATATGAAAACTTATCCTAAGAGATAATCTAAGATACTCTAAGATAAGAAACCAATCTGACTATGATACTCTAACATAATATCATGATATTATATGCTATTTTCTTATATTCTAACTTAGTGGGAAAAACCAAAGTCCCACATTGACTAGAGATATGGTCTCAAAAAGAGCTTATAAATGGGAGGCAACCTCACCTTACAAGCCGGTTTTGTGGGGTTGAGTTAGGCCCAATCCACATTCTAAGATGGTATCAAAGCCTATCCTAGATCCTTCGGGCCACCCACCATTATAATCCACGCACCAAGCCCAATAGTGCTGGACGTGAGGGGGTGTATTGGGAAAAACCCAAGTCCCACATTGACTAGAGATATGGTCTCAAAAAGAGCTTATAAATGGGAGGCAACCCTCACCTTACAAGCCGGTTTTGTGGGGTTGAGTTAGGCCCAATCCACATTCTAAGAGGACCCAAGCCTAGGTAAGTTCTTAATCTTTCCTATGCATTGACTTAAGCTCATAGATATAAAGGCAATGGCCTTGGTTTGGAATGCAACCCTAGGGTACGAGACAAATGATTATGCTTTAAAGGATATGAATGCTTTAAATGGAAATGATGGGGTAAATAATAGAGAGGGGCTAAAACAAGTGTTAGAGGAATTTGCCATAGTATTTGAAGAGCCTAGAGGCCTACCACCAATTAGGGAGATAGACCACAAGATTCCAATCAAAGTTGGGGTAGATCCCATAAACGTTAGACCTTATAGGTACCCTCACCTACAAAAAAATGAAATTGAGAAGCAAGCAACAGAGATGTTACAAGCAGGCATAATCCAACCTAGTAATAGCCCATACTCTAGCCCGGTCATCTTAGTGAAAAAGAAAGATGGGAGCAGGCATAATCTCAACAAAGCCACAATACCAGACAAATTCCCCATACCCATAATAGAAGAGCTCTTGGAGGAACTCCATGGGGCTATATACTTCTCCAAAATAGATCTAAGGGCCGGTTACCATCAAATTAGGGTAGACTCGAGTGACGTACACAAAACAGCGTTTAGGACTCATAAAGGGCATTACGAATCCTTTGTGATGCCTTTTGGCGTTACCAATGCGCCCGCGACATTCCAATGTGCGATGAACCGAACCCTAAAACACTATCTTAGGAGGTTTGCGCTCGTATTTTTTGATGACATCCTTGTTTATAGTAAGACCTGGAACGAACACCTTGAGCACCTAAAAGTAGTTCTCCAGACCCTACAACAAAACCAATACCATGCTAATCTTAAGAAATGTGAGTTTGGGCGGACGAAAATTCAATACTTGAGGCATGAGATGCGATGTATTTGCTAACTTGAGGAAAACCCCACAAAAAAAATAAAAAATTGAAATAAAAGAGCATGAGCAAAAAACTGAACCACGTTGTTTTCTATGATATATAATAAAATGATTGATGAATGACAAAAATAGGAATTGAAACATAAGAGAGAAGAAAGAAGATTACAGAGATGATAGGGTCTGTGCCAAATTGCAATTGATTAGGCAGAGATGTTGAAGAACATATAAAGAGGTTTGCTAAATTTGTTTCTGCTGCATTGGCAAAACTGGTTCGAAAATTAATATAAAGGAGAAAGTGAATGAATCTTACACTTGAGATTGGAGCTCCGCTAGCGGTCGCAAGTGGTGAATACTGTCAACGGTGTCTCTATCCCTCACGCTTAGAACCCCCACTGTGAGCACAGATGGCTGCTCCGCTGCACTCGATGGGTCTTTGGGAGCGGCGGGTGACAATGGGAGCATGACAACGGTGTGGAGAAGAAGCACAGCACAACCAACAAAATTATAAATAAACACAGCAATCCAAGACCATATGTTAAACCAAATGCTAACAAGTAATCTGAATAAAGCACAAGGTCCATTTTACAATCTGAATAAAGCATGTGTGTCCTATTGTAACAGCAATAAAACTTGAGCACAATTAATAAATTATAATTTCTGCAAAAAACGTATGAGAGGACACATGATATCTTAGTTTTGGTCTTAGCAAGACGGTTGATTTCTAGACCATGTCCCAAACCCAACACAACCAGAAGATTACACTCACAAAGTGACAAGTATCAAGGCTAAAATTCAGAAATACATAAAAACGAAATGGAAACATTGAATACTAGAAGATATACATACCTGAACAATTTGTTCTGAAATTAACTGGTTTTGCTCACAGGGAACGAAAAAAGCAGAAATCATGTTCCTGAAATTTACAAAAGAAAGAGAAAATGAAAACAAATCACAAACCTGTTGAAATCGGATGAAATGTGGAAGAAAAAGTGAAAACAAAAATGAAACAAACCTGAGAAGGTGAGATCAAGGGAGAAACGGAGATTGCGATTCATCCATGGCCGAGACGAGAGCCAGGAGAATTAGAAAGGGAGAATAGCCTGGGGGGGAGGGAGAGAGAGAGAGAGAGAGAGAGTGCTCACAAACTGTTATTCAAACTGTCACTTGAAATATAATATCTTTCTTAGGAAAAAAGTTCAATTATTCAGTTTTTATGAGCTGAACTGCCCAAGTTGTGATTTGTTTAACTATGCTATTTTTTGCAATATCACTTCAAGGCCCCCTATTTAACAGGTACTTCAATATAATAACACCATAATTTCCATAATTTGAAAGGAATTCAATTGTCCACATGACTTGAAATAAACACAGCAAATCTAAAACTCCACAAGTCTTAAATTAGTTATAACCATGAAGTAAGAAACAATGTGGCGGCAAATCTAAAACTCCACAAGTCTTCAGTCTTCACCTCTTCAACAAGTTCTGCTCTAGGCATCTTCTTCACCGTATTAGGGGAGAAAGTATTGTACCTAAATAGTAAATCGAATCACATATCATTATAGAGAAGTTTGATTAACATTATAGACCGTTGAAAATAGCACTAATATAAGGTGCAAATACTTAATGTCAAAAGATCCACTTAAAAAGCATAAAGCATAAAGAGAAAGATTTGCTTTTTTTTTTCCAAACAAAATTGTTTCAGTCCAATACTTCAGATTTCCAAGAGAAAGATTTGCAAGTGCTACTAACTAGGCAAGGCTGATATCAACAAAGGGTAGTATGTTGGTCAGACTGTTGTAAAATGTAACAGCATATAAATAGATGTAGTTAGTAGTTTGAGGCATTGATTGAGAAAATCATAGTTAGTTTCTTTCTTGGAGCATAGGCAAGGACTTAGTTCTCTGAGGAGTCTTTGACTCTGGAAATTGTAAAGATTCATTCCATTCTTGTGTAATCAAATTATTCATTTCTACAATCAATAGAAATTGTTGCAGATTCTACAATCTTCTTCCCCTGTTCTAACAATTAATGTAGATATTAGTCTGATAAGTGCATATTCAATGGTCCAAACTATTCAAACTAGAATTTCAAAACACCAGATTGGAGATGGTTCAGTGAAGAAACTTACCTAACTGACAGCACAAGATGGTTCCCCTATGGTTCACTGCATTCTGCAAGAGTGCGAGCGAGTGGATTGGAAGAGGATGGAAGTTGAGTGGTTTTAATTCAACAAGCAACTATACTGTTATATAATACCAATACCAGAAAAACATAACAACTCACACATATGTTTGTTGTATAAATATGTCACCCAAGTTCAGAAGTCATGTAAGCAGCAAAACTTGGAAGACTTTCCAAATGCGATTCAAAATCTAGGATGTAGGCGGCGACACAAGACTCTCATGGTAAATATTGTAATCCAACCTACGTCTACTAAAAAACGTTGGAAGACAAAACATATTAGTATTTGGCTCGTAGAGAAGTGATTCGAAGAAAGAAAAATTTCTTTTCAGCATGAGAACACCATTTTGCGAAATGCAAAACGGCGCAGAATAAGTCAACTTCTGATGAGGTTTCACCACCATTAATTTAGTCCAAGACTCAAAAACTCCATACTCTTTCATCAACCACACAACCCCTCCAGTTTCATAAGAGCTAAAACACACACAAAGACGGTTCTTGAAGACATCCAACACAGGATTACATGTGTTCTCAGGCTCACCATCATTATCATCTTGTTTTTTAGGTAGTAAAATTTCGCTGTAAGTCTCCTTCTCCAAATCAAAGGAATTAATCACCCACTTATTAGAACTAACATCACTCTTTTCTACCCAATTTAGAGTGTTACTCACAAATTTCCCTGATGACCATGGCAACTTCCTTGAAAACAAAGATAAATTACAAGGGAATTTCTGAATAGTTCTCCAACGATTCTCTTTTTCATCACCAAAGGTATAAACTTTGGTCACTAATTCCAAATCACCATCCACCAAAGATTGTATGAGACCTACCAGCACCTTGTACTTGTCATGAACAGGATCATAGCCAAATCCATGGTATGTCATAATTCCTTGAATAGTTGGAGATATTTTCGATCTCAATCTAGTTAACGGGTTCCACAATAGGACATAAGAATTATAAGGGATAGGACTATGAGTATACAAACAAATCAACCCATTGCATGATTGAACCTAGAATACGGTAACTATGATCATTGCACACGCTTAAGCTAAAGGGTTTAATATGGGTTGATGGTTTTTCGAACCCTGATTTCAAAGGCCAAAATAAGAGTTTCCAACGTTTAGTTATGAAGGATGTGACCAACCGTTGCTGCTGGGTCATGCTTGGATTCGCTGTTGAGGTCCGAAGATGGTGCTTTGCGAACTGGGGATCAGATATTAGGATTTTCCATGTTTTGCACACACACTTGAGTTGCAGAAGTGATCTAGCCGGAACTCTCACGAGAATCTCGATGATAAGATCGTCTGGAAAGACCGGCGCCGATGTTCGCTGGGAAAGTGTTTCGTCGTCGTTCGCCGCTGTGATTTCGTGCACCGGTTCAGTCGAAACGGAATCGTTTAGATGGCCATGGAGACACATCGCCGAACAAAAGAGATCCTCCGTCTAAACAGTATCTAGTATCTTTATTTTTGGGAGGGGGTTTTGCGATCAGAAGGGAGGGGAGGGCTTGGAAAAGATTTATTCATATTTTAATATGTACTTGAAATTTTAAAAGATATTAATATAACATTTTTAATCACATTTGATTTATGTTTAGAGACATTTTATAGCTTCTCAATTTAGAATTGAAAAATATGTCCTCCCCTCCCTTTCCCTTCCAAAACTCATTTCCAAACATACCCTTATATTGTCGGAACACGTGCACCCATGTGGTTTCATTTCGTACTAAGGTTTTGTTGGAAGTTGCAACTAAGAAATCAGTTTTCCTATTTTACCCTTATCCCTAACTACTAGTATTCCACTTACCCACTTATCTCTAACTACTCCGGTTAAAGCTGATGATGGTTACAAATTACAATATCTTTTTTTTTACATGTACAAATTACAATATCAAGACAATTTTTTTTAAACCCGGGTATCCACCGCACGGACAGCAGTGAGCAGGTGCCTCGAGGGACAGGACAGTTGGCCCAGAGTTTTAACGTTGCTCCGTACCCAATGCGGGGATCGAACCCCCGACCCTTAGTTAAGGTAGGATCAACCCCAATCGTTGAACCCCACGCTATGGGTTAAACGGTTGGGGTTCAACGGGTCAAACACTCTGGTATGACATAATAACATTATAATTTTGATAATTATAAATACCACAATAATTTTGTCAAAAATAAATACCACAATATAAATACTCTCATAAGGATATTACTCTGCACTTTTGACAATCTTGCTTCAAACAATCAGATTGAATATCGTATATAGATTGTTTGCATAGCACGGGGTATACTTATCCTATTGAAAATTGTTTAAAAAATTATATTTTGTTTGTTAATTTATGTTTAGATGTTAATGTTTTCATGCAATAAGATTTATTTTTGTCTGGTGTAGTTATACTTAGAGGTATTAATTTCTCCTTATACGTGGAAATTCTCGTGGAAACTGCCCAGTTTAAAGGCCCAAAGATGGATATTAACCTATGGGGATGGGGACAGATGACTATATTCATAAAATACAATGTACATGTTCCTAACTATTTCCTGGAGTAGAGAGAAATATAATGATTTAAATAGAACTTCATAAAATACAAAAAAATAAATTAGTCAAACAATCTTAATTTTGAAGAATGTGTCTGTTCCTAATTATTTCCTGGAGTAGGATATAGCTAGAACACAAGTGTATGGTATCACAAGATAATTCATGTAAGAGTAAAGTATTAGACTCAAGAATGTTCTCTCTTTCATTAGCCTCTAAGGGCTGTTTATATAATACAATCAATGATCAATTTTAATTATTACAATTATGACTGTAGCGAGATTCTCGGAGTGATTATAGGACTTTCCATATATGTTCTGCTTGTGTTCGGTCTCTGGCCGAATTAGGAGGCGGAGGCGGAGGCGGAGGCGGAGCCGGGCTTTGAGTGGGCGAGGAGTCCCTCAGTCTATGATGCCGAGGAGCCCCTCGGTTCTTAAGGCGAACCAGGACCTTCGGGTGCCTTGCGTTGCCTTTCCAGAGTCAGTCGCGCCGGCCAGGAAGTGATGTATGACCGAGCCTTCAGGAGTGGTCGGCTCGACTGTGAATACAGACTCTGGAGCGGTGAGTATGAAGTACGAAGGCGCTCACAAGATAGCTCCGGCTTAAGCGTGATTTCTCGTAGTCCCTCGGGTGTAGTATGCTCGGTAGTTGGGCTGACGTGGGAGCCCTGTACTTTGATTTGACAAGATATTCTGACAGGACATTTTGACTCGACCGCTTGACCCTTGACTTTATCTTCTCGGGGACCCCACCTTGACCGGGGTTTTATCTCCTTGGGAGTTTCTCCTTTGACTGGGGTTTATTTTTGTGCCTGCCATAAATTCTTGCTTTGGGAGTTTGATCTTCCCTCACTATATAAGGAGGGGTTCTAATTCGCCTTTCTCTATCATCCATGGTTTTCCCTTTTGCTGCATCTTCTTTCGTTGTTAGGATGGCTTCTCCCTTCTTGAGTCTTCTACGCAACCTTAGGGAGCCTTGTGTGTGCTGAGGTTTCCAGGAGGCTCAAGATGGGAGTTATTGATCCTTATGAGTTGTGGATATTTTCTATTTTTATTGCGTTTGACGTGGGGTTGTGCAGGAGACTCAAATTGTGGCGCGTCTGAAGGTCTGGGTTGTCTTTCGCTGGGGATGGCCTTTCTGCTGCTCAAGGTGCGTTCGTCGAGGGTTCTTCCGGGACTTCGGCACATGCGTGGCCCTCTGGTCCGATTGCTGGGTGGCCTTTGGGTCGGCTGAAGGCTTTGTTGGAGCTTTGCCGTGTGGGAGACTCCCGAGCTCTCTTTGAAGGTGGTCCTCAGGCTATCTTTGGCGACGCTTCCAAATTTTCCACTGTCTATACGATTCAGAACATCAAATGTAGCGTATATGCTTTCTGTTGGTCGTTCCACCAGGCTTTCGGAGATCTGAACCTGCAGAATGACAGGCCAGGAAAAAGGACTGCTAATATGTCGGTGTTTTCATTTGTAATCTTTATATGTGTTGTATTTGAAAACTGATCATAAGTTTATCAATGTAATCAAACTTGAATGAGAAATGTATGTGTTAATAAAAAATGAATATGCTTGAGAGTGGATGCCTTTCCTTTTCTCAGCCGGACGATTTCTTCATAGCCAAACGCTTGGCCGATTTGATGTTTTTAATGTGACGTTTGATTGATTTGGCGGGAAACATCATGATGACGTCATTGGGAACTGTCGCGTCTCCTGGTGCTCCATTGGGGGGAGAGCCACGTGTCGCGCCTCCATTTTACAGAATTCAAAACATTGCGAATCTGCGCCGTTGATTCATTTGAGTGCCCTCCCACCATTGTTACATAAAATAGTTTTAAATGACCAAATTGTTACAAAATAAATGACACATATATAGACTCTGTCACGACCATGTCAGTGCCGTTAATGTCATCTAGGATTGTTTGGAACGGAAAATAAAAAAAGGGTAACGATGTACACGTTAGCTAACTTAAAGGACTTAGTTGGTACGAAAAAAATATAAAGGACCAACTTGTTACAATTAAATAACTTAAAGGACCTCTGGTGTAATTTTACCGGTATTACAAATACTGCTAAATTAAATTAATAACAATAGATTTTGTATTTTTTATGTTGATCAACTAAAACGATTTCTCTTTAAATAAAATGGCCGGTTTTTTTATGCAATATTTGTATTCCACAATGAATAACATTTCTGGTCATATATAAATTATTTATTTTTTAAATAACTGTAAACTCATCCTAAAAACAACATTTCTTTGATTTTTTGTTACAATTAATGGCTAGATTTTTTTTTTTTTGATAGTAATAGGGGCGAAACGCCCAAGGAAAAGAAACTACAAAGCAACTAATCTAGGAGTAGAGACTCCATTACAATCATCATGCACATATTGCAAAACAGAACTAGGAGGCTGATAATAAAAAACCACATCATCAACCAGCTCACACCCCAAGGCAGCAAGACTGTCTGCCACCTTATTCGCCTCACGATACACATGAGAAACTCTTATCTGCCAATCGTGGTCCAGCAAATGTCGGATACGCCGGATCAAACCCCGCTCATCAAAGGAATCACCCAAGGTGTTGGAGATAGCAGAGACCACCGCCTTGGAATCAACCTGCAGCTCTATATTAGTGAACCCCATACTCCAAGCCAGCCTTAGACCTTCCCAAACTCCCCAAAGCTCAGCCACATAGGGAGAGGCGTCACCTGTACGCCGGGAAAAACCACCCAGCCAAACGCCTTGGCCATTACGCAGAACACCACCACACCCACTACTAGAACCATTGCTCCTTGCAGCGCCATCCGTATTTAGCGTGAGCCAACCATCACCTGCTGGCTGCCACGCAACATCAATCATCACTTTTGGGGTCAACTGTGCGGGACTGAATTTGGTCTGGCTAGAGGCATATTGTTGGAGATAGGTCTGGATATGTGCCACCGGATCATATGGTCTAGTGTAATTGTCATCATGAACCTCTTTATTCCGCCAAGACCACAGAAAATAACATGTAGTAGCCCATAAAGCGCACCACTTGGTACCTGCATCAGAAAGAGCATTATACAAAGTCCAAGCCTCAAACTCATAGCCAAAGAAATTCGGCCTCATATTAGTAGGCACGATCCTTCTCCACACACTAACAGCTCGCGTGCAATCTCTAAGAACATGAATGATGGATTCCGGAACTCCAGCACAGTGGAGGCAGGATGTGGAGTCACCTGCCCATTTACTACAATGCACCTTTGTGGCCAACCTCCCACGTATAATCTGCCAAGCAAAAGTACGAACACGCTCCGGAACAGCGAGCCTCCAAATCACTTGCCACCGCTTGTCAGAAGCCACCCGCGCCTCATTGCGCAAAAGCTTGTACGTAGAAGCAACCGAGAAACAGCCATCACGCGTTCCTGGCCAGAAGGCGAGATCAGGACCCAAGATCGGCTCAGGCACAGGCCTGGACTGCAGGCTATTTATCAACCTCTCCGGCAACAAATCACGCAGCATAGCCATGTTCCAGCAGTTATTATCATCCACACAATCAGCCACCTTCATATGCAACATATGAATAGGAACAACATTCACACAATCAATGATTGAGCAGTTCGTTTCCAGCCACTTGTCCGACCAAAAGTTCACGGTAGTACCATCCCCAATCGTCCAAGCCTCCTTATTTTTAATCTCGCCCCAACACGCAGCTAAGGCCTTCCAAATGTAAGAGTCCGTAGCTTTACTCACAGCCTCGCCTTGCCTCCAATTATTACGACCATATTTACCAACTAGAACGCGACACCATAAACGGCTCTCCTCAGCTTTAAGATTCCAAGCTAGCTTCATTAGGCAAGCTTTATTCATGTCACTTAGACTCCTTAAACCCAAACCACCAAATTGCTTGGCTAAAAGTAGTGTGTCCCAATTAATAAGATGAAGTTTCCTGCCAGCATCACTGTCTCCCCAAATAAAACTGCGCTGAAGCTTTTCAATATGATTCAAACAAGCCTGTGGAATCGGAGTAGTCATCATGGTATACACCGGAATAGTCTGGATAACAGACTTGGCTAGAGTGATTCTACCCGCAAGTGATAAATGAGTTGCTTTCCAACCAGAGAATTTCTGAGCCACCTGTTCTATGAGATAATTGAAGTCCTGGGTTTTGGGAGCACGCCCAAGCAAGGGGATTCCCAGGTACTTGCCCAAACTTGTAGCACTGCGGAAGCCAGACATATGAGTCAAAGTATTGCGAGTACCCGCATCAACATTCTTCGAAAAGAAAATGCTAGTTTTTTCTGCACTAACCATCTGACCAGACATACCACAGAAAGTATCAAGCACATTCATAACACACTGCATATTTGCCTCTGTTGCTTGACCAAACAGGAGGAGATCATCAGCAAACATGAGATGTGAGACGGAGGTTCCACTACGCCCAGCTTTAATCGGATGCCAAGTATTCTCATCCACTGCTTCCTCAATCAGGTGTGTGAGCTTATCCATACACATAACAAAAATATAAGGAGACATTGGATCCCCTTGTCTGATACCCCGTTGCGGAGAGAAAGACTGAGATCTACTTCCATTCCATAGAACATTAGAATTCACGGTAGTGATACAAGTCATAATAATTGTCCGAAGCTTTTCCGGAAAGCCCAACTCCTCAATAACCCGCGCTATAAAGGACCATCGTAAACGGTCATAAGCCTTGGCTAAATCAACTTTGATAGCAAAAAACCCCGTTCTACCACGCATTCTCCGCATAGTGTGAAGAAGCTCCTGAGCCACAATTATATTTTCATGTATACTCCTGGTGGGAATGAAACCAGTCTGATAAGGGGAAATGATGGTTGGCATTAACGGCTTCAGACGATTCACAATCAATTTCGTAATTACCTTTTAGCTAACATTGCAAAGAGAGATCGGGCGGAATTGAGTTATGAACTCAGGCTTGGGAATTTTCGGAATAAGGCAAATATCAGTAGCATTAAGGCTAGCTAGCTTCTCCGGATGGGTCCACACCTCCTTGACAAAGGCAAAGCAGTCATTCTTAATGAGCTCCCAATTATTGTGATAAAAACCCGCTTGATATCCATCCGGACCAGGCGCTTTCCACGGCTGCATACCAAAAAAAGCATTCTCAATCTCAGCATTAGTAACACTGCTCTCCAAAAGAGCAAAAGAGGGTTCATCAATATGAGTGAAAGAGAACTTGGGGGTTGGATACACCCCCTCCTCATCCTCCTCAGTGAAGAGATTCTTAAAGAAATCTGTCACATGATTTTTGATTTGAAGCTCATCCTCCATCCAAACACCAGCGCCCCCCCTCAGCATGATAATCTTATTTTTGCGTTTCCTGTCAGTGGCTTTAAGATGATAATACCGAGTGTTACGATCACCATCTTGCATCCACTTGGCTCTACTTCTTTGAAACCACATAAGTTCTTCTTGGTACAAGACATCATGTAGTTCGCTTTGGAGTTCCTTTTCAAGGTCATACAAGAAGCGGTTCTTACTACCCCCATAGAGCTGCCTTTGGATACCATCAAGCCTTGCCAACAGGTGGCGTTTTTTCTTCCTCACAGAGCCAAAAACATTGGCATTCCACTGCGACAAATGATCCTTCATAGTCGTAAGGTTCTCATTCAGCTTCACATGGTGACGCCAATTTTCCTTCATAAGTCTAGGAAAATCAGAGTGTGTGATCCAGGCACTCTCAAACCGGAAGGGTCTGGCCTCTCTATTCACAATAGCGTCAGAGAGAGTAATAAGAAGGGGGTGATGATCCGAGAAATTCACCCTGGGAAGAGTGCGAACAAACGCATTAGGGAAGGAGGTGCGCCAGAGGTCATTACACAAACTACGATCCAAGCGGGCATAGGCTCTGTCATAGACGCCATGCATGGCTCCTTTCCACGTGAACTTGGAGCCTACCGATCCCATATCAATAAGACCACACTGTTGTATCCTATCTCTAAAAAGATGGCATTTGCGGGTATTGATCGGACCCCCACCCCTCCTCTCGCTACTATCAACAATATCATTGAAATCACCTGCCAATAACCAGTTACCATGCATGGAAGCTGCCATGTCACTAATATCTCTCCACAGCTCCGTTCGAAGTTCCTCCACTGGGCTAGCATAAACCAAAGTGAGAAACCAACTGCTATGATGCTGCATGGGAACCTCAAAATGAATGAACTGAAACTCGTTGCGCAGAGCCACCAACCCAACCACCGCAATCTTCCACCCCACAGCTATACCACCTGCAAATCCCCTATTCTGAGAAAAGGCGAAACCATCATAACCCAAAAGGCGAAAAGTTTTCGGAAGCCTTGATGGGTTACAACGAGTTTCAAAAATAGCAAAAATACCAGGTCTATGAACATCCACAAACTGCTTGCAGTTTCGAAACAAATTCGGGCTGGCAGCGCCCCGGCAATTCCAGACAAAGATTTTATGTAAATCCATAAAAACCAAAAGCAAAGGATAGAAGGACCGTGGAAAATCACTAGAGGTTGGGTGTCTCAGTGACCACCTCCATCTCAGCATCAACATAGCCAGTACTGCCTTGATCAGTGGCATCCATAAACTCATCGGATTCCAACCTTCCACTATCATCATGTCCACTAGAAGAGAGGGGGGTGTTCGTAGTAAGCTGCATGGCCTCATCTGGTGGCCTAGTCGCATGATACACCACCGGCCCATGCTCTTTGGAATTATTTTGGTGGCCCAAATGCAAATCATCGCAAGGCCCACGAGAAGAGTTCGGCTGAGGCTTGGATAAAATAGTCATGTGGGTCCCGTTAGCGTGAGATAAAAATTCCCCTTGATGTTGAGTAGTGCCACACGCTCTTTGACCAGCAATGGCAGTTACTGGACGCGATTCCAGTGCAGCATTGCTTGCAGATGTTTCCTTAAAAGTCACACGCTGGGGTCCACTGGTTTTTGTGATTGGCTCCTTAGGATCATTGGTGCGCACGTGGGGCCTGGTCTTGCGCGATGTACTAGTGTAACTGAATCCCTGATTTTTGGGATCAGCATTATTAGTCTTTATTGGCACATTAACTGCAGCAGCTCTTGCTTCTCTCCCCTCATCATGCGTTTCCAGAATCTCATCATTCTCTTCCAATACATTAAATCGAGATCCCCTGACCGTTGCACCACCATTATTATTCGCCGGAGGTTGTCGGACACCACCCGGAGTCGGAGTAATTTTTTCTTTCTGCTTTCGTTGGAAACGTTGTTTCTGTACTACAGTCCAAGGTCCATTATCTGGAGCAAGAGCCACAGGTTCACCATTTTGCCCAACATTCCTCACTGTAGATACCCCTGAATCAGTAACTCCGACGTTGGCATGCTCCACACACTGGTCTTTGTGATGTCCAAACTTCCCACACGCTAAGCATAACAGATGAAGACCCTCATATTCTATTGTATATCTGTGTCCTTTGAGTTCAAACAAGGCTAGTAATGGCTTGTTTAGATCAATCTCTACACACAGTCTTGCAAATTTTCCCCGGGACGCGAGTTGCGTGGTCTCATCCACCCTCACAGTTCTACCAATTCTGTTTCCCAAAAAAGTAAGGAAGTCAGAGTGGTAGTATTCTATCGGTAACTCCGGCAAACGGACCCAAACTGCCACACGATCAACCTCCTCTTCCTCAGGACGAAAGTTGGGCCTCCACTCTCGAACTATCAGATAGTGGTCATAGATCAACCAAGGTCCTGCACTGAGGGCCTTTGCATAGTCTTCCGGGTGCGATAGATAAACAAGAAAAAAGTCACAGCCCAGATCAACAAGATTCATCACTCCTTTCTGCACCCACATCTGATTCAATCGATGCTCGAGAGCCTTGAAACCGATTCGTCTTCCCAACAAGTTAACTATGAGTCCCTGCTTCCATGGCCTAGCCAGACGCTCCTCTGCGTGAGGAGGGACAATGATTTCGGGGCAATCATAATTACCATACTTCTTCTCAATAATCTGCAAATTCATATCACCGAGAGAGAACTCCTTTGGAGCGCTAGTCTCCCCACTTCCTCCATTATCAGGTGCCAGCCGTGTGCCCTGTGGTGAAACTTGTTTTCCGGTAGTAATCCCCAGCACAGTTTCCTTGTATGATCTCCTCTCCGTCTCTTCATGTTCCATATCATCATAAATGTCACTATAGTCAACTGGAATTGTTGAGTCATTGGTGAAGGGATGATCGCCTCCTTTAACCTTCTTTGTGCTTCGTACACGGAGGTCCTCCTCCTCCTTAGATTCATCGCGAGCTTCGGTGGTCATTTTGACGGCGTTTTTTCTTACACTTTATATCCTATTTGTGTACAATCTTTATTCGATATAAATATGGATGCATCAATATTTGTTTGATTGCCAATATAATATGGCTAGATTAAGTAATGGGCTGAGGGTCAACAACAAACTAAGATAATGGATGTATTCTTTATTCATTTATAGAATTCTTGCTTTTACAAAAAAAAAAAAGTCTGCTTGTGTTAAGCAAGGTTTTAATGGTCCTAAATGTCTATTAATGACATATGGCATGTGATAACATTATTTTCCTCTTCAATTGAGATGATCTGATTGTATGACATAATATAAGGACAAATTAATATAATTAACAATAACAATTTGTTTACAACTTTTATATTAATTGACACCACAGTAAATGATATCAGATTCGATTCTGATTTTGAGGAATTGATTAGGCAAGAATTTGAAATACTACAGTTAGGAAATTGTTAATAAATGACCGAGAGATTTGATCTAATTATTTTAAAAACTTTATAGTATTTTTTTTATAAGCAATGCTAGTGGGGGTGGGGGTGGGGGTGGGAGAATGTTAGTTTCTGTGGTTAGTTCATAAAATTTATGTGGTTATATACTTATATTCAACATAATACTGATTTTATAAAAATTATTAATAATTTCTTAAAAAATCGAAAATAAATTGTTAACAACAAATTTAAAACTTATGTGGTTAACTTCAATATTATAATATTGATTTTATAAACATTATTAAGCCTTAGTTATAAATTATTTTGGAATTAATTTTTTTGTTAATGCATTCCGTAATTATTAAGCCTAAGGTAATGTATACATTATATATTCTTAGATTTTTTGTTTTTTACGAAAAAACATTATTAGTAAAATGAATTATGTTTGAGTGGTGGTCAAGAAAGGTGTTATGTAGACCCGATGATGGTACAATCATGGAATAGGATAACATTAATGGGATTATAATTAAAAAAAAACAGACATTCTCTATTAATATTCTTTGATTGAGAATTTAGATTTTTTTTTTGGGTAAACCCGGTATCCACCGTACGAACGTAGTGACTAATCTCTCGCTCATTGTAGGTGCAACCTCGAGGGGCAAGACAGCTGGCCCAGAGTTATAACGTGTAACATCCCCAAAATAATTAATCGAATTATTTTGATGTTGACCCAAATTAATGTATTTTAGTACTTGATTTATTAATTGAGTGCTAAATTAATTATCGAATGCTATAGGGTCATTAAGCAAATAATACGGAATAAGGGTGATTTAGGGAAGAAATAAGGGGTTAAGGGCAATATGGTCATTTGACCATATTACCACTTAATATAAATAAGGAAAGAAAGAAAATAAATCAAGGAAAGAAAGAAAGAAGAGGAATGCGAACAGAGGAGAGAAAGAAGAGAAAAGAAGAAAGAAGAGAAAGAGAAGAAGAGAAGAAGTGGGAAGCTCACCGAAGCTTGATATTTCATCATCATCATCCTTGCTTCTCCTTCCAATCTTCAAGTTAGGTGAGCTAGTTTTCCATTTTTCCCTCTCACTTTGAAATTCGAAATTGAGGGTTTTGGGGGATGATTTCGAGTTTGATGATGATTTTAATGGTTTAGGAGTGATTAGAAGCCAACCCAAGGAAGGTGGATAGCGGATTGAAGTTCGATTTGAAGTTTTTGAAGAATCAAGAAGTTAGGGTTTTGAAATCAATTTGGGGTTTTATGTTTGAAGTTCAAATTGGAGGTTAGGGATGATGAATAGTACTTTTGGGAAGCTAGGAATCAAAAGTTGGAGTTTTGGGATGAACTTGAAGCCTTAGAAAATTTCTCGCGCGTTATGGGTTCGAGTCGGCCGACACGCTAGTGCGTCAAAGAGGTCTCTTGGTTGAGCGGAAAGCTTTGGAAGCGGATTTGGGTGTCGTCGGAGCGTCGAAGTTGATGCGGGGATCGTTCGTGTGGTTATGTGGAGAATTCTGTTTTGGTGATCTCGGTTATTTGTGATTTTCATCACAATTGGTGAGTTTTACTCACGCTTAGGTTTTTGATGATACGTTTAATGCGTTGAATTTAAGTTTTGAAAACCGTTATTTTGAAACTTTACGTATTTTGACATAAACGATAATTTTTTAGGTTTATGTTTTGATTGATGATTTGATGATGATCATTGGTGTATGAATATGTTTTTGGAATGTTTTATGTTGGGACTGGACTGGAACAGGTATCGGAATTGATCGGAACGACGAAAAATGCGAAAACGAGACAAAACCAAAGTGCCGTCAGAGACGCACGACCCGTGCATATGGGCGCACGGACCGTGCGCCTCATTGTGCCCGTATCTTCAAAAATGAATTTGGGTATATGATACGGACCGTGCGCCTCGTTGTGCCCGTATCTTTACAAACTTGCCCGAAATGATCCCGTTCGATTCCAATCCTCTTCTAATCATTTCCTAACCCTTTTTCCAATGATATTAGGCTTATAATGCCACGATTTTGGGTAGGTTTCAAAAGGGTTTTGTTAAATACTTTTGAAATTGAAATTGTTTCGACAAACCGAACAATAGAACACGTGAGAGGTCATATACCTTTGAAAATAAAACGAACTATATGTTCAACTTAACATTGTATAACCGACGCGGGATGAATATTATTTGTTCATCTAAACCGGTCTATGATTCACGATGTATAAATTATATCGAATATAGGAGAGTCAGCCCAATGCGGGTGGATATATAAATTATATCGAGTGTGGGTGACGACCCACGAGGTTAACATACTAGGCGGGGAAGTCATGATCCTTAAACCTAGGCCTGTATACCATTAGGGAAAGTACTATTGGTAAAGGGGTTCATCGAGGATATAGCAGAGTTGCAGTCGGTGTCGTACTGAGTCATAACACGTTCACCGGGGATATAGCAAAGTTGCAATCGGTGTCATGTTGAATGAAAATGCACGTGGTTATGAATTAAACCACGAATGAAAGAAAGTCCTATAATACGGTTCACCGGGATTTAGCAGAGTTGCAGTCGGTGTCGTGTTAAGAAAAAATAGGATTCTTAATTGGACCGAGAGCGTAGATAGGGGTCTCTAATCCTCTTCGCATTTGCCAAACCAGATTCTCTGGATCTCATGGAACTGGAATCGCTGCTTCTCGTTCAAGAGGCACAACTTGACAAGTTTCGTCAAGAGCTAGCTACACCGTCGGTTTCTGCAAATGTTGTACACACTAACGCTCGTGGAGGTCATATTGGAGGACGCTATGGTGGCCGATCTGGTCGTGGACGCTTTGGTCGTGGTCGTGGCCGTGGTCGTGTGCCTTCTGGTGATAGGCCTACTTGCCAAGTCTGCAACAAACAAGGCCACACTGCTCTTAATTGCTGGTACAGGTATGATGAGCATTATGTGCCTCAAGAGCAAGCATCTGCACCTGCATCTCAACATGCTGCTTCACAGGAACCAAACTCTGCAGGGACTGATTCTCCATCTACTGATCCTGTTCCTCGCGCCTTAGCTGCCTACACATCATTTGATCCTAATGCTGCTGAAGATTTCACCATTCCTTCTGACGTAACTCAAGGTTGGTTCCTGGATACTTGTGCTTCTCTTAATTTTACTACAGTTGCACAATATCTACACACAAGCACATCATACAGAGGTAATAAGCATGTATACATGGGAGATGGTCGTCCTATAGCCATTCAAGCTGTAGGAAAAGCCACTTTATACTCCACACATCAACCTAACTTAACATTTAAACTCAAAAATTTACTAGTAGTGCCTAATCTTACTCGTAACCTTATCTCTGTTGGCCAATTTACTCTAGATAACAATGTTTTTGTTGAGTTTCACCCATTTACATGTCTTATAAAATCTCAGGGCTCTAACCAAGTTCTACTTAAAGGCTATAAAGGTGCTGATGGTCTTTACTTTGTTCCCTCCCTAGCTGTTGTTACTCAAGCTTCTGTACCAGTTCCTATTTCTGCTCATGTCATTGCTGCTTCTAGTTCTGTGAGTCCTATATCTTCTACTAATACTGTCACTAGCAATGTAAACAACTACAATGTATGGCACCATAGGCTAGGCCATGCTAATAGTAGAGCTATTCAATCCATTTTACAAAAATGTAATGTTTCCACATCAATAGATAAGACATTTGAGTTGTGTAAGTCATGTGCTGTTGGTAAATCACATAGGACTCACTCACCACCTTCCACTACACAATATCACACACCTTTTGATCTTATACACACTGATCTTTGGGGCCCCTCTCCCTCTCCCTCTAGTTGTGAATATCTATATTATACTGCTTTTGTTGATAGTTGCACAAAATATACCTGGATGTACTTGATTAAACATAAGTCTGATGCTATTAAAGCCCTCACTCTATTTCTCACCTCAGTCAAAACTCAGTTTAATACTACTGTAAAAGCCATCCAGTCTGATAATGGGGGAGAGTTTTTACCCTTTACCAAACACTTGGCATCCCTTGGAATTCAACATAGACTTACCTGTCCATACACTTCACACCAAAATGGGACAGTCAAACGCAAACATAGGCAAATAGAAGAGATGAGACTCACCTTACTTGCACATTCCTCTATGCCAATAGAATATTGGGATCATAGTTTTACTAATGATGTCTTTCTCATTAATAGAATTCCTACTTCTGTCCTTCCTAAGTTTATCTCACCCTATGAGGCTCTTTATCACACCACTCCTGACTACACCACATTAAGGTCTTTTGGTTATTCTTGCTTTCCTCTTCTCACTCCCTATAACAAACATAAGTTGCAGTTCCATAGTCAAGAGTGTGTCAACTTAGGCCCTTCTCCAAATCATAAGGGATTCAAATGTCTTAGGTCCCACAGGGCGTGTCTACATTTCCAATGATGTCACCTTTCATGAAAATACATTTCCTTACACAACTCTGTTTACTCTTCCAGAGTCAACCACATGCCCCACAACATAGTCTTTTCTGTCTCTGCCCGCCCTTTCTTCTCCAGTGTCATCTGTCAATACTACTCCTGTATCTATAGAGTCTCTCACCACAATAGGCCCCACCCCCACCAACAACCTCACAACAACCCCCCCAACAATCAAATACAGAACCTGTTCCCTCCCCTAATGATTCCTCCCCTCCCGTCCCCAATGATTCCTCCCCTCCTATCCTTAACGATTCCTCTTCTCCACCAAACATCCACCCTATGCTAACCAGGTCTAAAACCGGTAACTTGAAGCCAAAATTATTTTTGGCCAATATGGAACCTACCTCTGTGAAGCAAGCCATATGTGAACCCCACTGGTTAAAGGCAATGCAACAAGAGTATGATGCTCTCATGGAAAATAATACGTGGACTCTCACTCCTCTTCCTCCAAATAGAAAGTCAATTGGATGCAAATGGGTGTATAGGATTAAAGAAAATCCTGATGGGTCTATTAATAAGTACAAGGCACGTTTGGTGGCTAAAGGGTATAATCAGCAACCTGGACAAGGTTATGGTGAGACATTCTCTCCATTTGTCAAACCTACAACTATTAGGGTTATTCTCACACTAGCCTTGACTTATAAATGGGATATCCAACAAATAGATATCAATAATGCGTTTATCAATGATCAGTTGAAGGAAGAAATCTATATGCAGCAACCTCCAGGCTTTGTCAGTGCTGACAGAACTCTAGTGTGCAAACTAAACAGATCATTATATGGCTTAAAACAGGCTCCAAGAGCCTAGTATGAGACTCTGCACAAAGCTCTTCTACAGTTTGGTTTCAAACACAGTCAGTGTGATCACTCTCCCTTTATGTACTGTAATGCCCCAAAAATTTAATTAATTATTTAATTTAATTATTTCGGAATTAAGTTGCAGAAAATAATATTAGAGTAATAATGTCATTATTCTATGTGGGCCTATTTTAACGTTAGTATTAGTAATTGAAGGGGTGTAGAGAGCGGCCCATAGTGCTAAGTGAAGGGGCGCATAAAAATTAGAAACTTGTTAGGGTTTTACCATTAGAAGAAAAATAAGGATTTGAGAGAGAGCATAGGAGAAGGGGGCGGCGAACAAGAGAGAAAGAGAGGGAGCTGTTGCTGCGAGTTCTTGGAGACCAAAGTCAAGGGAGTTTGTGCAATCTTCAAATCTAAGGTAAGAGTGGGGTTCTGACTCTATAATAGGGTGTATGAAGGGCTGTATGTAGGAAGATAAGGAACCCTAGGTTTTGTTTGATGATTGAGAACTATTGTTGATGATTGATCTATTGTTTAATTCTTGAAATCCGTTGTTGATATGTGAGACTTGTCGTTGATGTTGGAAATTCATTGTTGATGTTCAAAAATCAGTTTAGGATTTTTTACAAAAAATTTCATGTTTGTTGCTGTCTGGGCGCATAAGGCGCCGTTTCCTGGTTCTGGGCGCCACTGGACGCCGCCTTGCTGGTCGCAGGCGCAGTGGGCGCCATGGGCTCACTGGGCGCCGTTCCGTTGTTCCTGGGCGCACTGAGCGCCGTTTCCTGCTGTTTCACTGGGCGCCGTTTCCTGATATTCTGGGCGCCATGGGCGCCGTATGTGGCTGCCCTGTCTTGACTTCTGGGCGCCAGGGGCACCATGTGTGGCTGCCCAAATTGGTTGCTGGCGCACTGGGCGCCATGGGCGCCACATATGGCTGCCTTGGTTGTTTGCTGGACGCGTAGGGCGCCTTGTTGCTTGTTGGGTGTTGGGCACTTTAGGCGCATTAGGTCCATGGTTAATTGGCTAATTATCGACTAAGTTGTTAAATTGATCAACTAATAATTATTGGTTAATTGTGAATTGGTTAAGCTGTTTAATTGGTCAATCGCTAATTGTTGGTTGAATTGTTAAATTGGGTAATTGTTGATTGTTGGTTGAATTGTTAAATTGGGTAATTGCTAATTGTCGGTCGAGTTGTTAAAGTCGTTTAACTATTAACTTGTTAAGTTGCTAAATTGATTAGCTCAGTTGTTGATTTGTTGGTGATGTTGTCCTAGTTGGATTGCCTCTATTTATTGACAAAGATGTTATGTCGTAGGCCTATGGCCAATGTTGAGATCCTGTCGTTGTCGTGCTGCTATGTAACCATTGTTATTGACTGCTTGAGCATTCACCATCGCGTCGCATACATAGCATTTGCATTTTGTTGAGGGCTGATGGCCCTGGAGCTATGCTCAAACACGTCGGCCTGGATTGACAAATTTTAGTCGTTTAGTCGTTGATGCCTCTATTTATTGGAAGATTTTTATACGTCGGGAGTTCTGCTCCAAATGGTACCACATGCACATGCACAGTATTGAGTTGCATTCCGCATTGCATATTTAAGTCGCACTCAACTTTGAAACTCTGAATATGTGGTTTGATCATGTGCTGTTGATTATGGTTACTGCCGTTGATGTTGCGGTTAATATCGTTGTCGTTGTTACTACTGATGTAGTGTAGTTGATGTTGCTGTCGTTGCTGTTGCTATTGTTGTTGTCGTCGTTGTTGTAGTTGTTGTTGAATTGCTGTGAAGTGACGAACTGAAATGTCATGATTCTAATATATATAT
This sequence comes from Astragalus membranaceus, assembly GCA_039519185.1. NCBI lineage: Eukaryota > Viridiplantae > Streptophyta > Magnoliopsida > Fabales > Fabaceae > Astragalus > Astragalus membranaceus. Next base: position 173,660,263 of record CM076847.1, read on the forward strand.
ATATATATATATATATATATATATATATATATATATATATATATATATATATATATATATTGTTTTTCATATGTCTTATTATATGGTTGGATATCTCACCCTTCTGTTTGAATGTTACCCTTTATGTTGGTAACGTGCAGGTAACCACGAATGAAGGCTATTTACCTTCGTTTGTTCGAGTCGGTGTTGTCGCTCTGATACGTAGCACTCGGGGGATGAACGCTTGTTTTCTATTTATTATGTCGTTTTACTGTTTGGATTTGCAAGTTGTTGCTATTGAGAATTTTGCAAAGATGACGTGATTATTTTGAGTTGAACCTTTTTGAATCCGCTGCGTAGTAATGGAAGTTGACTATTTCGTTTATTGGCTCATCCAAAGCAAAGCGCTATGTATCTGATCTTTTTACAAGTGACCTAAATATGTTCACTTCTTGATTTTTAAGTTGGAAAATGTGGCATCCATTTATTCGTTGAAATTTTTGAAAACTTTGATTTTATTATTAATATACTGATTTTAGATACAAACTCAAAATTATCAAATACAAAGACATCTTTGAGTTTGTAGGGGGAGTAATAGATGTATAGGAATAGAATATCAAACTGAGAAGTTGTAATCCTCTGTATCTCTATAACTGCAGTAGAGTTTGTTAAACTGTAGGAAAGTCAGTTAGATTTAGTTTCACTACACTGCAATATATAAATACCAATTGTACTCATTCTTTCGTTCAATGGAATATACAACATATTCATTCTCTCACGGATTCCCAATAAGCAAAAACTAAAAATATCCCAAATTCCAAAACCAACACTTATAACCAAATGATATATATGAGTATGACTTAGGGTATTAAGCTAGTAGTTTAGTAACTATTACTAAAGGGCTAGTTAAGTAAATTCATATAATAATAATAATTGACCAAAAAAAATCAGAATTAGAGTAATTAAATGAATGAGGAAAAATCGGGACAGTTTCAGAAAAGTAAATCAGGCACAAATCAAGGAACGAAAATTAGGCACAAATCAAGGAAAAGATGTAGAAATCCAAATATCATGATATCTTGGTTAGCCGCTTCCATCTCTGTTTGTTTTAGAAACGAAAACTTCGCAGAAAACTGGATCTTGGTTAGCCGCTTCCATCTCTGTTTGTTTCATCTTTCGTTCCATCCGTCGCCGTCGCCATCTCCGTTTTAGAAACGCAAAGATCGCAGAATACTGATTCGGAAACACTTCATTCTCGCTCTGGTTCCATCCGTCGCCGTCGCCGTCGTCGTGAGTCTGTCGCTCTTGTCAACTCTGTGACTTCGCCGACGCCGTTGCCGCCGTTACCATCTCCGTTGACTCCTTGTTGCCACTGTTACATTAGCATCACACAAATACGTATTTGCTGCTCGCATTCGGTGAATCTCTGGTTACTGTAGTTCTCTTGTTATTTGTAGTTCTCTGGTTATTGTAAATCTCTGTTGCTACAATTTTTAACACTCACAGTGGAACCAATGAACATATAATGAGTAAATCTGATGAAGGTTATTGTTGCAGTTATTATAAAGACTCACACTGGAACCTATTACAGTTATTATCTGGTTATTGTTACAATCACCAAACTTTCCAATAACTTGGTCACTAAAATAATAACCAATTTCAAGTATTTCACTGGTTATTTTTGTCTGGCTATATCAAATGTTGTGTCATAGTGAGGTTATAGATCAGATTTATAAAATTTGGAAAATTGCATTTTGCTGAGTCTTCACCTACTTCTTTATTTTATAATTAGAACATATTCAAGCATTTTGATGAGGCTTCTGTTTGTATTTTTATGAAGGTAAAGTCAATAACATAAAGTCAAAGATTTATAAGGTAGATATTACTGAACTGTCGAATAATAATTGAATTTCCTGATAGGATAAAGATGGGTCATGTGGGTGAGTAATTCTAACCCTAGTACTGTTGCCCTCTGGTTAGTACAATAATAACCTTAGTACAGTTGCCCTCTGGTTAGTACAAAAATCACCGAACTTTTCAATAACTTGGTTAGTACAATAATAACCAATGTAAAGTATTTCACTGGTTTTTATTTTAGTAGCCAAACTTCTAAGAAGTTTGGCTACTAAAATAAAAACCAGTGATTGACATCCATTAGAATGTGTTCATGTGTGATTGAATATTTCATGTGTTTGAAGTAGAGCATGGTGGAAGAATGAAAAACTAATGGAAGTCGCGTTGTTTTATTTTGAGAGAATTAGGAAGGACATATTTTGGAGTAGAGTAGGATATATCCAATGTTGTGTGATAGTGAGGTTATGAAACCACTAACCAAAGTATTGAAGGTTTGTGGTTATTAATGCTATCGTAAATCTGATCGCCAGTTTACAAAGTTAATGCTTGTATATTAAAACACTTGCTCAAAACTTCTCTTTTAATTTCGCCGTCGCCGTGAAAAAAAACACTCAGAAAATGGACTGTATATTAATGCTTGTATATTATATGAGTTCTTCTCTGTTCTTCTCCAAAACGGTCCATCTCTGTAACTTCGTCGTCGCCGTGAGTCTGTAATTTCGCCGTCGCCGTGAGTTTGTTCTTCTCCAAAACAGTCCATTTTCTGAGTGTTTTTTTTCACACGAAAAAAGTTCGTTCATTAACCACTGATTTCTAACACAATGGTTGGATGTCACTAACCACAAATGTGTATCGCAATGGTTAGTGGCCACTAACCACAGATATGCATAAATGTGGTTAGATGCCAATGGTTAGTGGCCACTAACCATTGCAATGCACATATGTGGTTAGTGACAACTAAGTACCATTGGCATCTAACCACAGTTATTCACATTTGTGGTTAGTGATATCTAACCACAAATATGCATAGCAATGGTTAGTGGCCACAGAATATATCAAGATTGGGTAGTTGGTCCTAAACGATGAAAAACTGATTTTAGTCTCATGTTCATCAACATCATAACGAGACATGATCAATGGCGTGCTTCAATGGCGTGGATCAAACGGAGTCCGTTTTTTAAACACCCGTGGGCGTCTTATTTTTTGGCGTGAGTGCGTCTTTTAGTCTTGAGTTGCGTGAAAAATAAAGAAATATATATGTAACATGAAGAAGAAGAAGAAGAAGAAGAAGAAGAAGAAGAAGAAGAAGAATAAAACGAAAAATAAAAGATGAATATAACGTAAAACATAAAATTGTGACAATGTGAGAGAGAAGATAATTGGAAGAGAAAATCAAGGCTTAATAAATGTTTTTGTTTTAATATCCCTAAAAAAAAGGGAACATTTATTATATTAATTTAATTTAATTAAAACCAGAAAAACTGGATAGGACACAATTACCCCTACTAAAAACTAGCCATTGGATTGAATTGGATTGAAATTTTGTCAATCCAATGGCTATTAACAATTTAGTAAGAATTACTAAGTAATTGGCTTAGTAATGTAAGCCGTAGCCCTCATCTTCGTACATGTGTTCTTGTCAAGAAAATATTCGTATGTTGACTTTGTAAAGGACGATGCGCTTTAACCGGAGTAGTAATAGTAATAGTTAGTAATAAGAGAATAAAGTAGAAAGAGAACGAGTGGGTAAGTGGAATAGTTAGAGATAAGGTTAAAATAGGAAAGCTCATGATAAAAAACTGATTTCTTAGTTCCAACTTCCAACAAAACATAAGGAAGGGTTCAAGTTGAAGATTAGATGGAGGATCTCTTTTGTTCGGCGATGTGTCTCCATGGCCATCTAAACGATTCCGTTTCGACTGAACCGGTGCACGAAATCACAGCGGTGAACGACGATGAAACACTTTCCCAGCGAACATCGGCGCCGGTCTTTCCAGACGATCTTATCATCGAGATTCTCGTGAGAGTTCCGGCTAGATCACTTCTGCAACTCAAGTGTGTGTGCAAAACATGGAAAATCCTAATATCTGATCCCCAATTCGCAAAGCACCATCTTCGGACCTCAACCGCGAATCCAACCATGACCCAGCAGCAACGGTTGGTCACTGCCTGCATAAGTAAACGTTGTAAAATCTTATCTTGGCCTTTGAAATCACAGTTCGAAAAACCATCAACCCATATTAAACCCTTTAGCTTTAGCTTGAGCAATGATCGTAGTTACGGTATTCTAGGTTCATGCAATGGGTTGATTTGTTTGTATGCTGCTATCCCTTATAATAGTTATGTCCAATTGTGGAACCCATTAACTAGATTGAGATCCAAAAGATCTCCAACTGTTGAAGGAATTATCACATACCATGGATTTGGCTATGATCCTGTTAATGACAAGTACAAGGTGCTGCTAGGTCTCATACTACCTGGTTGTAGGGAACTAGTGGCCAAAGTTTATACCTTTGGTGATGAAAAAGAGAATCGTTGGAGAACTATTCAGAATTTCCCTTATACTTTATTATCTTGGAAATCAAGGAATTGGCCATGGTCATCAGGGAAATTTGTGAGTAACACTCTAAATTGGGTAGAAAAGAGTGATGTTAGTTCTAATAAGTGGATGATTATTTCCTTTGATTTGGAGAAGGAGACTTACAGCGAAATTTTACTACCTAAAAAACAATATGATAATGATGGTGAGCCTGAGAACACATGTGATCCTGTGTTGGATGTCTTCAAGAACCATCTTTGTGTGTGTTTTAGCTCTTATGAAACTGGAGGGGTTGTGTGGTTGATGAAAGAGTATGGAGTTTTTGAGTCTTGGACTAAATTAATGGTGGTGAAACCTCATCAGAAGTTGACTTATTCTGCGCCGTTTTGCATTTCGCAAAATGGTGTTCTCATCCTGAGAAGTTTTTCTTTCTCTGAATCACTTCTCTACGAGCCAAATACTAATATGTTTTGTCTTCCAAGGATTTTGAGTAGACTTCGTTTGGATTACAATATTTACCATGAGAGTCTTGTGTCGCCGCCTAGATAGATTTTAAATCGCATTTCTAAAGTCGTCCAAGTTTTGTTGCTTACATGACTGACTTCTGAACTTGAGTGACATATATATATAGACAACAAACATCTGTATGAGTTGTTATGTTTTCCTAGTATTGGTATTATATAACGGTATAGTTGCAAAGTCACTCGAACTTCATCTTCTTCCAATCCACTCGCACTCTTGCAGAATGCAGTGAACCATAGGGGAGCCATCTTCTGCTGTCAGTTAGGTAAGTTTCTTCACAGTTTCTGGGTTGTGTAACTTGTATGTATCTTCTTGATCATTTGTGAACTCTTAATGACGTTAGTTAAATGGGGCAACACTCAAATCTGTTTTCATGGGGTTATCACTTATCAGAACCCTAATTGCAAATTGCTACTGCAATATTCAAATCTGTTTTGTTTCTTTTGTTTTGTTAGTTAAATAAGAGACTACAAATGTGCAGATACATCTCAATTCATTTTAAACATGTCTTTTAATCTTGAGCCACATCTCAATGCATTTTGTCATGTATAGTGTGAAAGTTGTTCCATTGGATAATATCATTCTATCCTTCACTTGTTATTTTAATCTTGTATATGTATGCCTGCATCTCTGAAAAAAATTTGAAGCACTGACATTATTAGTTGCTACATAAACATCCTTCTAAGTGATCCTAACTGATGTTGAATTCTCATATTCTAAAACATTAGATGGTGTCCACTGTCAAGTAAGATAAAGATTTAGATGGTAAATTCACAAAGGCTTTGTTTTCATTAATACCATTTTGTATAGTTGGTGCACTTCTAATTCTTCACTACTGTAATTCCTGTTAATCCAAAGAGATGAAATTTGTTATGAACCAGAAGATAACTTTTTCCTTAAAATTATGTTAAAGAGATGAAATTATGGTGATCTTGCAGTTATGATTTATTATTGATGATTATAATTATGTCATGTTGGCAATTAGTTTATGGTTGCAATAAGGTGTGATTTGCTCTTTCTCTTTATGCTTTATGCTTTTTAAGTGGGTCTTTTGACATTAAGTTTTTGCACCTTGTATATTTATATTAATACTATTTTCAACAGTCTTTAATGTTAATCAAACTTCTCTATAATGATATGTGATTCGATTTACTATTTAGGTATAATACTTTCTCCCCTAATACGGTGAAGAAGATGCCTGGAGAAGAACTTGTTGAAGAGGTGAAGACTGAAGACACTGTTTCCTGACTTCATAATAAGCTGCCACATTGTTTCTTACTTCATGGTTATAACTGATTTAAGATTTGTGGAGATTTAGATTTGTGGAGATTATTTCAAGTCATGTGGACAATTGAATTCCTTTCAAATTATGGAAATTATGGTGTTATTATATTGAAGTACCTGTTAAATAGGGGCCTTGAAGTGATATCGCAAAAAATAGCGTAGTTAAACAAATCACAATTTGGGCAGTCCAGTTCATAAAAACTGAATAATTAAAAAAGTTTCCTAAGAAAGAAATTATATTCCAAGTGACAGTTCAGTTTTTCTTAAAAATTAAACGGTTTGGACAATTTGGATAACACTTCGGGCATTTCTGGCTTAATAGTTCAAAGAAAACAGTTCAAAATTTAATCAGTTTGGTTTGAACTCGAATTACTGAACCGAACTAATTAGACAGTTCAACTCGATTCGTGCGAACTGTGAACATAGTTCGATTTGGTCAAACTGTTTAAACACCTCAGTTTGGTTAGGTGCAGTTCTCCCTGTGAATTGAACCATGAACATGTCTACTATGACGTGCTAACCATGACACGTGCCACCGCTAGCTTGGAGTGACCTAAAGTGATGCTACTACTTCACCTCAGGTTTATTTCCCTTATGCCATATCTTTATTTCAAATTAATTTCCCAATTTTGAATACTAATACCTAAGTAACAGTCACGGAAGGGTGTCCTCAATCATTCCTAGCTAAGACACTTCAAACTCTCCTACTGATTTTCTTGCTCTCGGCTGTCGGGATGTCTTCAATCCTCATTGTTCACCCTTGTTTTCCTTCCTAAAAGTTCCTTTTTTTTGGCTTCTAACCGGTGTGCTATACTTCCATCAATTCTTAAGAGTGCGTTTGGATGGGGTATTTTTAAAGAGTAATATAATTTTTGAGTGTATTTAAAATACTTTAAAATATCTTGTTTAGGTAATCATTAAACAAAATTTTACAAATGCAGTAATTTTAAGAAGTATTTTGTGAAGACTAAAAATAAGGGAATTGAAAGGATACATGTAGAGAGAAATTAGAATCCCTCCCACGGTCTCACGGAAGCGTGAGTGCTCTTTGTCACTCTCACAACTCTCGTCATTAGCGTGAAGACTAAAAATAAGTATAAAACACATATAATTGTTGTGATTCACTACAAAAAAACTGGTCATTAGCGACGGACATTTCCCTCGCAAGCAACCCATGAACCATCTTTTTTTCATGTAGTTGACTCAAGCTCTTGAAGTTGAGGTGGCCAAATCTCCTGTGCCATCTCCAGTGCTCCTCTTCGACAGTACTCTTGAGGCAATGTTCTTCGACTACTTGCAATTTGATCTTGAAGGTTCTGTTACTCTGCATTAACACCTTCAGGATCAACTTCTTGGTCGAATCAAACAGGCTGAGACTATTATCACCCATTTCGACGGTGAATTTCTTCTCGATCATCTGCCCAATAAAAGGACAATAAATTTGTACTAATTTTATCTTTCGGGTCCCCAATGTGAGTTACTTTGAGAATTTCAGCGGCATGGGATGCCAATTTTCGGGTGTGACCATGCAATAGTGTATGTAGTGTTTATTTATTTATATAAAAGAAAATCAAATTTTTGGATTTTAAAATATTTTTTATCAAAAAATTGGGTACTCACACTTAGCCTTCTTATTTACTCAAGATAGACATTCTAACAAAGATGTTATGTAAACATTAAAAGTGTGAGTCAAAACTCACAAGAAACCACTTCACTGTGCATTTCAGCCCCTAATAATTTGTGATAAGCAAAAGGCATGGAATAAGTACAAGCAACGCATGATAAGCGATGGGATGAGAATGAAATGGTGGGGACACTATGCTTCCATCAGCTTCTAACCTTGAGCCTTTGAAATAATTAAGGGACTCACATGCTTCTTTGTCCGTATTCCATGATCTGAATCTATATCATCATTAGTTTTCTACTTTTCTTTTCAACTTTCTTCCTTTTATTTAAACCTTTTCTTTTTGTTTCTTGTACCTGCATGCAGAGACTGTGGTTATAATGGTGACCTAGCTAGGTCACCAGCCGCAGCACCCTTTCGAGCATGCTATATTTTAAAGGAGGTTCAGGAAAGAAATAATAATAATAATAATAATAATAATAATAATAATAATAATAATAATATTTTTGTGAAAGGAAAATAAGAGAATATAGATTCAGAATATATAATTCACTATTCTTATTATCTTTATATCTATTTTTATGAGATGTACTTAATTAATTTTACTTATTTGTTGAAGCAAAACAGATTCAATATCAATCATTCTTTTTCATTTTAACTTTTTTTGTCCAGTCAAACAAGTAAAAGGAAAAGTTTATTTCTGTAGGTTTTCATTCTTTTTATTTGGGCTCTATTTGATAAAAAGTAGCGGATAAGTTAGCTAATAACAAATGATGTTTTTGGTAAAACTAGTGGTTGAACTAGCTGATAAATGTAAAATAACATAAAAAGGATAGAGAAGTAATTTAAGAAAAATAAAAAGGGGTAAAAATGCCAAAAAAGTGAGACGCTATCCGCTTGCGTTTGAAAAAACGCTACTTGAAGTAGCGTTTGAAAAAACCTTAAACGCTACCCGAAAAACGCTAAACGCTAGTACTTACCAAACACATGTACTCTTCACCCGCTACTTTCATCCTCTATCCGCTAGCAGATGAGAAGCGCCAAACAGATCCTTAAACTAGCAAAATATTCGTGCATGCACGTACATAGCGGCGTGCTATTTTCAGAAAGTAATCTACACTATCTAATATCTATGTAATCTAATATCTATTTATACAAACAAATCTAATATAATATCTATCTATTTATCTATTTATACAAACAAACCTCCTATGAAATTACCAGTTTGGATCTCTTATTAACAAGACACATATCTAATTTAAGGGTAAAAATGTCATTACCCTCTCTATCTTTCTTTTTCTTCTTATACTCTCTTTCTTACTTTTTTTCCCTTTCTTCTTACACTCTCTTTCCTCCTTTTCACTTTTCTCTTACACTCTCTTTCTTCATTTTTTATTTTTACTTTACTTTTACTTTTCCCATTAACAATTCTTCTCTTTCTTTTATCACTTCACTTTAGTTTCTAATTTCTAATTTCTAATATCTATTTATCTATTTATTTATCTATTTATACAAACAAACCTCCAATGAAATTACCAATTTGGATCTCTTATTAACAAGACACATATCTAATTTAAGGGTAAAAATGTCATTACCCTCTCTTTCTTTCTTTTTCTTCTTATACTCCATTTCTTACTTTTTTTCTCTCTTTCTTCTTACACTCTCTTTCCTCCTTTTCACTTTTCTCTTACACTCTCTTTCTTCCTTTTTGATTTTTACTTTACTTTTACTTTTCCCATTAACAATTCTTCTCTTTCTTTTATCACTTCACTTTAGTTTCTAATTTCTAATTTCTAATATCTATTTATCTATTTATTTATCTATTTATACAAACAAACCTTCTATGAAATTACCAATTTGGATCTCTTATTAACAAGACACATATCTAATTTAAGGGTAAAAATGCCATTACCCTCTCTTTCTTTCTTTTTCTTCTTATACTCTCTTTCTTACTTTTTTTCTCTTTCTTCTTACACTCCTTTTCCTCATTTTCACTTTTCTCTTACACTCTCTTTCTTCCTTTTTGATTTTTACTTTACTTTTACTTTTCCCATTAACAATTCTTCTCTTTCTTTTATCACTTCACTTTAGTTTCTAATTTCTAATTTCTAATATCTATTTATCTATTTATTTATTTATACAAACAAATTAATCTCCTATGAAATTACCAATTTGGATCTCTTATTAACAAGACACATATCTAATTTAAGGGTAAAAATGTCATTACCCTCTCTTTTTTTCTTTTTCTTCTTATACTCTCTTTCTTACTTTTTTTCTCTTTCTTCTTACACTCTCTTTCCTCCTTTTCACTTTTCTCTTACACTCTATTTCTTCCTTTTTTATTTTTACTTTACTTTTACTTTTCCATTTACAATTCTTCTCTTTCTTTTATCACTTCACTTTAGTTTCTAGTTTCTAATGTCTAATTTCTAATATCTATTTGAACAAGAATGCACGATTCAATCCTTAGGTCGAAATAATACTTTGCTTTGAAGGATGGAGCGCAGCCCTCTGCTAGGGTTTCCCCATGGGCGCCGCGCCCCCTAGGCTGCCGCCCCCTCCTCCCATCTCCTTCTCAACCTTCTCAACCGCCTTCTCCTTCCCTCTCCACTCCTCGCCTCCCCTCACCCTTTCATGCCGTCTTCCCCCCTGCTCGCTCCATTCTTTGCTTCGGTTCTCTTCTAAGCGCGGATCCTTTTGGATCTCTCCTGAGGAGCCGCGGATCCATGGCTTATTTCGCTGATGATTTGCTGCAGCTCCGATCAGGGGGCTCAAAGGCTGATCCATCTCAAGATCTTTTGTCTTTGTCTGGTTCTTTGCAGGTGGGTAGAAAGGGGGATCATGCTCCTTGCACCATCAAAGCGCCAACTACAGTTTGTGGTTCTACAAGTCGTGATGGGCTTCTTTTTCCGGAGGCGGCGATGGGTGTCAGTGGTTCACATGTTTTGGGTTTCTGCGGTCCTGCTCTCGGAAATCAGTCTGGTAGCTTGGCGCAAGTACAGTCTGCCGTGGATGCTCCATCTGTGAGTGGGGTGAAACGGAAGTCTTTCTCTGCGGCGTTAACAGGTACACCTTACGCCCCCAGATCCTTTGTAGATTTGATTACAGTAAGCAACAGAAACCTTGTTTAAAGGGAGATGTTCTTGCTGTTAAGATCTCGGAAGATGAATATCAGGCTAGTATTGCTGAATGTGTCAATCTATTATATGGTAGAATAATTTTGTCTAAAGGGGATAAACCATATCAGATTAAGGAATTAAAGGAGAAGTTGTCTACTATGTGGAAGACTTCTTCTGATTGGTCTCTGGTTTCTCTTGGTAAGGGATTTTTTGAATTCTCTTTTGTATCTAATGAAGACTTTAGGCGTGTTTGGTCGCTTGGATCGCGATCTTTACAACCGGGAGTTTTGCGCCTGTTTGCTTGGAAGCCAGATTTTGACCCTCTTTCTGCAAAACAGACCAATGCTCAGTGTTGGGACGTTAGGCTTCATGGTCTTCCCCGGGAGTATTGGAGGTCAAAGATTTTGTTTGAGATCAGTGGTAGCCTTGGTGCTCCTATTGCTTTGGATGAAGCCACTATGAAGAGGACTTTTGGTCATTTTGCTAGAGTTCTTATTGATGTTGATTTCTCTGAGAAGCTGCATGATCAATTGTTAGTAGAAAGAGAGGGTTATGCCTTTCTTATCAGGGTGGAATATGAGAGGGTACCTCTATTCTGCAGCTCTTGTGGTAGTATTGGACATTCTCTCCAGAATTGTAAGAGAACCGCGGAGACGGGCAGTACGAAGATAAATCCCCTTAGCAAGCCTTCTTAAGGGGAAGTCATTGGAGAAACCGGGTGAGCCTGACGCTGGCCCAACCATACAAGACAATAGTTTGGTTTTGGTGATGGATGACTTCAATCCCAATCGACTCAAGGGTTTTGGCAACACTGTTATTACACCTGAAGAGATGACTGGGGGCCATGATCTTGGTGAAGCTCATACCTACTCCACCAAGTCTCCCACGACTAGGCTTGACTCTGGTGCTTCCTACTCAGTGGAGACATCTGCTATAAAGAAAAATTGGGCGGATATCTCAGATGATGAGGTTGTCTCGAACTCTCAAGCATCTATGTTATATCCAAAATCCAAAGTCTTGATTGTTGACTCAGAGGACATGAATCCAGCAGTTAAAGCTGATATCCAACTTTTAAGTAGGTTGTGGGATAAGTCACCAGACGATGTGGGTGATCCGGTGGTTCCTGACTCAGCTGAGAGGTACTCGGAACCGGTTGCGTCCAAGAAACAAAAGAAGAAACAGAAAAAGAGTGTGTCAGTTGGATACAATCTTCGGTCCAAAGCTAGCTCAATATCAGTCACTTTCTGAGTTTGTTTTTTCACCCGTTTTTGGCTTGTTTTGTTGATCTGTTTTCATTTGGATGGTTGGTCTAGGGTGCCTTGCCCAAGTTTCCATTTTGCTGCTTTGTTTGTTTTTTCCCTGGCCTTGGGTTTTGGTTTGGTCCCCCCTCGGTCATTTTCTGTACTCCTTTTTTCTTTTTATTTATATTAGTCTTTTGCTTAAAAAAAAATTCTAATATCTATTTATACAAACAAATTAACCTCATATGAAATTACCAATTTGGATCTCTTATTAACAAGACACATATCTAATTTAAGGGTAAAAATGTCATTACCCTCTATTTCTTTCTTTTTCTTCTTACACTCTCTTTCTTACTTTTTTTCTCTTTCTTCTAACTCTCTCTTTCCGCCTTTTCACTTTTCTCTTACAGTACTCTCTTTCTTCCTTTTCATTTTTCTCTTACACTCTAAATTTATAAAAACACTAGTCTACTAAAATTACCTATAAAAATGTAAATAAGTCACACTAAAAAACAAAAAAAACTATCACCTTTTTGGAAAAAGTATCACCTTAAAATTTTAATTTTTCTCTTCGAAATCTGTTTACACTCTTATTGATAATTTACTGCCACCTCTTATTGATAATATATTATCTATCTTTTACTATCTACTATAATCTACTAATCAACTAAAATAATCAATTGAAACTACGAGATAACTGCAATCATATATAAAAAAACACAGGATAACTGCACTGATATATAAAGAAACGCAAGATTAATATTTGTCATTGATAATTAAAAAATTTGACGACTACGCTATAAACCTACTATCTAAAAAACAAGAAGATTTAATAACTATTTAAACTACTGATTAATATTTAAAACAAAGATTTCTTTTTGATAATCTACTATCTCTCTTTTACTGTCTACTATAATTTACTAATCAACTAAAATAATCAATTGAAACTACGAGATAACTGCACTGCGGGATAACTGCACTGATATATAAAAAAACACGAGATTAATATTTGTTGTTGATAATTAAAATTTTTGAAGACTACTACTATAAACCTACTATCTAAAAAACAAGAAGACTTAATGGCTATTTAAACTACTAATTAATATTTAAAACAAATATAAAAAACACGGGATATGTAACACCCGATAATTCTAACATGTAGAATCACCGAAATGCACGTCATGACATACATCAGAGTAATTTCCTGTTATCGAAATATTGAACATAACTAAAACTTTTGATAATTAATACCAAATGGTTCAATAAACCCCATAACTGACACGAAAGTAATTAAGTCCCATGACTCAAAACTTATACAACTCTGATGTTCAATATTCAAAACGGAAATAGCGGAAACGATTTTATAACTAACACATAGTTAGTTATACAACCGGTACGAAAATGCAACAAAAGGGCAAAAGCCTAAACATAGCACTAAAGCTCCAAATAACTCCCAGAGTCAAATCAGCTAGCCATGGATGTTCGCCTTAGCTTTCCCCTGCTTCTCTGTAAAAACCACAATATAAGAAGGGTGAGATAAACATTATCTCAGTGAGTCCTATCGAGACCCCTTACTAACTCTAGAGGTTCATTATGCTTTAACTTTACACTCATGGCCTTCATGAGCGACACATGAAGTATATCCTATAACGTGTAGCCCTGATAAGCAACTACAAATCACATCTTATCTTTCCATTAACTTAACATAACCCGAGATATAATGCTAGACAATCCAGGATGCCCAATATCTGCGGAAACCCCTATTCGTATTTCTATCCGAATAATGCTAGGGTCCTAGCTTTGGATTCATGACTCCCCTCAGCTAGGTATGCTAAAAACTTAGGGTCGTCACCCTAGATATACTCATAGTATACCATCTACCTTTCCCCGAGGGAAAGTAACTTGAATTGTTTTTACTTGGATTGACAGTTTATAATTCTATATAGACTTACAATCAGTTTCTTATCATGATATGGTTGACTTGTATGCTCTCACGTTTCCTAAGTACGGTTTTTCTTGAACTTCATAACTCTTGAATTTTCGTTCTAATGTACTTAGATTCGTGATAAGGACCCTTTTCTATCACTATAGGGAAGTGATTAGAAGAGAATTGGAATCATTCGGGATGGGTTAAGGCATATTTTCAAAGGGGGTAACAGAAGGTTACGCACGGTCCGTGCTCCAGGAGCGCACGACCCGTGCATGCCTCATGCGTATTTTATTTTTAAAACAGAACAGATAGCACGGTCCGTGCTCCATAGGCGCAAGATCCGTGCGTGTCCCAAAATTTTAAAAACAGTGGTTTGCGTAGGTTACGCATGATCCGTGCTCCATAGGCGCACGATCCGTGCGTAACTGACAGTAACCCAAAACTTGTTGATTTCGTGTAAATTCCATTCCGTTTCGATTCAAGCTTCATTCCGATCAATACCCTAACTTAATAATCAATTATCCAGTCAAGCGAAAGCGATAAATAATCATTCAATCAATTCACATCACAATCAATTCAATTGATCACAAAACGACAATTTTTCGATAAAACGTTGTTTCGTTATTTTTCGCAAAAACTGTTTTCCAGAATCTATAGGTTCAAAAACAAACATAAGACTCGACACTGAAACATCCCTAGCGAGTTATAGAACTCACCAATTGTGATGATTACCGCACAACCAACGGCTTAACGGATTGACACGGTTGAAGTGACCCCACGAACAATCCCGAATGGAATCTACGCTACTCTAAACGCTCCAAAACTGAACCCGATGAACTCTGTCCTCACAGCTTTTCTCTAAGACTTTCAATGGCCTAAAAGGTCGCTGGTATACTCCAATCCAGACACCTCCTGAACATGCAAGCTCTTTACAACTCAAAACCCTCTCTTTGGACTTGGAAGCTCTTTGGGTGAAGAATAGGGATTTTGGGTTGAGAAGACAATGGGGTTGCGATTTTGGTATCAGGTGAGAGAGGGTGGAAAGCTGATTATAGTGGTGGTGAGAAACAGGAGATGCACTCAGGTTGGGCTTTCCCTCTTCCTCTTCTCTCCTTCGCGACTCCTCTCTCTCTCTCTTTTCTCTCTAAAATGGTTCTGTTTCAGATCTAAGGTTTTTGGCAAATGAAGGTGGTGAGCTGGGTATTGGGGTTCAGCTGGGTCACTAAGTGGTCAGGAATTTACCCAAATACCCCTCAGCTACTAATTTATTTCTTGAGGCATCCTATTAGCTATGAATTAGCTTAATTAACTTAACTCATTTTAACTTAGAACTTAGGCACATAACTCCTAACACTTAATCAAACAACTAATTCACTTATCAAACATAATTATTTGACTATTATAATAAATATATATAACCTCTCGCTAATTTTTAATAATTGAAATTAGCTAAAATAGGGGATGTTACAGGATAACTGCACTGATATATAAAAAAACTACGAGATAACTGCACTGATATATAAAAAAACACGGGATAACTGGAGTGATATATAAAAAACACGGGATTAAGATTTGCGATTGATAATTATAATTTTTGAAGACTACTATAAATCTACTATCTAAAAAACCAAGAAGGTTTAATAACTATTTAAACGGATTAATATTTAAAATACACGTGACAAATATTTGTCACTAATACCTAAAAAGGACAAATAATTGTCATTGATATATAAAAAAACGGGATAAATATTTTTTATTGATAATCTACTATCTATCTCTTACTATTTACTATAATCTACTAATCAACTCAAATAATCAATTGAAACTATGAGATAACTGCACTGATACATAAAAAAACACGGGATAACTGCACTAAAATATAAAAAAATACGAGGATAACTGCAATGATATATATAAAAACACGGGATAATGATATATAAAAAAACACGAAATAACAACACTGATATATAAAAAAAACAATGCACTGATATATAAAAAATCACAGAATAAATGCACAGATTGTTTTTAAATGATACTTTTACATTTTTAGATTTTAATATTTATCTATTTTTTATTTGAAACTCCTTTTTTATCTACTTTAAATTTGTCTTTATTTTCACGGAATAAATGCACAGATTGTCTTTATTTACATTCTCTTTCCTCCTTTTCACTTTTCTTTTACACTCTCTTTCTTCCTTTTTTTCTTTTTACTTTATTTTTCCCATAAATAATTATTCTTTCTCTTATCACTTCACTTTAATTCTTTTAACTAAATTTCTAAATTTATACAAACACAACTTAATTAAAACTTTTTGAAGACTATTATTATAAACCTACTATCTAAAAAACAAGAAGACTTAATGACTATTTAAATTAGTAATCTAATATCCAACTTTTATTATCTACTATAATCTACTAATCAACTAAAATAATCAATTGAAACAACGAGATAACTGCATTGATAAATAAAAAACACGAGATAACTGCAGTGATATATAAAAAAAATACGGGATTAACATTTACCATTGATATTTATAATTTTTTTGACAATTTATAATTAAAAAATGGTTTTGAAAAAAAAAATTATTTTTGCATTTCAAACTCGAAGTGCCATGCTTTTTTTACTTAATATTGGTGTAGGCATAGTCTTCTTTTTTTTCTAGAAATAAGAATCATTGGCGCCAAGCGTGAGGGAATGCTAGACGTTTGGTAATTTCTCCTCCTGCCAAAAGAAGAAATGCCATTGAAGCGGCTAATCCTACGCATACTATCTGTACTTCTGCTTCTACAAAATGCATAGCATCAAACATAGCCATTCCAGATATTACCTCTCCGCCCGGAGAATTTATAAACAGATATAAATCTTTGGTTTTGTCCTCTAGACTGAGATATACCATGAGACCTACAAGTTGATTGGATATTTCACTGTTTACCTCTTGACCTAAAAAAAGTAGTCTTTCTTGAAAAAGGCGATTCTATAAGTCAATCCAAGATGCATCCTCATCTTCAGGAACTACAAATGGTACCTTTGGAACACCAACTGGCATAAAATGGAAAAGAATGCAGTTCTCTATCTTACTTTACTTTGGTGTGAGAACGTGAAACAGAATGAATTGATTTTGTTTGCTAAAAATCATTAGTAGCGGCATTTATAAGAGCCGAAATAGGGGTAGGCCCTTCCATAGCATCTGGTAACCAGACATGAAGAGGAAATTGGAAAGGAAAGTTTTGATGAATAGGTCGTTCTTGAATATGTCTGCATTCACTGATATAAATACCCATATAGAATAGAAACACTCATATAAAATAAAGTCACCCCCCACCACCATTGCGTATTGTTACTTATCGGGTATAGAATAGATCTGCTTACGGGATTAATATTTACCATTGATATTTATAAATTTTTTTGGACAATTTATAATTAATATTCACCATTGATAATTATAATTTTGGAAAACTACTATAAACCTACTATCTAAAAAAACACGGGATAGCTGCAATAATCTATTATAATCTTCTATAATCTACTAATCACAAATAATCTAATATAAAAACACGGGATAACTGCAATAATCTACTATAATCTACAAATCAACTCAAATAATCAATTGAAACTATGAGATAACTGCAATGATATATAAAAACACACGGGATAACTACACCAATATATAAAAAAACACAGGATTAATATTTGTCTTTGATAATAATTTTTTGAAGACTACTATAAACCTACTATCTAAAAAACAATAATATTTAATGACTATTTAAACTGCTGATTAATATTTGAAATAAATATTTCTTATTGATAATCTACTATCTCTCTTTACTATCTACTATAATCTACTAATCAACTAAAATAATCAATTGAAACTACGAGATAACTGCACTGATATATAAAAAAACACGAGATTAATATTTGTTATTGATAATTAAAATTTTTGAAGCCTACTACTACAAACCTACAATCTAAAAAATAAGCAGACTTAATGACTATTTAAATTACTAATTAATATTTAAAACAATTATTTTTTATTGATAATCTACTATCTAACAAATTTACTATCTACTATAATTTACTATCAACTAAAATAATCAATTGAAACCAACTGTACTGATATATAAAAAACACGGAGATAACTGCAGTGATATATAAAAAAAAACGGGATTAATATTTTCCATTGATAATTATAATTTTTGAAAACTACTATCTAAAAAAACAAGAAAGCTTAATGACTATTTAAACTGATTAATATTTAAAACATACGCGACAAATATTTGTCACTAATACCTAAAAAAGGATAAATAATTGTTACTCATATATAAAAAAACACGAGATAAATATTTGTTATTGATGATCTACTATCTATCTTCTACTATCTACAATAATCTACTAATCAACTCAAATAATCAATTGAAACTATGAGATAACTGCACTGATACATAAAAAAACACTGGACAGCTGCACTGATATATACAAAAATACAGGGATAACTGCAATGATATATATAAAAACACGGGATAGTTGCATTGATATATAAAAAACATGGGATAACAACACAGATATATAAAAAAACACTACACTGATATATAAAAACACACAGGATAAATGCACATACTGTTTTTAAATGATACTTTTACATTTTTAGTTTTAATATTTATCAATTTTTTATTTGAAACTCCTTTTTTATCTACATTAATTTTTTTTTCACGGGGTAATGCTCAGACTATTTAAATACTGTCTAAATTTATTCATAAAAAGAACACGACAACACCTGTCCGTATGCAAGTCATCATCTATAGTTTACAATTAATTTTAGATTAATGAGATTTCAAATTAACATTTCAATTTGAGGTAATCGTATCACGTAACGTGATTAGCCCGTGCGGATGCACGGGTATAGTACTAGTTTCAAATCGAAACTGTAATATCTCTATAAAAAGGCTAAGGTTTTTTTTAAAAGCAACAATTAGCGAGGGAGTTCGACCCCACAAATTAATTTGTGGAGGTTTTCAAAACCTTCGAAGTTACAAGTGTCGCAATCTATTTGTAGAGGTTTTTACAAAGCTCCAACATCGAATGTATTTGCGGCATTTTTATTGTAGGAGTTTGAAACACCCACTAGTAGTGGAAATTTTTTAAGGGGGTTAAAAACCACTTGATACAATTTTGTCGGGGTTTTTCTGTCGAGGATTGTAACTTAGTTTTTGAAGTTTTTTTTGGGGTTTTACCTCCTCTAACCATTATATAGAGTCTTTTAATATTCTTTTTTCAATTTTAGAAATTTTTTTACCTTATCTCATTATCACACTTTTACTACTAGCAATATGTAAAATATTTGATTTTAGTCCTTCATGCCACTTATATTGGAGGGACTAAAATCAAATAATTTACATGTTACAATGACCAAACTGGATAAAATGTATATTTGCAGGGACGAAAAACAAAATTGTATTTTTACAGGGACTAAATTGGATAAAAAGTATACTTTTTTAAACCAATGATAAAAAGTATATTTGTAAAGACTAAAAATGAACTTTTATTTTTACAGGGACTGAATTGGTTCAAAGATATATTTTCAGGGACTAAACATATATTTAAGCTGAAATATTTATCAAAGTTATTTAAAACACTGAAAATCTCATTAAAATATAACTTTCATAACATAAATGTATTTCAAACATTTATACCGTCAAAAGAAACAATTTGTTGCTAAATATCTAGTCTAATATCATACAACTTAACATTCATAAAAGCTTAAAAAATCCTATGAGATCCTAGAAAACATCAAACGTCGGTAGCATTGAATGATCATCTTGTATTTATCGGCGAATTAGACTCACTTACGCTCTCACTGACCTGAAATAAAACTTAAATATTTGGATGCAAATTATCCGGATATAAATGATATGGTCATGAATATAGGCATTTTTGCTAATTTTGGTATAAATCGGATATCTTCTTTGTGTATTTGCAAAGGCTAACCCCTCGAGTTGGGTAGGACCACAATGGGCGGTAAAAGCTCTCTCTCAAAAGATTTAACACTACTGCATGCCCAAGGCTGAATTCGAACTCAAGACCTTGGTTAAGCTTGAAGAGACCCAAACCATCTCATTCAAGTGTTCTTGGTTGTCATGCAAGAAAAGATACTGATGCGTTTTTGGCATCAATTCCCGAGAGAATCTCAAGTCTATTAACTTAATTAAGAAAATGTCCATGCATGATTATATATTAAAGAAAATCATTGTCAACAAGAAGAGAAAGTTGATTAGACAACAACAATGTTTAGATGTTCTATCATCCATTATAGATAAGTACACCGAAAAGATATAGAGAAAGAAATGAATAAAAAGCCAACATAAAGATAGTCGGAAAAAAATCTATAAATATAATAGTACCTTACTACAACATTTTAAGACACCAATAATGCCAGAAAAGTATTGTTTAAAGCAAAAAAATTGTTCGTGTATCTTTCAACATCGGTTTTGAAACTGTGGTATTTGCATGAGCAAATCGGCTAGGCTTAAATAGTTATTACCCCCTGCAAATATCCTCATTATCCAGTTACCCCCTGCAAAAAAAATGTTTAAAAAACACCTTGTAAAATGTAACGTTATCCAGTTACCCCCCTGCTGTTAACTTTTCTGTTAAAAAAATGTAAAATGTAACTTTATCCAGTTACCCCCCTGACGTCAGTGCCACATGTCACCATATTATTGGGCCACTGTGACACGTGGCACTGACATGCCACGTCAGCATCCTATGTCACCACTGCCACGTGGCACTGACATGTGCCACGTCAGCAACCAATGGATGGCTGTCACGTGGCACTGACTTGGCAATGTGGAATATTGTGTGCTACTGAAAAAATACAAGTTTTGGCTAACAAGGGATTCGAACCCTTGACCCCTAAGTGATGCAAACGAATTAGTACCCCTAAGTCACCTTCATATTTGTGAAAGTAATTCCAGCAACAAATATATGTTAGATATTTAGTTAATATTTTGAACAAATCCTCATCTTCATCATTGTTCTGGAGTCAACCAGGGAGTCCCATTAGCAAAACCAGGAGGTGCGCTTAGCAAGTAATATGGATCAGCCCAACCGATTCAGCCCATATCCACCTCATGCAAGCCCAACATGCTTGGACGGTCAAGATCGACTCTACCCATCCAACGATCCACACGAGGACACGATTTCCTATAAATACAGGCAAACTTTGCCCTAAGAAAGGTTCAATCTCTAATCCTTAGTACCTTCACTCATATATTCTGTATACTGACTTGAGCGTCGGAGTGGCTTGCAGGTACCCCCGGGCGCTCACTGACCTCCTGCCGGGACAGCAAGAGGCCTACCAACAGCAGCCGACCAAAAAGCTGCTCGGTACAGAACAATCATCAAGCGCTCCTGCACTTCCTTCGGTACAGAACAATCATCAAGCGCTCCTGCACTTCCTCCATGCGTAAAACAAAAACATCAACAAAAACAAACGAAATTGGGGTTTCTCAGATTTGTGTAACAACAATTACAAACGAATTCATCAACAAAAACAGATTTGTGTTTCTTAAATCAACAACAACATTAACAAATCAGATTCCTCTTCCTCTTCCTCTTCCTCTTCCTCTTCCTCTTCCTCTTCCTCTTCCTCTTCGTCTTCGTCTTCGTCTTCGTCTTCGTCTTCGTCTTCGTCTTCGTCTTCGTCTTCGTCTTCCTCTTCCTCTTCCTCTTCCTCTTCCTCTTCCTCAACATCAACAAAAACAAACGAAATTGGGGTTTCTCAGATTTGTGTAACAACAATTACAAACGAATTCATCAACAAAAACAGATTTGTGTTTCTTAAATCAACAACAACATTAACAAATCCTCTTCCTCTTCCTCTTCCTCTTCCTCTTCCTCTTCCTCTTCCTCCTCCTCCTCCTCTTCCTCTTCTTCTTCCTACAGATCTGTTTCATGTTCATGCGCTCAGATCTTGTTATTGCGTCCAGATCTTGTTGCGTTTTACAAATCGAAATCGAAAATGCCCAAATCGAAATCGAAAACCCCAAAGCAAAAGGGCATTGACCTATGTAGTTACGAAGAGATAAAAAACACATTCACAAAAAGCAAACATTACACTGAAGTTGGGGAGTACGAGGACGAGGTTGATGCGTCGGTTTTTGAGCTGGGTGGCGTAGATCTTATCCTAGGGGTAGCATGCGACGTCAAGGCCAACTGGCAGACTTTGAGTATGCAATTGAACACCAAGCGAGGACTGGTGGAACTGAAAGGGGACCCAAGCCTAGGTAAGTTCTTAATCTTTCCTATGCATTGACTTAAGCTCATAGATATAAAGGCAATGGCCTTGGTTTGGAATGCAACCCTAGGGTACGAGACAAATGATTATGCTTTAAAGGATATGAATGCTTTAAATGGAAATGATGGGGTAAATAATAGAGAGGGGCTAAAACAAGTGTTAGAGGAATTTGCCATATTATTTGAAGAGCCTAGAGGCCGACCACCAATTAGGGAGATAGACCACAAGATTCCAATCAAAGTTGGGGTAGATCCCATAAACGTTAGACCTTATAGGTACCCTCACCTACAAAAAAATGAAATTGAGAAGCAAGCAACGGAGATGTTACAAGCAGGCATAATCCAACCTAGTAATAGCCCATACTCTAGCCCGGTCATCTTAGTGAAAAAGAAAGATGGGAGCAGGCATAATCTCAACAAAGCCACAATACCTGAACAGAGCTCTTGGAGGAACTCCAAGGGGCTATATACTTCTCCAAAATAGATCTAAGGGCCGGTTACCATCAAATAAGGGTAGACTCGAGTGACGTGCACAAAACGGCGTTTAGGATACATAAAGGGCATTACGAATCCTTTGTGATGCCTTTTGGCGTTACCAATGCGCCCACGACATTCCAATGTGCGATGAACCGAACCCTAAAGCACTATCTTAGGAGGTTTGCGCTCGTATTTTTTGATGACATCCTTGTTTATAGTAAGACCTGGAATGAACACCTTGAGCGCCTAAAAGTAGTTCTCTAGACCCTACAACAAAACCAATACCATGCTAATCTTAAGAAATGTGAGTTTGGGAGGACGAAAATTCAATACTTGAGGCATGAGATGCGATGTATTTGCTAACTTGAGGAAAACCCCACAAAAAAAATAAAAAATTGAAATAAAAGAGCATGAGCAAAAAACTGAACCACGTTGTTTTCTCTGATATATAATAAAATGATTGATGAATGACAAAAATAGGAATTGAAACATAAGAAAGAAGAAAGAAGATTACAGAGATGATAGGGTCTGTGCCAAATTGCAATTGATTAGGCAGAGATGTTGAAGAACATATAAAGAGGTTTGCTAAATTTGTTTCTGCTGCATTGGCAAAACTGGTTCGAAAATTAATATAAAGGAGAAAGTGAATGAATCTTACACTTGAGATTGGAGCTCCGCTAGCGGTCGCAAGTGGTGAATACTGTCAACGGTGTCTCTATCCCTCACGCTTAGAACCCCCACTGCGAGCACAGATGGCTGCTCCGCTGCACTCGATGGGTCTTTGGGAGCGGCGGGTGACAATGGGAGCATGACAACGGTGTGGAGAAGAAGCACAGCATAACCAACAAAATTATAAATAAACACAGCAATCCAAGACCATATGTTAAACCAAATGCTAACAAGTAATCTGAATAAAGCACAAGGTCCATTTTACAATCTGAATAAAGCATGTGTGTTGCACAAAACAAAACCCCTGTGGCAGCACCAAAACCTATTGTAACAGCAATAAAACTTGAGCACAATTAATAAATTATAATTTCTGCAAAAAACGTATGAGAGGACACATGATATCTTAGTTTTGGTCTTAGCAAGACGGTTGATTTCTAGACCATGTCCCAAACCCAACACACAACCAGAAGATTACACTCACAAAGTGACAAGTATCAAGGCTAAAATTCAGAAATACATAAAAACGAAATGGAAACATTGAATACTAGAAGATATACATACCTGAACAATTTGTTCTGAAATTAAGTGGTTTTGCTCACAGGGAACGAAAAAAGCAGAAATCATGTTCCTGAAATTTACAAAAGAAAGAGAAAATGAAAACAAATCACAAACCTGTTGAAGTCGGATGAAATGTGGAAGAAAAAGTGAAAACAAAAATGAAACAAACCTGAGAAGGTGAGATCAAGGGAGAAACGGAGATTGCGATTCATCCATGGCCGAGACGAGAGCCAGGAGAATTAGAAAGGGAGAATAGCCTAGGAGGGGAGAGAGAAAGAGAGAGAGAGAGAGAGAGAGAGAGAGAGAGAGAGAGAGAGAGAGAGAGAGAGAGAGAGAGAGCTCACAAGCTGTTATCCAAACTGTCACTTGAAATATAATATCTTTCTTAGGAAAAAAGTTCAATTATTCAGTTTTTATGAGCTGAACTGCCCAAGTTGTGATTTGTTTAACTATGCTATTTTTTGCAATATCACTTCAAGGCCCCCTATTTAACAGGTACTTCAATATAATAACACCATAATTTCCATAATTTGAAAGGAATTCAATTGTCCACATGACTTGAAACAAACACAGCAAATCTAAAACTCCACAAGTCTTAAATTAGTTATAACCATGAAGTAAGAATCAATGTGGCGGCAAATCTAAAACTCCACAAGTCTTCAGTCTTCACCTCTTCAACAAGTTCTGCTCTAGGCATCTTCTTCACCGTATTAGGGGAGAAAGTATTGTACGTAAATAGTAAATCGAATCACATATCATTATAGAGAAGTTTGATTAACATTATAGACCGTTGAAAATAGCACTAATATAAGGTGCAAATACTTAATGTCAAAAGATCCACTTAAAAAGCATAAAGCATAAAGAGAAAGATTTGCTTTTTTTTTTCCAAACAAAATTGTTTCAGTCCAATACTTCAGATTTCCAAGAGAAAGATTTGCAAGTGCTACTAACTAGGCAAGGCTGATATCAACAAAGGGTAGTATGTTGGTCAGACTGTTGTAAAATGTAACAGCATATAAATAGATGTAGTTAGTAGTTTGAGGCATTGATTGAGAAAATCATAGTTAGTTGCTTTCTTGGAGCATAGGCAGGGACTTAGTTCTCTGAGGAGTCTTTGACTCTGGAAATTGTAAAGATTCATTCCATTCTTGTGTAATCAAATTATTCATTTCTACAATCAATAGAAATTGTTGCAGATTCTACAATCTTCTTCCCCTGTTCTAACAATTAATGTAGATATTAGTCTGATAAGTGCATATTCAATGGTCCAAACTATTCAAACTAGAATTTCAAAACACCAGATTGGAGATGGTTCAGTGAAGAAACTTACCTAACTGACAGCACAAGATGGTTCCCCTATGGTTCACTGCATTCTGCAAGAGTGCGAGCGAGTGGATTGGAAGAGGATGGAAGTTGAGTGGTTTTAGTTCAACAAGCAACTATACTGTTATATAATACCAATACCAGAAAAACATAACAACTCACACATATGTTTGTTGTATAAATATGTCACCCAAGTTCAGAAGTCATGTAAGCAGCAAAACTTGGAAGACTTTCCAAATGCGATTCAAAATCTAGGATGTAGGCGGCGAAACAAGACTCTCATGGTAAATATTGTAATCCAACCCACGTCTACTAAAAATCCTTGGAAGACAAAACATATTAGTATTTGGCTCGTAGAGAAGTGATTCGAAGAAAGAAAAATTGCTTTTCAGCATGAGAACACCATTTTGCGAAATGCAAAACGGCACAGAATAAGTCAACTTCTGATGAGGTTTCACCACCATTAATTTAGTCCAAGACTCAAAAACTCCATACTCTTTCATCAACCACACAACCCCTCCAGTTTCATAAGAGCAAAAACACACACAAAGACGGTTCTTGAAGACATCCAACACAGGATTACATGTGTTCTCAGGCTCACCATCATTATCATCTTGTTTTTTAGGTAGTAAAATTTCGCTGTAAGTCTCCTTCTCCAAATCAAAGGAATTAATCACCCACTTATTAGAACTAACATCACTCTTTTCTACCCAATTTAGAGTGTTACTCACAAATTTCCCTGATGACCATGGCCACTTCCTTGAAAACAAAGATAAATTACAAGGGAATTTCTGAATAGTTCTCCAACGATTCTCTTGTATAAACTTTGGTCACTAATTCCAAATCACCATCCACCAAAGATTGTATGAGACCTACCAGCACCTTGTACTTGTCATGAGCAGGATCATGGCCAAATCCATGGTATGTCATAATTCCTTGAATAGTTGGAGATATTTTCGATCTCAATCTAGTTAACGGGTTCCACAATAGGACATAAGAATTATAAGGGATACGACTACAAGTATACAAACAAATCAACCCATTGCATGAACCTAGAATACGGTAACTATGATCATTGCACACACTTAAGCTAAAGCTAAAGGGTTTAATATGGGTTGATGGTTTTTCGAACCGTGATTTCAAAGGCCAAGATAAGAGTTTCCAGCGTTTACTTATGAAGGATGTGACCAACCGTTGCTGCTGGGTCATGCTTGGATTCGCTGTTGAGGTCCGAAGATGGTGCTTTGCGAACTGGGGATCAGATATTAGGATTTTCCATGTTTTGCACACACACTTGAGTTGCAGAAGTGATCTAGCCGGAACTCTCACGAGAATCTCTATGATAATATCGTCTGGAAAGACCGGCGCTGATGGTCGCTGGGAAAGTGTTTCGTCGTCGTCCACCGCTGTGGTTTCGTGGAATCCTTTAGATGGCCACGGAGACACATCGCCGAAGGGAATGGATCCACTGACTTGGTGGCGGGAAACTGCTGCTGCCTTTAGTTAATTAGGTCCGTCCGATTAGTAATCGGACGGACCTGATTAGTAGGGGTTGTATTAGTAGGGATTTTAATAGTAGGGGTTGTGATAGTAGGGGTTATTATAGTAGGGGTTGTGATCGTCCGATTACTAATCGGACAGACCTAATTAACTAAAGGCAGCAGCAGTTTTCCGCCACCAAGTCAGTGGATCCATTCCCCATCGCCGAACAAAAGAGATCCTCCATCTATACAATATAATATGGCAAAAGTGCTCCCGGGGTCCCTTATCTTTATTTAAAGTAACGAATTAGTCCTTTATGTTTTTTTTGTCCCAAATAAGTCCTTTATCTTTCAAATTTTTGACACATAAATCCTTTTCCGTTAACAGTGCTGATTTATGTGTCAAAAAAAAGGATTTATGTGTTAAAAATTTGAAACATAAAGGACTGATTTGGGACAGAAAAGGATTTATGTGTCAAAAATTTAAAACATAAAGGACTGATTTGGGACAAAAAAAAGATAAAGGACCAAATCGTTACTTTAAATAAAGATAAGGGACCCCGGGAGCACTTTAGCCATATAATATGAATTGTAACAACTGCACCGAATTTCATAAAAGTAGGGTACAAATTACATCTACTGACGTCGGTATATATATATACAATGAAACAGGCCCAGACCCATAATTTCGACTAGCCCATTCGACTGGCCCATTTCGACTAGTTTTCTAACTACACCTACTATTATTACAAGCAATAGAATTACAAGGCATATCTCAATATTCTCTCCTAATTCACATTGCTGAGTGACATCATCCCAAGCATTGTTCTCAGTTCTTCGAATCTTCCCTTTTGCAATGGCTTGGTCATTGCATCAGCTACTTGAAGTTCCGAACAGCAATATTCCAGATTCAGCTTCTCATTGTTTACTTAATCACGCAGGAAGTGATATCTGGTCTCTATGTGCTTCGACCTACCATGTGCAACAGGATTCTTGGCGAGATCTATCGCAAACTTGTTGTCGATCAACAACTTCATTTCTTCGACCCTGTGCACTCCAATTTCGACCAATAGCATGCTCAGCCATGATGCTTGACATGCTGCAAACGAAGCAGGCACATACTCTACTTCACAAGAGGATAACGCAACTATACTTTGCTTCTTCGAGCA
Organism: Astragalus membranaceus; assembly: GCA_039519185.1. Lineage (NCBI taxonomy): Eukaryota > Viridiplantae > Streptophyta > Magnoliopsida > Fabales > Fabaceae > Astragalus > Astragalus membranaceus. Next base: position 173,688,322 of record CM076847.1, read on the forward strand.
CCAAGAGATGGGAGTCGATCCATACATGAAGACATACCCACTTGTGCTTTTTCGATCACTCTTGTCTCCACTCCAGTCGGAGTCAGTGTAGCCAAACACTTCATTACCATTCTTCGACACACCTTGTTAGGGAACAGAATACCATAACTTTGTGTTCCCTTTACATACCTTAGTACTCTTTTTACAACTACCATATGAGAGCTTTCCGGCTTCTCCATGAATCTGCTGATCATTTCGACACTAAACACAATGTCAGGTCGAGTGTTGCACAGGTACCTTAGGGAGCCCACGATCTGTTTAAACAAGGTGGCATCTACTTCAATCCCTTCGTCGTCTTTCGACAGCTTGCTGCTAGTGGCTGATGGTGTCGAAACTTCCTTGCAGTTGCTCATGTCGAATCTTTTCAGGATATCAGCTGCATACTTCGACTGGTGTAGGAGTATACCCTTACTTGTCTTGGTAAACTCCATCCCCAAGAAATATGATAGATGTCCCAGATCACTCATTTCAAATTCTGACATCATCACTTTCTTGAAGGCTTCGACTTCGACTTCATTGCTGCCAGTTACAAGTAGATCATCTACGTACAGCCACAACAACAACTAAGTCGAAGTTCCATTCTTCTTCACATATACTCCATGTTCATTAGTGCATCTAATGAACTTCTGAGCCAAGAGAAATCCATCAATTCTCTTGTTCCACGCTCTTAGAGCTTGCTTGAGCCCATACAGGGCCTTCTCCAGCTTATAGACTTTGTCTTCTTTTCCCTTCGACTCAAAACCAGGTGGTTAACAAACATAGACTTCCTCCTCCAGAGGTCCATTAAGAAATGCTGACTTTACATCTAGTTGATGTAGGGGCCAGCCTCTATGACTTGCCAATGCTACTACCAATCTTATGGTTTCGATCCTGGCTACTAGGGCAAAGACCTCATTGTAATCCAAACCAGGTTTCTGCAGGAACCCTTTGGCTACTAGCCTGGCCTTGTACTTGGCCACTTCTCCATTGGGCTTGACTTTGGTCTTGAAGACCCACTTCACCCCTATGGCTTTCTTTTCTTTTGGAAGTTCGACTAGCTTCCAAGTATCATTCTTCTCGATTGATTTCAACTCGTCAATCATTGCTTCCTTCCACTGCTTATGACAAAGGGCTTGCTCCAGGCTCACTGGTTCTGCTTCTGCCATTAGTGCAAAGTGTGTCAGGTCTCCCTCTGTTGTAATAGCAGAATCTGGGTAAGTGTCGAATCCTTCTAGTCTTACTGATCTCTGCCTTTCCCTTTGCGACCTTCTTAAAGGTTCGACAGCAATGGGTTCTTCTGGCTCGTCAGTTTTGACCTCTTCATTCTGATCATCTCGATCAGAGACTTCGTCAAAGTCCATCATTGTAGGTTTCTCACAGCCTTCTTCCCAGTTCCAATGTTTCGACTCATCTACTACGACATCTCTGCTTTTCACTATTTTCTTCTGCACAGGATCATACAGTTTGTATGCTCCTGTCGAATTAGCCAACAAGAATCATTTGTTGTGCTCTATCATCCAGCTTGCTTCTTAGTTGCTCAGGGACATGTCTATAGCATAATGAGCCAATTATTCTGAGATGCTTGACACTTGGCTTTCTTCCTAGCCAAGCTTCTTCAGGTGTCTTCCCAATCAATCTCTTTGTGGGGCATTTGTTCAGGATGTATACTGCCGTGGCTACAAGTTCTCCCCATAAACTATGAGGTAGTTTCTTCTCCTTCAACATGCTTCTTACCATGTTGAGGATGGTCCTGTTTTTCCTCTCAGCAGTACCATTATGCTGAGGCGTGTAAGGTGCAGTGACTTCATGCACAATTCCTTAAGGGTTTTGATTGCACATTCACTCTGCTTTTCAATCATTACCTTAAACTTCTTGAATATTTCTAGTACTTCACTCTTCCTTTTGATCAAATACACCCAGGACATTCTAGTGTATTCGTCAATGAAGGTGAAAAAGTACTTATTCCCTCCTAAGGAACATACTTCGAAAGGACCACAGACATCAGAAAATATCACCTCTAGCTTCTTCTCTGCTCTGCTAGGTACATCTGATTTAAACGAGTTTCTTGGTTGCTTCGACTTGCAACAACTCTCGCAAACTTCGACAGGTACTTTTACTGCTGGCAACCCATGAACCATCTTCTTTTCATGTAGTTGACTCAAGCTCTTGAAGTTGAGGTGGCCAAATCTCCTGTGCCATCTCCAGTGCTCCTCTTCGACAGTGGTCTGGAGACAATGTTCTTCGACTACTTGCAACTTGATTTTGAAGGTTCTGTTACTCTGCATCGACACCTTCAAAATCATCTTCTTGGTCGAATCGAACAAGCTGAGACTGTTATCACCCATTTCGACGGTGAAGTTTTTCTCAATCATCTGCCCAATACTTAGCAGATTGCTCCTCATATCTGGTACATAAAATACCCCTTGGATGTAGCACCACTTACCATCTTTCGACAGGAACTTTATGGTACCTACTCCTTCAGCAGTAACTCTACTGTTATCTGCAAACCTTATCTTTTTGCTTATCTGCTCCAGTTCGACAAACCACTCCTTGTGACAGCACATGTGGTTTGAGCATCCTGTGTCGAGATACCATTCGACAGACTTCTCTTCAGTCGAATTTGTATCAGCCTTCAACAACAGTAATTCTGGGTCAGTAGCTGTCATGAATGACAATTCTTCATCATCATTGCTGGCAATGTTGGAGGCATCACCAGTGTTTCCACTGCCCTGCCACACACACATTGCACAAGTATTTTGAGCATCGCAAGTGAATCCACTTATACAAGTGTTCCCACTATTTTGCTCGCTACTTTCAGCAATTCCTTCATCGAGTCGAATCTCATCTTCGACAGCCATCAGCATTAACTCCTCTGAGTCAGAGTCTGAGTCACCATCATTAGCAAACTTGGCTTCTGCATTTTTATCCCTAGGAACTTTCTTGTTTTGACACTTGTTCCTATAATGCCCAAATTGCTGACAGTTATAACACTGAACTTTCGACAGATCTCCCTTCTTCTTGTCGAAAGATCCTTGTTCTTTCTTCTTACTGCTTGATCCCTTTTCTCTACCCTTCTCCTTGTTGCCTGCCTTCCAATTTCTCTTAGAGGAGTATGAAAGCAAGGCTTGTTCAGTTTCTTTCTCTGAACTTCTCTGCCTTATTCTATATTCATGCGCCTCTAAGGAACCCTGAAGTTCATCTAACTTCAACGTATCTAGGTCCTTGGATTCTTCGATAGCAGTAATAACATAGTCGAATTCCAGGGTTAAGGATCTGAGCACCTTTTCGACTTTATTTACTTTAGTCACAGTTTCACCATTACCTTTCATTTGATTAGTTAATGCTACTAACCTCGTAATGAATTCTCCAATCGATTCTCCATCTGTCATCTTCAAGGCCTCGTACTTTTTCCTGAGCGACTGAAGACGTATCTTCTTCAGTCTATCTGCTCCTCCATACGAGTTCTTGAGGATGTCCCAAGCTGCCTTTGTTGAATCACTGTCGATGATCAGGTTCAGAACATTGGAATCAACGCATTGGTGAATCAAAAACAGCCCTTTTCCATCTTTCTTCCTCAGCGAATGGTGGTTGTTCCTCACCGCTTCAGTGGCGTTTGCTGCCAAGGGTGGAACACCATCATTCATGACATCAAGTACATCTTGATATCGAAACAACACCTTCATCTGCGCACACCATTGTTCTTAATCCTTTCCGTCGAAGATTGGGAGGTTCCCCGGAATACCTCCACCAGAGTTGTCTCGCGCTGCCATGGATCTTGATAGATTTTGTAAGGATCTAACAAGCTCTTGATACCAGTTTGTTGGGGATAAACACGTGAAAGGGAGAAGAAAAGGAAGTGGCGACGCTAGGTGTCAGAGGAATGATTAGGGCAATATAATATGAATTGTAAAAGCTGCACTGAATTTCATAAAAGTAGGGTACAAATTACATGCTACTGACGTCGGTATATATATACAATGAAACAGGCCCAGACCCATAATTTCGACTAGCCCATTTCGATTAGGTTTCTAACTACACCTACTATTATTACAAGCAATAGAATTACAAGTCATATCTCAATAACTTGAACCCTCATATTGTCAGAACACGTGCACCCATGTGGTTTCATTTCGTACTAAGGTTTTGTTGGAAGTTGCAACTAATAAATCAGTTTTCCTATTTTACCCTTATCCCTAACTACTAGTATTACCCCCTTATCTCTAACAACTACTCCGGTTAAAGCGTGATGAATGATGATGGTTACAAATTACAATATCTTTTTTTTACATGTACTAATTACAATATCAAGACAATTTTTTTTAAGCCCGGGTATCCACCGCACGGACAGCGTGAGCAGGTGTCTCGAGGGCAGGACAGCTGGCCCAGAGTTTTAACAATCTTGCTTCAAACAATCGGATTGAAGATCGTATATAGATTGTTTGCATAGCACGGGTATACTTATCCTATTGAAAATTGTTTAAAAAAAATTATATTTTGTTTGTTAATTTATGTTTAGATGTTAATGTTTTCATGCAATAAAATTTATTTATGTCTGGTGTAGTTATACTTAGAGGTGTCAATTTCTCCTTATACGTGGAAATTCTCGTGGAAACTGCCCAGTTTAAAGGCCCAAAGATGGATATTAACCTATGGGGATGGAGACAGATGACTATATTCATAAAATACAATGTACCTGTTCCTAACTATTTCCTAGCGTAGAGAGAAATATAATGATTTAAACAGAACTTCATAAAATACAAAAAAATAAATTAGTCAAACAATCTTAATTTTGTAGAATGTACTTGTTCCTAACTATTTCCTGGAGTAGGATTTAGCTAGAACACAAGTGTATGGTATCACAAGATAATTCATGTATGATGAGAGTAAAGTATTAGACTCAAGAATGTTCTCTCTTTCATTAGCCTCTAAGGGCTGTTTATATAATACAATCAGTGATCAATGTTAATCATTACAATTATGACTGTAGCGAGATTCTCGGAGTGATTATAGGACTTTCCATATATGTTTTGCTTGTGTTCGGTCTCTGTCCAAACTAGGAGGCGAAGCCGGCCTTTGAGTGGGCGAGGAGTCCCTCAGTCTATGATGCCGAGGAGTCCCTCGGTTCTTAAGGCGAACCAGGACCTTCGGATGCCTTGCCTTACCTTTCGAGAGTCAGTCGCGCCGGCCAGGAAGTGATGTATGACCGAGCCTTCAGGAGTGGTCGGCTCGGCTGTGAATACAGACCCTCGAGCGGTGAGTATGAAGTACGAAGGCGCTCACAAGATAGCTTTGGCTTAAGCGTGATATCTCGTAGTCCCTCGAGTGTAGTATGCCCGGTAGTTGGGCTGACGTGGGAGCCCTGTACTTTGATTTGACAAGATATTCTGACAGGATGTTTTGACTCGACCGCTTGACCCTTGACTTTATCTTCTCGGGGACCCCGCCTTGACTGGGGTTTTATCTCCTTGGGAGTTTCTCCTTTGACTGGCGTTTATTTTTGTGCTTGCCATAAATTCTTGCTTTGGGAGTTTGATCTTCCCTCACTATATAAGGAGGGGTTCTAATTCGCCTTTCTCTATCATCCATGGTTTTCCCTTTTGCTGCATCTTCTTTCGTTGTTAGGATGGCTTCTCCCTTCTTGAGTCTTCTACGCAACCTTAGCGAGCCTTGTTGTGCTGAGGTTGCCAGGAGACTCAAGATGGGAGTTATTGATCCTTGTGAGTTGTGGATATTTTCTGTTTTTATTGCGTTTGACGTGGGGTTGTGCAGGAGACTCAAATTGCGGCGCGTCTGAAGGTCTGGGTTGTCTTTCGCTGGGGATGGCCTTTCTGCTGCTCAAAGTGCGTTCGTCGAGGGTTCTTTCGAGACTTCGGCGCATGCGTGGCCCTCTGGTCCGATTGCTGGGCGGCCCTTGGGTCGGCCGAAGGCTTTGTTGGAGCTTTGTCGTGTGGGAGACTCCCGAGCTCTCTTTGCAGGTGGTCCTCGGGCTATCTTTGGTGACACTTCCAAATTTTCCATTGTCCATACGATTCAGAACATCGAATGTAGCATATATGCTTTCTGTTGGTCATTCCACCAGGCTTTCGGAGATCTGAACCTGCGGAATGACAGACCAGGAAAAAGGAAGGCTCGGTCCCAAAGGACCGCTAATATGTCGGTGTTTTCATTTGTAATCTTTATATGTGTTGTATTCGAAAACTGATCATAAGTTTATCAATGTAATCAAACTTGAATGAGAAATGTATGTGTTAATAAAAAATGAATATGCTTGAGAGTGGATGCCTTCCCTTTTCTCAGCCAGACGATTTCTTCATAGCCAAACGCTTGGCTGATTTGATGTTTTGAATGTGACGTTTGATTGATTTGGCGGGAAACATCATGATGACGTCATTGGGAACTGTCGCGTCTCCTGGTGCTCCATTGGGGGGAGTGCCATGTGTCGCACCTCCATTTTACAGAATTCGAAACATTGTGAATCTGCGTCGTTGATTCATTTGAGTGCCCTCCCACCATTGTTACATAAAGTAGTTTTAAAAGACCAAATTGTTACAAAACAAATGACACATAGACTCTGTCACAGCCATGTCAGTGCCGTTAATGTCATCTAGGATTGTTTGGAACGGAAAATAAAAAAAGGGTAACGATGTACACGTTAGCTAACTTAAAAGACTTAGTTGGTACGAAAAAAACATAAAGGAGCAACTTGTTACAATTAAATGACTTAAAGGACCTCTGGTGTAATTTTATCGGTATTACAAATACTGCTAAAATAAATTAATAACAATAGATTTTGTATTTTTTATGTTGATCAACTAAAACGATTTCTCTTTAAATAAAATGGCCAGTTTTTTTATGCAATATTTGTATTCCACAATGAATAACATTTCTGGTCATATATAAATTCTTTATTTTTTAAATAATTGTAAACTCATCCTAAAAACAACATTTCTTTGATTTTTTGTTACAATTAATGGCTAGATTAAGTAATGGGCCGAGGGTTAGCAACAAACTAAGATAATGCATATATTCTTTATTCATTTATAGAATTCTTGCTTTTACAAAAAAAAAAAATTTAAGTCTGCTTGTGTTAAGCAAGGTTTTTAATGGTCCTAAATGTCTATTAATGACATATGAAATGTGATAACATTATTTTCCTCTACAATTGAGATGATCTGTTGTATGCCATAACTAGAATAAATAACCTGTGCCATGCACGGGTATAAATATGTCATTGAAAATTGTTGTCGAATAAATTATATTTTGTAAGCTATAGTAGCAAAATGCATGTATAGGTAAATAGTGGTATTTTTTGTGATTTGAAAATAATATTTAAACCATCAAAACTTCATGTTAATTTGATTTTTTTAAGCACAAATGATATTATATTATGGTGATTAGAATTCTTCATCTCATACTCATGAATCTCTAAATAATAACGATATTGATGACCATGTCATGACATGGCCATGTCGGTCATATATCTGGTCAAGGAATTGAACAATTTTTGAGTCGTCTACCTCCCAGTCTTTCGTCCTTTACTTGCTCCATTTGCACAACTTTTGCGAAACCTCAAGTCAAGACTGAGTAAGAAATTTGAAGTTTGAAGAGTAGTGCTTGTAACGGAGATTCCTAATATCAACCTTACATGTTTTTGAGCTCCTTCCTCTTTTGCATTTCTGCTATCTATCATTTTCGACCCATCCTACTTACTTTTATATCAATTATTGCAGCAACACCCATAGACAATTATCAAATTAAAAAGCTCCCTCCCGGATGTACCTTGAATTTCAGCAAGATAACTCTTTGGCTCCTTGTCTTCACCCGTATAGATCAATCTTGCAATGCAACAACCTCCCAATTTCATTAACTTGTCACTAATTCCTTCTCGTAGCTGCAAAATAGCCTGTATGTGAATATCATCAAGTCGATAACCAACTAAACTCGGGAGAAAATTATCCTGTTGGTCAGAAATGGATTTCACTAATTTTTATAACAATAGAATTTAACAACTGGTCATACAATATTGTCACTAAGATACCATGTGTTAAGAAGGCTTAATGAGAGAAGGCATATATAAAAGAATGCATATTAAGTATTTTTTAAAAAGAATAGCAAGTGAACTCGAGAATGCAGCATAAGAAATAACATTAGAAATAGCATTAGGGAAAGTAATACTAATAGAAACCCAGTTGCATAGTAGATCATAATAAAACCTGGTTGATTAAAATGGAATCCCTCTTAGTCACAATAAAAATATAAATACGCTGCAATAATAGATGCAAAACTCATCTCTTGTTGGCATTAAGCTGACACAATATCAACCTAGTTGAGAACATGTTAAACAAAAAAATGACGACATTAAAACAAAATTGCCACCAAATATTCATTCATCTCATATTTGGAGTATTCTTTTCCGAGGATATGCGGTTAAAATCCAACAAATGCATTCTTTATTGAAGGTTTATTCAATTTCAAAATCTAACAACACAAGATCTCAAATTAATGAATTGTGAGCAATAAAGCTTGCAGGCTCTAAGAATGTTGCATATACTTACTTGACATTAGTCCTACAAAAATCAAAAAGTTTGATAGCCATTTGGAAACTTTTGTTTATGATAAAAGGCACCTTCAATTCCTCTCATTGTCATAGTAAACATCTAGGAAAGCCAGACAAACATGTGAGCAAAGTCAGCAAAAGACTAACAAATTTAATAACGAAAAATAAAACAGTAAGATTGGGTATGTAAATCATTCTTAAGCCAGACAATAAAATTAGAACATTAAAACATGAATGAAGAATGATATACTCATTTATTCTTACCTAACCGGTGCAACAACTATTGTAGAAGAAAATAAAACAAAAGCTACATGTAAATGGGAATTGAACCATATATTGTTTGTATATTTTTACTTACCAAACCAAATAATCAGTATGCTTTGACAAATATCTACAAAAAAGATCAAATTATAACTATATGAAAGAAACAAATATATTTTCCAAACTAAAAGAGGGAAAATAAAAAGAGGAAAAAAAAGCCTTACCTTTCATCCATAAAAACCATTTAAATTCGAAGGAAAATCTCCATCTTATACCAAAAACTGCAACAGACCAAAGGCAATATATTTTTACAACAATACTCCAAATAAATGGGTGTAATCTAAAATTGAAGGTAACTAAAATACAAATTTTGAAATCGTAGAACACACCTTAAAAATAAAAGAGAAAATGAAAATATGATAGATAATATCAACAAAGAAAGAAGGATTAAAGTGAGAAAAAGCGCACGTGGAGAGAATTAGAACAATTCCCATTTCTCATGGCGAGATTAAGTTTATAGGTTTTCATCTTCTGCATGGGTTCACATGAAGGTGGAGATTGTGAAAGGCTCACCCTCCATTTCAAGGCGCAAACCTTGATGTGTTAGTATTTTAGGTTGTTTTCCTCTCACAGCTTAGAACAATAATCCCTAAACTCGTCAACACTCATCTTTGCGACACACCAAAAAAGGAATGGTAACAGGAGGAATACTAAGGAGAAGGATTATAGAATGAGATGGGTGGTATCAACTACGGAGTTGCCGCCACTTGCTTAGCCTTACATTTTTTTAGTACCATTGTTCTCTCTCATTCAAAAAATCAAAAGGTCTTTTTTTTACGTCAAAAAAAGGTTTCTTTGGTTTGGTGGGCAAATTGAATATCACTCTATTGCATATGTAAGAAGGTGCCAATAATATGTGATTCAAAAAGAGTCATTATTTACGTGGTCAAAAAATTACCACTTAAAAATATTATATTCAGCCCTTGTCCTTATTTATGTGGTCAAAAAATTACCACTTAGAAATACTCATTGAAATGACCAAAATTTATACAAGTAATTTCATTTCATTGTGGTGGGAAATCTTTGCCAGTTGAAATTCGAAAATTGTAACTAATTTGACAGGTTAAGATAATGTTTAATTGTGAATCAGAATGTCAAAAATTATTTCCATGTGTTAGATGGATTTCATTATTTGCATAATTTGAATATTTAAATTCAATTAATTATTTAATATGAAATTCTTTCCTAAAGCAAGCGAATTAATTAGCAAATGTATGAGAAAATGACATGTGTAATGTCATTTATTGAGATGCATTCTCAATTGTTTAATATATATATATATAGATATAAGGACAAATTAATATAATTAACAATAACAATTTGTTTACAACTTTTATATTAATTGACACCACAGTAAATTATATCAGATTCGATTATGATTCTGAGGAATTGATTAGGCAAGAATTTGAAATACTAATGTAACACCCCTGTTATACCCCAATTTTGCCCGATCTTTTTATTGTATTCGTTTTATCCCCGTATCATAAGCCCATGGCATTTCGAACGCTGTTTTGTCCAATTGGGCCCATCCCCAACCTTTTGGGCCTAATTTGTTAGCTTGCCTAATTGGGCTTACGCTTAGTGTTTCAGACCAGTTTTTTAATAAACAGGCTTATGCCTAATGTTTTAGTCATTGGACTAATTGGGCCTATGTGGCCATTGGACCTATGATGGTAATTTGTATAGATTGGACCTGATTTTAAAAAATTGTTCTAATTAGGTTTTATTCTAGTCATTTGCCTAATTTGAGCCCGTGTTTAGTTTTGGTTGGGCTTGGCCCAATTTAATTATTCTCTTCCATCTTTGACCAAAAACAATAAATCTGTACAAATAGCAGTTTACAAACATCCCAAAATAAAAATTAATTTACAATAACCCAAAAATCCAAAAAAATTAAATTAAAAAAATACAAAAATAATACAATCCGAAAATAATAAAAAAATACAAAAAATAAAACAAACGAAAATGCATAAAAATAACAGCAGCAACAGCAGCTTCCTAGCTTCCTTGGGCCTGTTCTTGCTGAGCAAGTTTTCTCAACAAGTCCAAATACCTGAAAATGGAAAGAAATGGAGAAGGATCAGCAAAAAACCCTAATTTTTTTACCTATATAAACAAGTTGCATTCAGAGAGAAAATGACAGCAATTCACACAGACAAGAATACACAGATTCAGAACCAAAAGATTAGGGTTTTCACTTTGAAACCCTAATCGCAAAACCCTAACCCAGAAACAGCCACACAGAACAGAAGCAGCAACAGTAATCAACGGTAGGAGCAGCAGCAAGCAAACAAAAGGAGTTGTTCAAAGGCTGGAGAAAGAGGTAGGTGTCCATTTTCATTCGTTTTTTTGTTTTGTTATTTAGGTTCTAATCATGTTTTAGTTCATAATAGATAGTAGTTGCGATTCGAAACCAAACCTAATAATAATCAGATCAAAGAAATATGAACCATATATGTTTGAGTCTATGTTTGTTCTATTAGAAATGTAGGATCTGGTGAAACTATGCTGTAAATAGGCCAGGGTTTAAATAAAGGAATCTATAGGTTTGTAAATAGTTTAGAATTTACAAGGTAGGAACCAATTAATTTTTAGTATTCTGCTCGTGTTAAAAGAAAACGAATATAGGAAGTAACATCAGAAATTAGTTGCAAACAGATTAGGGTTTTGCTTATCTGTTTTAAGAAAAAGAAACGAAAATTAGCAGTTAGAGATTAATTAGTAAAAGGTTTAGTTAAAAAAATAGAGCTAATGTGCTGTTTGTTGTCCTTAAGATGAAAAAACAAGAATTAGGTTTAGTATCCTTTTGTCAAAATTTATTTAGGGTTCAGATTTAGTTCATTCTTCAAAAAGTAATAAAAAGTAATAAAGAACCGAAACATACCCAAGCTCTGACCGCCACCACCGGCGGAGGTCATCGCCGTAAGGCGTGGCCGCCGTGCTCCTCCACGTCGTCGTTAACCCCACTGTCGGACTGTCACCGTGTCGGTGTCGGTTGCGTTCCATCACCGCACCAGTAACCACCCAAAGAAACAGCAAGAGACAAAATCAAAAATAAGAAAAGTAGAATAGGAGGAGAAAACAGTAAACGAAATAAAAAAGATAAGGGATAGAGGTTACCTCCGGCCACCGTATACGGTGGTTGGCTCTCAAGTCGCCGTCGCGGTCATCTCCCCGTTTACGCCACCGCCATAGTCAAAACCTCCACCATACTCTCCCCTTCGCGAAAACCCAGATTTGGAGTAGAAGAAAGATAAAATAGGGGTCAGAATCGTCCTTACACTTCTGGCCACCATAGACGGTGGTCGTTTGCCCCAGACTGCGAACACCACCGCTATTTCTTCACGCGCCGTTGAGCCCCGTTCACTTCACCTCTCGTTCTACCTCCAACAGAAATCGTATCCACTTCCTTCCCTCCTTTCTCACCATTCTGCAAAGCAGCGCCGTGAGGAAGGGAAGATGAAGGCGTGGGTTGTATCGGTGGTGGAGGAGAGCGAGATTTGGGTTGACGGCGAAGAAAAAGAGAGGAGGGATGGGCTACGGTTCCGTGAAGCGAGGCGGAGGGAGAGGAGAAATGAGGGAAATCCGGGTTGGGGGATTTGGCCATGGATAGCGCCGCAAAATTAGAGAAATGGGGAATAGGGTTTGAGAGAGTGAGATTTGGGGACAGCGTCGCAAGAGAGAGTGTGAGGATTAGGTTTAGGGTTTTTTTTAGAATACCTTATATAGTGTGGAGACCCAGGGTTGTTTTCGTCTTTTCCTTTTAACTCAATACTATTTACACCTCTAGTTTTCCATTACGCACCTCCCTACGCAAGCCCATAAATTCGCAGGCCAGCCTACAAACTGGGCTGCTGCTTTTCACACCCCAGTTTAATGATACAGCCATCTGCTCTAACTGCACCCCTGTTTTAGTAATGCAACCCCTTTTCGTTTTTTTACTTCTTTTCAAAACAATTTCTTTTACAAAAAACTACAAAAAAAATAATAAATAGGATAATATTTTATTTTCAAAAAATATAAATAGGGGACTAAGTCGACTGTACAGTCGGGTTAGTCTGCTTTTTAGGTCACTAATGAACCGTTACGGATCATGGCCTAAAATCCCTATTTAAACGAACAATTTCTAAATCGAAATAAACACAAACATACTTTTTTTCCACGATTCAAATTTTCAAAATAGGAGACTAAGCCGACTATACAGACGGGTTAGTCGGCGTTTTAGGATGAATGAGCCGTACGGCTCAGGAATCCTAAAATCCCTATTCCAATAAAATCAAACCAACACACTTCAAATCATTTTCCAAACTCCAAAAACCCATTTTCACAAAATAGGGGACTAAGCCAACTGTACAGTCGGATTAGTCATCATTTTAGGACAAATGAACTGATCACTCAGAAGTCCTAAAATCCCTAAATAAAATACACCAACAAACAAACTTTTTCTACCCAAGAACTACATGTGATTTGATTCTCTACCAAGAGATACGTAGGAGCAGATGGGGGCCCACATCTGTCAATTGCATTAATAAAAAACTTTTTTCAGTCTTCTCCTAAATAATCCCTTTCTTAAATTCAAATAAAATATCAATTTTCTCCTTTCTTTTTAATTCACAATAAAAGGGTAAAAATAAATGTTTTCAAAATTAACTTCCGCCTCTACAACTAATTAGCAGGTAACCTTCCTTAGGAAGGATGTCGTGGGGTGCTAATACCTTCCCCACGCATAACCGACTCCCGAACCCTAATCTGGTCTCAAGGACCCATATCCATTCCAGAAGGGATTTTCCAATGTTTGCCCTTATAAATAAACATTGGTGGCGGCTTCATTTTTGGAACCTTCGAGGAATCCTCGCCCGGATTTTTCGGTCGCTACAACCCCATTTCTGAAGTGTCACCTCTCTAACTTAAACTCCTCTTTCTTTGTATTTATTTTAGGAGAAATGGACCAATTTTTTTTTTGAAATCGAATTTGAAAATGTTTTCTTGATAAGAACTTAAAAATAAGCTAAGGTATGATTCACTATAAAGAATGACTCCAAATAGGTCCAACATAAAGGTTACTCATATATTAAACATATGCATCATAATTACAACAAACTACAAGGCACGCTCACAAGCGGCATGGTCAACGCTAATTCAAAAGACACGCACTCAGGCGGCATCATATCTACATGAAGAGGTATACTCCATCCCTAAATACATATGGGAGGTAAGATGCAAAAGAACTATGTACAAGGATACCTATCCTCAAAAAGACTTACATGACATTACCATTCTCTTGCCAGTACGTCACAACCCGCTATCCTAAGCTATCCCAATACCTGACAATATCACACACACACACCAACACCATACCTCTGCTCAGCTGATCTCACTAATGATAATAAGACGGACTCACCTCCGGATCATTCTCATCGTCGAACTCCTCATCACTAGAAATATAAATCAACTCATGTGCTCCTGAGAATGATCCTGCTCTGCGAGACTCACTCACTGCCTTCCAGATTGGAAGAGTAGGTACAGGATGAGGTGAAAACATGTGCAAAGGTGGCGGAGAAGTACGAGCAAACTCTGGAATGATAGGTGTCCTCAGAACGTCATCAACAGCTCCAACGTGGAAATTAGCATCACAAAGATCCCTATGACCACCCTCAGCAATGGGGGCAAAGGGTACTTGAATCACCGGAACGGAATCAACATGCTCAGGAAAGTCTCGAGTCACAGATGGTCCGGCAATGCTCCTAGGAGTAGCGTTCTTCTTCGGAGTGGTGATTGTGCGTGGTCCAACTCTAACTCCATTTGTAGGTCACAGTGGACGCCTAATCCCAGAAGGGTATCGGGGTGCAGGAGTGATCCAAGGTGCTTTCCAGATGAAATCAAACGGCAGAGTCAACACTAATCTAATCTTCTTACGTAACTGAGAGAGACGGCTACCATCATCATCTTTATTTGTAGTTACTACTACCCCCTCATACCGGATCTTGTGGGAGGCGGGGTCGAACTCCCACTTATCCTCATCTCCTCCATCAGGGAAATCCAACACTTCCTCCCCCTTGAGATCCAAGGGAAGGTCCATCTCCATCAAATCTGTCGAGTCCATCGTGTCCTCCGATGACATCTTCTATATTAATTTAAATATACACCATACAAAATAAAACATAGCAAGAGTGAATTCCTCATCCACGAGTTCATCATAAGCTAATCATAGGTAAATAAAAATAATACATAGATACAAGTATCAGGCATTACTTACTTATACTTAGATATCATTCACAAGTAAAAGGAAAACACTTAGAAATCACAAACATTCTTACCATCTCAGTATAATATAGTTAGTCAATCAAAACATTTCGATCCGCATTAGTAATCGTTCCTCACATCGATTATCAATATCATCAAAGTTTCTATACGAAATGGAATAGCACTAGATCGTCACCTAGGCAATTACTGTGATCTAAACACACCATTAGATCAACAACGACAGAACATAACATTTACACCATGTTTATGTCTTCGTGTCCCAAGTAACTTAGATCTGGATTCCCCGTCAGACTTACAGCAATTACTCAGGCAGTCTTCAACACAGGACCATCTAGCATCCAGGTTGGAACAACGCCCTAAAAACGTTCTATACTCTCAACGCTCTAGGTCCTCGATGGTGCCTAGATAATCAATTCGAATCTTATGCTAGATATCCACATATCTAGATTAAGACTCGGCCCCAAGTTCTCATCGCTAATCCACGCTTAACTTTGAAAGTCTCATTAC
Source organism: Astragalus membranaceus (assembly GCA_039519185.1). Taxonomy (NCBI): domain Eukaryota; kingdom Viridiplantae; phylum Streptophyta; class Magnoliopsida; order Fabales; family Fabaceae; genus Astragalus; species Astragalus membranaceus. The sequence continues at coordinate 173,703,989 of CM076847.1, forward strand.
ACAACGACAATCATCGAGTAATCCAATTTTCATAAATTCTCTTTCTAACATGATGCTCTCAAAGTTTTTAGAACACTATGCTAAGCGTCCCATACCACTTTGCATAGAATTCCAGGTATTCTGATCTTTTGACGGAGAAGAGCACCACTTTGAGTTTTCGAAACGCTTTTCTTTTATAAAGTCGAAATACTCAAATATTGTCTTTACTAACTTACTTTCATCGTTAACCAACAACTCTTAGTCAACTCTCTGCTTCTGCATGCCTAAGGTTTTATTTTCGAAATAAGAGCGCGTTTGTTCAAAATGGAGTTACACCAAAGATCCGTTGGAGAAATTCGGGTTTTTCACAATTTATACGCTATTTCATAAGGGCTTTTTCTTTTTAATTCTATCTAAAATATTTACTTCTTTTTAATGCTACTTTACCCCATTAACTCTCGAAATTGTGTTTTTCATTTTCGAAAACCTCACGTGTTCTACTAATATTATCACTATCCCTCTATCTTCTCACCGCTATGATTTTCCTTCTTAAGTCTAAATCAGCTCAGTTTACATAACAACTGGTCACAACAATAGTTATGCCTCCAATACTCAAACAATTTCAACACAACAATTTATTCAATCTTCACAATAATCAATCACAGGGATACTCAATATCAGAAATAGTAATACTACAATTATTACCAAGCAAAACAATCAAGCAGACAATTCAAACAATCATACAACACCCATGAAGCTAAAACTCATTATACAGAAATTCCCCTTACCTGGAACGTTCTCTGACAAGTAGCCAGGTATGCGAGCTACGGCAGGTCCGGGTACCACGAAACCTTCAACGCATAAACATAAAGTCCAAAGGTCTTAGATTATCACACTAGTACTCGTTTAAAGGTGGTAACTAGAGCGTGATAAGCTACTAGTCCGTTTTCGATATTTCTTTTCCTAACGCTTTATCCTAAAAAAAAATCATTTGAAAACATGAAAAGCGAAAAATCTTTTTCCTTTATATCAAAGATTCGATTTATGACGATCAAAAGTACTCTGAGGACATTACGAAAACTTTTGGCGACTCTAAATTTTAAACTTTACTAAAAATTCAAACTTTTACAAAAAAATCTTTATCTTCCTTTTCATAAAGCTCAAAATTTTCCTTTCTAGCTTAAACAAAGTGAAACTCCTTTGAAATAACATAAACTAAGTGAAAAACTACCAAACTTGCATTCAAGCTTAGACTAATCATACCCAAAAAAAACATTTCTGTTAAAACCAAAAATCTATTTTATATATGCCTTCTTAGAAAACTCTCGCCCAAGAAAATGGTGGTGAAAGGAAAAATACTAAATAGTCATGATCATCGGGGTATAAATAGAAATAGGGTTTTCAAACCACAATAAGGTGAAGTAATCTATGAAAACGTCTTTTAGATTAAGAAAATAGAGAACCATAAATATATATATGTAGGATAAACGTGATCAGGTTTGATCAAAGAAATAAAAGGAAAAGGTATGTATTTTCTTACCAAGTTTACAAGTAGAAATAACTAGTAGGGGAGATGATCCTGAGGAAAAACTTTCTTCAAGTATGGTCCATGATTGTCTTCTTTTTTTTTTTGTTTTTTTTTTTATGAAGAGAACTTTTTCCTTTTTTTTTGTGGAGTAACAATGAGAAAAGAAGAGGTGGGGTTGGATTGAAGTAGAAATGGAGATGAATATAAAAGAAAGAAGGTGGTTATGAAGAAGAGAAGCTACGGTTCTGTTATGGTGAAAGGAAGCATATTTGTTTTTTTCTTAAACTTGAGATAATGAGAGAATAATTACTAGCCAAGTAAATGAAACAAGAGTGAAATGAATGAGTGGTGAGAAATGCTCCATCGAAAGTGAGCTTAAAAGGATTAACTAATTTTTTTTTTCAAATAGATAACTTCTTAAGCAAGTAGAGTAAAAAAAATATCTAGATTTTTACAAGATATAATAATATAATAATACGGTTAAACGATAGTTAGTGTTTTTTTTTTGCGGAATTAATATCGCGCCAGATGTTAAATAAATTATCCTAACTGTCTTTTAAGAAAACTTGACGTCGAATATTTTCATATTCGGGTCACAGGGTTCTTAAGCGGGTAAATTTCATCTGGTAGGTCCAAAATGCGTCCCAAATCACGTGGAGTTTTGGAACGAAATTTAAACCTCAACCTAATATATTATATTAGGTCCTAAATCTACTTTTGGTTTGGTGAAAACACACAGAAATTCTGGGGCTAAATTCACACGCGTTAGCGTGAGAAAACACACAAGTGAAAACACATAAATATAATAAAATAGAAAATTGAAGGTGTTACATTACTACCCTCCTAAAAATAATTTCGTCCTCGAAATTACTAACCTGGAAACAAATCAGGATACATCGTCTTCATTTTGTCCTCTAACTCCCACGTTGTATCTCCTGTCGTCTGATTCCACACAACTTTTACCAAAGGGATTTGTTTTTTCCTCAAGTGTTTAATTCTCCTGTCCTCGATTCTTACAGGCGAAGCTTCATAAGACAGGTTTTCTCTCAGTTGTACTACATCGGGTTCTATGATATGCGACGGATCAGAAATATACTTTCTCAATTGTGAAACATGAAAGACATTGTGGATATTGGAAAGAAAAGGTGGTAAAGCAATTTGATATGCCACGGGGCCAATTCGGCGGATGATTTGATAAGGTCCAATAAATTTGGGAGTGAGTTTCTGGACTTAATCGCTCTGCCTACACTAGTGGTAGATGTGACTCTCAAAAATACATGCTCTCCTTCTTGAAATTCGAGAGGTCTCCTTCTCTTATCTGAGTAGCTCTTCTGCCTGCTCTGAGCAGCTTTCATCTTTTCACGAATCTGCTTGATCTTTTCTGTTGTTTGTTGTACAATCTCTGGTCCTACAAGCATACTTTCTCCATCTTGATACCAACACAAAGTTGTCTGACATTTTCTTCCATATAATGCTTCGTACGGTGCCATTCCTATGTTTGAGTGAAAACTATTGTTGTACGTAAACTCTAACAAAGGTAAAAGATCATCCCAACTTCCTCTATTGTCTAAGACACAGTCTCTCAGTAAATCCTCTAAAGATTGGATTGTCCTTTCCGTCTGTCCATCAGTTTGGGGATGGTACGCAGAACTCAATTTTAACTTCGTCCCTAATGATTGGTGTAAGCTTTTCCAGAAGTTAGAGGTAAACTTTGGATCTCTATCAGAAACTATATTAGAAGGTACTCCATGCAATCTAATGAACTCTTTGATGTACAACTCTGTCAGTTTCTCCACATTATACGTTGTCCTTATTGGTAAGAAATGAGCGGACTTAGTCAACCTATCCACAATTACCCAAATCGAATCAAATTTCTTTGGGGTCCTTGGTAATCCTACAACAAAATCCATTGAGATACTATCCCACTTCCATTCAGGCACATCCAAAGATTGGAGCATCCCAGCAGGTCGCTGGTGTTCGACTTTAGCCTTCTGGCACGTGAGACATGATGCAACGTACTCTGCAACTTGTTTCTTCATTCCTGGCCACCAAAATCTTTGCTTCAAGTCTTGGTACATCTTCGTTGTTCCGGGGTGAATGCTCAGTTTGCTCTTGTGAGCTTCATCCAAAATTAGCTTTCTTGTCTCAATATTGTTTGGCACACAAACTCTTCCATTAAATCTCTGAATTCCATCAGTTCCTATACTGAACTCGGCTGCTTTCTCATTCCCTATCTGCCCTCTTCTTTCTAGAAGGTGTTCTTCAGTTGCTTGTTGTTCTCAGATGGTTTCCATCAAGTCACTAGACACGGTGATCATACCAAAACTCATCTTTTTTGAAAAGATTTCGACTTTCAAGTTTAAGTCACGAAATTGCTCCAACAACTCTAACTCTTTGACCATCATTGCAGACACGCGAATACTTTTCCTACTTAATGCGTCAGCTACAACGTTAGCCTTCCCTGGATGGTATTGTAGAGAGAAACCATAATCCTTTAGAAATTCCATCCAACACCTCTGTCTCATGTTGAGCTCCTTTCGACTGAAAAGATATTTCAAGCTTTTGTGATCGCTAAAAACGTCAAACTTGACTCCATACAGGTAGTGCCTCCAAATCTTTAGTGCGAACACGACTGCAGCTAACTCCAAGTCATGCGTCGGGTAATTCCTTTCATGAATCTTCAGTTGTCTCGAGGCATAAGCTACAACCTTCCGATGTTGCATAAGTACACATCCTAGTCCTTGGTGAGATGCATCACAGTAAACTTCATATGGTTCATGAGATAACGGCAGAACTAACACAGGTGCAGTGGTTAGTCGTTCCTTCATCAGTTGGAAACTTTCTTCACACTTTTGAGTCCACACAAACGATTGATCCTTCCTTGTGAGTTGCGTCAATGGGGCCACGATCTTTGAGAATCCTTCAATGAATCTCCGATAATATCCAGTCAAACCTACGAAACTACGGATTTCAGTCACAGTTTTTGGTTGTTCCCACGCAAGCACTGTTTCTATTTTCGCAGGGTCAACAGCAATGCCTTCCTTCGAGATCACATGACCTAAAAATTTGACTTCTTCAAGCAAGAATTCACACTTTGATAGCTTTGCAAACATTGTTTCCTCTTTTAGAACTTGAAGAACTTGACAAACTCGCGAGTTTTTAAATAGATTAGAATGTCGTCGATGAACACCACAACGAATTGATCAAGGAATGGGTGAAAAATCCGATTCATGTAGTCCATGAATATCGCAGGCGCATTTGTGACTCCAAAGGGAATTACAAGGTACTCATAATGACCATATCTTGTTCGAAAAGCAATCTTCGGAATATCTTCAGGCTTTACACGAATCTGGTGATATCCGGTCCTCAAGTCGATCTTTGAAAATGTCGCAGCTCCTTGCAGTTGATCCATCAAATCATTAATGCGGGATAAGGGATACTTGTTCTTGATCGTTACTTTGTTGAGTTGCCGGTAGTCTACACACACTCTTGAACCACCATCCTTCTTCTTTACTAACAAAACGGGTGCTCCCCAAGGGGACACACTTGGTCGGATGAACTGCTTCGACAACAGATCTTCTAATTGGGCTTTTAAGTCGGTCAATTCTATAGGAGACATCCTATAAGGGGATATAGAGATAGGTTCGGTTCCAGGAATCAAATCGATAGTAAATTCCACATCTCTAACTGGCGGCAAACCTGGAACATCTTTGGGAAATACCTCTGGAAAATCCTTCACAACAGGCATGCTATCCAATTTTACCTTCTCCTCAACTTCCAAGCTAGATAATAGAATGTATCCCGGTGATCCTCCTTTCAAAGACACTCCCACACGATTGGCAGATAAAAATCCAGAAATTTCAGGGTCAGGAAAAACTAAGGTTCTATTTGCACAGTCTAAAGAATGTGGTTGGATGCTAACCAATCCATACCCAAAATTACATCTAACTTTTTCAAAGGTAAGCATATCAAGTCAATCACGAAGTGTCTATCAAGGATAACAATGGGACAATTTAAACACACGGTATTTGCAGTGATAGGCTTAGCAGTGGGTGTAGAAACAATTAAGTCAAAAGATAGAGAAGACACAGTCAATCCTAGTTGTTTCACACAATCTAAAGAGATGAAAGAATGTGTCGCACCCGAATCAAATAGTACAGTTAAGATGTTACCGTTTATGTTGCCTTCTCCCTGTATGAGATCCTCAGACTCTCGATCCTCAACACCATTCAGGGTGTAAACTCTTCCCCTGGCTATTGGTCTAACTGCTTTCAGATTGTTCATGTTTGGTTCCACCTTTGGGGCAGTGCAATCCCTAGAAAAATGCCTGGTTTCTGGCAGTTGAAACAAAGAGATGTCTTGAGTGCACATTTATCAGACAAATGCGATGGCGAACCACACTTATAGCAAAAACGGTTTCCAAGTGGAGTTTGGTTAGTTCTAGTTCCACTTCCATTAGCTGTCAGTGCTAGACTGTTTGGTTGCTTAGCCAGTTGATTTCCTGGGGGTCAGAAATAAGGTTTCCTTTGCTGAAGCTGGGCTTGTTTTCTTCTATTATTGTTGCTGATCCACTGGTTTCTTCCAAATGACCTAGATGGTCCTCCAACGTTCCCTCTGTTGGCCCTCCTGTTCTTCATTGCTTCGATTTCTCTGCACTTCTCCACTAGAGGTTGAAAAGTACGGATGCTCAAAGGTCTCACAGACTCTTCAATCTCATATTTCAGCCCACTTATGAACCTTTCACATAAGTAGTCCTCATCCACTTGATGTTGAAAGAAACGGAAATACCTCGAGAGATTCTCAAACTTTGCAGTGTATTCCGCTATAGTTTGATTCCCTTGAAAGACTCTCAAGAATTCTTTCTCCTTCTCAACTCTTGCACTATGGGGAAAATACTTGTCAAGGAAAGTACTGCGAAATGATTCCCAGTTTACCACTTGATTCCTTGCTTCCATGATCTGTCTAGCGCCCTTCCACCAGTATTCAGCGTCTCCTAGTAAAAGGTAGGTTGCATAAGTTACCTTTACTTCAGCAGGACAGTGAAGTACCTCAAAACTTTTCTCGATTTCTTGCAGCCAAAGATTTTCCTTCTAAGGATTGGAGTCTCCATGGAATTTAGGGGGGTCATAACGGTGAAAATCAACTAGTCCTTTGGCTTCAGAAGCACGTTCTTCCCTCTGTTGTTTCTGTAGATCCCTCTGAGTCTTTGCAGTAGCTTGCTGAGCCATTGCAGCAGCTATGTCAGCCAACACTTGGACCAATCGTTCTGCATTGCCTCCATCGTTACCTCCGATGGATCCTGTTGCTCCTTGATGTCGAGACATTGGGTTTCTACAAGGCAAAATCGATCAGAACATACTGGGAACAGTTAATTGTGTGTCAACACACATCACTTTTGTTAAGAGTGATTGCAAACAATTCAAGCAATGTTTCCTCAAGAGAAGCGATTCAGACAATCGGCACAGAGTTCACATAGTCCTAAGCAATCAATTCTACCCAACTCATCCTAAAGACGCGACCAGCTGAGGCTACCCAAACTCACAGTCCGGTTAGAACCGAACTGCTCTAATACCACTAATGTAACACCCCATTTCTGAAGTGTCACCTCTCTAACTTAAACTCTTCTTTCTTTGTATTTATTTTAGGACGAATGGACCAATTTTTTTTTGAAATCGAATTTGAAAATGTTTTCTTGATAAGAACTTAAAAATAAGCTAAGGTATGATTCACTATAAAGAATGACTCCAAATAGGTCCAACATAAAGGTTACTCATATATTAAACTTATGCATCATAATTACAACAAACTACAAGGCACGCTCACAAGCGGCATGGTCAACGCTAATTCAAAAGACACGCACTCAGGCGGTATCATATCTACATGAAGAGGTATACTCCATCCCTAAATACATATGGGAGGTAAGATGCAAAAGAACTATGTACAAGGATACCTATCCTCAAAAAGACTTACATGACATTACCATTCTCTTTCCAGTACGTCACAACCCGCTATCCTAAGCTATCCCAATACCTGACAATATCACACACACACACCAACACCATACCTCTGCTCAGCTGATCTCACTAATGATAATAAGACGGACTCACCTCTGGATCATCCTCATCGTCGAACTCCTCATGACTAGAAATATAAATCAACTCATGTGCTCCAGAGAATGATCCTGCTCTGCGAGACTCACTCACTGCCTTCCAGACTGGAAGAGTAGGTATAGGATGAGGTGAAAACATGTGCAAAGGTGGCGGAGAAGTACGAGCAAACTCTGGAATGATAGGTGACCTCAGAACGTCATCAGCAGCTCCAACGTGGAAATTAGAATCACAAAGATCCCTATGACCACCCTCAGCAATGGGGGCAAAGGGTACTTGAATCACCGGAACGGAATCAACAGGCTCAGGAAAGTCTCGAGTCACAGATGGTCCGGCAATGCTCCTAGGAGTAGCGTTCTTCTTCCGAGTGGTGATCGTGCATGGTCCAACTCTAACTCCATTTGTAGGCCGCAGTGGACGCCTAATCCCAAGGGTATCGGGGTACAGGATTGATCCAAGGTGCTTTCCAGATGAAATCAAACGGCAGATTCAACACTAATCTAATCTTCTTACGTAACTGAGAGAGACGGCTACCATCATCATCTTTATTTGTAGTTACTACTAACCCCTCATACCGGATCTTGTGGGAGGCAGGGTCGAACTCCCACTTATCCTCATCTCCTCCATCAAGGAAATCCAACACTTCCTCCCCCTTGAGATCCAAGGGAAGGTCCATCTCCATCAAATCTGTCTTGTCCATCGTGTCCTCCAATTACATCTTCTATATTAATTTAAATATACACCATACAAAATAAAACATAGCAAGGGTGAATTCCTCTTCCACGAGTTCATCATAAGCTAATCATAGGTAAATAAAAATAATATATAGATACAAGTATCAGGCATTACTTACTTATACTTAGATATCATTCACAAGTAAAAGGAAAACACTTAGAAATCACAAACATTCTTACCATCTCAGTATAATATAGTTACTCAATCAAAACATTTTGATCCGTATTAGTAATCGTTCCTCACATCGATTATCAATATCATCAAAGTTTCTATACGAAATGGAATAGCACTAGATCATCACCTAGGCAATTACTGTGATCTAAACACACCATTAGATCAACAACGACAGAACATAACATTTACACCATGTTTATGTCTTCGTGTCCCAAGTAACCTAGATCTGGATTCCCCGTCAGACCTACAGCAATTACTCAGGCAGTCTTCAACACAGGACCATCCAGCATCCAGGTTGGAACAACGCCCTAAAAACGTTCTATACTCTCAACGCTCTAGGTCCTCGATGGTGCCTAGATAATCAACTCAAATCTTATGCTAGATATCCACATATCTAGATTAAGACTCGGCCCCAAGTTCTCATCGCTAATCCACGCTTAACTTTGAAAGTCTCATTACACAACGACAATCATCGAGTAATCCAATTTCCATAAATTCTCTTTTTAACATGATGCGCTCAAAGTTTTTAGAACACTATGCTAAGCATCCCATACCTCTTGGCATAGTTTTTCGGGTATTCTTATCTTTTGACGGACAAGAGCACCACTTTGAGTTTTCGAAACGCTTTTCTTTTATAAAGTCGGAATACTCAATTATTGTCTTTACTAACTTACTTTCATCGTTAACCAACAACTCTTAGTCAACTCTCTGCTTCTGCATGCCTAAAGTTTTATTTTCGAAATAAGAGCGCGTTTGTTCAAAATGGAGTTACACCAAAGATCCGTTGGAGAAATTCGGGTTTTTCACAATTTATACGCTATTTCATAAGGTCTTTTTCTTTTTAATTCTATCTAAAATATTTATTTCTTTTTAATGCTACTCTACCCTATTAAATCTCGAAATTGTGTTTTTCATTTTCGAAAACCTAACGTGTTCTACTAATATTGTCACTATCCCTCTATCTTCTCACCGCTATGATTTTCCTTCTTAAGTCTAAATCAGCTCAGTTTACATAACAACTGGTCACAACAATAGTTATGCCTCCAATACTTAAACAATTTCAACACAACAATTTATTCAATCTTCACAATAATCAATCACAGGGATACTCAATATCAGAAATAGTAATACTACAATTATTACCAAGCAAAACAATCAAGCAGACAATTCAAACAAGCATACAACACCCATGAAGCTAAAACTCATTATACAGAAATTCCCCTTACCTGGAACGTTCTCTGACAAGTAGCGAGGTATGCGAGCTACGGCAGGTCCGGGTACCACGAAACCTTCAACGCATAAACATAAAGTCCAAAGGTCTTAGATTATCACACTAGTACTCGTTTAAAGGTGGTAACTAGAGCGTGATAAGCTACTAGTCCGTTTTCGATATTTCTTTTTCTAACACTTTATCCTAAAAAAAATCATTTGAAAACATGAAAAGCGAAAAATCTTTTTCCTTTATATCAAAGATTCGATTTATGACGATCAAAAGTACTCTGAGGACATTACGAAAACTTTTGGCGACTCTAAATTTTAAACTTTACTAAAAATTCAAACTTTTACAAAAAAATCTTTATCTTCCTTTTCATAAAGCTCAAAATTTTCCTTTCTAGCTTAAACAAAGTGAAACTCCTTTGAAATAACATAAGCTAAGTGAAAAACTACCAAACTTGCATTCAAGCTTAAACTAATCATACCCAAAAAAAAACATTTCTGTTAAAACCAAAAATCTATTTTATATATGCCTTCTTAGAAAAATCTCGGCCAAGAAAATGGTGGTGAAAGGAAAAATACTAAATAGTCATGATCATCGGGGTATAAATAGAAATAGGGTTTTCAAACCACACTAAGGTGAAGTAATCTATGAAAACCTCTTTTAGATCAAGAAAATAAAGAACCATAAATATATATATATATATATATATATATATATATATATATATATATATATATATATATATATATATATATATATATATATATATATGTAGGATAAACGTGATCAGGTTTGATCAAAGAAATAAAAGGAAAGGGTATGTATTTTCTTACCAAGTTTACAAGTAGAAATAACTAGTAGGAGAGATGATCCTGAGGAAAAACTTTCTTCAAGTATGGTCCATGATTGTCTTCTTTTTCTTTTGTTTTTTTATGAAGAGAACTTTTTCCTTTTTTTTGTGTGGAGTAAAAATGATAAAAGAAGAGGTGGGGTTGGATTGAAGTAGAAATGGAGATGAATATAAAAGAAAGAAGGTGGTTATGAAGAAGAGAAGCTACGGTTCTGTTATGGTGAAATGAATGAGTGGTGAGAAATGCTCCATCGAAGGTGGGCTTAAAAGGATTAACTAATTTTTTTTAAATAGATAACTTCTTAAGCAAGTAGAGTAAAAAAATATCTAGATTTTTACAAGATATAATAATATGGTTAAACGATAGTTAGTGTTTTTTTTTTGCGGAATTAATGTAACATCCTCAAAATAATTAACCGAATTATTTGAATGTTAACCCAATTGAATTAATTTAGTACTTAATTGGTAAAATTATTGAGTGCTAAATATAATTATTAGATTGGCATAGGATCGTTAACCCACAATCCTGATATTACGAAGCGAAGCATCGACTGTGCAAACACCCACAATTCCGATGATTCGTGAACCTATCTTAGCATAAATCGGCTGTGCAAACACCAACAATCCCGATAACCCACGTTAGACCACGCCATAATGTTTCAACGCCTAGGGTGAGGGCTCATGACTTCCCTTCCTAGTATGCTATTTCGTCGGGTCGTCACCCAACTCGATATAATCTATATATCGCACCCGCATTGGGCCGTCACTTAAGTTCTAGATATTCTATATCTATTGTTGACCTATAACCCGTTTTGATGAATTACAAGTTAGACATCCTGCATTATAGTACGGTACCAAGTTGGACGAATTATTCGTTTTGGTTATTCAAAAACATATGCTCACACGCGGTCTACAATTCGGTTTTGAAGACAGCTTTGACTTTCAAAAAAAGTGTGTTTTCCAATTAAAGTTACATATATATAGTTAGTTCTTTGAATAATCTTTCCAACGCATTTTAGAACACCTCAATCGGACTCCCGTATCAAAAGTTATTGCGAAAACAAAATCAGTGTGTTTTGCTGAAAAACTGCAAAGCGTCGCAACGCGAACTGGTTCCGTCGCGACGCGAAAAGTTACAGAAAGTTTTGCGTTGCAAAATAAGGGAGGTCGCGACGCGATGGAAGCCAGAATTGGTTGAAAACAGCATTTCGAAAACCCGTTTTGCACCGTTTCGCTTTCTATTCAATCCCGAGACATTTCCTAATTATCGAGACTTAAAAATAGATATTATAACCAACATTTCAGTCCATATTCCAGTGAAAGCATTAAAATCAACAAATCAATAAAAACATATATATTCACCGAAAAACCGTAAAAACACTATTTTCCTGAAAACGGTTTTTGACTCGATAAAATGTTTCAAAAGTCAGATTTTCGCATTGAACCCAAAACGAAACAAGTTCAGAATATGGCAATGTTCCTAATCGTGAGTAAAACTCACCGGTTTGACGAATCCACGAGAAACCACGCCGGAGCACGAAATGATCGGACGGTAACCTCTCGAACAATTTCCGTAATCACGAACACGCTTCGAACGTCTCTAAAACCGAACCCAAGGGCTCCACTCGCTCAAACAGCAACTTCAACACTCTTGAGACTTCAAAATAGCAACTCAACCATTTTTCTATGAGCCTTGATTCCCAAGGTAGTTGCTGAATTTGTCCCAAACAACAATGTAGCTTCACTAATTCACTCTCTTTTGCTTAAACTTAACATGCAACCTTCAAAATGGAGACAACCCATTTTTGAGCTTCTAATACCAACAATGGAAGATTTAGAATCAGGGAGAATCATTTCATAAAATTGGTATCATTAGGAAGAGGGAAGAAAATGGAGAAGAATGATAGCAAGAAAGCTCACATGCACTTGGAATGGGGATGTTTCCCCCTCCCTCTTTCTTCCTTCACTTTCGCCTCCTCCTCTCCCAACATCCCTCTCTTTTATTTCTGATTCAGAACCTCTGAGAAATGAGTGAGAGTGTGGCTGAGTGGGTAAGTGGATGAGAGTTTTAATTGAATGTGAGATTACCATTTTGCCCTTATGTTCAACTCTCACTTCAACTCTCCCTCTTCTCACTTTCTCTCTTCTAATTTATTTCTAAATGTCTGAATGAGAGAAAAAGGAGCAGGGTCAGGTGGTGATATGAGTTGAGGGTTTAAAGAGTGGTAAAAGACCAAATTGCCCTTAGTTCTTCTAATCCTCACATGATCCATTTTAATCCATCCAGCACTCATTCATTCATATGGTTTAGGAGTTTGACTACCAATCTCATGATTTTACCATGACTAGGATCCAGTTTATCATTCATCAAATGACACTTCGCCAATAAGATGCAAAAAGAAGGTTTTACCCTTGCGCTCTAATTCCCACAATAATTCACACACTTCGGATAAATTGTGTGTATTTCATATAATTGAGCAATTCAATATTAATTTCGCGACATAGCCATACCCGAGACTCGGTTTATCTTTTAATCGAGTAATAAGTTGTCAGTTAATTTCGTAAAACGAAATTAACGAAACTAGGGGTGTTACAATACGGGTCAAGGACGATTTAAAATCGAAATTAGAGATTAAGGGCAATGTGGTAATTTGACCACATTACAATTTATATATTAAATATATATATATATGTGTGTGTGTGTGTGTGTGTGTGTGTGTGTGTGTGTGTGTGTGAGTGAAATAAAAGAAAAGAAAGAAAGAAGAGAACGAGAGACAGAGGGAGAGAAACAGAGGAGAAGAAAGAAAAGAAGGGAAAAGAAGAAAGAAGAAAACAATGGGTATGAGAAAAGAAGAGGAAAAAGGAAAGACCTAGGTTCATCAAAACGTCTTCCCTCCAACACGAAAAATGTTCAGCATTCCTTCCTCTTCGATTTGGTACCAATTTCATCGCAAACAACTCTCTCTCTCTCTCTCTCTCTCTCTCTCTCACTTTGCCATTTTCGAAATTTTGAAGGAAATGGAGGTTTTTGATGGTTCAAGCTCAAGGATAGCTTGGGATGGTGTTTGGCGCGAACCCAAGGATGGTGTGTAACGCCCCAAAAACAATAGATTAATTTATTTGATTAATTAAATGAAATTGGGTGGTAGAAATAATAATATAATTATTATTTATTACTTAATAAAATAATTATAGGTGTTACTATATGTGAGCCTTAGTTGGGTTGGAAATAATTATTTTGAGGGGGGGTGTGTAGCGTTCGGGCTTAAGTGGTGGAAGAAAGCCCGTGATCCAAGCCCAATCATACTTAAGCTAGAAAATTAGGCTTAGCTCATTTGTGTGCCAAAAGAAAGAAAAAGAATAGAAAGGGAGAGAGAGAGAGAGGAGGTTACGGGTTGAGAGAAAAGAAGGGGGGAGCTACGATTTTGAAGAAAAACAAAGGGAAGAGAAGGCATTTGGTGGAAGCTCAAGCAAGGGAGAAGAAATTGTTGGTGATTTTCTTGGAGGGGTGCCTTGCATTTCGAATTCCTAAAGGTTAGGGGGTCCTCTTTTTATCTTTAATACCTTATGCGAATTAGTAATGCTTAGGATTAGGTCCTAGGGTGATTTTCTATGAATGATTGGTATATTGTGATGTTGTGCTATGCTGAATTTTTAATTGTGCAAAGAGATGTTTGATTTGTGTTGAAATTGTACACAATTAGAATGATGCATGCCCATTGTTTGATGCTATGATTGAATGAATTTTTTTTTGTGGAAAAAGGTGATGGTTACTGTTCATATGATAAATTGGCATTGGTGATTTAATTTGGTGAATTTTGGTTGAGAGGAACTCAAAAATTGATGGAGCCTTAGGCGCCCTAGGTGTGTGTGTGTGTTGCTGGAAATTCTGCCACTGCTGTGTCTGTTGCTGTATCTGGGCGCTGGGTGCCCTCCTGGGCGCCTGTGCCACTGTGTTGCCAGTTTTGGCACTAGGCGCCTTGTGCCATGGGCGCCAAGGGTCCCCATTTTATGTTGCTTATTTTGTGAAAATTGATACTGGGTTTTCATGTCCAAGTTAAATGGCTCGTGCAAAACAATTTTTGGAGTCATAGGAGTTGTGGTCTGTCCTGGCCTTAGGCGCCTAGTGCAAGGGCGCCAAAAATGCGTGTCACTTTTTGCCAAAATTTTTGTTGGGTTCTCATATTCTGAGTATTTGGCTCGTGCAAAATCAATTTCGAAGTAAAATGAGTTTCCATGCGTGTTTTGCCAAGGCGCCCTATGCATGGGCGCCGTGTTCCCTGCGCCAGTTTTGCTAGGCGCTCTGCGCCAGTTTTCCTGCGCCTGTGTCTGGGCGCTAGGCGCCCCGCGCCAGTTTTGCTAGGCGCTCTGCGCCAGTTTTCACTGCGCCAGCGCCTGGGCGCTAGGCGCCCTGCGCCAGTTTTTGCTGGGCGCCAAAATCAGGATGTTGCCTAAATTTTTCCAAACTTGTTTTTAATGTAACTTTTGACTCGGTTATCCAAATTTAACGGTTCAAAATGCGTTTCGAAGCTAATTTCGGTGTCTATTCAAATATTCTGGTTTTATGTAAAAATGAGTTATTTTTACTGGTGGTTCTGGACTGAAGTTGTTCAAGGTGTTTAATTCCAATTTTTATTCACTTTCCCTATGTCGTGTCAAATCCTAAATTGGCCTAATTGAAATTGGTGTTGGTGTGAGTGGTGGGTTGAGTTGGTGAGTGTATTATGGTGTGATTGGTGAGCAGAGGCTTCGGCCTAATTTTAATTGGTGAGCAGAGGCTTCGGCCTAATTTTAAATCGGTGAGTTGATTAAATGGTGAGTTTGATGAATTGTGTGGTGTGTGGTGGTTCATTTCCATAGCATCTCATGAACCATGTGCATAATTGGTGAGCAGAGGCTTCGGCCTAATTTTATTTGGTGAGCAGAGGCTACGGCCTATTTGTATTTGGTGACGGATCCGACATGCATGTGCCCGTGGAGTTTGGGTTGCATTTCACGCATAACCATACCTTTTGCATTGTTGTTTGGAGAATTGTAATTGTGATGTGGTTGCTGCCTTTGTTGTGAATCGGTGTGCCTAGTTACCTGTTCCTATGCAGTGCTTATTCCATATGTTATTAATTATGAAAAGAGACTCACCCTACTGCTTTTATGTTGCTTCTTATGTCGGCAACGTGCAGGTATTAGCGAGTGAAGGTTATCCTTATGCCTTCGTCTGGTAGGGAGTGTCATGCTCTGATACGTAGCACCGGGGGGCGTCTTATGTTTATGTGTTATTTTAATTACACTGTTAGACTGTTATTAGTGATGTATTGGATTTGTTTTCGAACTTAATATTTTCCGCTGTGGTAATGACTGTATTTAGTTGATGCGAACCGAACCGGTATTTTATGGTGCTATGTATCTTGTTGTTTTTAGCCAAATTATGCAGATTTGAAGTTGTTGATTTAATGGAGTAAGTGTAGCACTCTCTTATATTGTTTTCAAAAAAGAAAAAAGAAACTCTGATTTTATAAATTAGTAAAGTTATTTAGAAGGGGGTGTTACATGGTGGATCGGTGATTGAAGTTTGATTGAAAGATTGGAAGCTAGTTGGGTGAGTTGGGGTTGAAAATCAAGATTGTGGGGTTATGAGTGAATAGTGATTTTGAACTTGAAGATGATGAATAGTGTTGATGATTCAAGGATGATTAAGAGCGAACCCGAAGCGTATTGAGTGCGGATCGAAGTTCAATTTCTCGAATTTGAAGTTGGTTGGTGATTAGGGTTCGAATGGGGGATTTCGAGGAATTCGATATTTCGGTCAAAAAGATGCCTTGTTCGTGTGGTTATGTGGAGATTTTGAAGTCTCGGTGATTTCGGCTCGGTATCGGCTCTCGCTTCGAGGGTGAGTTTTACTCACGCTTAGGATGTTTTTATGTTTCGATAATTTTTACGTTGATTGATTTCGAGAGATTTTGACCGGGGATATAGCAAAGTTGCAGTCGGTGACCTGTTAAATTAATCATAAATTATAATTTGATCGAGAGTGTTAGTAGGGGTCTCGGTAGGACTCACTGGGATTGTATCTCATTGTTTATATGTTGTTGTTTTACAGAGAAACAGGGACAGAAGAAACCACAGAGGCACGAGTAGGTGGCCCCGGGAGATGGATGATGACTTAGCTTTATGTTTAAGTTTATTTTCCTCCTGTTGTCTATGTATCACAACACTATGGCTTTAGTGTGATGTTTTTAGATTTCCGCTTTCTTGTACGATACTGAATACAATAGTTGCTGAATATTATGGTCTGAGAACCTTTTTATGGTCTTATATGTAATAAGACTGCTTGGTTGTTATTCAGTGAAAAACTATGTTGCAGTGTTCAGTAATTATGCAGGACTTGTATATCTCTGATGTGTTACTAATGTGCACTCGGGCATTTTTAGTCGATAAAAATACCGGGGTTTTACAGTTGGTATCAGAGTAGTTCGACCTAGTCGGACTTAGCTTAGGGTTGGGTCGATTCCTTGTTAGTCCTTGTTGTAATTATACTTGTGATGCTAAGAGACATTGAGCATGATCAACTTAATACTTAGTGCATCATAAGCGGAATTATGGCAGGATGACCAAGACGCAATCCTCAACCAAGGCCGGAATTTACAACCGGTGCATCCTCAGGAAAGGTGACATGACGGTGGAAGAATACACCGCTAAGTTTGATTTTATAAACATTATTAAGCCTTAGTTATAAATTATTTTGGAATTAATTTTTTTAATGCATTCCGTAATTATTAAGCCTAAGGTAATGTATACATTATATATTCTTAGATTTTCTGTTTTTTACGAAAAACATTATTAGTAAAATGAATTATGTTTGTGTGGTGGTCAAGAAAGGTGTTATGTAGACCTGATGATGGTACAATCATGGAATAGGATAACATTAATGGGATTAAAATAATAAATAAAAAACAGACATTCTCTATTAATATTCAATTGTAGGTGCAACCTCGAGGGGCAAAACAGCTGGCCCAGAGTTTTAATGCTGCTCCGTACCTAAGGTGGGGATCGAACCCCCGACCCTTGGTTAAAAGAGGATCAGCCCCAACCGCTGAACCCCACGCTCTAGGTTATTGAGAATTTAGATCGTAAGTATATTACTACTAACTTTTATATATATATATATATAGTAATTATTTAAATTAGTATATATCGAGGATTTAAATTGTAAGTATAAAATTGTTTTCAATGTATATATTACTATTGATTATTTAATTTTTAATGTAAATCAAAAATATTTACATTACTTACTACTTATTTGTATGTACCAAATAATGACCACAAATTTCATAATTACTTACCACTTATCTACATAAATAACAAATGAAAATAATTTCATTTAATATTTTGCCACATGTCATCTCCTAAGCATTTTTGCGTTAATCACTTTTTTGTATTAAATAAATAAATAACGTTTTTTTTACAATTAAAAAGTAACTTATCAATAATGCTTTTTCACAATGAGTAAATAATGTTTTTATTGTTTACAATAAATAAGTAACGTATATCCTTTAATAAAATAAGTAACGTATTTGCCATAAATGAATTTAATAAGGCCTATTTGATACAAAAAATTGAATTTGTGATAGGTTTAATAATTAACTTAATTTGTAAAGTAAAAACATTGTTGATAACTTACTTTTTAATTGTAAAAAAACGTTATTTATTACTGAGTTATAAGTAACGTATGATATTGGAAATAAATCATTTTAATAATTTTTTTTTGATAAGTGTAACATCCCCGATTTAGTTAATTTCATTTATTGAAATTAGCGTGAAGTTATGAGTTAATTGATTTGCTAAATAATATATGTTAGCTTAATTAATTAATTATGAGGTGATGGCTTGGATTAAGTAAACTAATCATATGTTTGATTGCTTAATTATATGAGTCGTGTGAACTATTAATTGATTGGTCGAGTTATTTGGGGTTTAGACGAGAATTTGAGGACAAGGGTATTTTGGTCATTTACTAGTGTTGAACACCTTCAGCTCACAAATGTTAACAATCACCCAAACACTCCCTTTGGTTTCATCAAAACTGAAAGCTTATAAGTTAGAAGTGTAATAGGGTAGTTATGTGTTAGGGGTAACTTAGTCATTGGAAACATATAAGTAAGGGCAAAAGTGTCTTTTCCATGCCACTTAAACCCTCAGCTCCTTATTCTGAAACAGAACCCACTCACTTCCATCATTTTTTCTGAAATTGAGAGTAAGGGAGAGAGGAGGGCGAAAGGGAGAAGAGAAAGGAGAAGAGAGATTCTCCTTCAACCTTGGTGCATGCAAGTAAAATTGGTACCAATCTTCCCCATTTTCTTTTCTCTTTCACTTGATACCAAATTCACCATCTCATTCACCCTCTTTGTCCATCTACCATTTTTGAAAGTTTGGAAGCTCAAAGGGAAGAAATTGAGCTTTGAGCACTTTGAAGCATTGCATGGCCAAATGGGAGCTAGCTTGGGGTATAATTAGGGATGCATGGTTGATTTGAGTAGTTGGAGAGGAAGTTTAGTAGCTAGAACTCAAATTGGGGTTGCTGTTTTCGAAGTCCATAGGGTGTGGGTTGCGGTTTCGAAGTTTGACCAAGTTTGGTGCGAGTTCGTGATTACGGGGATTGTTCGAGAGGTTACGGTTCGATCGTTTCGAGTGAGGACGTGATTTCTCGTGAGTTTGTCAAATCTGTGAGTTCTACTCACGCTTAGGATTGTTTCGTTTCTGAAATGAATGCTATCTAACTAATTTTGTGAATGTCTGTTGTTTCGAAAGATTTTGAGTCAAAAACCGTATTTTTATAAAAACCGGTATTTTGAACTATGGAACGAATCGATTGGTTGATGTTACTTGTTTTGGACTGGAATATTGTCTAGTATTGTCTGTGTTTATGTTGGATTTTGATCGGAATACGGATTGGACTCGAACGGAATTGCGAAAACGAGAAAACAGAAAAAATAGGTGTGCTGATAGAAGCGCACGGGTCGTGCGCCTACGGCACACAGACCGTGCGTGAGCTTTTGTTACCGCACACCGAATTCTCGTTTCGTCGCTCCTTTCGATTCCAAACCTCTTCTAATCTTCTTCCCAACCATCCCTCATGTCATGGAACCAATAATGCTCTGTTTTTGAACATGATTGCAAGGTTTAAAAGCGAATTGTTTTTGGAAGTTATAAATGTTTCAAAAACCGTAAAGTAGTATACGTGAGCGAACAAAATGTTCAAGTAACTGTTAAATGTCATGGAACTAAATGTTCAAGCAATTGTTTAAGGTCATGGAACTAAATGTTCAATCAAGTCAGGATATATAAATTATATCAAAACGCGGGTGACGACCCAGTTGATTAGTATACTAGGGGAGGGGAAGTCATGAGCCCCAGAACCTAGGCCTCACGAGGTTTGAAGCTAGTGTAAGCTAGTGGAGAGGTTCGACGGTAAAGGCAGAGCTTTTACCGAAGATGTACTATGGCATGTCAGGAAAAACTATATGCACGTAGGACCTAAATGGACTACGATTAAATGAACAAGAATAAATGGATCGAGAGTCATTGTGAGGGGTTACGGTAGAACTTACTGAGATAATGTTTATCTCACCCTTTATATGTTGTTGTTTTACAGATACTCAGGGAAAGAATAAGGCAAGTAAGCATGGTTGACGAGACCTTAAGGAGAGCATGAAGTTTTAGACTTATGTTCATGTTGTTGTTCCCTTAGTGATTGTACTTCGATTTGATGACTTGTACTAGTTACCAGTTAATGATCGTTTCCGCTATTTTTCTTGTTGTTGGGTATTGAGCAATAGGAGTTGTTATAATTTGGATGTCTTGAACTATGCATAACTCTTGATTTTGGATTAAGTTTAAGAGTTTTAGTTTTGTTCAATATCTGAAACAGGAAATTTTACTCCTTAGCATTTCTACTTGATAAAAATATTAGGGTGTTACATTTTGGTATCAGAGCGGTTCGACCTAGTCAGACTTAGATGTTAAGAATCTGTTACGTCTTCTAAGTCTGATTCTTCTTAGTATGCTATTAGACATTGAGCCTGATCAACATAATACTTTGTGCATATTTCGCAGAATCATGGCTGGAAGAGGTAGGAGAAACCCACCCATTGACCCTCATCAGGAGTGGATGCAGAATGTAATTGAGAATCAGCAAAAGATGATGCAGGACATGATGCAGATGCATCAGCAGCAAATGAATCAGCAGCAACCTAATGTTCAACAACCTCCTCCAGAAGATCCAAATAGAGCTTATTTCCGCTTCCAAAAGATGAATCCGCTAAGTTTCAAGGGAGGACCTGATGTGATGGTATCTCATTACTGGTTGGACTCTATGGAGAAAATTTTCAGAACTCTGCAATGCAGCGAAGAAGAGAAGGTACTCTTTGCAGCTCATATGCTAGAAGAAGAAGCCCAAACCTGGTGGACCACTGCTCATGAACTGATGGTGAATCAGGAAACTCCTATTACCTGGTTTAACTTCAAGGAATTGTTTATTGGACATTTCTTTCCTCCGGTGATGAAGCTAAGTAAGCAGCCAGAATTTGTCAATCTCAGGCAAGGTGATGTGACGGTGGGTGAATTCACCGCCAAGTTTGAGAAGTTGTCTCAATTCTATCAGCTAGCAAGGTATGCTCCGAATGATGAATGGAAGATGCAGATGTATAAGGCAGGTCTCCGTGCTGATGTTGCCCAAGGTCTTAGCTCTTATGCTATGACCAACTATGCCGCTTTGGTGCAACAGGCCTATGTTGCCGAAGCGGATCTCAATAGAATGTATGAAGAGAAAAGAGAGTATTGGAAAGGAAAGAAGAAGGTGACTGAATCATCAACTCAACAGACAAAGTCAAAGGGTAACTTCAACAGAGAAAAACAAGCTCAATCATCAGATTCCTCAAAGTTCAGTACTTGTTCTAAATGTGGTAGGCCTCATCGTGGTGAATGCCAAGTTGGGTCTAATACCTGTTACTACTGCAAGAAATAGGGCCATTATGCTACCCAATGCCCTGTGAAGAAGAAGCGTGAAGATGATCGTGCAGGATCTACTCAAGGAAGAATCTACACTTTGGATGCTGAGAAAGTCAAGTCTTCAGATAATCTACTGAGGGGTATGGGATCTCTTTTCAATAACTCCGTCAGTATATTATATGATTCAGGTGCTACTCATTGTTTTATTTCTCAAGCATGTGTTGACCGGTTGGGATTAGCCTTATCTCCGCTATCCGAACCGATAACTATCTTAACTGCTGCCAAGGGTCGCGTCCAGACCCAGTCTTTATGTCAAAGCTGTCTTCTGGCCTTAGGAGACAGGAACTTCGTTATAGACTTTATTTGTTTACATATGAGAGGTATGGACATCGTCTTGGGTATGAATTGGATGACGGCACTCGTGTCATGATCACCATCGACTGCTTCAACCGAACTGTCAGTTTCGCCTCGGAACGAGTCGAACTACCAAAGTCAAATTCTGAAGCAACTATCTCCTTCACGTCAACGAATCAATCTCTATTTCAAGGTGCGGAAGCTTAGGTTATTATGTTGTCTGCGTCGACTAGAACTGGTTTAGATTTGTCCTCTGTACAAATTGTTAATGAATTTCTGGATGTTTTTCCGGATGAAGTTTCCTCTTTACCTCCGGATCGTGAGGTGGAATTCTCAATAGAGTTGGTTCCGGGCACAGGGCCAATCTTTATTGCTCCATATAGAATGTCTCCTTTAGAATTAAAGGAATTAAAATCTCAACTGGAAGAGTTGATATCAAAGAAGTTTGTTAGGCCTAGTGCTTCGCCATGGGATGCTCCGGTATTGCTTGTCAAGAAGAAAGATGGGAGCATGTGATTGTGTATTGATTACCGCCAATTGAACAAGGTAACTATCAAGAATAAGTATCCTTTACCAAGGATAGACGACTTGCTCGATCAGCTTCGAGGTGCTGCAGTGTTTTCTAAAATTGATCTAAGGTCGAGTTATCATCAGATAAAGGTGAGAGCCTTAGACATTCCGAAGACAGCTTTCCGTACTCGGTGTGGACATTACGAGTTTGCAGTGATGCCCTTCGGTCTAACTAATGCTCCCGCGGTATTCATGGATTACATGAACAGAGTCTTCCATCCATACTTGGATCAGTTTGTAGTGGTGTTCATTGATGATATCTTGGTGTACTCAAGGACCGTTGAGGAACATGTTCAACATCTCCGCATCGTTCTGAATGTACTCCAAGAAAAGAAGTTGTATGCAAAGCCTTCAAAGTGTGATTTCTGGATGCCTGAAGTAAAGTTTTTGGGTCAAGTGATATCTCAGTCGGGAGTCGCAGTGGATCCTAGTAAGGTAGAAGGAGTGTTGAATTGGGAACAGCCAACGTCTGTGACCAAAGTAAGAAGTTTCTTAGGTCTAACTCGCTATTATCGAAGATTTATTGAAGGGTTCTCACAGTTAGTCCTTCCGCTTACTCGGTTAACTCGGAAGGGTCAGCTATTTGAATGGAGTTCCGATTGTGAGGAAAGTTTTCAAGAGTTGAAAAGTAGGTTGACATCTGCTCCGATCCTAATTCTTCCAGATTCGTCACCGGGATTCCAAATTTACAGTGATGCCTCTGGGAAGGGTTTAGGGTGTGTTTTAATGCAGAATTAACAAGTGGTTGCTTATGCCTCCAGACAGTTTAAGCCTAATGAAGAGAATTACCCAACTCATGACTTAGAGTTAGCAGCAATTGTGTATGCTCTAAAGATTTGGAGACATTACCTATACGGTTCTCATTTCGAGGTCTTTAGTGATCACAAGAGTCTTAAGTATTTGTTTGACCAAAAGAGCTGAATAATAGGCAAAGAAGATGGATTGAGTTTCTGAAGGATTACGACTTCGAGTTGAAGTATCATCCTGGGAAGGCCAATGTTGTAGCTGATGCGTTGAGTAGGAAATCTATTCATACGGCAGAATTAATGATCCATGAGATGAAGCTGCTAGAGTTTTTCAGAGACTTAGATCTGAATGTGAAGCAGAAGGAATCGGTTAGTGTTGAGTCATATCCAGATTTCGAGTATATTGAGAAATCAGATTCGCTCAGCTCAAGAGATTGATATAGAGCTGCAGGCTGAAAGAATGTTACCAAATTTTACCGAAGATAGTGATGGGATTATTTGCTTCAACGGTAGGATTTGTGTGCCAAAGGATGATGACATCAAAAGGCAAGTGTTAGAGGAAGCACATCGGAGTCAATATTCCATACATCCTGGGTCTACCAAGATGTATCGGGATTTGAAACAGATGTACTGGTGGCCAGGGATGAAAGTAGAAATTGCAGAATTTGTGTCTCGATGCCTGACTTGTCAAAGGGTTAAGGCAGAGCACCAAAAGCCTGCTGGTCAGTTACAGCCGCTGAATGTGCCAGTATGGAAATGGGAAGATATTTCTATGGACTTTGTCATGGGATTACCAAGGTCCCAAGCCGGTAAAGATTCCATCTGGGTAGTTGTGGATCGTCTAACCAAATCAGCTCATTTTATTCCCTGTTCGTTCGAACAGTAAGGTTTCCAAGTTAGCAGGGGAATATCTGAAGAGTATAGTCAGGTTGCATGGAGTTCCTACAAGTATTGTGTCAGATCGCACTACAACATTTAGACCCTATGGCAACGCTCGAAAAACGTTCCAAAAAGCCATAAAACCGTTGCCAAAAGATACGGCAACGGTTTTCAAACCGTTGTTCTTGCGGCCGTTGCCTTAGCTATAGGCAACGGTTATTTGTCCCCAAAGGCAACACAAGCTGAAAACCGTTGCCACTGCCAGTTGGAACGCAACGGTTTTGATTTCCACCCTATGGCAACGATTTCAAACAGTTGCTAGGTATGGCAACGGTCGCAAACCGTTGCCAGATATCGCAACGGTGGAAAACCGTTGCCAGATATGGCATCGGTCGAAAACCGTTGCTAGGTATGGCAACACGTTGAAACCGTTGCCAAAATAGCAACGGTCCTAAACCGTCTCCATATGTGGCAACAATTTAGAACTGTTGCCATAGGTATGGCAACACGTTGAAACCGTTGCCATACATAACGTTGAAACCGTTGCCATACAACGTTGAAACCGATGTTGTACACGTAGAAACCATTCCCTATTTCATCATCCCTTTGCTATATATTATTACTGACAAACGCAAACTATTGTATTCTTCATCCAAGTCGACATCACAAATTTCTTAATCTAATCATTTCAAGGGATATTAACGTCAAAATTAACAAACATAATGTATCATTATATATTGTTACTTCAAGGACATAATTCATTAGCATATATAATTTGTTACTTCAATAAGTACAAAAAACATTGCAAAAGTATTGCAAAAAACATGTTCTCCAAAATAAAACTTGTCAAGTCTTCAACATGTGTCTTCAACCCACAAAGTCTTCATCATCCAAGCCATCAAGACCTAGATCTTCATTATTTTCCTACAAAAGTAACAAAATTCGATTAATGCAATATAAAAAGGAAACTTAAATAAAAGGAAAAAGGAAATACGAGTTCTAAGTTGCGAATGAAACTACCAGGAAATTTCTCAACCATCAGAAGAGACCAACAAACATACTTAATTATGTTCGGAGAAAATCATTGACTCAAATGAACTAGAAACTAAACCACTAGATCCACACTATCACATTCATAAAGCTACAAGTATATCAAATGAACACCAAATTAGATGCAACAACATTGGCACTGATATTGGAACCAGTGTTTTAAATCTCGGATAGCGGAGCGGTGACAGGGAGCGACACAGTGGTTGCGTGAAGTAGGTAGACTACCTAGACTAGCATATAAAGTCATTTGTTGTATTTCATTTATTCATTGTAACAAAAGCACCTGGTGCAGAGTGGCATATTCATATTATCAAAAAAAAGAGTGGCATATTCATGATTTCTTAGAATAACAGGACTAAGAAAGTCCTATATTTATAATTTTTTATTTTTAGTTTCGTTCCCTTTTATGTTTGCTATCAGAAATCAGAAATAGTAAACATGACTCATTCTTTTTTCAAATATCTCAAAAACAATGTCTGATGCAAGTGAATGCTCATGCAAAGTGATGTTTTGTGCAATTTAAACATGTCTGATTTAAACATGATGGATGAGTTTAAGCTACATGGATATTAGCTATGTAACAGATTGGTCTGCCAAGGTCTGTAATAGATTTGCAGACCCATTTCCTTGATCAACTAACTGCATAGATATTTAATTCCCAAAGGATTAATCCTTGAGGTAATGGCTGATTCCCTTTTCAATGTGAGTTTTATTTATCTTTTTGTTCCTAATTTAGATATTTAAAACAATTATTATGCAATATGAAGTAATCTGCTAAGGGACAAAAAAATGCACTAGCATCAGTTTTAATTTTTCCTTTTTTTAGAGCTGAGTTTTAAATGCATTGATGTTACTTTTTTGATGTCTTATTGTTGTGATAATGGAATGCTAATTGCTATACTTTTGTGCCAAGTGTTACAATGGACTCCTAATTGCTTTGGTTTTGTCACAGGTGCGAGGTGGGAATAATGCCACCCGAAATATTTGGGGTTGATTAGTATGATTTGCATTTCCAATATCTTCTTAAGATAGAAGCATCAACTAAGGCAAAAAAAGTCTGAGCATGTTGTATATTTTTGTTCTTGCTTTTGGCACCTGTTCAGTTTTTACATCATTTTGGAAACTATATGATTAGACATACTGTATGAAACTTTACGGTTTGGAAACTATCCTTTTTAATCATAATTTGTTCTTAATCATATTGTATTTCATGGCTTATTTTGATGATCATATCAACTTCTTTATTTTTTTGTATTGACAATGTCACTGTTAGATGGACAGTTACATGCTATATTTCTACTTGGGATGTATTTTGGATCAGATTTATATACATATATGTAGTACCTATTAACTTTGCTTGGTTTTATATGTAGACACTATATTGTTATCATAAAAAAAATATGGATACTCTATTGATATTTGATAATAGTATAACATTGGGGATTTGTTGTTTATCTGCAGCAATATTCGATTTATATATAGCTAGAGAGTGACCAATTTCTTTCCAACGAGTGTAAGTTAGTCATTAGGTTTTGAGGCAAAACTTTATAATATGAACTAGGACAACTTTAACACTGTCATACTTTAAAATGAAACTATCCAGTATTTTAAATCTAAAATTCTAAAATTTAGCTAATCAAGGGGTGGAATCAACACATTGCAAATTGAAAATCAATGTCTGTCAACAATTATAACACAATTTAGCTAAAAATTGAAAATCAAGGGTGGAATCACAGAACAATATTTAAATTGAAAATCAAGGTCTGTCAATTGAAAATCACAGAACAATATTTAAATAAAACAGGGGTGGAATCAACACATTGCAAATCAAGGTCTGTCAACAATTATAACACAATTTAGCTAAAAATTCTAAAATTCCAAGCATAGTGATGTTATAAAAACAGCTGGTGTTAGATACTTACTCTAAGAGCTTCCGAGGCATGTGTTGATACTTACTCTAAGAGCTTCCGGGTCATGTTTAATCCATCGCTCATTGTAGGTGCAACCTCGAGGGGCAAGACAGCTGGCCCAGAGTTTTAACGCTGCTCCGTACCCAAGGTGGGGATCGAACCCCCGACCCTTGGTTAAGGGAGGATCAGCCTCAACCGCTGAACCCCACGCTCTAGGTTATTGAGAATTTAGATCGTAAGTATATTACTACTAAATTATATATATAGTAATTATTTAAAATAGTATATATCGAGGATTTAAATTGTAAGTATAAAATTGTTTTCAAAGTATATATTACTATTGCTGGCAGTTATAACACTGAACTTTCGACAGGTCTCCATTCTTCTTGTCGAAAGATCCTTGTTCTTTCTTCTCACTGCTTGATCCCTTTTCTCTACCCTTCTCCTTGTTGCCTGCCTTCCAATTTCTCTTAGAGGAGTATGAAAGCAAGGCTTGTTCAGTTTCTTTCTCTGAACTTCTCTGCCTTATTCTCAATTCATGAGCCTCTAAAGAACCCTGAAGTTCATCTAACTTCAATGTATCTAGGTCCTTGGATTCTTCGATAGCAGTGACAACATAGTCGAATTCCAGGGTTAAGGATCTGAGCACCTTTTCGACTTTATTTACTTCAGTCACAGTTTCACCATTACCTTTCATTTGATTAGTTAATGCTACTAACCTCGTAATGAATTCTCCAATCAATTCTCCATCTGTCATCTTCAAGGCCTCGTACTGTTTCCTGAGCGACTGAAGGCGTATCTTCTTCAGTCTATCTGCTCCTCCATACGAGTTCTTGAGGATGTCCCAAGCTGCCTTTGCTGACTCACTGTCGATGATCAGGTTCAGGACATTGGAATCAACGCATTGGTGAATCAAAAACAGCCATTTTCCATCTTTCTTCCTCAGCGAATGGTGGTTGTTCCTCACCGCTTTAGTGGCGTTTGCTGCCAATGGTGGAACACCATCATTCACGACATCAAGTACATCTTGATATCGAAACAGCACCTTCATCTGCGCACACCATCGTTCATAATCATTTCCGTCGAAGATTGGGAGGTTCCCCAGAATACCTCCACCAGAGTTGTCTCGCGCTGTCATGGATCTTGATAGATTTTGTAAGGATCTAACAAACTTTTGATACCAGTTTGTTGGGGATAAATACGTAACAGAGAGAAGAAAAGGAAGTGGTGGCGCAAGGTGTCAGAGAAATGAATAGGGCAATATCAATAGAATAGTAAAAGCTGCACTGAATTTCATAAAAGTAGGGTACAGTATTACATGTTACTGACGTCTTTATATATATACAATAAAACATGCCTAGGCCCATAATTTCGACTAGCCCATTCGACTGGCCCATTTCGACTAGGTTTCTAACTACACCTACTATTATTACAAGCAATAAAATTACAAGGCATATCTCAATAGAATAAAGATAAAGGATTAAAAGTGCTATTTAGCCTAGATATTATGTATTATGATGTTATTAGAATGTTATATCTCACTCGTGATAGGTCTATGTAATGTTATTTTTAGAACTTGGATTAAAATACTTTTATGTGAACCTAGAACTATTTGTTAGTGAAAGGTCATTTATTATGGAACGACATAACGCTTGACGAGTCATTTCGGAATTTGTATATTCCGTTTATTAATCCAAATTAATAATGCATCTCTGATTGGATAAAATGAGAACATTCTATATTTTGTTGCCGAACAAAATTTAGGATGTTATAATAATTACATTAATAATATGAAAAACTGAAAAGTAATTAAGCAAACTGTATAAAAACTATAATTATTAGTTATTTTTTATAGAGAAATAAATTTATTTATGAAGGAAAATAGTTAACCAGAAAATATATATTAATTAGTATTTCATTTTCATTCTTTCTCTTCCCTGGGGTCAAGTGTGTCAAAATCAATTTTGTATCGCACACATATACTAGTGTACAACCTCAAATAAAATATGTATTACCAGCTACTTGAGTGAAACGGATAAACAATTTGAAAATAGATTATGAATAATGTTAAGAATGCAAAGAATACTCGAATTAACAAATAAGTAATTCATAAATATGCTCAAAAAAAGTAATTTATAAATATAATAAATATAAATAGTGCGTGACTCGTAATAGTTACAAAGATTAATTTGTACCTAAAATATTTATTTTAAAAGACTTATTGCCACAAAAATCTATGAAAAACTAAACAATTATGAAAAACTGAAAAATTAATTTTTTTTCGGACTCTAAAATATTTCAAAGCAACACACTACAATTTCTGAACTACGAACCATACATGAAAAGATGAGGATGATGATGTGAATGAGCATGAAAAAGCAAAATGATGATTAATCACAGATTCAGCAAGCATGAGAAGAAATTAAATGAAGAAAAAGATTAATCAGGAGAAGATTGAAAGTGAGAAATCAGCTACAGAGAGAGCTAGCAAAGTCAATCAGCATAAAGAGAATCTAGAAGCTGCTCTCCAAGGATAAGTCAATCAATACGCAACCCGTGACTGAAACTGTGTTCCGAGGATGAAGCTAATTCCTCATGGCTCTCTCCTTGATTTGAACAAGCCCATGGTAAATGCACCATGGAAAGCTTATAAAATGGTCCCTTTCCATACCTTCTTTGTAGCGACCCCAGTAACTTGGATGGTATGTAACATGGTACCAAGCAGAAGCTCTCCAAGTCACTACGCCGCTGCTGCTGCCGCCGCCGCCACCACTGCTGCCGCTGTTGTCGTCACTGTTGCTATTATTGTTGAACCAATTCCTTGCCTCTTTCCTTAGGGACGTTACAGCCCTGTTGATTGCATCTACATCCTTGGAATTTTTTGACTTTTTCAAAATGTTCCCACTAAGGATTTCAGCTTCAGTTTTAATCCCATAGTAGTCCATCAGGTTTCCCAGCTTGTAGTCATACTTTCTTTTGCAATGGAAAGCATCATCAACATAATCCTTAAAGCCGTCAACTTCAATGTCGCTGTCATTTGATTCCGTAGCCACTTCCAGTGTGAAGGGTTTGATGACGCCAGCACTTGTTGAAACTTCTACAACTTCCCTAAAAAGTTTTCCTATTACATTATGTGATACGTAGGTGTTTTTGTCTTGCTTCTCCATGAAGTCTGGATATTCTTTGACATAAAGCGCTGGAGGCATGACAGCTGGGATCCCGGTTTTCGGAACATTAAAATTGGTCATTGGAGTCAAAAAGAACATTTAAAAGTTAGACATCAATTAGTTCCTCGACTATCAAAAAATATTCAAACATTAAATCTGAGGTTATAATAGTTGAAGCAGTTAAAGAAGCAACCATATATAATAAAATAGCAATGTTCCTTGAAAAAACGGAATTGACAGATTGTAAAGAAAAAAAATGTTAAGTATGGATATATAGCTGCAACAATCATATTTACTAGAATTATCTCAATACATATGAAGCTGGCAATGCATTATAGATCTCCATGGAAATAACCATGCAAAATGAAACTCCCTTACCCATCAAGTGTGAGAATAGAAATCACTACAGCATACAATCATGCACATTCAGAACCATTCAAAAGTAATGTATTTTATGCAATCACCTTTTTACCAAGTTTATTATAGAGACTAGTTTTTTTATTTGATGTAATATTTAAATGTTAAAGCACATGATCCTACAAAACACTATTCAGCTGACAACGTATAATAATAGTTGAAATATTTAAGGAATATACTTACCTGTCGGACACCAACTCGTCTTCAACCGAAAGTGTCGGTGCTACAAAGCTTGTGACACACGGAGGGGGTCTAAGGTGATTATCTAACAGAAGAGTGATATTAATATATCAGTTGAAATCACTACCGCGTACAATCATGCACATACACCAACCTCCAAAAGTAATTTATTTTATCTATGTAATCATTTGCTTACCAAGTTTATTATAAGAGACCGGTTTTTTTATTGGATGTAATATTTAAATGTTAAATCACATGATCCTACAAAATAGTATTCAGCGCTGATAACGTATAATAATAGTTGAAATATTTAAGGAATATATTTACCTGTCCCCTTTTTGAGGGAAAACAACACAATCCACCATGTGGTGCAAAGCTAGCACGTCCAAAGCCGTCAAAATACGCACATCACCTGGGTGCAAGCAGGGGCTTTTCGCTACTACTACCTTACCTTTAACTACACAAGAGTTTGCTGAACCAAGTGATAACCAATCATCAAAATGACTCCCAGCCCTATTGTTAGAATATTAAACAAAAACTTCACCATATTCAAGGGTTCTTGTTTCATCTAGGCATCCCATCATTGATCTTCCCTCCGGAATAAATATTTTAGTTTTTTGTCGCAATTCCAAAAGTTTTGATGCCCTAAATGTCTGCAGCATCATCGAGAGAAATGGTTCGTCATTAGGCTTGTATCCACAATTCAGCATTTCCTTCGGAATATTAGTCATCTCCCCAGAAGACATCAAGTCAAGAACCTCCCCCGCCTTCAATGAATCTTTTATTATAGTGTTCAGTTGATTAACAGCTTCTTTTTTGTTTTTTCTCAAAGACACCGTCCTCTACACCAAGAGTGGATAACAGAGTAATCAACTGTCGATTCAGATAACACGGCTGAAACCTACTACATGCCAAAACATCCAATTCAGTGTTCTGTGAACTAAATTTATGCATGCTGTTCCTCAATGATAACTTTACAGATGAGGTTGGGTCCACCGCCACAACTCCTTTGTACCCGCCATGCCGAATCTGAAAGGCCGATGGTGGAGAATTGTAACCACATTTTTTAGCCACTTTCTTCGCAAGTTCAAGGGATATTTTCCCAATTCCGTCGGAGAATACATATTCAATTCCACCATGTTCAACCTTCACATCGGGTATAGTTTCAATTTCATTCTTTTTGACACTAAGTGTTTTGGTTGACGAACCAAAAATAGTCCAAGCCTAGCAGCATATTTAGCTACATTTTTAATATCACAAAAATCTCCCATCCATTCCCTTATCTGAGAGGCTGTACATCCGGTTGTTGTAGGAGCAAACATCCAGAGAGAACTTTCTCGCAACTGACTAGTTGAGAATGCTAGAAACTCAAACTTCTTATCACCAATAACTATGCCATCTCTAAGGATGGAAAGAATTCTAAAGTATAAGAGAATCCAATATTGCCAAAAATCTTTTAAACACCCTTGTTCAATTCACTTCTGAAGATTATGCTGAAATGTTGCAAAGTTCGGACTTTCAGGGCAAATGGTGGAATATTGAAGAATCTAAAATCGATATTATTGAAAGTCCAAAACCTTATTTGTTCACTTTGAATAATGTGAAACTTAATTGTGGGTGTAAGATCTTTAAAAGAAAACTCTCTATTTTATGGGAAAAAATGTTAGTTTAGATTTTGGGATCTGCAGAAACTGGCGCTTCTTTTTTCGCATGATAGTAAAGAATACAAACTGGAGCTCTCATCTGAGAGCATTCGGAAGATGGAGCTTCATCCACCAGTAGGTGGAACGGCAAGATACCTCGTAATCCAGGTTGCTAAAAGTCAACTCTGTTCTTTTTAATTTAACTCTACGAATAATCAAATGATAAAAGTTTTCATCAAGTGCAGAACCTGGAAGACATCCGTGCTGAACTAGAAACAAAATTCCAAACGGAATTTGAATGCCTTCAGGAGGAGCAACAATCGGGACAATATCCATATTGCAAGGAACTGTGCAAGGAACTGGACGTCCCGTCTCCAACTTTATTTTTGTTGAAACAGAATTACCAATTTGAAATATCCGAGGGGCACGTAGTAACTACAAATAAAATAAAGTTGGTAATACTGTTTATTCCTAACTAGTGCTCCTCGGATATTTCAAATTGATAATTCTGTTTCAACAAAAACAAAGTTGAATCCTTTGAAGAACTTCTATAAAGATCCTCTGAATGAGCAATGTATCCGAGCAACAGATTTTATGCCTTCCAATTGTATTGGGCAATCTTCTGCTTTATGCCTAGAGATTTACCAAACTTCGGGAAATACTTTGCAAATTTTCGATGCAAATTGGAGACAGGACGTCCAGTTTCTTGCAATATGGATATTGTCCCGATTGTTGCTCCTCCTGAAGGCATTCAAATTCGGTTTGGAATTTTACGGATGTCTTCCAGGTTCTGCACTTGATGAAAACTTTTATCATTTGATTATTGGTAGAGTCAAATTAAAAAGAACAGAGTTGACTTTCAGCAACCTGGATTACGAGGTATCTTGCCGTTCCACATTCTGGTGGATGAAGCTCCATCTTCCGAATGCTCTTAGATGAGAGCTCCAGCTTGTATTCTTGACTATCATGCGAAAAAAGGAAGCGCTTGTTTCTGCAGATCCCAAAATCTACACCAACATTTGCCTTTTCCCATAAAATAGAGAATTTTCCCTTGAAGATCTTACACCCAAAATTAAGTTTCACATTCTTCAAAGTGAACAAATAAGATCTTGGACTTTCAATAATATCGATTTTAGATTCTTCAATATTCCAGCATTTGCCCTAAAAGTCCGAATTTAGCAACATTTCAGCATAATCTTCAGAAGTGAATTGAACAAGGGCGTTTAAAAGATTTTTGGCAATATTAGATTCTCTTATACTAATTGCATAAACAGTGCCTTCACCAGTGCGGTTTTCAACCGTTCTCTTTAAAAAAGTCACGGTCACATCAAGATTGAGTCCATACAAGACAACTGTTTTTTTACACATTTGGGCTTTCCTGGATATGATTAAGAAAAGAAAAAAAAATGTTAAAGAAAACATGCCCAAGCATTCTAGCAAAATTTTCCAAACTTATCAAAAAGAGAAATAGTTTTCCACAAGGAAGAACAATCATCACAATTCTTAAATAGCATAACATCAATCACCTAGAAGATAACCGAAGCCCCAAGTTCTTTCTTATAGAAATTAAAACTAGCACATGATGGCGATAGTAAT
Organism: Astragalus membranaceus; assembly: GCA_039519185.1. NCBI lineage: Eukaryota > Viridiplantae > Streptophyta > Magnoliopsida > Fabales > Fabaceae > Astragalus > Astragalus membranaceus. The sequence goes on from CM076847.1 coordinate 173,738,097, forward strand.
AGACATGGTAAAGTCAACCTAACTGATTTCTTCTATAACAATGCTTGAAGATGCAAACTAAAAAAAATTAAATAAAATTTAAGACTAAGCAAAAGAGTTATGTATCACACAAAAGTTCAAGCACTTCATTTCTCAAAGTCCCTACTCCTTAGCCCGAACAACTTTCACACTACAAATTATCTGCCATTTGCACGATTCAAATTGCTTTTAAAAGACAGTGGGAATTGCAATTGAAATTAGATATCATCCTCAGAAATCTAAATGAGAAAGGGGAATAGCCAATACCAGAGAAGAAGCACAATGTGTTAAGGAATTAAGCCTAAATCCTCGTGAAAACCATCGTTGTAAAGGGGGATTTCTTGAAACCATCTATTAAACTCATTTCTCTTAATCAACGAAAAAGATGAAGCAAGCAAAGAAAAAGATGGCACATAATTCTTCCATACAGCACCACCACTACAATGCAACACACTTAAATTCTGAACTACGAACCATACATGAAAAGATGAGGATGATGATGTGAATGAGCATGAAAAAGCAAAATGATGATTAACCACATAGATTCAGCAAGCATGAGAAGAAATTAAATGAAGAAAAAGATTAACCAGGAGAAGATTGAAAGTGAGAAATCAGCTACAGAGAGAGAGCTTGAAGGTCGTCAGTCGTCAAAAGCAGCAGTGCTACCAACAGACGTTCCAACACGCCCTAGCAACAAACACACTCGCGCGAACACACACTGCTAAAGGTTTTTAATTCATTATTTTAATAACTCATTTAATTTTTTATAATGAGAAGAGAACAAAACGGCGCCGTGAGGGAGAGGGGTGGATCTGTGGCTATGGAGAGAGAGTGAAACCGCCGTGAGAAAGGAGAAGAGGATCGGTGAGGGGGAAAGGCGAGAGCTTGGTTTGGTGCGGAGAAGATGAGAACGGAGGGTTGGAGTGGAGAGAAACTGAAAACGAAGCTTGAGGGAGAAAGAGAGAGTATTCGGTGGTGGAGAAGGAGAGAAAACGAAAATGGGGTTGAGAGAGAGGGAGCAGGAAGCGTCGTTGAGAGAGGGAAGAGAAGAGGGAGGCGAGGTCACTGGAAGAGGAAGAGCGAGTAAACGGCCGTACGAAGAAGTAAGAGAGCAAGGGTTGCAGCGCTGGGAGTTGGGAAAAATGAAATTAGGGTTTCCCCAATTTGATGTGCCTTATATTCATCCGATTTTCTTTTTAATTTTTTAATATATCTGATTACTTCTTACACTCCCAGTTTTAATGATTCACTCCCCCTGTTTTCGCTCGGTTTCGTGGGTCAGTTTGTTTGGAAACAAACAAAACTGAATTGGGTTGTTGCTGCATACACCCCCGGTTCCCTAATACAACCCATATTTCTAAACACACCCCTTTTTTTAATGATACAACCTCTGTTTACAAATGCACCACTCATTTTATTAATACAACCCCTCACTTAAGCCCAGTCTATAAAACACGTGGAACTGGGCTGTTTAATATTTACACCCCCAGTTTTAAAAATACAGTCCCTGTTGCTATTCATACCCCTTTTTTTTAATAACGTAACACCCATGTCAATTACACTTCCTTTTCTATTACGACTCACTTAGTTTTTTTTACTTACATCATAATGCTTCCAAACCAGTTTTCTCAACAATTATCCCCAAAAAAAATTGTTTGTTACTAATGGTCATTCTGAGCTTAGTTTGTTTGACCATTAATAACAGCTATGGTTTTCAAACGAGCTGTGAGTGATGACCACTCTGAGTTTTACTTGTTTGGTCATTACGAATGTCTCTCCCAATTTCAAAAATAATTAAAAAACACCAAACACACAAACTTTTTCAATTCAAGAACTACGTAGCTTTGATTTCCCCATTGCACCTGGGGGATACGTAGGAGCAGAGGCCCACTCCAGTCAAGCACAAAAAACTAAATGGTAACCTTCAATTTTGCAAATAATAAAAAGGGTAAATTAAAGTATTTTTCTTTCAACTTAACTTTCTTTCTACACATTAAATTAAATGGTAACCTTTCTTTTGAAAGGATGCTGTGGGGTGCTAGTACATTCCCCACGCATAATCGACCTCCGAACCCAAAAATAAAGGTTTTTTCAATGTTTTCCTATTTAATAAATATTGATGGCGGCTTCATTGCAAAAATGACGAAGAATCCCCTCCTTCGGTTTTTCGGTCGCTACAATAGTGATAGTCAGAGTGCGATACATCTGGCTAAGAATTCAGCATTTCATTCAAGAACAAAGCATATTGGTCTTCGTTATCACTTCATCAGATCTCTGCTTCAGGATGAGGTGCTAACATTAAGCAAGATTCAAGGATGTAAGAACCCGGCAGACATGTTGACAAAGGTGGTGACTATCGAGAAACTGAAGTTGTGTTCAACTTCAATTGGCCTGCTAGAATAAGAGACCAGGGAAAGCTGCTGCATGATCGAGGTGTGAAGACAGATTGAAATCAGTCTTCAAGTGGGAGATTGTTGGTGGCACCCACCGTGTACCCCAATTGGAAGTAATGATGTATCCAACTCACTCCTACAACTCACTAGGCCACTCACCATCACCTACCATGTTCCACTCATCATGACAATGGGTGGTGCAAAGAATTAAATATCACAATTGTGTAACCTTCAGCACATATATATGCATCCCAAACCAGAGTGAGTGCCATTGAGAGTTAGAGAGAATTTCAAGAGAGCTAGAGAGAATTCTAGTGGGAGAGAAATTCTTGGGTGTAATTGGGTTGTGGGTAGTGAGAGTGTGTGAGTGTTTGTAAACACTTTGTATATTTTCCCTTATGAGTAAAAGTTCTGCAGCAGCCCGGAGACGTAGGCATAATTGGCCGAACTCCGTTAACAATTTTGTGTGTGTTATTATTTCCACAGTTATTTTTCACTTCCACTAAATCTGACCACATGGAAATTTTGCGTAGTTTCCCAACAACTGGTATCAAAGCACTAGGTTCGGTGGCGCATTAATTTGTTATTATGCTCTGTGGTTGCAGCTTTGTCTGATCTTCCACATCAGAAAAGAAGTTTAATACCGTTGAAAGTGCTGTTTGGCTGTGCAAGTGCTGTTTGAGGAAAGTTCTGGCTAAGGAAAGACTTGGTATTTAAGCGTGTCCATTGTGACCCACCTCTCTTTTCTGGGAACCTACTCGGTGCACGGTTTACAGTCAGTTTTGAGTGAACGTGATGGCGGCAGAAGAAGGAAAGGTGAAAATTGAAAAGTTCGATGGTGCGGACTTTGGCTTTTGGAAGATGCAGATCGAGGATTATCTGTATCAGAAAAAGTTGTATCAACCTCTCACAGGAAAGAAGCCAGTAGATATGAAGGAGGATGAGTGGAAGCCTCTGGATAGACAAGCCCTTGGTGTTATCCGATTGACGCTATCTCGTAATGTTGCCTTTAACATTGCAAAGGAAAAGACCACGGCGGATCTTATGGCGGCTCTTTCTAGCATGTACGAAAAGTCGCCGGCCTCAAATAAAGTGCATTTGATGAGGCGGTTGTTTACATTACGGATGACAGAAGGTGGCTCGGTGGCGCAACATATTAATGAACTCAATATTATCACAACCCAGTTGAGTTCAGTGGGAATCGAATTTGATGATGAAGCACGAGCATTGATACTTTTGTCTTCCCTACCAGAAAGCTGGAGTGCTACTGTCACGGCTATGAGTAGCTCGCCGGGAAGTACAAAGATGAAATTTGATGATGTTTGTGATCTGGTTCTCAGTGAAGAGATCCGACGGAGAGAGTTGGGTGAATCATCATCCTCTTCAGTATTGCATACAGAGTCAAAAGGAAGGAATTTAACCAGAGGAAATGGACGCGGAATGTCAAAGGACAGGCGGTACATATCCAAAAATCATCGTAGTTCCCAAAACTCGAAGGTTATTGAGTGTTGGAATTGTGGACAGACGGGGCACTACAAAAATAAGTGCAGGATGCCACCAAAGAATAAGGGGGTGAAGGACGAGGCAAATGTTGCTTCCACCGCAGGCGAAGGTGACGCGTTGATATGTTCTTTGGAGAGCAAGGAAGAGTCTTGGGTGTTAGACTCTGGAGCATCCTTTCACGCTACTTCGCGAATAGAATTGTTCGAGAATAATGTCCCTCATTTCTTCTTATGCTAGTTGAATCTATGTGTACTCATCATTTTGCTTCTCATGCTCATTCACATCATCATCATCATCATCATCATCATCATCATCATCATCATCATCATCATCATCATCATCATCATCATCATCATCATCATCATCTTTTCTTTAGTGTTCAAAACCCAAGAGAGTTTTGTGTATACCATCATTGTATATTCTTTTTTTTTTGACCAACCATTGTATATTCTTCTGTTTATATAGTTTTTCTTTAGAGTAAAGGCCCATTTTAGTCATTGATAATTTTTCAACAGGACAATTTGGTCCCTAACAATTTTTTGGGACAAATAAGTCCCTGACGTTTTCAAAACGGGGACAAATTAGTCCCTGACTTAAGGACTAATTTGTCCCCGTTTTGAAAATGTCAGGGACTCATTTTTCCCAAAAAATTGTCAGGGACCAATTTGTCTTATCGAAAAATTGTGAATGACTAAAATGGGCCTTTACTCTTTTCTTTAACTCAATTTTAGTTATTAACATCAACTGGGAATGAATGTTGTATATGGAAAACTATTTCTCTTGTTGATAAGTTTGGTATACATTTTCTTAAATTTAATTTACTGTCGGACAAATGGAATCATGAATTATGCTTTGTAAAAACAAACTACATTTTTAAAGGAAAACAGACTTTTATCCTAACTTACTAAAGCACTTGAATGGGGTTTGAACTTCAATATATAGTGTTGAGTTTGTACTCATATGGCCTGAAAGATACTTTGAGCATTTTTTTGTCATGATTTTGGGTCCAATGGCACCTGCACCCGTTCTTGAATCAAAGTTAGAAATTGAGATCACACACATTCCAAAACCTGCTAACTTGTGTCTGGTTCACTAACTATTAAGCAGAATGAATTCCACATCTGTTTCGTTAGGTTATAAGACAAAAATTAAATGCTCATGCTTATAAGTTTTAACCGGCATTTTTGCGTTTTCAAAAAAACAAATCCGAAAAAGTGTCGTAAAGTGTCGTTTATTGTACCTTACGAGAGCCTAATTGTTATGCGTATCCTTTTGGATTTATAGGTGATTTTTGCATTTTTTTATCATTATTATTATCTTCAGTAGAACTTATTATTACTGTTATAAAAATAAAATAAAAATCATATTTAAATATATGTTTTTTATTATTATAATATCAGAAGGGTACAACCAAGAAGTCAACTTTATTACAAAATAGACAAAAAATAAAAACAAAATAGTACAAAAAAATTTAAAACAAAACTCAAAAAGCGAGGGAGCATGCGTCGCTGCCGTTGCTGTTGTTGAAAACTATTTTAAGCTACCAGCTCAAGCCTATTTCTCCTTGTTCTTTGCTATCTTCTCCATTTTTGGCACCAATAATACTTTTGGTTGCAGCAGCAGTAACACCACCTCTGGGCTGTTTTGTTTTGGCTCTTCATATTTTGTCTCCAAGAGATTTGCTCCCCCGCTTCTAAACCACACCTACACCACAATTCTTTGCCTATAAATACAGATGAACAACAACAAACACTGAGACACAGACAGACAGAGATATACACAAAATAGAGAGAAATCAGTTTTAAAAATAGAGAGCACAAAGGGTTTTAGTTCAAAAAAAAAAGAGGAGCAATAGAGTAAAAAAGGGGAGATTTTCAGAAGCTGGAAAATAGGTTAGTTCTGTTTTTTATGCAATGTTAGTTCTAAAAAATATGAAATAATATGTTTGATCTGAGTGTATACTAAATACTTTTTTTAGCTTTATTTTCTTTGATATTATAAAAAGCAGTAGTAAATATACATATACAGTAGTATATTAGAAGCAAGAAGGGGTTTAGTAATAGGTTTAAATATATATTACCCCCCTGCAAATATACCCATTATCCAGTTACCCCCCTACAAAAAAAAACATTTAAAACAAACCTTGCAAAATATAAAGTTATCCAGTTACCCCCCTGCCGTTAAATTTTCTGTTAAAAAATGTAAAATGTCACATATCCAGTTACCCCCTGCCACGTGTCACCATATTATTGGGCTTCTGTGACACGTGGCACTGACTGCCACGTCAGCATCCTGGTCAACAGTGCCACGTCAGCAACCAATGGATGGCTGCCACGTGGCACTACTTATATCACTCAAAAATAAAGAATTTTGTCTCCATTGAGTGTTGAACCCGTGACCAGCAACTCACACACACGCCCCCTAACCACTGAGCCACGTTATTACTTGTGATTATTAACACAACTACTAATATATATTACATAATTACTACTTAAATTAAAAAAAAAATCATCATCAATTCGTTTCTTCATCGTTCATCATCCAGAAAAAAAAATATCCCTAAATCATCATCAATTCGTTTCTTCATCGTTCTTCATTGTAAATTAAAAATAAATCATCATCAGTTCATCATCATCGTTCCTCATCACCATCGTGAAATCTGGCAACGAAATCAAAAAAATCATCATCAGTTCATCGTTCTCTCTCTCAGTTCATCGTTCTCTCTCTCAGTTCATCGTTCATCTCTCTCTCTCTCTCAGAACCAGAAACGCAACCAGTTCATCGTTCTCTCTCTCTCTCAGTTCATCGTTCATCTCTCTCTCTCTCTCTCTCTCTCTCTCAGAACCAGAAACGCAACCAGTTCATCGTTCTCTCTCTCAGTTCATCTCTCTCTCTCTCTCAGTTCGTCTCTCTCTCTCTCTCCTGGAAACGCAACCAGAAACGATCCCAGATCTACATCCACCAGAAACGATTGGTTTTCGTTCTCTCTCTCTCAGTTCATCGTTCTCTCTCTCTCTCTCTCTCAGTTCATCGTTCTCTCTCTCAGTTCATCGTTCTCTCTCCCAGTTCATCGTCAATTGAAGAATGATGTAAGAATTGTGGGTTGTGTTTTTTTTTTAACATCAGAAGGTATCATAGGCTTTAGAAAAAAACCCAGGCTTGTTGTTGGTGGAAAACGAATTGATGAGGAAAACGAATAGTTGCGAAAAACGAATTGATGAGGAAAACGAATAGTTGCGAAAAAAACCCAGGCTTGTTGTTCAGAAATAAAAATAGTTTCCCCGATCTTCAAAAAAAAATAGTTTTCCAGATCTTCAAAAACCCAGGCTTGTTGTTCAGAAACGGATCTGGATCTTCAATTTTTTTTTAGTTTAAGTAGTAATTATGTAATATATATTAGTAGTTGTGTTAATAATCACAAGTAATAACGTGGCTCAGTGGTTAGGGGGCGTGTGTGTGAGTGGCTGGTCACGGGTTCAACACTCATTGGGGACAAAATTCTTTATTTTTGAGTGATATAAGTAGTGCCACGTGGCAGCCATCCATTGGTTGCTGACGTGGCACTGTTGACCAGGATGCTGACGTGGCAGTCAGTGCCACGTGTCACAGAAGCCCAATAATATGGTGACACGTGGCAGGGGGGTTAACTGGATATGTGACATTTTACATTTTTTAACAGAAAATTTAACGGCAGGGGGGTAACTGGATAACTTTATATTTTGCAATGTTTGTTTTAAATGTTTTTTTTTGTAGGGGGGTAACTGGATAATGGGTATATTTGTAGGGGGGTAATATATATTTAAACCTTAGTAATATAACTTGGAGCTTGAAATTGGGAGAAGGCAGAAGGGTCAGAGGAACACGTTTTTTTTGGAACAAAAATAATAAACAAACTTTTTTTTGTGTGTGAAAATAATGGAAGTACTGGTTTAGATAGAAAATGTAGGAAACTAGTAAAAAGGGGTTTTGAGGATGGAAGAAGGGTGAGACAGAAACACTAAAAGAAAATAGAAGTAAAAAAAACCCTGTAGATACGACCACCGTCAACGGTGGCCGTCTCTGCCGTAAACCACCACCGTCAGCCACTGTCAGCCACCGTCTCCGCCGTAAACCACCCCAACAACCAGCACGGCGCACCGCATCACCGTGAACCACCTAAACAGCCACCATCGCCGTCGCTACCCCATCACCCCTCTCTCACAGTCAACCACCACCATCCAACCACCAACAAACACCATCACTTTCGCACCACCCACCAACACCAAGCAGTTACCACCACCCAAAACCATCACTTTCGCACCACCCAACAACCACCGACGCCGTACCCCTCCCCTCCATTTTCGAGCTCATCCTCACTCTCCCTGGACCTAAGCTTTTTCTTCTGTCCTCACCTCTCTCTCTCATTTTACGTTTTCTTCTTCTTTCTCTCTCCAAACATTTTTTTTCCTCTTTTGAGATCTATTGCGGCTGATAACTTTAGGTTTCAAGATGCTTGCCTCTTCTCTTATATACTACTCTCCACTCTTTATTTATTTGTTTATTTTTATTTTATCAAAAAAAAAAAAGAGAAAACTGCTTACTAGTTACCTTTGATCAGATTCTGGGCTTTGGTTTTTGGAATCTGTTTCGTTTTTTTGTTTTTTTTACTGGGCCATGTTGTTCGCACCTACCTATTTTCCATTAAACGCCCCCATAACAGATTACATATTTGGGCTTTTCTTTTTGCACCCCTATTATTTCATTAAGACAACCCCTCTTATCAAAAATGATTTTCATTACTTCACCAACTTTGCTAATATATATATATATATATATATATATATATATATATATATATATATATATATATATATATATATATATACTCCGCACTTATTTTTTCCAAAATGAAAAAACATTTCTCACAAAAATACAAAATATAGGGATTGACTGAGATGTGACATCTTGTCGATCCCGATTTAAGAGACTGTAGCTGTACAGCTTTGATCTTAAATCCCTTTCAAAATTAAAATCAATCAACACACAAATATTTTCTAGAAGAATTATGTAGCCTTTGATTCTACGCACACGGAGATACGCAGGAGCGGGGCTTCCCCGTCAAGCTAAATTAATCATTTCCTAATAAATAATCAGTTTTTTTCTTTAACACCTACTTTCATAAAAAATCATAAGAATGGGCTTGACCGAGATGTACATCTTGCGATCCCAGTTTAAGAGACTTTAGTTGTACAGCTTCGATCTTAAAACCCTTCAAAATTAAAATCAACCAACAAACAAACCTTTTCAGGAAGAACTACGTGACTGTTGAGTTCCTCATTGCATCGGAGGATATGTAGGAGCGGGGCTTCCGTCAAGTCAAAAATTAAATTTTCTAAATCAGTCCTTTATTTATTTGTTTGTAAACCAAATATTATTTTATTTATTTAGTAGAGTAAACCAATATTTTTAAACTCATTGATAATTTGCACAATCAAATTTAAGGTAACTGTCTCAGGACAGATGCATTAGGGCGCTGTGAGATTTAGTTTTCGCCCTTCCCTATGTATAACCGACTCCCGAATCCAACCTAGTTTATGCAGACCAAATAATTTTGAATGTGGGTTTTTCTCAATTTTCCCTATTGAATAAATTGGGTGGCAACTCCTAAAATTACAATATTTTTGAGACGTCTACGTCGGTATTACGGTCACGACAATTGGTCTCAGTATTTTACTTTTATGATAGATGATTAATGATTTGTCAAACAGTTCAAATACCTTTAGGGAAGTTAGTTAAACTATCCAATATAATAATAATAATCTATGTACATAGTATGATTTTGTTTCTAAAGCTGTTGTTAGCCGCAAATATATGGTTACATTAATCTTTCAGCTGTTTAGAGATATTTGCGTTTTCTAATGACATCAATAACAATTGTTCTTTACTTCTTTTGGCACCATATGATTGTCTATATAGATTCCATTTTGTTTCTAAAGCTTTTGCTAGCATGCTAATAAATTTTGCACTTATTTTCCTCTGTCTAGATATATCTGCATTTTCAGAAGACAGGGAGATAACCGTTTGATCTTGTGGCACCTTAGGTATATGTTGAATGATATGAATGTTTTTGGGAAGTTCTAATGACCATAGTTCAAAATTCTTTCTTTCAATTTCTTTTTTATTTATTACATAAATTTTGGAATTGGCAGACTTGAACTCGTTTTCTTTCAATTTCTTTGCATGAGAATATTTAGATTTTTATCTTCAATAAGAACTGAACGTGCGAAACATGTTTTTTCCACAATCTTTTTGTTGAGTTTAAGCGTACACTGTCAGCTGAAGTGCACAAGTTGCTGCACACTTAAAAGTCCTAAATATAAAAATTTCATGCATATGTTTGTTACTATTCAATACAATCTATGTTGACTAGAATGCTTACATGCTTTCACTGCTTTGACTAGAGAAAATAATTTAATATCTTTGAAAATTTAAATTGACATGTTTAACATGGTACAGCTCTAATGGGCAGGATTTTTTTAATTTTTTTTTATTTTCCTAATCCTATCCAGGAAAGCCTTTAAGATGGGTAAAACAATTTGCTTCAATGGACGCGCGTGATGCGAACGTGTCTGACTTTAAGAGCTTTGTAGAAGAACATTACACTGGTGAAGACACTGTTTATGCTATTAGGATAAAACAAGGTAAAGACAATTGGCGCTCAAAAGCCTCTGCAATGATTGAATTCATTTCGGAAGAATCTGCTACATGTATGATGTCGCAAAATTCAGAAGCATTGTGGTATTTGGGCTATAAGCTGTCTCTTCAGAAATCTGAAACAGATATTATTCAAAAGCCAAGGTCTTTTTTGCTCCGTTTGAATAATGTGAAACTTAATTTTGGGTGGGCGATCTTCATTGAAAGATTCGCTATTTTATGGCAAAAGGCAAATGTTAGTGTTGATGTTGATATAGGCATGAAAAAGTGGCGTTTCTTTCTGTCTCGGACAACAAGAAGTACAAACTTGAGCTCTCATACGAGAACATTTGGAAGATTGAGACGCGTCCACCACGAGGTGGAACTGCAAAGTATCTCCTGTTTCAGGTTGTTAAATTTAAATTTGTATTAATTTCTTCATTTTCTTATTAAACTGATGGTTTGGTGAAAAGGCTCAAAAAGTGATACTAGATTAGGAATTGCCGAAAGAAGCCAACTTTGCTCTTTTTAATTTGACTCTACCAATAATTGTATCTTGTTATCATTGATGAATCTTGTTCGTTTCTCTTTTATTTGTAGTTACTTGGTGCTCCTCGAATTTTTGAGATTGGTATTCCTCCTTCCAGATCCTTTGAAGAACTACTATAAAGATACCCTGGATGAGCAAGCAATGTATCCGAGCCACAGATTTTACTCTTTCCAGTTGTATTGGGCAGTCTTGTGTTTTATGTTTAGAGCTTCCAATTAACCAAGATTTACCAAACTTCAGGGAATGCTTTGAAAGTTATCATAAAAGTAAGAGGCGATGCATTTTGGAGACAGGATTTCGTTTTTCTTACAATCTGAATATTGTCCCCATTTTTGCTCCTCAGGCATTGAAATTCCATTTCCATTTATGTTTAAAATTAATTCATTGGTTCAGCATGGATGTGTTTCAGGTTCTGTACTTGATACAGACTTCTATCATTGGATTGATCCAAGTGCAAATAACATTAAATTTATTGAGCATGCTTTGGAAGAGATGCAATGTTTAAAGAATTTCTGTTATGAACCGAGAAGATGGCTGGAGATCCAGTACAAGAAGTACCAAGGATGCTTAAATCCACCTTGGTCACCAACAATTGGGAATAATTGCCAATGCACACACTGTCTTTGCAGATAATCAACCTGGTAAAGCAATGGCTGAGCTATGTGTTGAGATTGCAAAACTATTCTCAATAGCAATTGACTTTCCAAAAACCGGTAACCCAGCTGCCATACGTCGAGAGCTTTATGTCAAAGAATATCCAGACTTTATGGAAAAGCCTGACAAACCCACCTATGTATCACATAATGTAATAGGAAAACTTTTTAGGGAAGTTGTAGAAGTTTCAACAACTGCTGGCTTCATCAAATCCTTCACACTTGAAGTGGCTAGTCAGTCATATGACCGCGACATGGAAGTTGACGGCTTTGAGAATTATGTTAAAGATGCTTTCCTTCACAAAAGCAATCTACTATCTATCTATACCATTTACTCACTACCAAAATTACAATTTTATCCTTTTCACTTTTTCATTTTTTCAAACTTTTTCACTTTTTCACTCTCTCACACACTTTTTCACTCTCCCTCACTTTTTACTCTCTTCTACTATTTCTTTTTCCAATTCTCTCATTTCTCTATTTGTCATATTTTTTCACTCTCTCTCACACACTTTTTCACTCTCTTCTCCTCTTTCTTCCTCTAATTCTCTCATTTCTCTATTTTTCACAATATACCTACTTTAATTTAATCTACATGTCACCTTCATTTTTCCTCTTTACTATTTTAAAATTTTCAAATTTTGACAAATTTTTAATATTTGTTTTAGGCTAATTAAATCTGTTAACTTTAAAATCTATCAATATCATTTACCCACTACCAAAATTACAATTTTATCCTTTTCACTCATTCACTTTTTGAAACTTTTTCACTTTTTCACTCTCTCACACACTTTTTACTCTCTTCTCCTATTTCTTTTTCCAATTCTCTCATTTCTCTATTTTTCATATTTTTTCACTCTCTGACACACTTTTTCACTCTCTTCTCCTATTTCTTCCTCTAATTCTCCCATTTCTCTATTTTTCACAATATACCTACTTTAATTTAATCTACATGTCACCTTCATTTTTCCTCTTTACTATTTTAAAATTTTCAAATTTGACAAAATTTTAATATTTGTTTTAGGCTAATAAAATCTGTTAACTTTAAAATTGTCTTGATTTTCACGGGATAAAGTTCTGACTAATTAAATTTTGTCTGAGTCCATACATTACCCACTACCAAAATATCAATTTTATCATTTTTCCAACTAAGCAATTGGAGTATATTTAGGTAATTTTATTTTTTCACTTTTTCAAACTTTTTTACTCTCACACACTTTTTTAAACGTACCATTTACCTACTACCAAAATATAAATCTTATGCTTTTCCCAACTAAATAATTGGAGTATAATCAATTATTTTAAAAAAAAATTATTCATTTTTATAATTTACTCAAACTACTCAAACCTACTTTTTTAAAACTTTTTCCCACACAGCTATTTAAAAAAATATTCATTTTTATAATTTACTCAAACTACTAAAATTACTAAAATCAATTAAAATGAGTAAAATCAATTAATTTTTTCATAAAAAATAAAATCAATCAATTTAATCACTACAAAAAATTACCAAATAACTATTTTATAATTACTAAAAATGAGTAAAATGCCAACAGGAGTGCCAACGAGAACGCCAACGGGAGTGGCAACGAGAGCGAGAGTGCCAACGGGACTGCCAACATGAGTGCCAACGGGAGTGGCAACGAGAGTGCCAATGGGAGAGCCAACGGGAGGACCAACGAGGATGCAAACGGCAGGGGCAATGGGGATGCATATTTTACCTCTAATGTCCAAATACAATATTATGGATCAATGTAATTCTGATTGTCAACGGAGATGCATATTCCACTTTGAATTTCAAATTATACATTTTGGACATTGTTCACAACTTATCAATATCTTCCAAATTACTATTATGACATCATGGTAATACACCGACCATACAGTATCACCCGTGCGTATGCACGGGTAAAAAACTAGTTATGACTACAAGCTGGAAACCCTGATGGACTACTATGGGATTAGTACTGAAGCTGAAATCCTTAGTGGGAACATTTTGAAAAACTTCTGCTTGGTACCATGTTACATACTCCCTCCGTCTCAAAATAACTGTCCTGTTTGGAATGTTTTTTGTCTCAAATTATCTGTCACTTTAGAATCCCAATACAACATTTACTATCCTTTTCCAATAATACCCTTAGACTTTCCTTTTTCTAATATTTACTTTTTGCTGTCAAAAGAAAAGCATCCGTATTTGTAATTGAAGTTTCCAAAGCTCACCATCATTACTTTTAGCCGTAAAAAAAATATCATGGCTGACAATTGATATTGAGTATATGGAGTGATATGACTATACCACACTTCTTCTTTCTTCAAAAAAAAATTCCACTTCTTCCGGGATAAAATCCATCAACTATACGTCTATACTTCTTCTTTCTTCACAAATAAATACCACACTATTTGTTTCATATTGTGTTTCTCTAACGTCAATATTTAGATTTGGTAGTTGAAAATGCTCATCTTCATTACCATTGCTAGAATTTGGTATTTCTAAATTTAAATCTATTTCCATTGAAAATGGTTTGCCTTGTATTGATACAATATTCATACTTATATAGAAAAATTAAGGAGGGAAAATAAAAGATTTGAGTACATGTTTAAATGATTATGAAAAGAAATTAATTGAGAGGGAAAAATGAATTTTTGTTTAATGCTCCTAGTTGAAACTAGAAATTGAGTGAATTAAAAAAAAGTTGATTAACAAAAAAGTTGAATGAATAAAAAAGAAATCATGAAAATAAGGTGCACATCAGCTCGAATTCTTTTTTGAGAAGAAACATCACTTCTACTCCTATCTCACGTAATCATAATGAGGAAAAAAGTCAATAAAAAAATGGGTTTGTTTAGTTTTAATCAAGAAACAAAATAATCATACTTAGGGGTATTTTAGTCTAAATATTTTTTTTCACCATAAAATTTAGCACATCTAATCATTTCCTTAATACCCGCGCATAACCTTAAACGACAGTTATTTTGAGACGGAGGGAGTACCATCCAAGTTACTGGGGTCACTACAACAAGGGTATGGTAAGGGGCGATTTTCTAAGCTTTCCATGGTGCGTTTACCGTGGGCTTGTTCAAATCAAGGCGAAAGCCATGGGGAATTAGCTTCATCCTTGGAACACAGTTTCAGATTCTGTTTCAAATCAAGGCAAAAGCCGCTTCTAGATTCTGTTTATGCTGAATGACACTTTGCATGTAAGTTTTTATGGTAATGTTATTTATACTATTAACATTTAGAAACAACCTCATTTAATTTTTCTTCACATGTCACCTCAGCACTTGCTATAGCTGCTGGTTGTGTTACAGTTTGTTGTGAATGAAGCCTTCATTACAAGTGGGGGGAGTTTATGGCCTCATTATCTCTTATGGACCTTGAAGTTATGGATTCAATATACTTGGTCTCAGAATATGCACCAAGTTATGGCCCCAAACCTCTTATGGACCTTAAAGTTTGGTTTATGTGTGTTAGTTGTGTTGAAATATTTCAAAGACTGAAATTAGTGGTTTTTATTTCCTGCGACAGATTTTTCGGATTTGCAATTTATGTGTTATTTTGTTTAGTGTTGGTGTTATTTATTACTTGATGAGAAATTATATCAAATTGTAAGATCCAATGAGTTAGGAGTTTTCCCTTCGAACTTTTTGCAATCCCAGAGTGAGAGTTTGGTTGATGTTCATGAAAGGGGTTAATAGCATTCATACTTCTCACTGATTCAATAGACCAGGGCCATATGATTCAAACAATTTTCCACTCTCACCATGGTGGTGGCTGCATTGTTAGGGCCATACAAGTATTCTGGTTGATTCCATATGTGTGTAGCTGAATATATCACCAATAGGAAATTTTGCACAAAAAGTCGTAGCTCTTGGTGTTTTTTTAGGCAAGTTTGATATTAATGTTGCGGGTAGGGCGAGTGCACTAGCTGTTGGGACGCGTAAGTTCCTGCATAGTACTTTCCAATACACACTCGGTCCAAGTGGGGAGATGCACATCGGAGTATTGGCTTGATCTTTCGTGCAGGTGGTGTTATGGCTTGGTTAAATGGGAAACTCTTCATCGACATTGCAGCCGTGGGGTAGTCAAGCGCCTATCCCGGCTAAGATCTCTTCTTCAACGATTTATTCCTCAGTGAGGAGTAGCATTCCATCTTCCAGACCAAAAAATGGTCCTCAGAGACCATCTCAACAAAATTCAGTTACCAAATCCCTACTTCTGTTTTATATGAAGGATCAAATAGCTCAGGTGTAACTTTCTTATCTTAGAATTGGTGTTTTATTTGATTCTTTGATTGTGGCTTTAACGGTTGAATTGCAATGGTAAATTTTCAATTAAATTCTGATTTGAAAAAAATCTGATAATACAAAATCTAGCTGAAGCAATTTTTCATCGTCTGGCATCAGATTTTTTTCAAATCCGATATAGCTGAAGCAATAGTTAAAAGTGACTATAAGAATGGATACATTGAATGTGAAGTTTGGGTGGTATTGTTGAGTATGGCTCATATTGGGATTGGCCCAAACTGTTTGGGGGTGTGCTGGGGGTGGGGGCGTCAGCCCACCACGGTAGGGTTCAGGGGTATTATTGTAATTTTAACTAAGTTATTATAAGTACCTATTGTAACACTAAAACCCTAATTCATTCAAGTAATAAGACAGAACTACAGCTGCTCTGTAATCGCAGACGTAGGCAGAGGTTGGCCAAACTGCGTGACCAATATCGTGTCTCCTATTTCCGGTTTTTTTCGTTTATATTGTTATTTCTTTGTTTACATTGCTGTTACAACAATTGGTATCGGAGCCTGGTTCGGTTTGTGGTTCAGGTACCGATCGCATATTGAGCCGCTTCTCGCTGGTGACAGCTCAATATGCACATGAATCACCTTATTGTTGGAAGTTTCCCCTTCAAATGCTGATGCATCTATTGCAACTGACGCTTCAACATGGACTGCTCATCAAACACAACATCTCTACTGAGTACCATCTTCTTTGAAACTGGATCCCATAACTTGAACCCCTTTGCACCTTTTGAGTAACCGACGAAGACACTCCTTTGACTTTGGATCAAGATCAATAGGATTACTTGTCCATACCTCCTCTGCAACCTTCTTGTCCAATGAAGCCCGTGGTGACCTGTTGATAAGATAACATGCCATGTTAATTGCCTCTGTTCAGAAACCGTTTGATAATCCAGCATTCAACCGGAGACATCTTGCCTTTTCAATTAGCGTCATGTTCGTTCTTTCTGCGACACCATTCTCTTGTGGTGTCTTGCGAACTGAAAAATGGCTCTGAATACCATGTTCTACACAAAATTTCTGGAAGTTTGAATCAGTGTACTCAGTCTCATTATCTGACCGCAAATACTTGATTTTTCTGCCCGTTTGATTCTCTACTTCTGCCTTCCACAACTTGAACTTGTGAAATACTTCAGATTTATGCTTTAGAAAGTACAGCCAAACCTTGCGAGAAAAATCATCGGTAAAAGACACAAAATGCCTGGCACCACCCATGGAGGGCTTTTTGTTAGGCCTCCACACATCAAAATGCACATAGTCTAGCTTGCAACTGCACAAATACTTGCACAAATCTAGCTTGCAACTGCGAACACCCTTCAATAGATTTCTCTTATGAAGTTCCATCATCCCACGCTCACTAAGATGACCCAAACGCATGTGCCAGAGCTTAGTGCATCATTATCAGGTTCAACTGACGCAACATCACCTACAACATGTACAGCCCAATAGTTTGTAGATGTTACCTACAGTCCTCTTTGCTCTCATCACTGTCAATGCACCCTTGCTGACCTTCATGATGTCCCTATCTCCATCAGACCTGTAGGAAAAACCATTTGCCTGTAGAGTACCTAAAGAAATCAAATTCTTTCTCAATTCTGGAATATATCTGACATCGTTCAACATTCGCACGCCACCATCGTCCATAGCAATTTTGATTTGTCTCATTCCTGTGATAGCACAAGCTTTATTATCACCCAAATAAACAAACCCAAAATCACCTGATATGAATGTTGTAAACCACTCCCGATGCGGCGTCATGTGATAGGACCATCCAGAATCAAGAATCCACGCATCTGTGCACTTGCTAGATGAAACACAAAGAACATCCCCTTCATTGCCAGAATCATCGGTTTGAACCACGTTTGCAGAGATCGATGCGCCCTGCTTTTGTTTGGACAGTCCCTTTTCCAATGCCCAATTTCTTTGCAAATATGGCACTCTGATGTTTTTCTGTTCTTGGATTTAGACTTTCTCCTTCCAGAACCTGCTTTACCCTTGTTCCGGCCACGATCTTGACTCCCCTTCACATACAAACCCTCACCTTGACTTCCTTCCTCTACACTTTGTCTCCTTTGAGAATGAGACAACAGTGTAGCAGTAATTGTATCGAGGCTGATAGTGTTTTTGCCGTAGGTAAGAGTAGTCACCAAGTGGTCGTAAGAACCCGGCAACGAGCACAACAGAATTATTGTCTTGTCTTCGTCATTGATCTTCACCCCTAGTCTCACCAAATCAGTGATTATGTTATTGAAGGTATTGACGTGTTGTTGCAAATCAGACCCTTCCCGCATCTTCAAGCTGTATAGTCGTTGTTTCGCAAACAACTTGTTCATCAGCGTCTTCGACATATACTGACTCTCCAATTTATCCCAAACCGCCTTCGGAGTCATTAGGTCCAGGATATGATACATCACTTCGTCTGAAACACATAGAAGTATCAATCCCGCGACCTTCTCCTTCATCTCTGACCAATCGTCCACCGCCATGTCTGCCGGTTTCGTCTCACGCAGCGCCTTCTGTAAACTTTGCTGATCCAACAAATCCTTAACCCTCCTTTGCCATAATCCGAAATTGCCCATCCCGTCGAACCTTGTCACTTTGAATTTTGCACCAGAGTTAGACATCTTCTGATACCAATTGTTGTAACAGCAACAGTAAACAAAGAAATAATAATAGAAATGAAAAAACGGAAATAGGAGACACGATATTGGGCACGCAGTTCGACCAATCTTTGCGTATGAAGACTTGGTAGCTTATGCACTTCTTACTAGTTCTGGAGATCCGTCTACTTTTCGAGAGGCTATAGTTAGCGAGGAGAAAGATAAGTGGATGGGTGCTATGGTGGAGGAGATAGAGTCCTTGAAAAAAAATGAGACATGGGATCTTGTTCAGCTTCCTAAAGGATAAAGGGCTATCGATTGCAATTGGGTGTACAAAAGAAAACCAACAGTAACAGAAAAAGAAGGGGGAAAGTTCAAGGCTCGTCTTGTAGCAAAGGGGTACTCACAACAAAAGTGGATTGACTATGATGAGATTTTCTCTCCGGTCGTCAGACATACCTCTATCAAGGCAGTGTTAGCCTTGCTAGCTAGCCGAGACACGCATTTAGAGCAGATGGATGTGAAGACAGCTTTCCTCCATGGTAATCTAGATGAGCAAATTTACATGGAGCAGCCAGAGGGTTTCAGTGATACTGGTCGAGGCAGACTAGTTTGTAAATTGAAGAAGTCTCTGTATGGTCTAAAGCAGTCTCCAAGACAATGGTACAAGCGCTTTGATTCATACATGCTTCAGATTGGCTACAAAAGGTACGAATATGATTGTTGTGTTTATGTTAGGAGCCTTGGTGATGGTTCTTTTATTTTTCTGTTACTGTATGTGGATGATATGTTGATTGCTGCTAATCATTTACATGACGTAAATGAACTGAAAAATCATGTTGGGAAAGGAGTTTGATATGAAAGACAATTAGGTGTTGCGAAGAAGATTCTTCGGATGGAAATTCACAGGGATAGGAGTGCTAGAAAATTATGGCTCTCTCAGAAAAGCTATGTTGAAAAGGTGCTAGACAGATTTGACATGAGCAATTTGAAGGCTGTGAGTACTCCACTGGCGAATCACTTTAAGCTCTCATTGGATCAGTGTCCGAAGACAGATGCAGAAGCTGAGTATATGTCAAAAGTTCCTTATGTCAGTGTTGTTGGTTGTTTAATGTATGTTATGGTCTGCACTAGACCAGATTTGGCACAAGCGATAAGTCAAGTGTGCTAGTTTATGTCCAAATCGGGAAAACATCATTGGGAAGCAGTCAAGTGGATTTTCAGGTACTTAAAGGGTACAACAGATAATGGTATCATGTTTAGCAGTGAAAGAGGTGATCCTTCAGTTGTGGGATATGTTGATTCAGCTATGCCGGTGATATAGATGATAGGAGGTCTACAACGGGATATGTCTTTACTCTTGCAGGTGGACCCATCTGCTGGAAATCATCAGCTCAATCCATAGTTGCAATGTCAACAACTGAAGCAGAGTACATGGCAGTAGCTGAAGCTGCCAAAGAGGCTTTATGGCTGACAGGGTTAGTGAAGGAATTGGGTGTTGAGCAAGGTGGAGTTCAGTTGCATTGTGACAGTAAGAGTGCCATTTATTTGGCAAAGAATCAAGTGTATCACGCTCGGACTAAGCATATTGATGTGAGGTTTCACAAGATTAGAGAGCTACTTGCTTCTGGACAAATATTACTTGAAAAGGTTCATACGTCAGAGAACGCAGCTGATATGTTGACCAAGCCAGTCACCAATGACAAGTTTAACCACTGCTTGGACTTGTTACATGTTTCTCAGTGTTAAGCAGGAGCTCTACCCCCAGCACCAAGGATGTGGACGCCATGCAGTAAATCTTCATAGGGGTTTGATATTCGCCAAGGTGGAGATTGTTGAGTATGGCTCATATTGGGCTTGGCCCAAACTGTTTGGGGGGGGTGTTGGGGGTGTGGGGGCGTCAGCCCATCACGGTATGGTTCAGGGGTATTGTTGTAATTTTAACTAAGTTATTATAAGTACCTATCGTAACACTGAAACCCTAATTCATTCAAGTAATAAGACGAAACTACAGCTGCTCTGTAGTCGCAGACGTAGGCAAAGATTGGCCGAACTGCGTGACCAATATCGTGTCTCCTATTTCCATTTTTTCGTTTCTATTATTATTTCTTTGTTTACTGTTGCTGTTACAACATGTATTAATCCGATAATTAAGCTAGACAACTAAAATGATGTCTCATGAATCAAGGCAGATCTTTTATTCTAATTTGGTAAGAATAAAACACGTTATCCTGGCTTTCAAGATACATGTGTCAATGTCAAGTGATCGTATTCGTCTAAGATTGATGCGTAATCAGCCTCCGCCACTTCAAGTTCAGTACCTTGAAAATGAATTTCTTGGAGCAAATCCTGAGAACGCAATCATTATCAACTTGAATGATAAAGTCATGTCTCACTACAAAAGTGCTCTCTAGGACCTTTTATTGTATTTCTTAATTAATATCCTAAATTCTTGATTGTGTTTTACTTGGACTCTTAATTATGCTTGAATTATAATTTACTATTATTAACTTTGAGAATTTTAGACCGTCGATACTAGCGCACCGTGTGCACCGCATGGGTTTTCGGGCTAGTTTTTTGAGTCTGAAAGCCCCTTGCATAATAAGACGACGGAGAACGGTGATTTTCTTTTGTTGCCGGATTGAAAACATTTATATTTTTAAATTTATTACGGCTTAAAAGTCTTTCATAATGACATAGAGAACCCATAATCAATTATTGCCTTATTTTGTTGAACTTTTTTTTTAATATTTTCAAATTTAGTAAAATGTTCTCGTAGAGTCCCTATGTTGCATCAGTAAGAGAACAAACGCATCAATGTATTACTTTAGATGTTGTTGATGGCTTCCAAAGTGGGTCTTGTTTAGGTATGCCAGCCCTCAATATCCTGTGCGGTGTATTCTCTGGGACTATCTCATTGACTTCGTCAATCAATACAATGCCCTTGGATGTTGATAGGTGATTTTAATGAAAATATTCTCCCTTCCGAGCAGAGAGGGGGCAATTTTTACCCTTCAAAGGCGGACCGTTTTAGTCATGTTCTTCATTCTAATAATATTTTTTGACAATACTAAAATGGTCTGCAGAAGAAAAAAAAAAGGAGGTTGAGAGTATATAATTTTAGACTAAATTCAGGAACTGCAGTCAAATAAGACTCTAGTGAATCCTGGTCCTTAGTTTTCACCTAGTTTTGAAGATCTTCCGATTTTTGTTTAAATGTGCGTACTTCATCTTTTGAAGAACTTCCTTTTTGCAAACAATCTATATACGACCTTCAATCCGATTGTTTGAAGCAAGATTGTCAAAAGTAGATCGAACGGGGAGGTCCTATCGATTGAACAGGGAATCAAACCATGCCTGATTTAAATTAACCTAAGAACCACCTTGCATGAAAACCGGCCAAAAATCGAAAACCAGATAGAAAACTAGGCAAAAATCGGGAATTAGTGGTTCGACGGAATTTCAACTTCTTTACTTAAAAAAATGATAAATGATGTTGATTTTTTTAAAAAAAATGTTAAATGATGTTGATTTCTGTACATGAAATATTTTTTATCCTTTTTTTATTAATGATTTAAATCAAAAATTTAAAAACTAAATGTGCACAGTAATATCCTTATGAGAGTATTTACATTGTGGTATTTATAATTATCAAAATTATAATGTTATTATGTCATATTTGCTAAAATTTAAACATGTTGATTAATAATTTTAAGTGAAGTCTCATTTTTTTGCTGTAAAATAATACATAGTCATTTTTTGTTAATTGTTGTTCAATATATTATATTCAAATATTTAAAAAATTTATTTAAAACATTTCTAACCCGTCCGACCCCAATCCAAGTATCCAACCTTTGAACCTTGATCCAGTACCTTGTTTGATTTAATATCCAATCTGGTTTTAACAACTTTGGTTAGAACTTAAAAGTTGTAGGAATGAGAGAGTACCAAACGGGAAAATGAATGAAGAGAAACTACCTGCACGTGTGTTACACACATGTGTTTCTATCATTGGCAGTGAACCAAATACCCATCAAACTGGGAAAGTTGTTTAGCAATTTGTAAGAACCTAAAAGTGCATTTAACCTATAAAACTAATCAAATAAAGTAAACATTCTATTGCAGAAATTATAAGCAGATACAAGAGCATACAATGATGCTCGAAGTTAAGACTTGTTAAAGATGAATAACAGAGAGGTGAGCCTTTTCCAAAAAAAAATAAAAGCACTGTGCAGTCAGGTACGGTCTTCAATTTGAGGATATTAACACCATCCAAAGATTCCACCCAAAATAGTCCATCCTCTGATGATCCCTCATCAATATAAAATTCATAGTGTGAATGTCATGGTTCATGTAACTGAAGCATCGTAGAGTCTGGAATCATTGCTACCTGCGGATCCTCCTTGTCTATGAAACACCAACTCTATAAACATGAAAACCGCCAAAATGCGGTATGGAGTATCTACATTATATCGACACACTATCGTTGATCTTCAGTTTTGAACATGACGAGTTCACTTTCTTGCGAAAGGCTCTTGTACTTCAAATTGTTAGGGAGCCATCTGTGCAGTCTCTCTGGCCAGAACCTGACACCCAAGAGGGGAGGGGGGATATGGTCAGTTAATTCAAATTAAAAGAGTTTGGGACAAAAAGCATAGGTAAATTTTGTCATTTAGGTCTCACCACTATGAAAATGGGATGTGATTTATTGGGACCAATGTAAACTTTAACCAATCATGGAGTGTTGAAAATGTGAGTTAGTGTTGCTAACACTCCTTTTTCATAAATAATGAGTGTCACATTTTATTAGATTAAAAAAGGAAATAAGAACCTCATAAATTTTGGACCTTCTGCATCAAACTAACCCCAAATTAAGTGCTCATCAAACAATTGCCAATTCACAAACGTAATTCCCCAAAGTGTACGGTGCACCCACACAATTTAGGTGAACTGGTTCAAAACATAATCTGGCCGGTTAGATAAGACTAAGGATCGCTGGTTCAAAACACAATTTAGGCAGCTCGCTGGGCCTCACAATTGAAGAACTGGGGCCAACCACAGACTACTTTCTGCACCCACCACATGTTCATATGTAAGCGAAAAAGCTAGGTGATAAGACTAACACAATTAGACTGGCCATGGGAGTGCACAAGAAAAGTTCGGAAATGTGACAAGGATATTTCAATTAGCCTGGCCTAGAAATTAAAGAGACAAAGTAGAGATGGTAAAATTTACTTAGAATCCCTCAAAGAAAATAGAGTAGAACCAGGACTTACTTGTCCAGTCTTTCATAAATTGCCCGACGAACAGAAGAATTGAGGCCATATGCAATAGAGTTAAAGAGACCCTGCAATTAATGGACATAGTGAGAAATCTAAGCAAGATGTCAAAATAGTACTTTCACAATGGAGCACCTGATGTTCATTCTTAACTTGACACCAAATTTAAACCAACGGATGCCAATTACATAAACTTGAAAAGCATTAGATCATTTCAGCAAAATGGAAAGTTACTAACTGCAGTAATGCCACACAATTCCCTTGTGAACAAGCTAAAATTTTTTAATTTGTCGTATCCTCCTCCAAAACAAATGCAATTTTGTCAATGTCTACTTGTGTTTAGAATTCCAAGAATTAGCCTCCTAGTTTTTATATGTTAACGCTAAGAAAAATCATTGACCAATCACAACATGTTTAAA
Source organism: Astragalus membranaceus (assembly GCA_039519185.1). Taxonomy (NCBI): domain Eukaryota; kingdom Viridiplantae; phylum Streptophyta; class Magnoliopsida; order Fabales; family Fabaceae; genus Astragalus; species Astragalus membranaceus. The sequence continues at coordinate 173,762,482 of CM076847.1, forward strand.
TTGGAATTATATCAAACCACTTCAAGACCTTGACAAACATTAAACTTTTTGCACTCTGGATAACCAAAAAACTGGGAAATACCCCCTTATGAACCAGGAAAAATGAAAGTTGTACTTGAACCCTTGCTAATATACCAGTAAGGCAGTAAAAGCACACCACGTTTTAAATCATTATTATATTTTGTGACAATTTTGAACAAGTTGTATACCTAGATTTTCACACTCATAGTCAAATGTGTAAATATATCAAATGAAATATCAACTATTTAAGATGCATCTGGGCTACATATTTGATCATGTATTTTAGTCTGTTGTTAATATATTGGTAGGCAAGATATCATTAGCCTGATTGTTCGAGAAAATAAAATGTTAATAAAGGGGTCACAAGAGATGAATGGACCTGAACAAAAGATTGTAAATAAGGATTCATTAATGAATGATGACCATCCTAAGTTTCTAAATAAGTTATGGAAAATTCAATGAATGGAAAAAATAAAGCTGAAAACAATATGGTACTTGTAGATACCATAAGGGCAGCCGTCCCAACATCAAGAAGTGAGAGCCAAAAGATCTTGTTGTTGGGTTCAAGAAAATCATGAATTCGGTTAATAGTACCAAAAGCCCATGATCCTATAAGGATTAGAGGATAGTATCCCCAGCGATTTAAAGCCTGAAATGCAAACCAAATTATTTTAAGCTCTAAACAACATTAGAAAGTAGAAACCACAGAAAAGCATGTTTATGCAATTTTATATCAATGAAATGTGAGAAATACATTACGATTGAAACATCTGTGAAAATTTCCTGCAATTCCAAAATAAACACTGCCAAGAGTGATCAATAAGGCATTTGAACAAAACGGAAAAACCAATACATCACAATGAGCATGCCACTAACACAGCGTAAATGTGCATAATATGAATGGCAGAAAAGATGACTACATTTTTTTTTTGATAAGCAAATGTTAGTGGGGGTGGGGGAATGTTAGTTTCCGGGGTTTGAACCCTGGACCTCCTTCTTGTAACTCCTTCATGTCCCTTAGCTCGCCAACTGAGCTACCATCCAGGGACACAACTGAAAGCTTATCTTGTATTTTTTGGGTTTCCTAATCTGTGAGTTTTGAATTTTATATTTCCAACTTTAAAAACTGTTGAAATTATGGGTTTTAACTAGAGTGAGGAAAACAAGGGAATAAAGACTAATTACTCGAAAATTGAAAGATGATCTGTTGAAAAGGATAACACTGATCCCTATTTATACTTGTAATACACTTGTAAGTTGTAAACTAATTGTTGAATAAGAAAATGAATCACAAAAAGACAGACAACCAAGATTGAGGAATTTATGGAGGGAGACTAGGTTTTCTTTACGTCGCACTGTCATGAAAAGCAGTTTGCCGCTTAGAGTTAGATGATTGATCCTAAATAGGAAGTCTGCTATTTTGGTAGTTAGATTAGATGATTAATCATAAATAGGAAGTCTGCCCTGCTGTTTTGGATCCTTCCAAGTAGTAGAAGGGTATGGAGAAGTGGTTTACAAGTTCCCATTCGCATTGCCTCAATTCCATAATTCATCCTGTTTTCAGTGTTTCCCAGTTGAATAAGGCTATAGGCGCATACATACACAGCAAAGCTTCCTTTACGGATGGCTGGAGGTTGAGTTGGATGAAGGAGATGAACCAGAAACAGTATTAAACAGTAAAGAAGTGATCAAGCCTCAGCAAGCTTCTATGCAGTGGCTGGTTAAGTGGAAGAACAGACTCCTGGATGACAATTGGGAGGAAGGGTTTGTCTTGGATGACAAGACTATTAAATGATGCGTCTGGCTGCATGGGGCAATGATAGCAATGGCGGCAACATTGTTGTTAAAAAACGGAAAAACATGCAACACGAACCTGGTTAATGAGTTAATGATGGGGATGGTGGAAGCATTGTTAGAAAAAAGGCCACTGACAAGCAGAAAAGAGAGGGTGCCCAAGGAAATACAGCATGATAGATACTGAACAGACGGAAGGAAATAATCCTGAAAATAAAGCGGAACTCGAGACTTTAGGAAACTTGGTAGTGGAATACTGATAAGACAGGTCAAGGAAGATAGTAAAATACCATTGTAATAGCATGCTAAAACTATGGGATTTTCTCCTTTGAGGCATAAATAGAGGGGAGGAACCAAGAATAGACACTAAATACTCTATAGTTGATATCTACATGATATGGGAATATCTTATGTTGGATGTGTTAAAAAAGGTAAAACGCTGAAATCTATTTATACTTGTACTAGGCTCTTAACTTCCAGAAACAAAATATAAAATATCAGGAAAATGGAAAATAATGCTAAGAGATCATCTAAAATTCTCCAAATAAGTTCATACAATATTTGATTGTATGAGGTACTTTTCATATATTCTAACAGAAAAATTAAACAATAAACAATAACAGTATAAATACCCTCATATTGTCTCTGGTATCTGAGACATAAGCTTGGCCTGACATGCCAACTGCCATCTGAATTTTGCCAAGAAACAGAAAACAAGGTCTCAGAAAGTGCCTAAACAAGCATTTTGTTCTGTTAGAAAAAGAATCAGAAAAATTAGATACATACACGAGTTGCGTTATTCAGCATGCGTATTACTTGCAAGTATGTAAACCCATTATATAAAATTGCACCCCAAAGTGGCATGTAAAATGTTACAAAATGAACTGCCTGCATAGAAAAAGGAACTTGTTTTTAGATCACAAGTAAAACAAAAACTAGTAGACTGAAAGTATCTTACATTCTTTTTTTTTTGGTATCTTAAATTCTAACAGAGTATTTTGATAAACAAAATACATGCACAAAATGCTGTAGATATGTAATCCAAAAAAATTCGGAGGTGTCTTTTGGACAAAGACATAATGAGGAGCTTCCCAAGCCCTTAACTAAAATGCTGCATAAACTTTTATATTTCTGTAAAAATTGCTTGCATGAGTTTCACAGCTGTTATCTTTAGATTCTTTACATGTTACTCTACATATTTGATTTTGTAGAATAAATAATTCCGACATTCCTCTCCTAGGTGAGAGAGAGAGAGAGAGAGAGTTGGGGTCAAAGGCTAGTGTTTTGTTTTTGCTAAAACAGCTTAACTTAATAGGGAGGACACATTGTCCTTACAAATCAGTAAGCCATCAACACTTACCCCCTCCTACAGTTATGGAAAGGGGACAAAATTGTCCGCCATTGCAGGTGCCTTTGTTAGTTAATTAATACCTCATTATACACCATAAGTAAAATGAAAATGAGAGAAATGAGGGGGGGGGGGGGGGTTGCAGAATATTTCAGGAATTATAAAAAAAAACATGTAACATGTGTTCCTAACACTACTTGCCTTCCCTGTGAGACCTGTTTGAGTCCAACACCATGCACCAAAATGACTATGGTCATTACCGAATGAGCGCATAACTGTCATAACCAGGGAAGTACCTATCAAAAGTAAAACCTACATCAAATTAGCTCTTGCTAATGGAATCAGATGAAATACGAATGGAAGTTGGAAGTCCTGCTCTTGGTACACAACTAATGCCATTCAATCAGCATTAGTTTGCTCTAGAAATTCATTTTCAAATTAAAAGTCATAGATTTGGATTGGGATGTCAGGGTACATGAAGATTATTGCAAAAATAGGCCATTTATTAAAGATAGAATATTAAAATCTTATTAATCCATAGATACATACCCCAGACATATAAGTGAAACATGGCCTCCAAATCTTCAACATCTGTTTTGTGTTTTACAACAGTGCGGTGCAGGGTAAAAGCAATTGTGGTAGTCCATAGGAAAGATGCCACACAAAAGAAATGTGTACTATAGCCCTGAGCATAACAAAAGAAACTTTTGGATGGGTCCCTGTATCAAAGTGAAACCTCTATTAATCACATGATGAACAGCTTCAGGTGGTACATACATTTGAAAAAAATTGTGCTTGATCTAGCAAGTATACCCTATTATGCTGAAGAAACTGCAAAGCATATCCTGCAACAGCCGAAAACATCATAAAAGAGAATTATGACTGAGGAAGAAGAAAACAAGACAAAATCAATCCCACACCTGACCATCTAACGCAAAGGAACAGACACATATGGCTCCTGAAATGCCAATGACCCCTTTAGCAATCGAAAAACAGTTTTACAAATACAAATTCAAGTGGCCAATGGACAAATAACATAAAAGATTACACATATTGGTTCCTTGACTTGAAAAATTTACAAATAATCAAACACTTTTCATCAAAAAAAATTAGTGTCTACAACCACAGTTGAAGTCAATAAGGAGCAGGAAATAACTGATAACTTACAACAAAATATTGCATAGAGAAACTTAATGTAATAACTAGTTCACTACTAGGCATAAACAATATTCCTTAACATACTAACTACAATGTATTTTTTTACAAAGTAGGTCTAAATTCTAAAACCTGGTGAGGGAAGTTAGGCACTTAGGCTAAGGCCAACGCAAAACGTTCTAGGCTTCTATCTGAGACTCAATCGAAAGCTCAATCAGTCCTTAAACAAACTTGGTGTAATTTAAGCTAATGTTACTGACCGTTCCACTCCTAGTTCAAGTTAGAAATTACAATAGAAATTTAGCAAATTCCTAAAACCTATCTTCAGCATACTGAATATTATCAAACTGAGAAAGCTCCAACTAGAGGTTTTTATTCCAACATCAAATTCAATGATTACATCAATGAGAAGCAGCAACTAGAAATTTAAACTAACAATTGCGAAGAGTTAAACTAATAAATCAAGAATTGAAAGCAAATTATTAAAAAATAATAGAGAGGAAACATATAGGGTTTTAGATCTGCGAAGAAACGGATACATACTGAGAAGGCGAGATAGAAAACGAGCTTGAAAGAAAACTTGCGGAGTTCCTTGAAGAGGAGGTAGCAGAGTACAATGAAGCTGGATCCGGCCAACGAGAGGCTCGACGCACTGGCGTTCACTGCCGAAAGAATCAAGCGTTCGTGCGCCGTAAGAGCGCCGCCGACTGCGGCGGAGGTCGCCATTACGTTGGACGAATCCGCGATCGCCGATCACCTGTTCGCTAGCAGTTCCAATAAAACTTCCAATTAACTGATTCACCGATCACCGGTGATGGGGACAAAGGTGAGAAACTGAAACGTTTTTTCAATTTTTATTTTGGGTTGTAAAACAAGGATAAGAACATTCTGATTGGTCGGGTGATATAAGTTAGGACAAAGGTGAAACCGTAACCTATATTTTTTTATTAAGCTTAAATATATTTTAGGCCCCTGTAAATATAGGGTGATTTGGTTTAAGCTCCTGTAATTTTTTTTTTGTTAAAAGCCCTTGCAAAATGACATATTATATGACTAAAATGTTAGCCTATAACATGGAATACTATGATTGCTGGATATGTTGAGAAGGGCTTATAACAAAATATTTCATTTTGCAAGAGTTTTTAACAAAAAACAATTTTTGCAGGGGCTTAAACCAAAACACCCTATATTTGCAGGGGCCTAAAACATATTTAAGCATTTTACTAAAAAAATATTAATCTAGCGTATATCGAAAATAATACAAATTCAACATTTTTAAAAGCGAATAAGCTCGGAGCCTCAAATTAATAGCATAAAACAACAAAATTCCTACAAATGTCTTAAAATTAAGGTGATCGGAATACCCTTGCCTCTAGTGTTGTAGTGTGGATGCTCAAATTATTGATTGAAGTCGTAATGGATTGAAGTTGATATGTCAATTTGAACCAAATGAATACCGCGACAAGACGAAAAAGCAAATAAAATTGCACGAAGAAAACAGACAAAACGGAACCGCACTCGAACAAAGAAATCGAGAAAAACACACGAAACAAAAACAATGTCTATATGAAAACCACATATTTATAAAAGAGAAGAAAAGGTGATACATGAGTGATTCCATGCCAGAAAAGACTCAAAACCACCTCTCCCCGATTAATTGGCAAGAAGGAGGAGAAGAACATGAGAGAGGGCGACTATGGTTGTGGTCTAAAATGACAGTAAGTGACATTTTTCAGGGACTAAAATGAGATAAACGTGCCACATTGACGGAGTTAACGAATAACGGCAGGGACTAACGTGACGGACGGATTACACAATGAGGGACATTTTTGCATTTTCGCTCGAATGAGAGATCAAATTGACAGTGAGTTACACTTCCAGGGACCAAAATGGCTATTAACCCAATTCTATAAACATAAACCTCATCATCTTTTTGTTGGTAGGTTTCATCGCCAACTATCATCATCATCATTAAAAGGCGTTTCTTTTTTTACCAAATCATTAAAATGTGTTAAAAATAGTGAAAATTAGTCAACATTATAAATAAATTATTAAATCTTTTCTAAATTATGATTGTATTAATAGGGGTGTTCGCGGTGCGGTTTGGTTCGGTTTTGAGCAAAAAAGTGGACCGAACCGCAAGATCTAAATAGATGCGGTTTGGTTTGGTTCGGTTGACTTAAAAAAAAAACAAACCAAACCAAACCAATGCGGTTTGGATTGGTGCGGTTGGTGCGGTTTTTAGCGAGACAAAATAATACATTAAACTTAAAACATGTCTCCGTCAAATAAAATCGGCCAATTAAAACATTAAACTTAAAACATTCTCCATACAAAACTTTTACTCCAAACATGACTTTCACACTCATTTATTATTCACCTCACTTTTAAATTGAAAATGGAAGGAGGAAATTGAATGTTGTGTTAAAACTTAACTGAACTCATTTTTATTCTTCTGTCTTGCCATCAAGAGAGTAAATGTTCAATTAGAATCAAAGAAACAACAAAATATCAGTGCAATCTTGGGCATGGAGAGATTCAAACCACAAATACAACAAAGAACCGAACATGGTCTTCAAATGTCTCACCATGTCTGATTTTCCTCACTGATCCATCATCTTCAACCTAAAACATTTTTCAAGATAGGATATTGTTCTTTAAGAC